>JAWDJE010000010.1:23968459-25168459 GCA_035047345.1 Bradypodion ventrale | reverse complement strand
TAATGGCATGCAAGATAGGTTGCATGCAAAGCGGGGATGACAGGGAGTAAGAAGTGAGATTCAGCAAGGTAAACCGCTTATCTTTGGGGGGGTTAAATTTAACTTGTCCCACAAAGTCCGCCATGGCCACCTGAAATGCCTCAGAATGCTGTAGCAAGGCGGTTAGCTGATCCTGTGAAAAAGGAAAACAAACAAAGTCAACGTCATAGCCAGTCAAATGCTTTGCCCTAGTACGGCATTTGAGGAAAAGATCAGCAATCGCATCAGGCAGGCGATAACAGTTTTTCGAGGGAGTGTGCGCCAAGTGCAGCCATTCCACAATGGCCACCTTCTGAGCGTTGACAGGCGCGAACAAAACCGCAGTGGGCAGCCTCGGTGTAGGAAGAAGAGCGCATGCCAGCGCAATGGTGCCTGAGGGCACCCGATCCACAGCGATGGTATGCAGCTTTTCGTTGAGGCGTTGAAGAGCTGTACGCATCTCCGTTGTGCAGGGAATGATGTCCGCTGGAGAAGTGTGTCCAGAAAGAGCAGCAAAGAGCGGTGATAGTTCCTCCGTGCTCAGGGCCAAGAAAGGACGAGCCCAATTTATGTTCCCTAGCAATTGTTGCAATTGTACAAGAGTGAACTGCTCCGGAATAGCTATTGTTGGCAATAGCGGAGTTGAAGCTGTAGCTGAGAGCCTATGTCCCAGATATTGGAATGGATACATCCACTGCACTTTTTCAGGAGCTATGATCAAGCCCGCTTGTTGCAAAAAGTCTGCTAGGTCCTGCAGGTGTTTCTCCGTGACTTGTGGACCATGCAATAAAATGTCATCTGTGTAATGATAGACTTTAACCTCTGGATGGCGTTGCCTGAAAGGTTCCAAAGCCTTGTTCACAAAATGTTGGCATAGAGTCGGCGAGTTGGCCATACCCATAGGCAAGACACACCATTCAAACCGTTGAGTAGGATGTTCATTATTGTATACTGGCAATGTAAATGCAAATTTTTCTCTGTCTTGTGGCGCTAGCAAGATTGTATAAAAACAGTCCTTCAAATCTATAACCATGAGTTGATGATCTTCAGGAATCATGTTCGGATTAGGAAGTCCAGATTGTAGAGGTCCCATTGGCAAGATGTGCTCATTAACTTTCCTCAAATCATGTAACAATCGCCATTTTCCAGACTTCTTTTTCACCACAAAAATCGGAGAGTTCCAAGGACTAGTGGTTGTTTGAATATGTCCCAGATTTAATTGCTCCTGTACAAGGGCCTCCGCCGCTTGGAGCTTTTCTTTTGAGAGCGGCCATTGATCCGTCCACACTGGTGGGGTGTTTTTCCATTGTAGTGGAAGTGCATGCAACGGCGCTGCAGGGGAGGCCCGTATCAAAAATTTGTCTGCAAGGTACACCCTGTTTTAGCCAGGAGATCCCGGCCCCACAGAGTAATAGGAATATCCATAATCAGTGGGTGAAGAGAAACTTTTGTTCCCCCTGAGGTCTCAAAGATGATTGGATGAACACTTTGCTGTGCTGGCTCGTACCCGCCCACCCCATAAACTTCCCTACAGGGGCGGACGGCCCATCCAGTCGGCCAATCTTTTTTTGCCACCACTGAAATATCGGCTCCTGTATCGACCAATCCAGACACTGAACGTCCACCCATAAGCAGCGAGCGGGTCGGTCTATCCTCGGTGATTTGTATCACCGCCATAGCCGCTGTTGCAGTCCCCTCCTGGGATGGAGTTGCAGTGGTCCCTAGTGGGAGCAGATGAAGGCGTCCTACAGGTTGTCCCTTAGGCAGGGTGAGATGTTGCGTGGCTGAAGCAGGGATGACAATTTCTTGGTGACCCAATGTAACTGACCCTGCTGCAATGTGTACAGAAGCGGGTAAGGCGTCTGAGCAAGGAAGAACGATGCCCATCATGCCCTGGAAATTAACATCATCAACCAGTGTGGGAAGAGCCTCCACACACCCTGGCACAGTAAAAGTACAGTCCTTGGATAACCTCAATAAAAGTCCTTCTTTTAGAGGATGGTTTTTTCTATATCGTGAAATCATTTCTTGGGCAAGTTCCATATCTTCTGCCATCTCTTGCAAAACCTCCTCTATTGCCTCCTCACTGACCTCTGGTAGCCCTATTATTTTGCCTGGGCCCGAGCCTGGCCCGCACTCCCATTTCCCTGCTGCTGTGGAGAAAAGTCAGAGTCTTTGTGCTGAGCAGCTGAGGGGTTGGCATTAGGATTTGAGCGGCACTGATTGGCCCAATGGTACCCTTTCTGGCAAATGGGACACTTCCTTGAAGGGCGTGCTGCCTGCTTTTGAGAGGAGCGACATTGTGCTTTAAAATGCCCTTCCTTCCCACAGCCAAAACAACGTTTGTTTTGAGCCTGAGTTGTGGGCAATTGAACTGCAGCTGCCAGAAGTTGAGCCTTGTAACTGTGAGTCCCCACATTTTGACAAACTTTCATCATGTCTGCTATAGATGTTCCTGGCCTAGCATAAACAGCTGTCAGAGCACCCTTACAATCCTCATTGGCATTTTCAAAAGCCAGTTGTTTCATGAGCATTTCCCGTGCCGGCACATTTTCCACCTGGCGGCTGAGAGCAGTCATGAGTCTGTTAATGAACTCAGTGTAATCCTCTTTAGGGCCCTGCCTAATTGCTGCAAACCCAGCAACTGAGCTGTCTCCTTTGGAAGGGATCTTACTCCAGGCACGCATGACTATCTGTGCAATCTCTCCCAGCTGGGCATCCGTGAGTGCCAATTGCTGTGTGGGGTTGGCAAAATTTCCCTCCCCACATAACATATCCATTGTGAGTGCAGGGCGTGTATGATGAACCTCCCAAGCCACATCCCTCCACTCTTGCAAGCAGAGCATGGCTTCTGCCGGAGGCAAAAGCGCTTTAATCATCTGTTTCCAATCCACTGGTAGCAATTTTTGAGAAGCAATGGCTTCCAACAAAGCTTTAGTAAAAGGTGCATTAAATCCATAGTCCCGTATGCTGACTCTTAGTTCCTTCAGATATTTGTAATGGAGGGTTTCATATCTATCTGGGACTGCAATTGCATTGCCCACAGCCGGAGCCCCCCTTATCACTGGGTATATTTCAGGAGATTGCATGTCCAGCACAGCTGCCTTTAAAGCATCAGAAAAATGTGTCTTTGTAGGGCTAAAAGTGCTTGATATTTGCAAGGCAGGATCTAATGTCCCATCTCCATTTCCACCTCCACCCCCATCAGGAGGCTGTTGTTTCTCATATGATGGAGGGGCAGTTGCCATGGCCCCCCCTTTTTCTGAAGGCAAAAGCTGTGTGAGGGGGCCATCAAGTCTTTGAGACAATAAAATATTTTTTGGAGTAAGCCTTTGAAGGCAGCCTCTCACTTCCTCCCAAGTAAATAATATTGATCTAGAAATCCCTTTATGCTTCTGCAATTCATTCCCGATCTGTTTCCACTCTTTTAAGTCCAGACCTTCATATTTAAACCAAGGACAGTTTTGTGCTATTGCTTTAGCTAGCTTTCGTATCTCCTGCTCATCAACTTTTCGCCCATTGTCATGCAAAAGATCTGAGATATCTCTACAAAGTTCATGTATTTGCGAAGAAAGCAAACACCCCATTTTCACTCACCTAGTTGTAATTCTCGAGCGCTCGATTTATGACCTTCCCGGTCGGACCTTTCTTCTGGTCGTGAGTGAGTGAGACCTTCCCGGTCGATGAGGTGTTAATTGTTGAAGCAGAGTTCAAAGCATTCCTTTGAATTTCATTCAATTGGCCTCACGACGGGGCACCACTTGTTGAAATTCTGCTTCATGTAAAGATATCTTCTTTATTCAGTCAGCCTCATTAGCAGCAGTTATATCCTCAGATCTTTTGAGGTACTTATGAGTCCATGAAGTCCAGCTTCATTAGGCTTTTTGTAGGGAGAAACAGAGACAGACAAAAGGCAGACACGACTGCTCTCTTTGGCTGGTCAAACGCTACTGAAGCCTTTTTCTTTATTCAGGCAGAGAGTCTCCGAAACGAAACTTGGGCAAGCATTGTATAGCAGAAACGAAACTTCGCAGAGACAAAGCTGAGTGCTTACAGCCAATCAGAAGTGTCAGAACCCAAAGAAAGAGAGATAAGGAGCGCTGTCTCTCAGTGAGCAAAGAGGCTTTTGTTTACAATATGTGTCAGAAGACAGGCAAGACAGAATCCAGATGCATTCCTACAGTCCATGAACATCTAGACCAGTTGTTCCCAATGCTCCACAGGGGGACTTCGATTCCTAGAAGCCTAGGTCAGCATATTGGATGATCAGTGCTTTGGAGAATTGATTTAGGCTTCTGGGAATTGAAGTCCAAAAACCAAAGGTTGAAAAACTCTAACCAGAGGCCCTATAGATCAAAGACTGTAGCATCAACCATTCTATAAATTGAGGCATTCTAGTGATGCCAGACTTCAACTCTATACAACTGTAAATGAAAAGAAAACCATGTCATAGATCAGTGGTGGCAAACCTATGGCATGCGTGCCAGAGGTAGCACTCGGAGCCCTCTCTGTGGGCACCCATACAGTCACCCCAGTACAGAGTTTGCCCCATCTCTCTGCCCGCACCCCAATGGGAGCATTTCCTCCCTCCCTTGTTGCTGTGTTGGCACTCTGCTATAAATAAGTGGGTTTTGGGATGCAGTTTGGGCACTCGTTCTCTAAAAGGTTTGCCATCAATGTCAGAGATCATGTGCAGAGTTCCTGTCCATCACTGTTGGATATTACAACTTGTCTAGACTTTTCAGAATTTAAGTACAGTAGTTAGTTTATAAGGTCAGAGGGAAACCTAAAATCACTCCTCATTTTAAAACTGGGCACTAAATACAAATATGTATTTGCTCTCCACTCTCCCGCTGCCCCCCAACATTTTCTGTCAGACAGGACATAAGTTGTATTCCTCCAGATGTCACTGGACTTTTCTTCTCAACCACCTGCACCTAGTAGACTGGCTAGGGCTGATGGTAATTACTACATCTTTACGTGCACATGCTCTCCATCAGTGCCGGATTAAGCCAGCATGAGGCCTGTAGCGAATTGTGTCAAGAGACCCTTGCTCAACACAAATTTGCGCTACTACGGAGTAGCACATAAGATGCATGCACAGATAAAGACGGCTCTGCCTGCACACACATCTTTAATCTTTGGTGCACACTGAACGCTCGAACGAGGTGTCAGCGAGTCTCTCCAAGGGAACATTTTTGAATATCTGCAAAAATGCATAGAATATTTAAATTTGGATTTTCATTCTAACCGAGCATGGGGGCTGGGACCCCAAGAGACGTGGGGCCCGTAGCATTTGCTACTCCTGCTATATGGCTGATCTGGCACTACTCCCCATCTATAGTTGATATGCATAAAAGTATCTTTCTATTGCCCTGTCAATCACTAAAGATTTCAGAATTTGTTGTGCTTGGATGTCTTGGCTGTTATTAACATAATTAGAATCCCTACTTGTGCAGCTGGGGAAGGGACAGCTGCTTTGATTGCCTGAGCCTCCTAACACAACATTGCCATATGTGTACACAAACCCTCCCTGTTTGGATCTGTTCTTCTTGTTGTGGAAACTAACAGTAGTTGATTGATTTTAGAATATTTCCAGAAATATATTCTCTGGTTAGGGTGTTCTGCTTTGCATCCAATATGCAGGACTGCATCCTTCAACTTCTGGGATTTTATGTGTTTGACTTTGTCTCCCATTCCCAATGTTCATTATACTTTTAGATGGTGGGATACACACATTGAGGAAAATAGGTTGGAGAAAATTTTATGTAGATACTTGAGTAGAGCACCATTTACAGCTGCATGGTAACTTTACCCCTTGGAAAAGATAGATGCACACACAGATACTTACCAACAGCCAAGGAAAAATGCAGCTGATGTTCTTCTTTAAAAACCAACCCTGATGCATTCTTCATTTCATGGATTCCTCTTCTTCCGTGTCTAGGCCAGATGTGAAACTGCCAAGATGAAGCCACTATTTGGTGAGTTCCTTTCATCTGACCTACTGTGAGAAAAGATTAGCCAGCACAAGGTTGCCATTGCCCAGGGTATGCCCAATTGTGGTTCAAAATTACCACAACCTTCAGGGAGGCTGTTTCTATGCTACTCCATCCATTTTGTGGATGGAACAGAGGAACACCAAGGAGGCATCTCTGGAAGGCAACCATAGCAGTTAATACACATCTTCTTCTGTGCTGGGATGTGTGCCAAATAGACAGTGTTTCTATATGAGAGTGGCATTTTACCCTTGCTAATATTTATGCTCTGAGGGACTCAGGGAACCATAGGATAGTATTCATTAATCTTTCCATGATGGATAATATACCAAAAAGGGAAAGGGAAAGCAAGTAAGGTAAAGGTAAAGATCACCCTTGCTTGAAAGCCAGTCATGTCCATCTCTAGGGTTCAGTGCTCATCTCTGTTTATAGCCAAAGAGCCAATGCTGCCTGCATCTGCAGACGTTTCCATAGACATGTGGCAGGCAGCACTGAATGCACGGAACACTGTTTACCTTCCCACCGAAGTGGCCCCTATTTATCTACTTGCAATTTCTTGCTTTCGAACTGCTAGGTTGGCAGGAGCTGAGACAGAGATGGGAGCTCACTCCATCATGCAATACTTGGGAATCAAACTCCGACCTTCCAGTCATCAAGTTCAGCTACTTAACCACTTGAGCCACTGCAGTAAAGCAAAAAACAACAACAACACCTAAAGTATAAAAGATGCGCTGTATATAACCCATATCTCACACTTCTTATTGTAGTTGATCTCATATGTGAATTGTGATACAGTATAGCTATAATATTTGTGCCTGTTACATCAGAATATAGGAAGCTGCATTGTATTGAGTCAGATAATTACTCCACTTAGCCCAATAGTGTCCACTCTGACTGGCAGCAGCTCTCCAGGCTTTCAGACAAAATTCTCTCTTTGCTCTTCCTGGCGGCTCCTGGTGTTCCCTGGTAATGCTCTCCTATCCATATAATCAGACTAATCAGACCTGATCCTGCTTCACTTCCTAAATCAGATGGCATCAGGTATGCTCAGGTGTGTGTCTCCTTTTATTAGCATCGTTTGACGGAAAATTGGGATTTTCAGATGTCAAATTTAACAAGTACACTAGAAGCCAGTTTTGTACAGCTGCTGGTAAGATTTTAAGCTTACCTTCAAATGTGATTTAAATGCTGTGATTTAATTGGCATTATATGACAGACCTTCGTGGAGCCCTACCTTTCTCTCATAGAGGTTTATCCTCCCCACCATATTTGTCATAGTCATTCAGACAGTACCTTCAAAGGAAGATATATGTACATCGGCGTGAATCTGCCCTGGGGACGTTTGTTGCCGTTTCCAATTGTAAGCAACCATCTCTTGGTGTTTACTTGTGCTGCACATCTATGCAGCATCTGAAGAAAAGCCAACTGTCAGATAATTGCCTACACCCCAAAGTCAGACTTCTATCTGATAGGACATGGTTTGAAATTGTCTGAGTATTATTGTATTATCTTCCCAACTGTTGTGCTTCTTTTAGAACCTGGCTTAACAGAAACACCTGTAACAACATGTGGACGACAAAACTCAGTTTCCCAACAAGCCGATTAAATGGTGAAAGGCTTTTGGTTCTAAAAGGTATCCAAACACACTATTCTAGCCGTGGAGGGTTTTTAAAAACCAGCTTTAAAATTGAAGTTTGGAGCAGAAGGGAAAGATCCAAAGGATTTCTTGAAAAGAGCAGCTTCTTTCTCTTTTCTAATTTTATTTTATTTCCTCTGGAATCCCCCCCCCCCAACATCTGATTTTGCAAGCTCCTGAGAGCATAATTTTGCTGGAAAAGAGAGAGTATGAGAAAAGGCATGCCCATGGACAGTCTCTGATAAGGGATTGTGGGTTTTAGAATTCAACAGTCTAGAAATATCCCTCAATCTTTGGCTAGGTGGAACCCTTTTGCGATTGTCCATCTGCAGTAGAGGCCTTGAAAATGCAGAAGCGACTAGACCAATGTTTTCCTCATTTCATCAGGTAAAATGGTGCTTCGGACAAAGTGTAGGACATCACTGTCCCTCTTAAGAATCTGTTTCAAGACCTCTGTGGGTTTGAAACAAGAAGTTACGTGGACAAGAGAAAAACTCACTAGCATATCAATCCCAACCAGTCTCATTCCAAGGTCAAGGTCACCCTTGCTCAAAAGCCAGTCGTATCCAACTCTAGGGTGCGTTGCTCATCTCCATTTACAGTCAAAGAGCCAGCATTGTCTGCATCTGTAGATATTTCCCTGGTCATGTGGCAGGCCTGACTAAACACAGATGACTATTATCTTTCCACTGAAGTGGTACATATTTATCTACTTGCAGTTTCTTGCTTTCAAACCACTAGGTTGGCAGGAGCTGAGACAGAGATGGGAGCTCACTCCATCATGTAGCACTCAGGTCTTGAACTGCTGACCTTCCAGTCATCAAGTTCATCATCTTAACCACTAAGCCACCACAGTCCTCTCATTCCCAGGTACAGATCTGCAATTTTCTTCACTTGTCAGGATAATGACGAATTTCCTGGCACTCTTGATAGAGTTCTTGTAAAGGCTAGAAAAAAATGTTTTGGAGAACAATTATCCAATGCAGCCCCGCCGCCTCACCACTACCGCAGCTGGAGCCAACTCCATCGGCCCAGTGAAGGGAGAGGACTCACCGCAGCTGGGGCTGCTCAGGACAGCTCAAATGCAGCCCCACTGCCTCACCACTACCGCAGCCAGAGCCAACTCCATCGGCCCGGTGAATGGGAGAGGACTCGCCTCAGCTGGGGCTCCTTGGGACAGCTTCGCCGGCACCTGGGTTGCTTTGGCAGCCCAGGAAAAAAAAACAGATTTAGTTTAAATCAAACTGGTATATTAACAACATTTACAGACAAAGTAAATTAGCATTACATACAGCACTGTTCAGCTCTGCTCTGCGCTTCTGTGAAATGCCTTGCAAGCAACCTTACCTCTATATCTACAGCCTGCAAAAACACTAAAGGTTACAATGTATCTTATTAACTGTCAATCACAGCAGAGCTGAGCCATGATGATTGCTTGCTTGCACCTGTTCCTTGTTAATTGACCTCAGCTTGTCCTTGACATTATCTCTGCACTTTGCCTCACTATGTGCATATTATTGACATAGTCTCCCCAAATGTTTCTGATTTTTTAAAATGGCTGCTAGAAGGCAAGTAAGTGTTTCTATTTTTTTTTAAATTATTAAGAGAAATTTTTTGGGAGTTGAGGCTGGGAAAGAATGGAACTCTCCAAGATACAGGGATATGCATGTGCAATTTTATTGAAGAACCACTGGCTCAAACTGATGGGAATAAGGAACTGAGAAATGGTTCTTTGCAGCCCAAATCCATAGCATACATTTCCCATGTGAGCTATATGGTCAACAAGGGAAGGGTGGTCTTTTTTGTGAATGGGACAAAGCTTAGCTTAGTGATAACTTAAATTGCCTTCATGTAGATGTTGACTAAACAGCTAACACATACTGTAGCTGCTTGTTAAGTAGATCCTGCCCTTTCTAGCAAATTTTTCATTGCCACCTACCAACCTGTATTTATAGTGACATTAGAGATTGCATGGCTAGCTTCTGCCCCTGGAAAATTTCCTGTATAGAGCCATACTGTGGCTTTTGTATGAGCATCAGAACTCTTAGGCTGTCCAGTGCACCACTGGACATACACTAATCCCCATTGTAAAGCTGGCAAAGACAGTCAACAATTAATAAATTCTGCATGCATCTTTGCTACCTTTTTCAGTTCTTTCTATCCTACTAGGAGCTGTTGTTGGGCTATAAAGGGCTGGTCAAGAAAACACCTTTCAGAATCAATTTGTAAGAAGCTGCTAGAAAACCATCAAATTCCATCCTTCCACCCCCATTCTCAGCTTCATATCCCATTAGGCAGAGATCTGCTAAACAGTGGTCCTAAATATAAGAACTGTGCAGGGAGATGCCTCTCCTGATCCATTCACATTTTCTCTCCATCCCACATTCACACTCTTTCAAAGAGTCCTCTGTTTTCAGACACAGATGTTCCACCAAATGTTCTTCTTACATACAAAGCTCATAAAAATTCTAAAATATAATGAAAAAGTGCTATCTTGCTGTCTTGTTTTTCCCAGAGATGGGGAATGGAAAGAACCTTACTGATTTCACATGATGTTTGCATAACTTGCTGCAGTTAATTGCAGCTAGTTGCAGAGGTGTCAACATGCATCTCAGTTGTACAATCAGCTGCATAACTAGGTGCATGATCAAGAAATTCCTCAGCACCTAGCAATTATCCACAGCAAATTATGGAAACTCAAAAAGTTTGACACAATCCTGAAGTTGAAAAACTATAAGATACTCCAGGGATATTGAACGCATGCAGGAAGTCTACAGTTGAAGCAATCCTGATAGATGGATGCCCAGCTTTTCTTTCAAAACTCTAACAACAGAGATTTTACCACCATCCATAATAGTCCATTCTAGAGTCAAACACCTACTTTTGTAGCCGGAGGTCCTATTAAACACTTAGTTGAATTCTCCTTTCTTGTCATCTGAGTCAATGAATTTAGGTCTTACGCTCAAGACCTGCAGCAAACAATTTTGTTCCATCCCCAATAGCCTTTCAGAAATTTGAAGATGGCCATATATTAATTAGTTTTTTGTCTTCTCCAGGCTAAACATTTTCGTGTTTTCTAGATTTTCCCATCATGCCTTTCTACAATAAAACCTCTGCTTTGGAGATTTGCTGGAAACCAAAGTTCTTTAGAAAGGGATAGACAGAAGGTGAGAGGATGGTGTTTTTTCCCCCCCACAAAAGGAGTGCACCATGATATGTTGCCAGGTTTGGCCGCATTATTAGGCAACGTCAGGCAGTTCCTGGAGACATCAGATGTAGCTGTAGAAGGGGTAGCAACCTCCAAACTCTTCCTCCTGGATTCTCTAGCTCAGTGTTTCCCAAGCTTTGGTTTTTGAACTTCATTTCCCAGAAGCCTAAGTCAATTCTCCAAAGCATTGCTCAGCCAATGTACTGACATAGGCTTCTGGAAAATGAAGTCCCCCTGAAGGGTGTGGGCCCCATGTTGGGAACCACTGCTCTAGCTATTCCCTTCCATTACAAGGCAGAGCTGTGTATGCCATACAATGTATCTTAGGATCTCCAATCTGTCATTCTGCATTACATATGGCACAGGACACGATTTCATTGACAGTTCAAGCCAGCCAATCTTACCACACATGGAATAAGAGATGCCATCTTGTTCTTGTTCTAGTTGTGTCCATTCTGTATCTTGCACTCCCATGTCAGGGTGCTGCCATATACCACTGTGCTGAACATGCATTAGGTAATTAATATCAGTTGGATCAACTGCTTCACTTTGGTGTCTGTTAGCTTTTCATTAAGACCCAGATAGCTATGTAAACCTTGACATTATTCATCCTTGTGTGAGACAGCACAGCACTAGACGATTTTGTCATGTCAAAAATTAAAATGTGGTTATCAAAAAATACAAATAAGGAAACTTCAGTTAAAGAACTCCCTGTGAGTGGTCTCCTATTTCAAAAGGTGCTTCAGATACACCTGCTAAAGTCATAATTTTGAAGTATTGAACTATGGCTTCTGTCTAAGTCCCACAGCTTATGCTTAGATAACATTCTTAGAAACATTTCCATTTTAATGCAACCAATATAGAATTTGCTGTCATGGATTAATGAACTATGGCAATGGAAGGGACCTAAAGGTTTACACCTGGAAATCTCTCCAGCAAAGCACAAAATCATTTGTTTTCATAGCCCACCCTGTATAACAGCTTTCCCCCCAAACTAATCAAAAGCTAAAATGGGGGGGGGGACCTGAATTATTGAGAAAGGGAGTGTCTCCAATAGGCTTTCCAGAGATTTAAAACCCCTACTAGCTACTTCTTCAAGTTCCTTATGTCACCTAAACATTAAAAATTTCCAGAAAAGCAACCATTAAAAGTCTTCAATCAATTTTAGCAGTCTCATGGAACCTGGTAGAGACTCCAGCAAATTATTTTACAGCACCGTTAATTGACAAATTATAAGCAGGGATGGCCAGGTTATCCTGCTATGGTAATAGAGTAGACCATACACCGAGAGACAGGCGGTGGTTAACTAACCTGACAACCCTGAAGACTAAGGGCCTTAAGTGCCAAAGTCCACAGGGAAGATTAAATCCCACTTGAATCCCACTTGATTGAGGCCAGCAGCTTCATCAATAGTGGCCTGGTGCTGTCGAGGACTTTGCATGCCAAAAGGGTTTAGGACGAGAAAGTTCCTCGCTGAGCTGGATCAGTGGCAATATGGGTGTCACACTGTGATGTGGAAGGCAGATGAAAGGCCACGGCATTATATTTGCAGAACAGTCTTCATGGCTGATCGCCATGAGGACTGCCAATATTCGGGATCAGAAGAAGAAGCAGGGATGCTGGCTATACTTAAAGTAATCACCAAAAGGTGAAACAGATAAGTGGAGATGTGAAGATGTTAAGCCTACACTTAAGAAAATATGAACTCCAAAAGCCATCACTAAATCCTATTATTCTCTACCTAGAAGTAAACCTCCTTTGGCCCATTTTCATTACAAACCTTGCCTAAGTTTTTAGCCCTCATTTCAACAAGGAGATGTTGATGGGGAGGTTGACAGGATCAAAACACTGCCCACCTCCTGTTCAGCCAGTCCATTTTCATATACTGTGCAGTGAACAGGCCTTTGCAAGACTGTCTGGGACACTTTGGGATAGTCTGTTTGGGACCTATTAGAGGAGCCTGTCAGTTGAAACTGTCAGTTTCAATTTCTTCCACTGCCTGTCTCATCTATTTTGTTGTTGTTGTTCAGTCGCACAGTCGATTCTGACCCTTTGCGACCATATGGACCATTATCCTCCTATACAGTATATATCTTTTCATCTATCCATCTACTCATGTGGCTATTCTTTTGATTTGTATCCATTCTTTGAGGTTTTTAGATTGAGATTGCATGGTCATCTGATAGCAATGTAGGACCTTTGGTGGCAGATGCATGGCTGGTTTTGCAACTGATGACTTTGGTGTCCCTGTCATTTGTATGTATCTATGCTTTCATAACTGGGACTCCAGGTGGCTTTACAATGATAGCATCAAAGCATTTTGAAAATCCCAGCACCATTCTGTTGAAAACCCTTGTTTCTGAGCAAATAATACTTCATAAAAGAAGCCTTCACCTGCCATACCTATCCTCTTTTTGACAAATTGGTTGTATACCATGGGAATAGCTTCCAAGAAGGGCCACTTTCAGTTCCCCACCGAACTTGTCATGAGAGTGCTGAGACCAAGAGAAGGTCCTCACCTGAAGATCTGAGAACTTTGGTAGACTCACACAGGAGAATTCTTCTTTAAAATATTCAAATTGTCATAAAGTGATCCTGCTTTAAGTTTTATTTTATTTTTAAGGAAACAAAATGTACTCAGAACTGCATTTTAGAGCAAAATATGTCTAGAAGATGTGTAGGTAGGGAAGATTACTTTAGAAATGTAAACATGAACGTGTGTACATGTTTAAACAAATTACACAGCTTACTTTGGGAAAGGACTGGAAACTATTCTGAATTAAGACATATAAATCTAACAAGGGTAAATGTCAATTCATCCTTGCTCGAAAGCCCGTTAAATCCAACTCTAGAGTGCAGTACTCATCTCTGTTTATAGCCAAAGAGCCACCACTGTCTGTGTCAGCAGTCATTTCCATTGACATGTGGAAGACATGACTAAAAACCGGAGTGCACACAGAATGCTGTTTACCATCCCACCAAAGTGGTGCCTATTTAGTAAAAGTAAAAGTCACCCTTACTCGAAAGCCAGTCGTATCTGACTCAGGGTTCAGTGCTCATCTCTTTTTTTAGCCTAAGCCATCTGCAGATGTTTTCCATGGTGAATAGAGTACCTTGAGGGAGGGGTGGAGAGGGAAGATGCTTACTTTCCCACTGAAGTGGTACCTATTTATCTACATGCAATTTCTTGCTTTCGAACTGCTAGGTTGGCAGGAGCTGGGGCAGAGGCGGGAGCTCGCTCTGTCATGCAGTACTTGGGAATCAAACTCCAACCTTTCAATCTTTGAGTTCAGCATCTTAACCACTTGAGTCACCACAGTGACTTACAAAAGTAACACAAATGACAAAAACACACTGACCTGGTATCCTTAAACAGTCCTTTTGTCCTGTTTGGTCCTTGTATCTGGTATTCACAAATACACTCTTTTGAGCACTGAAGAGCTATCATAGCTCAAGATGATGAGAGTGGCTGCTAAATGCACAAATTCAGCCTTCAAGCCAGGCATCTTACTTTGTGCCTGTGTCAGCACTGATTATTATTACTTACAAATTAACAGTCAAGGGCTATTAATAAGTAAGATGTTCCATTTAAGAAATTACAGGTTAAATGACCTTGTAAAAACCAGGTGAAACAACTCAATTTATTTTGCCCCACTCAATATGTTTTTAAATGTCTGCCCACTTTCCCTCCAATTCTTTAGGCTTTCTTCTTTTTCCTCTCAATACCATCCAATTTTAGCATCACCCCCATTATTCATTGGAAAGGGCAGGGGAAGCAGAATAAAAACTAAAATAAAACCAGAAGTAAAAGCAGTTGTATCCTAGCTGGTTGATTTAAGTTTCTGTACCTAGTTTTTATGTTTTGTTTTTCCCAGATAAAGGCTTGCCCTTTATAAAGAGTAGAAGAGAGGGGAGAGAGAGAGAGAGAGATCCATTTGCTTTTGTTTCAAAAAATATATCTTTCCCAGTGCTGAAACAGGAGAAATTTATCTTCAGATTGAAATTGAGCCATTGCATTGTGTCTCTGTAATTCTTCAAACTCACAGGAGAAGATGCTGAATATCTATCAGGAAACACCAGGAAACGCCAGCTGACTCTCTACCTCTTCCCTTCTCCATCTGTTGAGATTGGGCCACTGAAACCTACTATGACTCCTAAATAGATGTGGGGGGCTTTCCATAGGCAAGAAAGTGATGGCATGAATGCCGCAATGTTTGCTTTTGAGAGGAAATCAATTTACTCTGAGCTGACACATCCCTACACAAAGGTTACACCTGTCTCTCACTTACTCTTGCCTGTGCATCTTTATTTATTTTCTCTCATCACCATCTGTACATTCCAACAGGATGGATAACAGCAATATCTAATTCAACCCATAACTCTGATGGGCTAACAGCCCAAAATTTCTCCTAGGTGTATCTGCCTATTGAATGTTTGGAAAAATCCATTTTTGGACTGTAAAACCTGGTTGCTCAGCCAGCATGGCTGGTAGGAATTTTGAGAGTATTCGTCCAAAAAAAGTAGTTCTTGGTCCTATTGAAACATGAGTGGTGTTTAGCAAAGTTCAAGGTCGCCCTTGCTCAAAAGCCAGTCATATCAGGCTCTAGGGTTCAGTGCTCATCTCTGTTTATAGCCAAAGAGACATTTCAATGGACATTTGCAGGCATGACTAGACACCAGAGTGCACGGAATGCTGTTACCTCCCCACTGAAGTGGCACCTATTTACCTACTTGTCATTTCTTGTTTTTGAACTGCTAGGTTGGCAGGAGCTGGGACAGATGGGAACTCACTCCGTCGTGCAGCACTCGGGTCTTGAACTGCTGACCTTCCAGTCGTCAAGTTCAGAGTCTTAATCACTAAGCCACTCCAGTCCCCTATCAGTGTTGCTTACTCACAAGTAAATGGGCATAGGATTACACCCTAATTTTTAAATAAAGAACCAGGAATAGATTTTACAAAAACTGAGAGCACTTCATCTGTCCAGGCTATCCCAGAAAGGAAAACATGTCTGTGAAAATACCCAGGCTTTGATTTAAATTAATCTTCTTTGATTAATCTCTGCAAGGAACAGAGTTGTAGAGGGTGTCTGTCAAAAACACTGCTCTGTGTGCCCTTTCTGTTTTGAATTGATGCACCAATTGTACGACTAAGAGAACATATTTGCGCCGGGGGGCGGGGGGATGGTCCCTACAGGATCTAAGATGCTTCTAGAAAACATGAGGTAACTATGACAGCTATAACTCGAGATAGGTTTGGTGCCTCAGGGCCTTCATCTGTGAAATGGAGCTAATAGCACTTCCCTTGCTAAAAAAATCATAATAATAATAAGACAAATTTCATTACTGGCCAAGAGGTGCTTCATTTTTATGGAAAGCCTGTAAGGACCCAGCTGGAGAGTCCGCAAACTTGCTAAACCCTCTCATCATTCCTTTCACACATGGCTAGTCTCCTTCTGACCTCCCTTCATTTCCTAACAGCCCGAATTGCTGCCATTAGTTACAGTCACCAAAGGTCAGACATTTAGCTCTCTCATTAATGGTTTCCAATACCCCAGCAGTTTCGAGGTAAGCACTCCAAGGGCAAGGTTGGCTCTTCACAGACATAATCAAAGCAACCCAGTGGGTAACCTTCAAACCCTGCCAGAGCTTGGAGATGGGTCATCATTTTTCCCTATATGTCTCAGGGATGTACACAGGATCTGTAAGAGTGTTGGGAACAGAACAGAGTAAGCATTTATCTGCATCAACTATTTATTCTGTTTATCTGAGAACATGCTGTACATAATATGTATTTTGCTTTGTAGAAAATGTTATTTAAAAAATGATTTTCTCCCATAGGTTTGCATATATTTCTTCCCTTTCTGTTCAATTAAAACCACCTTTTTCCATTTGTAGTCACCATTGTGCCTCAAGTTAATCTTAGGAGACCCTGTCGAAAATGCTTTCACTTACTAAAATGGTAAAATTACAGGTCAGCTAGACAATACATTTGGCCCATTTTTAATAGAAAAGATGCTTCTTCAAATTGAGAAAGATGTCTGTTTGCCATAGGCACATACCGGTAATTCTCCATACCACTGCAAGTTGCATTTAGGTTGCATTTAGGTTTCTTTATTGTGATTAGTCATTGGACTTAATAGGGAAGTGTGACTGTCAAGATGTGTCTCAAATGAATCCCATTTTAGAAAGGAAAATGTGTTAATCGAGTTTATTCCACTTGTATAATTTGACTCATACATTACACTTAATAAATAGCAAGCACCAATGGTTTTAAATTTACAAGAGCAGAGGGTCCTCTGTAACCTGTTCCACACTTACACAAAAACTATGTGACTTAGGAATGGACGAGGGCAATTCCCATTAGTACCAATGGAAACTCTCTTTTTTTACAAAAATATTTGGAAGCAAGACATAACATTTCTAATAGCCCCATGTTAGGCATGTCAACATATACAGTAATTCCTAGTCTTTTTATCCACCATGTTCTCTATGTATTACAGGCTTTATATACAATATAGAGAAGACACTGAACTCGATGACTGGACGGTTGGAGTTCAATTCTTAAGTACTGCATGACAAAGTGAGCTCCTGTTTCTGTCCCATTTCCTGCCAACCGAGCAGTTTGAAAGCAAGAAATTGCAAGTAGATAAATAGGGACCACATCAGTGGGAAGGTAAACAGTATTTTGTGCACTCCGGTGTTGAGGCATGCCTGCCACATGTCAACGGAAACATCTGGCTATAACCAGAGATGAGCACTGAACCCTAGAGTTGAGTAGGACTTGCTTTCAAGCAAGGCAAGGGTGGCCTTTACTTTTATATATGAATGTGCAGGTGTTTGTTTAATTTATTTTTATTCCACCTTTCTCCCAATAAAAAGACACAAGATGGCATACAAGAACTTTTTTAAAAAAAAGGAAATAGCAAAATACAAAGCCGTGAAACCAGCTTTTCCTCACCTCCTTTCCTTTGTCTTTCCATCCTGTCCTTTCTATATTGCTGTGCTGCCTTAATGTGACACTTTCCATCTCTGGAAAGGCAGGTCATAATAAATGTTTCTGTCAGTGTTTCATTGCTGAGCCCTCTGATCTTTGGAGTGTGATGCATTTTGTCCCTCCCTCTAGCCCTGGAAATGAGACATCATCTCTCCGACCCACCCACACATTCCAACTCATCTACAGACAAACACCAGCCAAGACAAATAAGCAGGAGGAAGAGATGGACCTTCCAAACTTGCCCTGCTATTTTTCTTTGCTGTCCTCTAGTTCCTTTTGATTTATTTTTCAGCATCTTCCCTCTCTACCCCCTCCCTCAAGGAACTCTGTTCACCTGCATCTTTCTTTCACTTTGTTCTTCACTCATTCTCATCATGACACCACCACATTGTTATACTTCTGGGACAGCAGTGCTGTTAAAGGTAAAGGTCACCCTAGCCAAAAGCCAGTCATATTTGCCTCTGGGGTTCAGTGCTCATCTCTGTTTATAGCCAAAGAGCCAGTGATGTCTGCATTTGCAGATGCCTCCGTGGACATGTGGCCTAGACACCAAAGTGCACGGAATACTGTTTACTTTCCCACCGAAGTAGTCCCTATTTATCTACTTGCAATTTCTTGCTTTTGAACTGCTAGGTTGGCAGGAACTAGGACAGAGAGAGAAGCTCACTCAGTCATGCAGCACTCAGGTATCAAACTCCGACCTTCCAGTCTTCAAGTTCAGTGTCTTAACAACATTGAGCCACAACAGTGCTGTTACCCGGTATTTATTTTAACCCATAGTTTCCAGTACAGGAATAAAGTCCTTCTGTATCATGGCAATCATGCCACTAACCAGCTGTCCATGCAATTTTTTGAGATTGTGCGGAAGATACAGGCTTTAAGTTTAAACCAATTGTTAATCCAAACAGCAGGAGGCCCAATAAATCAACCTGAGTGAATTGTAACTCAAGGGAAATGCAAGTAAGCCTACATGAGTCAACATGAGTTGAGGCTAATGTTGGAGTCAAAGCATGAAGTCCAGATAATAAAACATTCTACAGACTAGCAATTATCAAACTGTTTTCAGGGAGAGATTTAATTCCTTTCCCCATAACTAAGAAATGCATTAACACTATAACTTGATCTTTGGAATTTAAAAAAAATGCAAAGGATTCAAGGGGAAGGTGATACACTAGGCACACCAATTGTTCCCAAATCGAAGTCAAATAAAAATTATGACCTAGTGATCTGATGTTACTCAAGTCCATATTGCTGTTCTGGTGTTGCAAAGTCCATACCAGGTGGCCATTCTGCAGTATCAGGTAGTTCCATAGGCAAACAAACAAAATTGGCCATGTGGTCCATGTCCAAGTAATAAAAAAATGCAAACGGTGCAAGAGAAAGCTGCTACCTTTATTTTGGACCACTAAAACAAAACATTGCAAGCTTTTGAAATCAAAAGATCTCTTCATTAGTTTAGTGTTTCAGAAAAATTAGTAGCAGCCAGCAATACGGGCCAAACACATAACTTTATTACAGGGTACTGAACACAATTTTTAACTGCGCCACAGCGACTTATATACAGGTGTCAAAAGATACATTTTTGTGGGCTTTAACAGGATTGGTTGAAGGAGAGTGGGGTGATCGAGGACTTGTTCTCAATCACGCTTCTCTGGGTCAAATGGCACGAACCCCAATCTCACGATACTTATAAACTGAGGGGAACACAAAATGGTGGACAAATTTTATTCAATACACAACAATTAGGTAGGCATAAAAATATTAATGCAAGTTCACGGCACAGTCTTATTGTGCCTTATTGATCCTTGGAGGTTTTCTTTGGTGGCAGATCATCCTTGCCTTGGGGCAGGGCCCCTTTCATATCCCCCACCCACCAAGGATAGAACCTGGGTTTATGTTCCCCTGGAGTTTTCAGGTACTTGAACAGGAGCTGGAAGTCAGTTTGAGCTTCAGTGTCCTTTTCTTCATATGTAGAACATACCATCCTAATGGCAGAAAGTGAGGAAGACCTAAAGAATCTCTTGATTGGGCTAAAGGAGGAGAGTGCAAAAGCTGGCTTGAGCCTCAATATCAAGAAAACCAAGATAATGGCAACAGGCCCAATCAGTTCCTAGAAAATAGATGGGGAAGAAGTAGAAGCAGTGACAGATTTTACTTTCCTAGGATCTAAGATCACTGCAGATGGTGACTGTAGCTATGAAATAAAAAGATGACTGATTATGGGGAGACAAGCTATGAGAAACCTGGGGAACATAGTGAAAAGCAGAGGCATCACCTTGAAAACAAAAATTAGAATAGTCAAAGCAATGGTATTCCCAGTGGTAATGTATGGATGCGAGAGCTGGACAATTAGGAAGGCTGAACACAGAAGAATAGATGCCTTTGAAATGTGGTGTTGGAGGAGGGTTTTGAGAGTCCCCTGGACAGCGAGGAGAACAAATAGGTCAATCTTAGAAGAAATAAACCCTGACTGCTCATTGGAAGGTCAAATAGTAAAGACGAAGCTAAAGTACTTTGGACATCAAATGAGAAGGGAGGATTCACTTGAGAAGGCATTGATGTTGGGAAAGGTGGAGGGCAAAAGAAGAAGGGGACGCCAAAGATGAGATGGCTAGATGGTATTGTAGACACAGTGGGCACAGAGCTGGGAGGGCTGAGGAGGATGGTGGAGGACAGAGGCGCCTGGAGGAAAATGGTCCATGGGGTCGCAAAGGGTCGGAGTCGACTGTGCGACTGAACAACAACAGAACATAGAACTGCAGAACTGGAAGGGACTCTATGGATTAAGTCCAGTCCCTCTCAAGGAAGCACTGAGGGGGTCTGAATTGCCACCTTCTGGCTCTGCAACCAGATACCTAAACCACTGAGCTTTCTCCATTGATGATTGAGACGCTAGAGTCACCAAGCCCTCTGTTGTCTCTGGTGGTAGACCAGTCATGCTCTTTGGGTCCTGGGTACGAGAAAGATGGTCCTATTGTCCTCTCCACAGGTACATTTGAATCCGTCAGTCTTAATGCAAAGATGAAGTAAAACTAACTGACTTTGGAGAGATTGCCCATTGAATTTTTTCATATGAGAAATGTGCTTTAGCTTCTGAACTTATTCAGAAAATGAAGCAATGTAAGGTATTTTGGAAGGGGAGACAATACTTGGCATGAGCAAGTCTTCCTGGGAAAACAAAAGAATGCTGTAACACAATCAGGAAACTTAAAGCAGAAGGAGATTGCTATCAATGAAAAGACCTAGCTCTCCTGGGAGCCTCTGGGACATCTTAGATAGGTGATGGCCAACCTTGGCACTCCAGGTGTTTTTGAACTTCAATTCCCAAAAGTCCTGAACAGCAGGAGTGCTGACTTGGTCTTCTGATAATTGAAGTCCAAGAACACTTGGAATGCCAAGGTTCACCATCGCTGTCTTAGATCAACCAGCTATATCTCTATAATCGTTGAGCATTTTACATCTTGGTAGAGTGAGGAAAACAGACCTATGTTCCTATTACTTCCATTTTTAGTAGGGTTTAGGGTGAGTACACTGGAGAGTTTTTTCTTCTTCTTTTATTTTAAGCAGCTGCAGATCTCAATGGAATCAACTTAGGACCTGTGTAAGTGTGCCATCGATGTTTTCTTGAGTCACTTGTGTGGAATTAGAGTGAGGTAGGTCACATGAGAATTAGAACAAGATTTCACCTTTTTTGATGAGAGCTTTGCCTGAACACGAGATAGAGCAGTAATTTATAGCTCTGAGTTTTATGCCTTCCTAAGATTGGAACTCTTTGTTTTTCCCAAGTTCATGGTTTCACCACACACACACACACACACACACACACACACACACACACACACACACACACACACACACACACACACACACATTATTTGGACAAATACTTACAACTATTTTGAAATACTGAATGTATAAATCAAATTGGATGGGCTACAAATTGGTTCAAAGAGAATCAATTGCCATTTTTGAGAGAATTAATTCTGATTGAAGAAACCAGGTGACACAGTGGTTAAACCGCTGTACTGCTGCCAGAAGGTTATGAGTTCAATCCTGACCAGGGCCAAGGTTGACTCAGCCTTCCATCTTTTCGAGGTCGATAAAATGAGTACCCAGAATGTTGGGTACAAAATACTAATTAACTGTGAACCACCCAGAGAGTGCACTAAGCACTATGGGGTGGTTTATAAATGTAATTGCTATTGCATTAAAGCAGATGATATTCATACACCACATACATAACTCATGCAAGCATAGAGAGAATTGGCTCTCTTTTAACTAGAACTCTTGACCAGGCTAAGATTGTTGTGTTTTCTCTCTTTAATTCAGACCCAATAGAATAAAGTGCCTTAGTTGTCAGACGTTTGGAAAACATGGGAAGAGATTTCTCACCAGCTTTAATCATGAAGAAAGTGTATGAATGTTATGTATCTGAGCTAAATTTTTTGATTTGCTTAATATTACAGAAAGGTGGGATTGCACATGAAAACAGGGTCTGATTATTGCCCTGGGAATTGAGAGGAGCATAATGGATTATTTTCTTCTTGACATTGTACATTTTGTAGTCATCAACAGATCTTCCAAACAAATGACCTTCAGTGAATCCCCTACACAGGAAGAATTCTGTCATGTAGAAGAATGATTTAGAGGCCTTTAGTGGAAGGCTATGAAATAGTACTGAAACAGATGGGGGGGGGGGGAGAGAAGATATGCAGAGTAAACAACTATGATGGGCATGTAATTATCTAAGATTTCATTCACATAGAAATATCTACATGTAACAGTGACCAGCTCTAGTTTTGAAGCATGCAATATACTAGAAACCTATTTCCCATGACTTTTCATGTTATGTTGAAAGGCCAAAAATGAGAGCCAATATGATAAGCCAATGGGTCGTGTAGTGGTTAGTGTTGAGCTAGGATGTGGGAGAGCTGTGTGCAAATCCCCACTGGGTGACCATAATACATCCGCAAGTATTAGTGTTAGAAGAAAGTGGGAAGAAGGAGAGCCATGTATGTGGACTTTGCTGAATTTCAAGGGATATCAATGTGGCAACGTTAGTAAATGTTGTAGCAATCACAACCAGCTAGAAGTAGAAAACCTGGTCAATTTCAGTTTTCATGGGCAACTGTTTCTTGAAGCTACTGATGCCCCAAAGACAACCTTCCGCAAATCAGATGCATCAAGAGATATTCTTCTAAAAACCCAGGAGTGTGTAACCTAAAACCCTGTGGCCACATGCATCTTCAGGGAAGTCTATCTGTGGCCCCAAGCTGATGGGATCCCAACAACCTTTTTCCCTTTTGTTCTACATTGCTTTTTACCCATTGCTGCAAGCAATGGGTACAGATATACAACCCAACCAGAGATCCCATAATAGCAAATATTCATAAATAAATCATAGAATTCATGGAATTATTGAATAAATGATCACTTAAAACCCACACAGATTCAGAAATCTGCATACAAACCTATTTATAATAGAATAAAATTGTAAAAACTATTCAAAAACTTTCTATATAAATACATCTAAACTCTTTTTGCAATGGCCAACAAATTGCTGGTGATTATAGGTTTCCTTTGCTGATTTTTGACATACGTGTAACTTCATTGCATTTCATATGAATAGTTTGCACCCCGAAATCAACATCAATTTGCTTTTTAATCAGCGATGATTTGGTGCTGATAATTTTGTCATCCTTTATTTATTTATTACACTTATAACCCACCCTGCTAGGAAAAAAATCATTCCTACTCAGGGCGGCTAACATAATAAAACCAACACTAAAACGATCAAGAATTATTAAAAGTTACTCACAATAAAACAGTCACATAACATTAAAATTGGCAGAAAAAACATCAAGCAAGGGTCCTAAAAGCACAAACTCTTTGGGATGGAGAGAGACAGGGCATCAGTTGTAGACAGAATGTTCTCAAAGGCCTCCTCAAAGAGCAGTGTTTTCAGCTGTTTTTTGAATGAGAGCAAGGATGAAGCCTGGCACAGCTCAGCTGGAATAGCGTTCCACAGCATTGGTGCCACCACCAAAAAGGCTCTTCTCCTAGTCACGGCCTTCCTGGCGAATTTCAGGGTTGGCACCTGAAGCTGTGCTGCCAGAAAGGAGCAAGTGATGCGGGCTACTGTCCTGAGGGGAAGCTATGCAACAGGATTCCAGACTGTAATTTTTAAAAGCTGATGAAGCTTTTGTGTTCTTTCACTAATAAAATCTTATATCTTGAATTATTGAAGCTGGACTGTTTCACTCCATTCATCCTTGTTTGTAGATGTGCACCCCAGACTCACTTAACCAGTTTCCTAAGTATGTTGCCTCTGGTGGCAACTTTCTCTTTGGTGTTTAGGCAATGTTTTTGTAGGTGAGTGTTTTTGTTTTGGTTCAGTCCAGAGGGATGCTCAAATACTTTTGAGTAAGTCAGTGTCAGTGGTGTGCATCAGCAGGTTTGCACCAGTTCACCAGAACCAGTAGCAGAAATTCTGGCTGGCCCCGCCCATCCAAGTTTTGAAATAAAGTAGTCCTAATTCAGGTGCAATGCAGGGCTTTCCCCTGGCTGGCCAAACCCACTATACCACGCCCACAGAGTATTTAATGTAATTTAATTTAATAGTCATATTTATATATGCCGCCCACTCAGGCAGAACCCGACTCAGGGCGGCATTACAACAAATTCTAAAAACACATAAAAACACTTTAAAAGACCCATATCCCACCCACCCATCCCACCCAATATAAAAAGAAGAAGAGAGAGTTCTTAATGGTTTACATAAGCCAGCAGGCGGGGACCGTGTTCCCATTAGGACCCCACACCTGCCGTGCCAGCCAGGTCTTCAATCCTTTCCTGAAGAGCAGCAATTCTCTTTGAAGTCTTAGATCTGTTGGCAGGAGGTTCCAGAGGGTTGGTGCGGACACGGAGAAGGCCCTCCTTCGGGTGCTGGACAGATGTGCACCCCTAGTTGATGGCACTATTAGAGAGCCCCTCCGGTCCGCTCTGGTTGGACGGGCAGACACTCTTGGGACGATGCGGTCTCTAAGGTATCCTGGCCCACTGCCATATAGAGTAGGTAATAAAAAAAATTAAATCCCACCACTGGTCAGTTCAAAAATCTTGATTTCTCAGCTAACTTGGAGCATCTTGCCTGTTTCCTCCGTTATTTAAATGGAAGGTACCACCCTATCTTTTTAAGGGGATTCACTTCAGCTGGTTGTTTTTTTATAATACAAGAAAAGACCTTCCAATGCAGATGTCAGCCGGTGCTCCAGTGACTCAAAGGTTGTGCACTGGACTGCCAAGGCAATATCATCAGCATACATGAAAACTACTGGTTTGTTGATCATTTGTCTAAATGTTAAAAAGTAATGGTGCCAGGATGCTACTCTGTGGGAGACCGTCTGTTTGATTTCTCCAGCAACTGTTCCTTCCTTGAAATTCAACAAAGAAACTTGGATTAGCTGTGGTGAGATCAGGGTTTGTTTGTCATGCTATTTTTCTTTTCACCTGTTCTGCACTCTGCCTTACCAGGGTAATGGAAATAATAAATACGACCTTCAAAGGGAAATCAGTCTAGAAAAGTTGCTAAACATTAATAAACAGGATGTTCTGCAGTCAAGCCATGTGTCTTTCAGGGGAAAGACTACAGGAGTTAATTAATTATTTGCTTTGCTTACCATATTGTGAACACTGAGCATATTGCTGGCTTCACCCACCCGCCAGTCCTATTTACATAGACTCCTTAATAAAGATCAAACGGCTGCTATTTTTTGGATTTGTTCAGCATCATTTGTGTGAAGATTGTCTGCATTTTGCTGCATCTGTCCTGCAGCCAGACAATGCATGCATATTCAGAATAGGTAAAGGTTAAGGGTTGCCCTTGCTCAAAAACCAGTCGTATCTGACTCTAGGGTTCAGTGCTCATCTCCATTTATAGCCAAAGAATCAGCATTGTCTGCATCTGCAAACGTTTCCATGGATATGTGGCAGGCATGAACCAGACACTGGGCAGAACGCTGTTTACCTTTCCAACAAAGTGGTCCCTATTTATCTACTTGCAATTTCTTGCTTTCAAGCTGCTAGGTTGACAGGAGCTTGGACAGAGATGGGAACTCACTCCATCGTGTGGCACTTGGGTCTTGAACTGCTGACCTGCCAATCTTCCAGTCATCAAGTTCAGCATCTTAACCACTAAGCCACAGCAGTCCCCTGTGTTCAGAAGACATGATATAAATTTTAGGATCACATCTAATCAAGGCCAGATGCATTGGAAGCAACCTTACAGCAGCAAAATCACAGAATAAAAGAAAGAAAGAAATGTTTGAAACATTTGAAGACAGCACACAGAAGAAGGTTGGCAGTGCTGATACAGCAAAAGCCGGCAATGGTGCCCTCATCATCTCAGTTTGTCTGTGTGAGAGAAAACATGTGTAGTTGACAAGCCAACAAGGCCATGCATGAATACACAAACATGGTGTTTTGACAGTATCAGAGCTTCCAGGTACAGGGACTCTTTCCACAGTGTTAATCTTAGTGACAAGAAACAACAGAATTGGTAGTACACATTTGAATGTAACTCCCTATCCCTCTTAGGTTATATTTACACTGTACAATTATAACAACATGACACCAGTTTTTCTGGCAAGACTCCATCTTAAGGAAACCAGGGTTTGTACTTTGTACATTGCTCAGAAATGTTGTGCCATGATCCAGGGGAATGAAGATAAACAGGTAGCCCTTCGGTGGGAGAGTAACAGCGTTCTGTGCCTGCTACATGTCCACGGAAACATCTGCAGATGGAGACAGCGCTGACTCTTCTGCTATAAACAGAGATGAGCACTGGCCCCGAGAGTCGGATATGACTTGCTTTCAAGCAAGAGACCTTTACCTTTACCTACTAGATTTCAGCCACTGCTACTTGCCATCAGTACTCAAATGGTTAGTTACCACCCTGGAACGATAAAACCTGGAAGGCTACACTTGCCCTGCCCACTCTAAAATAACAGAATAATGTTGATTTTTATTATCCGCATTTGAATTATTCTCACCCCTCAAGCTCTTTCCTTTCCTTTGAAATCAATAGCAAAAATGATAGATTTAATATATACATTTCTACTCCAGCAGCCAATTTGATCACTTTCAAATAATGAGTGTCTGGAATTATTCTGTTAATTTTTTTTTCTAAAAAGAAAAGGCATGTTGCACAAATTGATAGATAATGTGATGCAGAAGACAGCGATCAGAATTAATTAGAGGGAGGTATCCTTGTGGTCTCTCCCTCCCCAGCTTTCGCCCTTTCTATAGAAGGAGATTGGGGGGGGGGGGCGTTTGGCAGCACAAAGAAATGTAGATAATAATTAAGGATGTCTCAGGCAGTGATGATGTCCAGCTGGCTGTACCACTACAAAGAGGAATAAAATAATAATGACTAATATTGGTCTAAACAATAGCACTGATTCATTCAATCCTCAAGCGGCAGGCTCTCAGATGTGTACTGGATTGGGCACATAACCAGGAATGAAATATCTCTGCTTATGGTCTTTTTTTAGACAACAGGAGGTCTGAATTTTGGTTTGGCTCACATTTATAAGCAAAATGAATTAATTTGCACTTCTCAATTTGCAGATTCAGGCTAAAATGTAGATCAGACTTCTCCATATTTTCTCTCTTCTGTTTGAGTCCTCTGGGGTTCCCAACCTTTTCAAGCCAGGAGCCGGGTCATGCTCTCTCAGTCAGCTTTAAGGGCCTATGTGTGCATATTTAGCTAGATATCTGTCCATGTGTGTCTAAAATGGGGACAGGAACATCAGTGCACATACATGCTGAACCTTCAAAGACTGCCACACAGTCAGAAACATCACAATTTCATGAGCTAAGTTCCAAGGTTTTCCATGAGATGGTGGTGCAGAATTTGTGACTGGTAATCCAGTTTATGCTGCCCCTTTCTGGGTTTTCTAAGTATCAGCAGTGGTGTCTGCAACTCGTATCTGAGAATGCATTTTTTCCTGAAGCAGGAAAAATGCTACTGGCATGAATTTGTTTAAGTGACCAACACACTATGATCACGGAGCCATCTCCTGCGGCACATATGAAATGAGACATGCAGGACTGCAATGGATTGCCGCAGCCTTCAGGATACTATCAAGGTGCACCCTCACAACCAGTCCATCTGGCATGGCCTCTTTCCCTCCATGACCACTGGGAATCAGAGTAGCAAAGTGGTTCCTCCTCTGCTCATTTTGCCAATGGGCCCTATATGATGGTTTCCAGTGGTATTTCCTCCACTGAGGTGGAGGCCATCACTCCACCTAAAGGGGCTCATCCACCCATAGCCATTGGCCTCCACCACCCAACACTCGGTGTTTTTCTAAGTATAGAGTACTCAAAACTGGTTTATTTGTCCCTTTTTCAGAGGGTTTACCTTGGAAAGTGTGCAGCTTGCCCATGGCTACATAGTCTGGTTGTTCTCCCAGGACATATATTGTGGAATTGATCTCCTGACCTCTGGTTCAACAGCTAGATATTCTCACCAAAGCAACTCTACCAATAATCTCTTTCCAATATCCACCCTTGACTGGGGTTAATGGGAACCCAAAAGTTCAAAACATCTAGAAGGCTTTGTAAACATTAATCAGAACCCTACCTAATTGTCCCTTTTAAACAGTGGCTCCAGCTAGAGAGACAGGTAGAGAGATCACAAGCAATAACCTTCTTAGGTTGAATGCTAATGAGCTAACATTTCACATGATTAAAAATTAGAGTGACCTCTACTGCAGTTATCTTCAAAATGAAGCAAACGAGAGCGAGGAGAGAGAATCAAGCACAAATCTGTATTGAAAGCCTAATGGGCCATAGCCGTACTCATTCTCTCATCCGCCCCTCCCATTTCTCTCCAATGGACTTTGAATGGGGAAGTAATGAGTTCCCATCATTTTGCCATGTTACAGATGTTAAGAGTCCTGGCTGATTTCTATTCATCAGATTCTCCCCTCCCACTTACCCCATCTCCTCTTTAATGAGCTGGGAGCCAATCAATAATTCATGGCTGTGTGAATATCTCTGGGCATTGCGGGAGGGGCACCACTTATTTGGAAAGATGTAATCAGGCCCCATTCTCTGCTGGAGCCTCTCAACTGCTTATGGACTCCGCTAACTCTCGGGTAATCCAATGTACCAAAGCAGGCACCAAACAAAACCAGAGAAAACAAGATTGTTGTGTAAAGCAAGACGGAGGGAGAAAGATTCCACAGCTGGGCGTGTTCTGTCTTTCTCACCACTCTGAGTCTTTAGCCTTGATACCTTAGAGCAAGTGTACCTCAAACTTTTGTTTTTGGACTTCAATTCCCAGAAGCCTAAGTTAATTTCCCAAACCACTGATCAGTCAATGTACTGACTTAGGCTTCGGGGAATTGAAGTCCAACAGTGTTCTGCGGAACATAGTTTGGGAAATGCTGCCTTAGTATGTTATAGTACTGCAGCCAAAACTGTGTTCATAACCTGAGTTTGAGCCTGACAAGCACAAGGCTGACTCAGCCTTCCATCCTTCTAAGGCCGGTAGTAAAGAGTCTACAACTTGTTGGGGCAAAAGGCTATTTTCTTTGTGAACTGCCTAGAGGATGCTCTAAGACAGGGGTGGCCAAACTTTTCAGGCTGTGGGCTGGTCACATGGTTGAGCAGGCTGGTCACGTGGTTCCTCCCACTGGAAGCAGAAGTAAAACATGCCCATGTGCACAAAGCGGTGGTGTAAATGCGCCTGTGGCTGTTGCAAATGCATTTACAACAGCCGTGGGTGCTTTATGGCAATTTTGCACATGCGGGGGCCTGTTTAATTTCCACTTCTGGAAGTGGCGAAGGCTGTGTGGGCTGGATTATTAGGCCCTGCAGGCCAGATCCGGCCCACAGGCTGTAGTTTGGGCACCCCTGCTCTAAGTAATACAGAGCAGTATCTAAATACAGTTGCTATTTCTTTTGCTTTGTTCATTTGTTTAATTTTCTATGTCACCTTTCTGGCAAGCCTGGGACCCAAAGAGACTCTTGTTCAAAAGTCTTTCCTCACTGCCAAATCTGTTTAATTGTGTGTTTATGAACATGAATTTCACCCATTGGAGAAGCAACATCATTTGGGCCGGAGTGTTTCCCAATGGGAAAATAAAGACAATCAAACATGAGGTATTTCAGACACAGTTCCAAATTCTACCCAGCATCAGCCTAACATGCCCAGAGGAATTTCTCCAGGAGGGAGTATATTTGCATAGCATTATGTTAACATAATTTTTTGGTTATAGATCACACTAATACAACACAGCCTATCAGTGCATATTCAAATGTATCTACATGAAATAATAGCTGAATTTAGGATCCCCAAAAATTCTAACTTACTTAGGAGCCCAAGGCATTTTGCTGCCAAAGGCAAATAATAAGATTATTTTTCCCTCCCCTTCCATGTTTGAAAGTTTAGTAAACTAGCAGCTCGATCTTTCTCCATCACATCAAATGAAAATATATTTCATCACATCTGAAAACAGCAGACTGCAGACTGCTCGCCCTTGCTCAAAAGCCAGTCGTATCTGGCTCTAGGGAGTACTGCTCAGCTCTATTTACAACCAAAAGAGCCATCACTGTCTGCATCTACAGACCTTTCTGTGGTCATTGGCAGGCATGACTAGATACCAAAGCACATGAAAGCACACTCAGGTAAAGGTAAAGGTTTCCCTTGCTCGAAAGTCAGTCGTATCCGACTCTAGGGTGCAGTGCTCATCTCTGTTTCTAAGCCGAAGAGCAATTTCTCGCTTTCGAACTGCTAGGTTGGTAGAGGTGGGACAGATGACAGGGGCTCACTTTGTCATGCAGTACTCAGGTCCCGAACTGTTGATCTGCTGACCTTCCAGTTGTCAAATTCAGCATCTTAACCACTTAGACACCATGGCCTCTCAAAGCTATGGTACTAGCTCCCAAAACACCATTTTCTAAGCTCTGGCCACAATTATAAGTAAGGTATGAAAACAACCACTCCTTGCCACAGTTTTGTCCCAAACAGCTACTATTCAGTGAATCCTTGTCCAGGCTTGCAGATTCTATGAGTGGTTGCTATAACATGATATGAGCAGACCTCTATTAATCAGAAATTAGTCAAGCTTCCTTCTAATGCCCTCTACATCAGTGGTTATCAATGTATCTTGTAGCAGAGAGTTTTCTTATCCCTTTGTAGAAGGAGTGGGCATAGTACTTGTTGTTCAGTCGCAGAGTCAATTCTGACCCTTTGTGACCCTATGGACCATTGTCCTCCAGGTACCTCTGTCCTCCATCATCATCCTCAACCCACCCAACTCTGTGCCCATTGTGTCAACAATACCATCCATCCATCTCATTCTCTACCGCCCTTCTTCTTTTGCCCTCAACCTTTCCCAGCATCAAGACTTTCTCAAGTAAATCCTCTCTTCTCATTTGATGTCCAAAGTACTTTAGCTTCATCTTTACTATCTGACATTCTAATGCACAGTCAGGGTTGATTTCTTCTAAGATCAACCAATTTGTTCTCCTCGCTGTCCAGGGACTCTCAAAACTCTCTTCCAACACCACATTTCAAAGGCATCTATTCTTCTGCGCTCAGCTTTACTTATGGTCCAGCTCTCATACATTACCACTGGGAATACCATTGCTTTGACTATGCAAATTTTTGTTTGCAAGGTGACGTCTCTACTTTTAACTATGTTCCCCAGTCCTCTAGATATAATTGAGTTGCAACTACCTCCATCAACCTCTATAAAGCCATACTGGCTGAGACTGAGAGAAGTTGCTCAATATTTCTATCTCCACCACTCCTGTTCTATGTGTTCTGCGTTGCAGACTTGGCTATTGGAAAGAGTCAAAATGCTTACGCTGCATCTATGCCATCCAGACTGTTCAGGCTGAGCCTTCCTGCTAAAAAGGTTTTCTTATTTTTCTCAGCAGACATCCTTGTCTTGGTTAATACTTTACATCCTCATCCTCCTCTCTCCCATATTTCACAAAACGGGCCTAATACTTTTGTGACATTTAATGCAATAAAGTGTGCAAAGCCTTCAGAAATCCTCTTAAGAGGAAGCTAAATATTGATTATTATTCACACAGCAATTATTGTTCCTTTCAGGGAAGGAGATTATTACTGTCATTAAAATTGCTAGCAGCATCTAAGAAGTTGTGATTAAGCCCTAAAGAAAATCTGTCAAATGGATTAATATTAGTCCTTTTAAAAAAAAAGACAACTACTGAAATAAGATTCCTCTTTCCATGCCATTCAAACCCTTCTCCCTAGACACTATGGCTGAAATCAAGAAGAAAGTTGCTACTCCAGCACAATGAGTCCATACCTACCATTATTCAATAGGACTACTGTAGTTGCAGTTTAGATGTTTTGAGTACTTATCAACTTTGGAACCATGCATTCCAAAATTCTCACAGAAAGAAGTTGTCTTCTCCAAGCTCCCACATCATGACTGTTGGCAAAGAAATTGAAGGAGCAATTTGATGAATCTCTCCACTAATATTCATAATTATGTGCTGTCAGGTCAATTCTGACTTAAAAATGGCAACCCTCCCCAAGATGTTGTGCATATAGTGTGCTCAAAGTGGTTTGTCACTCCCTTGTCTTGGAGGCAGTTTTGGGACTGGCCGAAGTAGCACTGGTAAGGACCTCTAAATTGAATGTTCTTCACCAAATTGGTTATGCTTTTGTTTACTTACAATATTAATTTTAATTATACCTAATTTGCTTGATCCCTAGTGAGAAGAATCACAGTAACCTTTTACTTCTGGTCTCCAATCGGGTGAACTGCCTAAGGGACTACAAGCTGACAAACTTGGCAGCCACTTACTTGTTCATGGGCCACATTTAAGATGTTCTTAGGAATGTGATGGAGTACAAGGAAAAATATTAAACAAAAACAAATGTGAGATGAAGCAAAGCTGATAAATTTATGTCAGGTTATTGTTGTCTCTAGCAAGCTTTCTAAGCCTTATCTTTCCTTCTTTCCAAAGATGTTGGTAAATTACTCATAAAGGGAGCAAGAGGGGTATTTTATTTGTTTCAGCTTTTTGTTTTCTTTCGCTTCCAAGAGAACAGTTGGCAGAGGGAAATAATTTTTCTGGAGCGTCTTTTTCTCATCTGCATTCTCAAGGGGTTACTGTTCTTTTTTTAAAAAAATAGTTTGGGGCAAAAATGGAAAGAATGCATCCATTAACAATTTCATGATGCTAGCCTGTTTTTTATAATATAACTGCGTGCTGTGAGCATAGGTGGATGAACAGAATGTAAATCTTGAAACATATGTATATATTGCAGTGAAAGGATTTAGTGACACGTGGGTGCAGTAAAGTCACCAGGCTTCATCTGCTCCTAAAATTTACTTTTTCCCTGCCATGATGGATATACAAAATCACATGCAAAAAAAACACATTTTTAAAACATTCACACACATTGCCACTTCTCATAAATTGTCAAGGAAACTATTTGAATGATTGGTGGGACATGTGTCTTTTTCACAGAAATGATGGATGATCTCTGATGTTCATCAGCCATCTGAGCCAAAATTCACATAAAAAGCTATTCTTAATAAGAGGCAGAAGCATGAAAATTTACTCTTGAGATGAGAGTTTCTCTCTTCAGTTAAGTGGGACTTGGCAGGTAAAAAGAGCGACAATTTGTTCCTGCAGCTGTTCTAATAAGGAGACATGAATTATCGCTGTCTTCTTTTGCACCCTTGTCGAAGAGTAACCTTTAGGACTTCCTCTTTGTCAAGTGTCCTTTTGTTAACCAACTTGGGGAGAATGATTGCCTTCATGAAGTCAAGTAGCAGAGGCCGCTTATGCACTGTCTACTGAAGAAATACATTTCCAAAGCTTTATTTTATAAAGGTCCAGAAATACAGTAAGAGACAACTCCTGCTGCCTTATCGTTGGTTGAGAAGTTTTTTTAACAACATGTAAGATTGTGGATAGGAGAATTATCACCTTGCAAATGGTACCCAGCTTTATAGCTTCATTTCATGAAACCAGGTGAGGCAATGAATGTGCTGTAAGGAACAGCTTGTCAGCCAACAGGCTGACAGAATATCTGTACTGTAGTATTATAGCAGTTTCATACCACTTTAACTGTCAGGATTCTATGCAGTAGAATCATGGTAATAATAGGGGTACACAGAAAGAGCCTCCTTGAAGATTGTGGTATTTTTGAACCACAATCGGGCGTACCCTGGCAACAGCAACCTTCTGTTGCCAGCTAATCTTTCTCACACTATGTCAGGTGAAAGGAACTGCAGACTGAACTCACCAAAAGGTGCCTTCATTTTGGCAGTTTCACGACTGACCGAGACCCTGAAGAAGAAGAAAATGGCAATTATAGTTTTATGAGGTTCTTCGTAAGCAAGGGGTCAAACTAGAGATCTCTAGAAGAGAATTCTAAGTTTCTTACTAAATTACAAAAGCGAGCTTGATCCACAAAAGCTAACATTAAAAAACAGCAGTTAGTCTTTAAAGTGCTACAACATTTTTGTTTTGTTTGCTCTCTGATATGCAATTTCCAGGATTCTGTAGGATGTAGCCGTGCCAGTGATAGTGACATCACACTGCTATACAGTAACTCAGTTCCAACAAGATGGGGTTTCTGTTCGGGAATTATTTATCTGCCCCATTGAGTGATGGCCAGATTTTTCTGAAGGAGGAATTATCACTATCCTAATGGATTGGAGTGCTGCACAAGACCTGAGTACTGCACAACAAAGTGAGCTTCTGTCCCAGCTCCTGCTGAACTAGTAGTTCAAAAGCAAGAAATTACAAGTAGATAAATAGGTACCACTTTGGTACCATGCACTCTGCTATCTAGTCATGCCTGCCACATGTCCACAGAAACATCTGCAGAATCAGACAGCACTGGCTCTATGGCTATAAAAGGTGATGAGCACCCAACCCTAGAGTCAGATACGACTGGCTTTCTAGCATGGACAACTTAAAGGATTGGACTCGTAGTTTGGTAGTACCCGTGGAATCAATATTGTCACTAGAGCTACTCAATTACCTGAGTTTATTAACTCTTACTTTACAAGCATTGCAAGTCTTTGAGACCCACATCTGTGCACTAGGGTATAGGGATGCCAACAATATTGTTACCAGTTATGTAATGTGGAGACTGGAAAATGACAGAGCACTGACATCCTCTGATAGCATTGTATTAGGTGTGACCAGAAATACCAGTTGGGCGGGGGAGTACAAAAAAGCATTAATCTCACATTTAATATAATATCTGTTTCTAGCCTAAAAGCAATACAGTACTCTATTTCTATAGGAATGGGCACAAAACCTTAGCTATGTGACAATTTCCACATATTTGACTGTGACAGCTGCCACCAGGTGTCCTGATTTGTGTCACACGTCCTGAAATTCTCCGATGCTCACAATTCTTTGTCTTAGACTAAACTCCTTGCTTTGCCTTGGGAAGGATTGAGAAAGAAACAAGAAAATGGCTGGGGTGAATATACAAGGAAGGTAAGGAAACACACCTAAGAGAAAACAAATCGAATCTAAATACAAAATTAACTTTAATCAACTCATGTGTATGAAAAATACCTAAGTGTTCAACATCTAATGATAAAAATTAATGCGGCAGGTTGCAGAGATGTCCAGACAAAAAGTTAAATCAACAACATACACCAACAACCCCGCCCCGTGCCTGCAATAATCTTAGCTAAATCTCCAAAAGCTCCCCGTCGGTGCACACAATAAAGTTCGTGAGAACGATATATGGCAAAATTCAGTCCGTCATATTACTGGAAGCTGTAGGCTTCGGGACAGAAATGGAGTTGGAAATAATCTTCATAAATCACACCGGCAGAGAGAGTAACCAGCTAATAAATGTATGCAGGTGTAGGAGCGGGCTTGGAATGCTAGGTCTCGATATCCATCCGGTAAGTGGACATTCCACGAGCCTTTTTCAAGAATCTGTAAGAAACAACAATACCGCTATACAATGGCAACCCACTAGTAACATCACAACAAAGGGCGGCATATAATAATGAACATGATAAAAACAATTATTATTATCACAACAACATACCTAGAGTGTTTTCATAGCACGCATAAAACCTCCATGGTGTTATGCGTGTTGGGTTATAGCGTTACTACAATCAAAAGAAGTAGGAGTATAAATACCTATATTCTTATAATTACAGCATGTGCATTTTATTATCCTTAATTGGCCAAATTCTGTAACTCGTGCCAAACCTGAAGCATTTAAAGACATGGAGACTTAATCCGTGAAGTCAAGTAACCAAACGACTTGTGTGCATACAAATGCATTCACAGAAATGATGAGAGATCAAGATCTGTATTTAAAGTTCTGAACCTGTGTATGTAGAACGCTTCTCTCTGTAAGAGGAAGCGTTCTACATCAATCATTTGGTACTTATTAGGATGAAACGTTTCCAATACTACAATTTTCATATCTCTCACAGTGTGTTCCTGCTGTATAAAATGGGCAACCATCGGGGCAGTGTTGACTCGATTTCTAATGCGGGACTGATGTTTCCCCAGTCTTATCTTGATGGGCCATCTCGATTGACCAATATATGCTTTCTGACACGTGCAGAGGATCATATATACTGCATCTTGTGTCTGGCAATTCGAAAACATGGTTAGGTCAAGAGTGAAATTGCTACCCAGTATTTGTACAATTGTGGTACGCCACATGTATGTACAGTACTTGCAGTGTCCGCAAGGGTGATGGCCCGTTGGCGCCCCTGAGGAAATGGCTTGCCTCGGGATGATGTCGGCTCGGGAGACTATACTGGCTATAGTATTGGTTTTGCGATACCCTATGGTGGGTCGTTCCTGACACCCTGGTATGGAGTCAAGGACATGCCAATGTTTTAGGATCATATTTTTGATCTTATTGGCCAACGGGGTATAGTGTAATGACCAAAACAAATTAGATTGAGAAGGTCTAACCTTTGGCACAAAAAGAGCTCTTCTGGGGCATATACTTACTTTTTTTCGTGCTGAGTCAATTGTTCATTGATGGCATGACTGACAAAGGGTTTGCGTTTTCTGACACAGATAAAGATCGTATTTTGAGCTGTGCTACATCATTAGATCTAGATACTGATACTCGTGATGAAGATTTAAGTAAATTAGAATATCTTGAAAAGAAACGTATTAGGATGAACCTACATTCATCCTTCCTGTTGGAGTATTATAAGTCCTCCATTATACCCAGAGGTCTACGAATGCCGAAGGGGCCTACGCTCTTTTCAAATAAAAAGGAGTTCTTGGACAAATGGACTTCGATTCTTGACCAGTGCTCGTTCGACCTGATCTTACTTATTATAGATCAGTGTCACCAAGAAACTGAGTCTCTCGACACAGATATAGATAAAATAAAACAACAAATGTCCGTAACCAGTGGTGTTCCAACCAGTCTAACAACCATGGAAACAAAACTTAAAGAATTTAGCGATGATTTGCTGGCCTTTAAAAATAAAAAACTCAATAGGGACCGGAGTGACTATCAGAACTCACGAGTATATAAATGGCAATTTTCACGCGGTAACAACACACAGAAACAAGTTTCCTGGAGATGGCATCTGGAACAAACAGACTATGAGACGACTGACTCAGACTTGGCAGAATCCTCAGCAGATGAGTGGACTCGTGATCCATACAACTTTAGAACCAACAGACGTCGGACAGGCACGTTGGCGTCCTCCTCCTCTAAAGCACCAAATAGAGCTGATTTTTTAGAACAATGCCCACAGAAACGAACCCGGAAAAAGTAGTTCCTTCTTTAGTATTCAACCTCTCCAGTCGGGTCTTGACGGTAAGAGAACTACAATTGCTAAATCTAGGCTTAGGGTTCATGCCCACCCCTAGATACTCCCCTTTCCAGACCCGTATCGATCTTTTTAAGCTTATCAGGCTTTTGAAACTTCACGTATTTTTCAGAGATGCCCCAGGACAATCTAATATGTTTCAGCCACACTCTAATTTCACCCCCAATGTAGACAATCCATCCATAGAAGTGTTTAAACATCTTATTTTACGTGACATTTCGAAATTGGAATCCAACTCAAAGAGTTCCTTTAACCTTTCGCAATAGGACATGGCCCTCCTGAAAGACCTGGGAGAGGATCCCAACATTGTAATTAAGCCAGCCGATAAAGGCGGGGGTCTGGTAATTATGAATAAGACGGACTACATGAGGGAAGCGTCTGCCCAACTATCTAATACAGAGTTCTACCAGAGACTAGATAACAATCCCACACAACATGTATCTAATGTAATTTCAGTTGTCTTGCAAGAAGGATTAGCGATGGGGCACATCACAAATAGCACATTTCGGTTTCTCATGAACAAATTTCCTAGAGTTCCTGTTTTTTATTTACTTCCAAAGGTTCACAAATTCTCTGCAAACAGCGACAATTTTCCATGTAGACCTATAATTTCAGCAAATAACTCTTTATTAGAGCCCCTCGTGCAATATGTTGACCACTTTATTAATGCTTACGCCATGAACACACCTTCATACATTAAAGATCCAAGTCATTTCATACAAATTGTGGAAAAAATTTCTATTCCACCCGGTGCAGTATTGTTGACTATGGACGTTTCATCATTATACACTAACATTCCCCTTCCCAAAGTCTGTACCTTGATCTCCCATCACTTGGATTCCTGGGCAGTACCCACCCCTCCTTCCGATTTCCTATTAGACATTTTGGATATCTGTTTTGAGCACAATTTCTTTAGGTTCGAACACTCTTATTATTTATAAGTCCAAGGTGTGTCCATGGGTTCGAATTTTGCTCCCTCCGTTGCTAATATTTTTATGTGTCATTTCGATTAAACTTTCATACTCAATCCATCTGTTAGTCCTTATTTTTCTGAAATTATTTGTTACAAACGGTTTATAGATTATTTGTTTTTCATTTTTAAAGATCAATCTTTAATTCCAGATTTTTGTCAGTGGATAAAACTGCAACACAATAATCTCAGTTTCACACATACTATGGATCCTATCTCTTTACCATTTCTGGACTTATCTGTCTTTATTTACAATCAAAGACTCCAAACCAGACGTTAATACAAACCAACTGATCGGTTTGGTTATCTTCAGTTCATCTCTTTTCCTCCCCATCATTTAAAAACAAACATACCGTATAGCCTCTTGATAAGGGCCAAACAGAACTCTTCACAGGATCAGGACTACTCCACTGCTCCAAATGAGATTTTCACTCACTTACAAAACAGGGGCTATCCCATGAGGGTCATTGACTCAGCACGAAAAAAGTAAGTATACGCCCCAGAAGAGCTCTTTTTGTGCCAAAGGTTAGACCTTCTCAATCTAATTTGTTTTGGTCATTACACTATACCCCGTTGGCCAATAAGATCAAAAATACGATCCTAAAACATTGGCATGTCCTTGACTCCATACCAGGGTGTCAGGAATGACCCACCATAGGGTATTGCAAAACCAATACTATAGCCAGTATAGTATCCCGAGCTGACATCATCCCGAGGCAAGTCATTTCCTCAGGGGCGCCAACGGGCCAACACCCTTGTGGACACTGCAAGTAATGTACATACATGTGGTGTACCAACATTGTACAAATACCAGGTAGCAATTTCACTCTTGACCTAACCACGTTTTCAAATTGCCAGACACAAGATGCAGTATATATGATCCTCTGCACGTGTCAGAAAGCATATATTGGTCAATCGAGATGGCCCATCAAGATAAGACTGGGGGAACATCAGTCCTGCATTAGAAATCGAGTCAACACTCCCCCGATGGTTGCCCATTTTATACAGCAGGAACACACTGTGAGAGATATGAAAATTGTAGTATTGGAAACGTTTCATCCTAATAAGTACCAAATGATTGATGTAGAACGCTTCCTCTTACAGAGAGAAGCATTCTACATACAAAAGTTCGGAGCTCTAACTATGCAGGGTTTGAATACAGATCTCGATCTCTCGGCATTTCTGTGAATGCATTTGTATGCACACAAGTCGTTTGGTTACTTGACTTCACGGATTAAGTCTCCATGTCTTTAAATGCTTCAGGTTTGGCACGAGTTTCAGAATTTGGCCAATTAAGGATAATAGAATGCACATGCTGTAATTATAAGAATATAGGTATTTATACTCCTACTTCTTTTGATTGTAGTAGTGCTATAACCCAATATGAATAACACCATGGAGGTTTTATGCGCGCTATGAAAACACTCTAGGTATGTTGTTGTGATAATAATAATTGTTTTTATCATGTTCATTATTATATGCCGCCCTTTGTTGTGATGTTACTAGTGGGTTGTCATTGTATAGCGGTATTCTTGTTTCTTACACACTCTTGAAAAAGGCTCGTGAAATGTCCACTTACCGGATGGATATCAAGACCTAATGTTCCACGCCCGCTCCTACACCTGCATACATTTATTACCTGGTTACTCTCTCTGCCAGTGTGATTTATGAAAATTATTTCCAACTCCATTTCTGTCCCGAAGCCTACAGCTTCCAGTAATATGACGGACTGAATTTTGCCATATATTGTTCTCACGAACTTTATTGTGTGCACCGACGGGGAGCTTTTGGAGATTTAGCTAAGATTATTGCAGGCACGGGGCGGGGTTGTTGGTGTATGTTGTTGATTTAACTTTTTGTCTGGACATCTCAGCAACCTGCCGCATGATTTTTTATCATTAGATGTTGAGCACTTAGGTAGTTTTCATATCCATGAGTTGATTAAAGTTAATTTTGTATTTAGATTCGATTTGTTTTCTCTTGGGTGTGTTTCCTTACCTTCCTTGGGACTGATTGAAGCTGCTGCCCCCACACCTTCATAAGATAAGATGTCTGTATGTCAGAGTGGGGAAGCCCTGTCTACAATGTGTAAATAAATAAAGTGAAATAACTGCTTTCATATCTAATATCTAAATCCATCTCAGTCAGTAAAGGTTGGACAGAGAATGTACAAACATTAAAGTCTGTGAAAATAACCCATTACACTATAATACAGGGTGCCCAAACTACAACCTGGGGGCTGTATCAGGCCCCCATGACAACTCATCCGGGCCCCGATTGCCCTTGCCACTCGCATAAGTGGATGTGGGATGCACCCGCCAATGTGCGTGTTATCCGGAACCACTACCAGGAGTGGCGCAGATGCATTTGCACATGCAGAAATGCATCTGGAACCACTCCCAGAAATAGTTCCTGCCGTACTTGCACAAACATGCCCACTTCCAGGGGCACGTTGTTACCCGAAAACTGATGCTCCCTTCTTCTGATTAATTACAGGAGCGTGTGAGTGTGGGAACAGTTGCAACTTCGGTACGATCGCTGGTGGAACCCTTCTCCCAAGGACGAGGAGGCGTTTATTTCAGACAAAAATATAAATCAAGTTTATTGAAAAGGAGTTTAAAACCGCTGGCTGGGCGCTGGATAAAGTCCTAATCTCAACCTTTTTGTCTAAAATAAGTTTCCCCAGTGAGCAGCTCTTTTAGGGTTCGTGCGTGTGTGTGTGTGTGTGCGCAGAGAGAGCTGCTGACACCTTCTATCAAGGGATTTTTATACCCTCCACCCAAGGGGGCTCAATCTTGCCCTACTACTATTCTAGTACTTACAAAAATAAAAAATTACAATGATTCAAATAATACCAGCACCCGACTCTTTTGTTACAATCAAGAGGTTAATCACATAAAACAATGGGAGGATGAGTAGGGCAAATACCCTGGAGGTTTACATAAGAAAAACAGAGTTCACAGTTTGACAGCTGCAGCTTTCGACGTCTCCAATGTGACATCCAATGGGAGCGAGGATTGAAAAAGTGCACCAATCTGGCTTCAGAATTTGTGACTAGGAGTCCAAAATGACCAATGGCATTGTAGAGTAGATTCAGGGGAATGAGTTCACTAGTAGTCACTTTATTCCCTCCCAGTAATTAATTTATCCTGTCTCCTCCCAAGTACTACCTAGATGGAGTACAGAGGGAATCCCAGAATCAATAGACATGCAATATCCACCCTTAACCCAGTTCCATGTGTCTTAAGGAGTTACTCTTTCCCACACACCCCAAGGTATGCAGGTATTGGCAAAAACAAGCTGTGGCAGATGGGCTGAAGATTTAGAGGGATTATCTTGAGCTCCCAGGGGTCCGGGTCCAGGGGTAACAATAGGTGAAAATAATTGATGTTTTCCAGTGTAGGCTGGAGGCTTGGGTGTTAATTTGATTCCTGCTTGAAAAATAGAGGCAAAAGGGCATGTTAGAAATCAAATGTATATAATTTAATAAAGTTCTGGGCCCTTTAATTAAGACCGCATAATTAATTAACTAATTAGACATGAAATAATTACATTTGCTATACCATGGAGCAAGCAATGCTTGAAAACCCTTAAAAACCTGATTTAACTCAAACCACACAAAAAAAGGAGCCAGCCATGGCTTGACTTTTAAAAACCCTTTCTAAGATTTGACATCTTTTCCTGGGCGGGGCTATCTCCACTCTCCTCCAGAGCTGTCAAAGTATGACAACGATTTGAATTTCCCGCCGTCCATGTGAAGAAAAGAATGCGGGCGTCCGGACTAGAAGCAAAATAACTTTATGAAAAAGAGTGCGGGTGTCCAACTTTAAACAAGGTATTATCAGCAATGAAGCTGGAAGCTGTTTGACAGCTCTACAAAAATCCTGCTTTACTTTGACAGCCTCATAATATTCAAGCGGAGTTATTGACCATGTACAGAGTTCCATTCATAAAAGTAGGGACTACTTAAGGACACGGCTGTGCCGGTTGTCTGCCCATAGTGGATGTGTATGACATTGCCCCTGTCAGATTTCCTTTTTAGCTGAAGGAAATTGACAGATTCAATGGAGGACGGATGGAGCCTTTGGAAAAAAGGGGGGGTGCTTGTAGTTATGTACCCGCAAGTGTGTGAATTGATAGACATGTATCAGAGTAGTGCATTGTGCAAACGGAAGCCTAAACGTGGATGGCAAATAAAAATACGGTGAAAGAAATAACTTTATTGAAAGAGTAAAAGAATGTTTGAAAGGAAAAACAGAGAGGCAAAAATTGGGGTGCTTATTTCTGAAAATGGGGTTACAACGTTCTGCTCAGCTGTTCTGGGTGTGTGGTCAGGTACCCAGGGCAAAAAAAAGTTTGGGCACCCCTGCTATAATAGATCATTCCAAACCATCATAAAAGCTTTGGGTTTTGTAACAGATGATCAAAAATATAAGGGGCTTTGGTGGCTCAGTGGTTAAGAAGCTTGCCTTGCTAGTTGGAAGGCTGGCAAGTCACTAGTTTGAGACCAGGGGTACTGCATGACAGATTGAGCACCCATCTCTGTCCCAGCTCCGGCCAATGTAGCAGATAAAAAGCAAGAAATTGCAAGTACAGTAAAACCTCTACATATGATTTTTTTCCTGTTCCATGAGGTTATTTGTATGTTGAAAAATGTGTGTCAAAAACACATTGCATTACCAGAAGAGGTCATTAGATGTCACTGTATTTTTTTGTATGCCAAATTTTTCATATTAAAAATTTGTATGTTGAAATTATTTTTAGCCAGGATTTCTATTTGTATGTTGATATTTTTTTTTGTAAGTTGAACTGTTTGTATGATGAGGTTCCATTGTAGATAAACAGGGACCACTTTGGTGGGAAAAAATCTTGTGAACATGAAAGGAGCCTCATTCGGGCAGCCCCTGCGCAGAGTTTCTCCAGCAAAAATCCTTTTAACCCAGAATTTTTTCTGATGCAGTTATTATTATTATTATTATTATTATTATTATTATTATTATTATTATTATTATTATTATTATTATTATTATTATTATTATTATTATTATTATTATTATTATTATTATCCAAAATATGAAAATCTCAAGATTCCACATATTGTTAGTGGCAACCTGCTACCTCTAATGCAAATAAGATAAACACTTGCATATATGCTTCTCTGGATACCTTTGTGAGTTCATGCATAGACATACAGAGAAAAACAACTGGTTAAATTTATGTTATTAGAAAATCTGGTTCACAAGGTCTTCTGTTTTGCAAGGGACTAGCTGGCAGGGTGCTTTTCAGAGGAAAGGTAAAGGAAAGATTGCCCTTGCTCTAAAGCCCGTCGTATCTGACTCTAAGGATCAGTGCTCATCTTTGTTTATAGACAAAGAGCCAGTGCTGTGTGCATCTGCAGACATTTCCATGGACATGTGGCAGGCATGCCTCAATACTAAGATGCACAGAATGCTGATTACCATCCCAGCAAAGTGGTCCCTATTTATCTACTTGCAGTTTCTTGCTTTCAAACTGCTAGGTTGGCAGGATCAGAGGAAAAGGGCAAAACTAAAATAGGAAAGGCAGGAAATGGACTGGATTATGTCCTAGGATGCGAGATGTAAAACAAGAGATTTGTTAGATAAATGTCCTTGGGAGAATTAACCATAGTCACAGGAAATAAATATAAAAGTAAAACGGACCTGGGACTGACACAGTAACCAGCAAGAACAATATGTCAGAGTCAGTGAACCCATTACTTAGATCTTCCTCCCTTCCCAACGAAAGCTACTGTACCAGACAGCAGAAATCAACACAATCAAATTATAGCAAGCTAAATCTTATGATTTACCGTAAAAACACAGAGAAATGCAGACTTATATCAACAAACTAGTCTGGCCACTTTCCATGCCAGGAGCAGGCCTTTTATAAAGCTATGAGAGACTAACTGTGCATGCAAGACCAAGCGGCCTCACCAAGTCCTTAGCACTTTAAACACAAATTGCCAGCAACAACACTTTATTGTGAAGAGAACACAGAGAAATGCTTTTTAAATAGCATAACTATTTTGGAATATTAGTCTCTGATTCTGACCTTCCGAACCAGGAATGTACATTGGAAAAGCAATGACCATCTCAAACACACATTAACCTGTTACTATACTTTAAATAAAAAATAGAGCATCTCTGGCCCTCCAGATTTCAACTCATCTCACACCTGATTTAACTAAGCAATCCAGGTTGGGAAATAAGGGAAATTATCCAGTCCAACCTGCTTTCTGTCCCCCTGCTTTCATCTCTGTACTGGTTTTATTGTAAATTCTCCTCCTGTAATGTCTGTTATTCCACATCTATAATCTAGTGTGAAACTGATGCACTTTGTTCCTATGTCCTAGAAAAAAAAATGGCTGACTCATGCTCTGGATCATGTGGCATCTAGCTCTTGCCATCCTATCCATTCTGTAATCTGACGGCTCCATTTCAAGACTCTCCAATAAAATGATACTTTGTTTTTCCTACAGTACCTCCAGATGATCCTGTAATTGTTGGAGGACCTGTCATTAGCCTACGAGCTGGAGATCCTCTGAATCTGACCTGCCATGCTGACAATGCCAAACCAGCAGCCTCCATTATTTGGATGCGAGGAGGAGAAGTCATAAATGGAGCAACTTATTCCAAGGTAAGGCAAGCTACCATGCATGTAGACCAGGGGTTCCCAACCTAATGGCCATGGGCTGACCCACAGCACCATTTCATGTGGTCCCACCCCTCCATGGGCATTCAAGAAACAAAATGGCCACCCCTTTGAAGCTGTTGGGACAAAATGGCCACCCCCATCATGCAAGCAGGGCAAAATGGCCATCCAGCCATCAAAGCTGCCTGAGACAGCATGATCCAGCACCCAGCTGGAAAGGGTTGGGAATCCCAGATGTAGACATCCACATAGGATGTTCAACTGATACAATTTTATTAGAATTGTTATATCCTATCTCTCATTGACTGGAAGACAACATACTTAGCAAATTACCCATCCATGCACTGAACTTACCATGGCTAGCTTAGCATCGATAAGGTTGTGATCTCATGCCTTTATTTTAGATAATATTTATAAAATAATGATGATGTTAAAGTTAAATTATAACTTTATTTGTGGTGGACAATGAGAAACAGGGAATGATCAAGGAAACATTTCTTTTCTTATTGCATGAGAAAAGAACAGTACCCAATAATGGAACTTGCTGATAAAAAATTAAGGACATTTTCCTTAACACAATAACTAACATCCAGTGGTAAATCACAACTAGAGTAAGACTCCTGAACCAGTGGGGATTTAGTGAGTCAACTCCTCCATATGTTCCATTAATGCTATGGACCTACTCTAGTTACCACTGAAGCTACTTCAGAAGATGATGATTGGTACTTAGGTCCGTGCTGAACTAGAACTCCCATTATACACCAAGCCATTGACCATACTTTTCAGGGTTGTGAAAAATTGAATCCAACAACCTCTGAAAAGCCAGAGAAATTTACCTTTGGCTCAGAATTTTTTTGACAAGTAACTTGAATAGTACACAATTAGAAATGAACAGACATTAACCACACTTCCTAAACTAATACATTGACAGAATTTGGCAATTTTCTGGGTTGTGCTCTTTGAATTGTGGTGTGGTTTTCAGTTCAAAAAGCTCAAAAAGTATATTAAGATGTACATAAAATGTAGGATAACAAATTAGAAATATTTCTTCAAGAGAATAATATAGTTGTATGCCGCCAAGTCAGTTTTGACTTACTGTATGTCACCCTTTCTAGGATTTTCCATACAAAAGTGGTTTGTTTATTTATTGAATTTTTACACTGCCCATTTGGGATATTTCCCACTCTGGGCAGTACACATACAAATAACAAATTAAAATAAAATAACTGGAATCTGTGGGCACAGGGGGTCAACTGACTGGCTAGTTTACTATTAAGGAAGCAATGTTCTGAAAGGCTTCCTTGAATAAGAAAGTTTTAAGAGTTTTTTATAAAGATATCCAGAGATGGAGCCTAGTACAGTTCCACTGGTATTGTGTTCCAAACATACCTGTCAAGTATCCCACACTGGCCGGGAAAACCCTGTATTTTTAAGCCTCTTCTCACTGCCCTCCCATTTTATTAATTTTCCCATAAATATTACATTTTTTAAAAAAATCCTGAAGCTGCAGTTTTCCCTCCTGCCACCTGAGGTCGCTGCAGCTTTTCGCTTGCAGAAGAGGAGAGAGAAGGTAGGTGACTTCTTTCATCTCTCTGCTTCCACTCCTCTGACTCCTCCTGGGCCCGGAGGGTGAGGGGGAAATGGAAGAAAGAGCTGCCCGACACGACAGGGCCAGGCATGGATGCCCCAGCGCTTGCCCCTTCTGGATAAGTCTATGTCTGTTTGTTTTGTTTACTTTCCTGTGTGTATGTGTAAGTCTCTCTGTCTTTTTGTTTTTTTTACTTTGTGCTCTCTCTCTCTGTGGGTGGGTGTGGGTTTGGAGAGCGATGGTGTGTGTTTGTGTGTGTGTTGTGGGTGAGGGGCCAGGGTCCGGACCAGGTAAAACAGAGATGAGCACTGATCCCTATAGTTGGATATGACTTGCTTTCAAGCAAGGGACACCTTTACATTTACCTCGCTTGAAAGCCAGTCATATCTGACTCTAGGGTTCAGTGTTCATCTCTGTTTCAAAGCCGAAGTGCCAGCTCTGTCTACTTCTGCAGACGTTTCCATGGTCATGTGGCAGGCATGACTAGATGGAACGCTGTTTACGCTGACATGATAGAATGCTGTTTACCTTCCCACCAAAGTGGTCCCTATTTATCTACTTGCAATTTCTTGCTTTCGAACTGCTAGGTTGGCAGCAGCTGGGACAGAGGCAGAAGCTCACTCCACCCTGCAGTACTCGGGTATCGAGCTGCTGTCCTGCCACCTTCCAGTCAGCACCTTGGCCACTTGAACCACTGCAGCTCAGTGGTTAAGAAGCTCGCCTTGTTAGCTTGAAGGCCGACATGATGGTTTCCGCTCCAGTCTCTGTCCCAGCTCCTGGAAACCTAGTAGTTCGAAAGCAAGAAATTGCAAGTAGATAAATAGGGACCACTTTGTTGGGAAAGGTAACAACATTCTGGTGTCTAGTCATGCCTGCCACATGTCCACAGAAACATCTATAAACAGACAGTGCTGGCTCTTTGGCTATAAACAGAGATGAGCACTGTACCCTAGAGTCAGATATGACAGGCAGCATTGGATCTAACAATAGGGAAAGGTAAAGGTTGCCCTTGCTCGAAAGCCAGTCGTATCCAACTCTAAGGCACAGTGCTCATCTCCATTTACAGTCAAAGAGCCAGTGCTGTCTGTGTTTGCAGATGTTTCCATGGTCATGTGGTAGGCATGACTAGAGCCCAGCAAGTCACACGGCCAGATTTGGCCACGCCCCCACAGATTTTGCCACACCCCTCTGTCAGGCAGCATTTCCTTTATTTTCAAATCCCAAACTTGACAGGTATAGTTCCAAAGCATTGGTGCTGCCACCAAGAAGACTCTAATTCTAGTTATAGACTTTCTAGCCATCCTTGGGGTCGGCACCTAGAGCTGCGTAGACGGTGACTAACAGGTGATGCAGGGAGTTATTCTGAGGAATAGACACTCTGACATATAACAAGGTCCCAAACCGTATAGAGCCTTATTTGATAATACCAACACCGTGTATCTGACACGGTAGAAAACAGGTAGCCAGTGCAGGCCTGCCAAGGCTGGGGAAATACGAACAAATTTACCATTCCCTTCTTCTAGGCACTCTCTGAGACTGTGAAGCTTGCCCATGACTATACAGGCTGGTTTCTATTCAAGGAAGCACAGTGGGGAATCAATTGTCCAACCTCTGCCTCCACAGCAGGATACCTAAACCACCAAGCTATCCAGCTAGCTCTTAGTTAAAATATAGGGTCCAAAATACCGATATAAATCTGGTATTTCATGCAGATTAGATACTATGGAACCAAGTCTGGGTGGGCAGACGCACGGGCAGGTCATTTGGCAGAGAGAGAAAAGATAGATATTCTATAAGGAACAGAGATAGAATGTTAAAAGCCAAGCATTTTGGAGGAAGTAATCATTATTCAGCAAAAATGGTCCCCGAGGCATATGTACAGACTTTTACCAGGCTGTTTGGCTTCCGTTAGTTTCCAGTTGTGTCCCCCTTCTCCCCCCCCCCCCCCCCGATTGTGGCATTTGGAAGAGCTTGTTTCCTCTAAAATGGTTTTTTGTCCTGTTAAAAATGCCACCAGGGTTTTTCTTAGGAGCATTAAAGTTCAGGGAGCAAAAGCAGCAGAAAGAAATCACCCAGCTCTCTCCATATTATATGCGCAGTCCTGAGGTGTGAGTAGCACCTTCATGCCATTCAGAATAACTTTATCTTAGATACGCTTGACATTTTTACTGTTGAACAAACAGAGATCTGGATTTATAACCCTCTGCTGTGTTTCCACATTCACGATTTTGAGAAACTGTCAGTTGGCTGATTAATATAGCTAATCATTAGCTAGGATGTTTTGAGTGAAAGTGAAGAGACACAAGTAACAGGGTTTATTGGGTGCACGCAAGCAATCAGGCGGGCAAAGAATAAGCAGCATTTAAGGTGTCTGATTTGCAGACAAACTACATTGCACTGAATGGGACTTCTGGAATTTTGAAATTCAGAGTCGGGGAACAAATCTAGTCAACCAGATCTTGTTAGACTGCACCAGGGGTGGCGAACCTATGGCATGCATGCCAGTGAGGGCACTCCCAGCCCTCTCTGTTAGCAGGCACACCATTACTTTCTCCCTCCCCCAGCACAGATTTTGATCCACGCTCTGCCCAGCAGCCCAATGGGTGCACTTCCTCCCTCCCCCAGCACAGAGTTCTCCCCAACCCTCTGCCCAACAGAAGTGCTTCCTTCCTCCCTCCAGCACAGAGTTCACCCTATCCCTCTGCCCAATGGAAACACTTCCTCCCCCCCCCCCCCTCAGCACAGAGTTCACCCCACCTCTCTGATTGAACACTCAGTTTCTAAAAGGTTCACTATCACTGGAGTACACCTACACTTGGAATCTTTTTTGTACATGCCTTCTTTTCACTATTATGTACTTGGAGAAAACCCTCTGAAGCAAATTCTATGCCTAGCCAATCATCATCATCATCATGTGGGACTTTAAAATTCAAACAGATGGAGATCTGACTCACAACACACTTAATATGACTGTTGTAGAAAAGAAGAAGGTCTGGTGTATTGACATTGCTATGCCAGGAGATGCACGAATTGAAAACAAACAACTGGAGAAAATCACAAAATATTGAAGCTAAGCATCTATGTAGGAAAAAACCTGTTGTGGTACCCATAGTGATCAGCACCCTTGGAGCAATACCAAAAGGACTCCCTAGATATTTGGTAATTTTAGATCTATTGGACTCAAGTATCCTAACTCTAAAAATAAACAACAACTCTACTAGGAACTGCCTACATACTCAGACACTTCCTGAACAGTTCTTAGGTCCTTGCTTAGGGCTGGAACTGTTAATTTTATACCAGTCTTTGACTGTAGATCTAATGATAGATTTTTATTTAACAACAGGAAAACCTCCAAATGGAAGAGTAACTTAATATATTCATTAAGATAGCTTATGTCAGCATATTGATGCAGCCTGTGAAGATATCACTAAGTCCAACAAGAAAGCTCTCTTCATTTAAAAGAACTATTTTTGTTGTTGTTTCTGTCTTCACAATTTGTTCAAAATATTTTTTTCTTTTTTTGTAGCACACTGCATACATAGAACAAGAGCAAAAAGAGTGTTGGCCTGATCTAAAAGATACACACAACCCATTCAGTGATTCCAATTTTTAAAAAATCCATGTATCAAGACAGCGGTTATAATTTTGGACAATTTGTGAAATATGTAAAAAAAAGTCATTCTCACAAATGTAAGAACAGTTTTTCATGCTGCGCCATAACCATTTTTGCTGTCCTCCAAACTGTGGGGGAAATAAGTGATTCCATGTTCTAGAGGATTTATTTCCTCATCCTGTACCCCTTTTTAGATGTAGGAAGAGACTTGTTTTGTGGTTTCTTTTTTACAGACCTAGTTATTGCCTAGAGCTGTTGGAAGATATTATTAGCTGAACTGGCTTTGGGGGCGGTGGGGTCAAGGTAGCAGACAATCCGGGTGGGTTAATGCATTGTTTATAGCTGTTTAATTGGAATTCAATTGCACTTTAATAGAATTACAGAGCTTCATGCAGATATTAACATTGACAATAAATATATAATTTTGATGAGGAAAACAGCTCTTCCTGAGTATTTGGCATGAGGAACAGATGCTACATTTAAATATAGAGATATACTCACATCTTTTATTCCAATGTTGTCTTCTTCATTGATTAGGTCTTAAAATAATGGCAAGGAAGATGAACCCACCATCACTTTATGAAAGTTTCCCTTTCATGACTATCAGGATTCAAATTATAAATTATACAAGAGCATGAAATCATGTGATTTCCTTATTATAAGAGGGAATTAACTCTAAATTGAACTTCATAAAATTCCTGTTTCACAGATTCGTAAATGGGAATGCACTATGGGTGGAGGGCATGGGATCGCATTTAGAAACTATGCAATCTAAATTCCCCACACTCACCTGGAGATCAGAAGATCACTAACACAATTTTGAAAAACAAATATGTGAGCAGACTTTTATATTCAACCAAGGATCCTGAAAAATGCATGAAGATCGTCTCATAATCTTGCCTAGCAGGGAGTAAAGGTTTTGTTGTTGCTCTCACCCTCAAGAATGAAATAAATGACCATATATATTACAGTGCAAAAGTCTTTTAATTGAACTTTAATTATATTTTAATAGGTTTTTAATAGGATACACCAACATCTCCAATATTTGTAATTAATACAGTTAATCTGCTACAAACACTTCCCGTAAAAAGAAATGAGAAAATGTAACATTCTCTGCTTCCATCCATCCAACCATCCATTCATCCATCCATCCATACTGTTACAAACACAAACTTCAAAAAGTGTTTTCCTATATATGCAGTACTATACAAAAGTCGTAGACCAGCACCAGCTGGTTTGGGGAAAATTTGATGAGTAATTTATTGGTGGGGGTGGGGCATAACTCATCCCCCATTTCTCCATTAAGTTTGGAGAAAGCTTTCTGACGACTCCTCTCAACCCTCTCCAAGTTTGGTGAAGTTTGGAGTTAAGATGTCTGAGTTGTGGCTCCCCAAATCACTCATTGAATTTTCCCCAAACCAGCTGGTGGCAGCTTAAGACTTTTGAACATTCTTATATAACAAACAACAACAATCATGATAAAACAAATTTGGATGCTACAACTTTTACATCCCAAGTTCCTTTCACAAGTCCCAGGGCAGGAGTTGCTTGAAGAATTCAAATGTCTCTTTGAAACCAAATGAGAACAAAGTCCTAGGTATATTTATCAAAGTAGGACTTCCACAACATATACAACAAATACAGTTTCCAATATTCTAAAATAAAATGCAAATACATAACATCACTGTGTTGATTGGGCCTTCCAGTACCCCTCCTGCACAAACATATTGAATTTCTGTTGCCTAAACCAAGGTAAGAAGAACTTTCTTTTCCACTGGAACAGCAACTTATACCTCTCCAATAATCCTGTTCTTTTTAACTCAGATCCTGAATCACAGCCCTTTCCTAGGATTTCCCCATTCATTGAACTGAACCAGTTAGTCCATAGGATCATGTAAGGATACAATAGAAGTGTTTTTTTTAAAAAAATTAGAGTAGTTAGATAGATAGATAAATCTTTATTGTCATTGTCCCCTTGCAGGAACAACGAAATTTCTCGGTTGCTATATATCAACTCGAATAAGGCATACCCCTTAATTTAAAACAGCTACAGAAACACCAATTAAGATAGTACCATACAGTACAATTTTTAAAATTTTAAAACTTCAAAACTTTAAAATTTTAAATTTTTAAAATTTTAAAATTTCAAAATTCTAAAATCCTAAAAATTAAAAATCTAAAAAAAATTAATTTTTAAAAGAAGATAATCATATGTGAAGGGCTGCTACACATTTTGTTAGAAGACAATTTTTTGTTTCTATGAAAAGAACACACAATTAGGTCTTTAAAAAACTAGGTTCTAATCTAGGTTTTGTAAAAGTTATTATCTTGATTATACTGTTGAGACTCTCCTGAGGTGTTCTAGGAGTTATTGTACAAAATGCAACTTTTCTAAGCTCTATTCAAATCCTTATTGAGCTACAAAACTCATTGAGCAATGCTTACTTTTAGTGTGACTAGGCTGATGGTGTGTGCATGTGCATGAGCACAAGCCAAAAACCTTGTACATCACTGGAGAAATGGTGGACACAGATATCTTCAGAGAGAGAGAGAGAGAGAGAGAGAGAGAGAGAGAGAGAGAGAGAGAGAGAGAGAGATAGATAAACAGAGGTATGTGCTCTATACAAATCCGCACCCCTGGACTGATCGTGCTGAAAATTGGCTCATACGTACCTCGCCCTCCGGAGACCAGCACTGTGGAGGTCATGAGCCCCAGGGGGGGGGGTGTATGCCCCTAAATTGATCTGCAAAGGGAAGTATACTCAACCGGAGGGTGTGTGTGTGTCCCAGTGATGTTATAGTGATGCCAATGTCATAGTCCCAGGTAGGTCACCCTATTGTGACATCATCGTAATGTAATTGAGCTGGCTAATGTCACAGTCCCAGGTAGGGATACAAAGGGGACACATGTATGGAAAGAATAAGGGCGGACCATCGACGGAGAAGCGGGATGGTTGAGGGAAGAGAGAGATGGAGGAAGGGATGTCACAGTCCCAGGTAGGGATGGGTGAGGAAAGAGAGAAACAAAGGAAGGGAGGCAGGAGTGACCCAAACACACCCCATGAGGTTTCCATGGAAAAGGCTGGCCTATGGTAAAAAAAATACCGGGCAAGGCCTGGTAATTGGATAGTAACCAATAAGTAAGCCAAAGTTAGTACAAGAAACAACATTATCAGGAAACTCACAAACTATAAATGGGGAACTCAACCGTCCACACTGCACACATCAGATTTGGCCCTGAGTGTCTCTTCAGCAGAGTATGCTTCTCCAGTATGGGACGCATCCACATACACAAAAGAAGTTGACAATGCTGTTAACGAAGCCATGCAGATAGTGACAGGATGTGTTAAACCTATGCCAGTTGAGAAGATATACCCCCTTGTTGGTATCGCTCCACCTAAGATCTGGAGAGAAGGAGCAGCAGATGCTGAGAGAACTAAGCAAGAGAATGACCCCCGACACCTTCTGAATGGATTTGAGCCTCAAGTCCGCCGGCTCAGATCCAGGAAGAGCTTTATAGTAAGAACAAACATTTTGAGGGTACACAAGAACAAAACCAAATTAAATATGGAGGAAGGAGCTCACTGGGAAAGGAACATCATTAAAAGAGGATAGAGCCGAAGATCTTAATCTCCCCTCTGTCACCTGGAGGACCCTGAATAGGCTGAGGGTTGGAGTCCCTAAATGCAAGACCAACATGCTTAAGTGGAGACTGCTGGTGGACAACAACACGTGGTGTGAATGTGGAGAGGCACAGAATCCAGTTCATTTACTGGTCTGCCAATTGCTGATAGAGACATGCTCCGATGAGTGGCTTCATTTTGGCAGTCCAGGGTCTGATCAGGAGATGAAAAAGAAAAAAAAGAAAGAAAGTCTTGTAGAATGTGAACACCAATCTCGCACAGCGAGTGAGTGTATCATTTTTTAAGCAACCCTACGAACACTACAAAAGAAAAACAGCAAATGGCATATATGTATGTGTTTGTGTGTGTGAGAGAGAGAGAGCCAGAGAACATACACTTACATCTACACATGCTTGGAATTGTCTCAGGGCCTGGCTGTTTTTGTAAATGCATGCAGTAATGTTTGAGTGCCAGCTCTTTTCTCTATCATTGTTTCCCTCGCTTGCTGTATTCTGTTCTTCTTCCAAGAACTGGCCAAATTGACAAAAGGGGAAGGAGAGAGTCTACCTTTGGTGCCAGGGACTGAAAAACCTGGCCAATGGCCTTGCATATTAATGAACTAGACTCAAATTAATTCTACCTGAGTCAAAACAGGGAGAGAGGTCGACCCTTTGTGGTTCTAATTAGCACTGGCTACTGCCTTAGTTTCTAAGAGACAAGGTCAAGATATAGCCTTAATTGTTTTGCTGTGTCCAATTGCATTTCAGTCAAAGGGAAGGTATCCTTCTTATATTGAGCAAAATGACAGATGAGCTGGAGGAGGGAGGATTGGGAAGAGTATTATGACAATCATTTGAGAAAGCAAAAGGGGAGTGTATTCTCTGTGGTGCAGTGAATGCCATTCTATGGGGTTTTAAAAATCCATGGACATGCCCCCATCCCCTCTTACCTAATTCCTCTGCAATTATGACACTCACCCCCTGGTTTGCTCATCCTGGAGAGGCTACTGGTGGCAAGAGAAGTGAAATGTCTTAGGATCTGGGTGCAATAAAGCAAGAATCCTCCTATAATATTGCAGGCAAATCAGATGGAAGAGAGAGAAAAAGGTCATGCCACTTATGCAAATCAGTTGCTGGATTCTGTGATAGCAAAAGCAGAAGGCCTGAAGGATGAGGTTGGCTGATGCAGGCAACGGTGGGTGTGGGGGCAGTGGAACCAGACCAAACCAGAGAGTGCTACACCACATCAAGGACTACAATCCAAAAAAGCTATTGGTGCACTATACTGAAGAAGAGAAGGAAATGTGGGTGTATTTTCCACCTTTTCTCCACCCCCAACCCCTGGCCTATACAATTTTAGCTGATCAGCATGCAAATTGCTCTTTCAAACAGCCTTCCAATGCCAAAAATAAACTGTGTGTGTATGAACAATGCAAGAGAGCTATGATGTCTTTAGAAATCTTAACAACTGAAGTATGAAAAAGACCAATGTTTTACGTTCAGTTTTGTGAATGCATAGAGTGGGTCAGCCCAGTATATTCTGATGCCAAAGGTAAAAATGCCCTCTATTCCCCAACTCTACTTAAGAGGTGTATAGTACTGTGCAAATGTCTTAGGCTGCCACCAGCTGGTGAGGGGGAAGTCAGTGAGTGAAGGGGGGCATGACAGACATCCTAACTTCAAACTTCACCAAACATGGAGAGGATTCATATGAAACTCAGCAGAAGGCTCTCTCCAATTTTGGTGTTTCTAGATGGCTTGGAGACTGAGTATTGTATATACCATATTTGCCGGCATATAAGACACATCCGAGTACAGTATAAGATGCACCCTGGGTTTTTTATACACATTTTAAGGTAAAATAATTTCCAACATTTTTTCATGAATTCCAAAATTAACTCCAGTGGGATTGGGGGTAGGAAATGGACTTCAAGGATCTTTCTTTTCCCCTCTCCACCCCACTTTCCCCGAATGGTGGTGGGATGGGTGTGTGTGGAAATGACTTTAAGGTGGGTAAGAAGGATCCTTTAAGCCTATTTCCACCTCACTTCCTACCACTAGCTGGGGAAAGTAGGGAAGAAGGATCCTTTCAGGAGAGTGGGGGTTAGCCAGGATTCAGCACAGGCAAGATTGCTCCTTTAGGAACCTCTTGCCCAGCCGATCCCACCCACTGCCGCTGATCATCAGGAGGCAAGGAAGGCTCAGCTGGACAAGAGAGCTCCTTCCTTTGGAAGCTGCCCTTTACCTGGCACCAAACTGAACTGGGGGGGGGGGAGGTTTACCAGCATTCACTTAATTTTTCTGGTGTATTTTGAGTGGGGAAGTGTGTCTTATACGTTGGCAACTACGGTATGTAAAACACTTTTTGAAGTTTGTGTTTGCAATAGGATAGATAGATTGGATGGAAACAGAATGTTACATTTTCCCATTTCTTTTTATAAGTGTTTGGAGTAGATTAGATGTTTTAATTACAAATATTAAAGATGTCGGTGTGTCCTATTAAAATCTAATTAAAGTCCAATTAAAATCACTGTGTCTATGTTAGCCAAGTCAATTGTCCTCTCCTGAGTCTGTCTCTTTAGTATAAAAACTCACTAAGCAGCCAGGTCCCCTGTGCCTTTTGAAGAAATATCTGTAAACCTCCTTTCTTTTTTGGGACAGAGTTAAAGTGGAAACAAGATGCAACAGACAACATATGGTGAAAGTTTTCAGTGCAGGCCTCAATGTATTTGCTTTTCCCAGTTTGTCAAGATAATTTCACCTTGGCCTGAGGCTTTGAACTTGACTGTGCTATACTTACAAGGCTGTGGGGTAGAAGGACAGGATCTTAAAGGACTCAAGTCAAAAATGTAAAATGAACATTTCAGGGCTGTCCCTATTTCAGTATGGAGATAGCAAAACCAATGGAGTAGCAAAAGCAAAATGAGTCCGAGAGAAGAAAATCACATTGCATGAAATACCAGCATCCTGGAACCAAGTGGCTCATGTTTCATGGGTTGAACATAGATCTCTCCATCACTGCTCTCTGGAACCGATCATCCAGGGATGACCAGAATCATTTCAATGTCATATTTTCTTCACTCCAGCTGACAAAACCAATATAAGAAGGTAGCTGATGAAGGTTTTCCAATGAAGAAAACATGCTTTTTAGTGCAAAATCTTGTGTTAAATCCAGATTAAAACTGTCACAGATCTTCAGTTTCATCCAACAGTATTAGGAATGAACCCACCTTTTTGAGTCCCTTGCCTTGAAAAGGGATATTCATCAAACATGACTGAGCAGTGATTGTAACAATTTGGGAAGTTACAATGAAAAAAATAGCTTTAAAAAGTATTTCAACAGCACTTAACATTTGACTGTTTTATGGCTAGGGATGTGATGTCATTCATTGTTGATTTTGTTACATTTCTGTGAATCTCCCCATCCTTTCTCCCTATTAGGCTGTAAGGATGTCTTTGGTTGTTGGTGTATCTTTTTCCTTTCACACCTGTGCATATTTTCCATATGCATTTTACATCATGATATGCATTTAATGCTATATTTTTCCTTGATGTACACACACACACACACACACACACACACACACACACTGGGGTGTTTTTATTTTACACATTTTTGCCATTCAAACTTTTAAAAACATAGGAATGCTTTGATGTGCATTTTAAACATATTTCCCTAAAGCAAATTCTTATAAATATGTTAATTTCTGAGGCTAGGTGTACTTTTCTAGCAATGAAGTTTGTGGTTGAACATTTTGGAAAGGATCTCAAAACTATTGAAGAATGTTTATGCCTTATCCAAAGGGCAACTTCTCAAAAGCAATGAGCAATCCATTGGGTTATATAGGTCAGGATTGGTGATCAGTTAAATCAGGGGTGGCCAACCTTTTTCCACTGAGGGCCACTCACACACCCTCTCACACAGGTGAGAGGGCCGGAGGCGTAGTTCCTCCTGCCACTTTCAGCACTTCTGGTTTCCACAGTGGTGGGTGCAATTGCAGTGCGGGTTGTTTTTTTGGCTGCTTTTGCTGCCTCCACTGTGGGAGTGAGGGCAGAACTGTGGGCTGGTTAAGGCCCGCAGGCCATAGGACGGGAACTCCTGGGTTAAATCAACAACCTTCTGGCAGAAGAGAAGAATTTCTATGCTGAATTAAAATCACTTTATGAAATGGTAGGGAGCACTGGATTCTGCACTTGACACTTGTCTGGGATGATGAGTACAATAATACCTCATACAATGTCAGCTTCATGCAACGTCGGATCCATACAACGTCGCCCAATTCTTGGGAAAAAGTTGCCACATACACCGTCACCAGATGTTGTATGAGGTATTGGGGTTTTTACATTAGAGATACAGGTTTTTTTTGTTGTTGTTATTCAGTCACACAGTCAATTCTGATCGTTTGCGACCCTATAGAACATTGTCCTCCAGGCACCTCTGTCCTCCACCACCCTCCTCAGCCTGCCCAGCTCTGTGCCCACTGCGTCCACGATGCCATCTAGCCTACTGTACATGTATACATACAGTACTACGCCGCCGTCGCCCCGGTGGAGAAACTCACTCACCCCTCTGGCTGAAGGAGGGAAAAGCAGGGGACCTGGAACCATGGCAGTGGCGGCGCAGGCTGTTAAAGGTGCCCACCCCCCCCCTGGAGAAAGTCACTCACCCCTCTGGCTGAAGGAGGGGAAAGAGGACATCCCGTAACCATGGCGACAGTGCAGGCTGTTAAAGGTGCCTACCCCCCCTGCACTTCATAAAGATTTCTTAAAGTTCTGTCAGTTTCCTGTGTTTCATTGACTTTGCCCTGCAGTCTGTGCTGTTACAATGTATTTCTATGGGAACGACATTACACAAAGCATCGGTGGCAATAATTTGGACGTTGTATGCGGCTTCGCGGCTAGGATTTTGCATGCCTCATACAAAGTTGGAACACATACAATGTCCTAACTTGTGGAACCAAGTTTGGACATTGTATGAGGTATTACTGTATATCTCAATTCCTTGGTTTGATGTAGCTACCATTAAATCCCAAACACAAACTCAGATCAGATCTGACAGGAGATTAAGTCTGAGTCAAGCAGCATTCATGCTTCTCTCATAACATTTACAAAAAAAGGTAAAGCTTTAAAATCTAGGCTCCCTGATGACCATAACCTGGGCAACCTTTGGTATTTGGCAGTGTGAAGGCTTAGCCCTGGAGTGCCACAGAGGTGGTTGCCCTCTTGATATGCATAAAAAAGAATCTTCAATGTAGCGTGATAATGAGCCTTTTACATTTTTAGTTTTATTAATATGCATAGCTTGTCTTACTTGACAGAATTAAACAAGCTGCCAGAAAGCACACTTGAAATAAACGATAAATATCATAAATCTGGCCAGATATTTCCCCAATCAGTTACATTGAATGATGTTAATGAAATACTTTACTGTTGCATAGTTTTATTGCTGTTTCATTGTTTTATTACTTATTTTAAGGAAAAGTATGTGTTTTGTGATATTTAAACACAGCTGCAATATATTTCACGATGCAAAGCCATATAGAAATGCCAAAAAAAGGTAAATGAATAACTTCATGAAAACAAGTGGGTCAAACTCTAGAGCAGAATAGAGAAGGTTGCTTTCATGGCCTGAAGTTTCCCAAATATATAACAACATCTTGAGCAAAATGTGGAGTTTCTTTTGTTGGAGCTAAGAATGTTGTGTAGGTCAACAGAGTCTTGATACACTATCTCAACATGGGGGACTGTGGTGCCTTAGTGGTTAAGAAGCTCACCTTGTTAGCTGGAAGGTGGGCAAGTCGGCAGTTCAAGACTCGAGTACTGCATGACAAAATGAGCACCCATCTCTGTCCTAGCTCCTGCCAACCTAACAGTTTGAAAGCAAGAAATTGCAAGTAGATAAATAGGGACCACTTCAGTGGGAAAATATCCTGGGGACATGACAGGAGCCTCATTCGGGTGTCCTCTCAGTGGAAATCCATTTGCAAAAATCCTTTCAATCCAGAAAGCACCTTTGTGTTCTTCTGACATGATTAAAAAAACTCAACATGTCCAGATACCCTATCCCATGATGAATGAGTCAGTGAGAGAGATTTCTTCATGTCTGCACTACACATGAAGCAATTTGCAAAATTTTGTGCAATTTGCAAATTTTATTCAATTTTGCAATTTGCAAAATTTTACTCAAAATTTTACTCAAATCAACTCTGACTGCTCTTTAGGAGGTCAAATAGTGAAGATGAAGCTAAAGAACTTTGGACATCAAATGAGAAGAGAGGATTCACTTGAGAAAGCCTTGATGATGGGAAAGGTTGAGGGCAAAAGAAGAAGGGGGCAGCAGAAAATGAGATGGCTAGATGGTATTGTTGAAGCAATGGGCACAGAGTTGGGTGGGTTGAGAGGGATGGTGGAGGATAGAGGTGCCTGTGTGCGATGGTCCATGGGGCCACAAAGGGTCAGAACTGACTGTGACTGAACAACAACTAACACAAATTGAACTGAATTTAAAAAAATTCTCTAGCTCTTGTTCATTATGCCTTTGAACTGCAACCAACATGACATAGTTTAAAATGTGTTTTGTGTTCTCTCATCTCTGTGTTATTAGCTGTGTTTGTGTGTGTGCACGCACACACACAGCCAGAACTCTTTGGGAATTGTAGAAATAAACATGCAAGGAAGTAAACTATTTTGTGTATCACGCACTCTGTTGTGTCTCAATAGGGCAAGTGTTTGTGTAACCATTATTATGACAAAATGTTGGCAAAATTGAAGTCCTAACTTGCTTTCTTCTCTTTCTTTTGCAGACTGTGGTCCGTGATGGCAAAAGAGAGAGCATCTTGAGCACACTTTTTGTCTCTCCATCTGATATTGAAAATGGACAGACCATCGTTTGCCGGGCCACAAACAAGGCAATTCCGAATGGAAAGGAGACCTCAGTCACCATCGACATTCAGCGTGAGTTTATTATCCCTTGGTATCCACTTTTGGAATGCCATCGAAAAACTTTTTCCCTTTCATAAATCATTCCACAGCCCCACCAGAAAGAATATGGTTGTAGGAATAGCTTAATCTCAGTTTTAATAATAATAATAACAACAACAACAACAACAACAACAACAACAACAACAACAACAACAACAACAACAACAACAACAACAACAACATTAGTGTCAGAAATTATTCTGGGTTGATTTTTGCGGGAGAAACTCAGCTCAGGAAACACCCAAATGAGGCTCCTTTCATGTCCCCAAGAGCTGGGACAGACCCCGGCGCTCAATCCATCATGCAGTACCCGGGTTTTGAACTGCCGACTTGCTGGCCTTCCAGCTAGCAAAATGAGCTTCTTAACCACTGCATTTCTATTAATCTCGCCTTCCTATTCCTATTTTGTTTTCACTTGTAAGACTTACCTATGTATGTTGTGTAAATGTGTACATTTATGTACTGCAGTGGCTCAAGTCGCTAAGACGCTGACTGGGAAGCGGAAGGTCAGCAGTTCGATTCCCAAGTACTGCAGGACGGAAATGAGCTCCCGTCTTCATCCCAGCTCCTGCCAACCTAGCAGTTCGAAAGCAAGAAATTGCAAGTAGATAAATAAGGACCACTTCGGTGGGAAGGGAACAGTGTTCCATGCGCTCTGGTGTCTAGTCATGCCTGCCACATGACCACGGAAATGTCTGCAGAAGCAGACAGCGCTGGCTCTTCGGCTTAGAAACAGAGATGAGCACTGCACCCTAGAGTCGGATACGACTGGCTTTCGAGCAAGGGAAACCTTTACCTTTAACCTAATATATAGATTATTGTATGTATTTTGTCCAATTTATGCATTCCCCCTTGATTTGAAAAGGTAAAAGTCACACTTGCTCAGAAAACAGTCATATCTGACTCTACGGTGCAGTGCTCATCTCTGTTTACAGCCAAATAACCAGTGCTGTCTGAATCTCCAGATGTGCCCATGGTCATGAGACAAGCATGACTAGATGCTGGAGCACATAGCACTCTATTACCTTTCCCGCAGAGGTGGTGCCTATTTATCTACTTGCAATTTCCTGCTTTTTGAACTGCTAGGTTGGCAGGAGCTGGAAGTGAGATGGAAGCTCACTCTGTCATTCAGCACTTGGTTCTCAAACTGCTGATCTGCTGACCTTCTAGTCATCAAGTTCAGCATCTTAACCACTAAGCCACCACATTCCCCTGACTTGAATACAGTGGACCAAATCTTACTACATACATTTATACTGATGTTAGAAAAAAGAATTTATCCTTAAATAATAAATCATCATAATAGGGCTCAAATGGAGCTATTCTTCAAGCACACAGAAATTTATTTAAGGTCATAATCATGCAAATGGTGTATTGGCCCTCAAATCCTATAGGGGAAAATGCACAGAAAATGAAGAAGTTAAATAGTTTAACTCTTCTTGAGGGATCAGTGAATCTCTTCTTTGTAAGACACACCATAAAATATCACAGTTATCATTTCTGTTCCCCGCAAAAGCAATTGTCCCATTTCACAATTGTTTATTGACAAACATTTACTGGCTTTCACAAGCTCTGTGGTCATACCTGAGCAGATTCTTACTTTTGTATCTTATATCAAGTACAATATATTTATTAGCTATAGAGGAACATTTTGGGACAAGCCAAATCTGTTCAGGAGGGATGGGTTGCATTTAAACCATGATGGGACCAGATTGCTGGCACTCAACATCAAAAAGGCTGCAGAGCAGCTTTTAAACTGATAACTGGGGGAAAGCCGACAGGAGTTGGGCAGCATCCGGTTCGGGAAAGTGAGTAGTGAGGAGGATGCAAAAATTACTGAGCAGAGCAAGGAGCTAGTCACCAGCACTCTAGCAGAAGGATGCAAGAGGCAGTCTAACAATGCAACTGGATTCAAAAGACTGTATCAGGAAAGCATATATAAATGCTTGTATACAAATGCCAGAAGCCTCCGGAACAAAATAGGGGAGATGGAATACTTAGCAATAGATAAGAATATTGATATTATTGGTATCACTGAAACCTGGTGGACGGATGATAACCAATGGGATACAGTTATCCCAGGCTACAAACTGTACAGGAAGGATAGGAAGGGGCAAACAGGAGGTGGTGTAGCCTTGTATGTCAAAGAAGTGATAAAATCGTATGAATTGGAATATCTAGGTGATTTAGAGTCACCATTAGAAGCTCTGTGGGTAAAAGTACCAGGCCAAAAGGATGGTCTAACAAGTAGGCATATACTATCGGCCTCCGACCCAAACTCTTGAGGGAGACTGGCAGTTGGAGAATGTTGTAAAGGAGGCATCCAAGAAGGGAAGCCTGGTTATAATGGGGGACTTCAATTACCCTCACATAGACTGGGTAAACTGTTGTTCAGCACATGATAAAGAGATAAAGTTCCTAGATATGCTAAATGATTGTTCCCTGGGACAGATGGTTGAAGACCCAACTAGAGGTACAAGAATCCTTGACTTGATCCTGAGTAATACTCAGGATCTGGTGCAAGATGTTAATGTGACTGATCCAATAGGGAACAGTGACCACAACTCAATTATGTTTAACTTGATCATAGACTGCAAGTCACTGATAAAATCTAAAACAGAGACCTTAAATTTTCAAAAAGGAAATTTCCCAAAGATGAGGAAACTAGTAAAAAAGAAACTGAAAGGGAAAATTGAGAGAGTCCAAACACTCCAAGAGGCATGGAGGTTGTTTACAAAAACAATAACAGAGGCCCAATTGGAATGCATACCCAAAAGGAAAAAGGGCACTGCCAGGTCCAAGAGGACTCCGATGTGGCTTACAGGAGCTGTTCGGGAAGTGATCAAGAGCAAGAAAAGCTCATTTAGAAGATGGAAGGCTTGTCCGAATGAGGACAGCAGGCAGAAACATAAATTCTGGCAGAACAAATGCAAGGCAACAATCAGGAAAGCAAAGCAAGACTTTGAGGAGCGTATAGCTAAAAATACTCAGAGAAATAACAAAGACTTCTTTAAGTACATTAGAAGTAAGAACCCAACTAGGAAGGCCATTGGACCATTAGATGACAATGGAAGGCAAGGGGTTATTAAAGAGGAAACAGAGATTGCAGAGAGACTCAATGAATTCTTTGCTTCAGTATTCACTGAAGAAGACAGAGACCACATGCCCAAAACAGAGCCTATCTTCGTAGGGAGGGAAACCGAAGAATTAAGCAAGATAGAAATAACCAGGGAGGAGGTCCTTGCATGTCTTGTTAAGCTAAACACTAACAAATCACCAGGACTAGATGGCATCCATCCACGAGTTCTCAGGGAACTTAAAGATGAAATTGCTGATCTCCTAGCCAAAATATATAATATTTCCCTCAAATCAGGCTTTGTGCCTGATGACTGGAAGGTAGCGAATGTAACACCAATTTTCAAAAAAGGATCCAGGGGTGATCCAGGAAATTACCGACCTGTCAGTTTGACATGTGTCCCAGGTAAAGTGATGGAAACCATCCTAAAAGATAGAATTAATAGGTACATAGAAGAGAAGGCGCTGCTAAAGGAGAGCCAACATGGCTTTTACAAGGGCAAATCATGCCTCACTAATCTGTTGGAATTTTTTGAGAGTGTCAACAAGCATGTGGATAAGGGGGATCCAGTTGACATTGTTTATCTGGACTTTCAGAAGGCTTTTGACAAGGTCCCACACCAAAGGCTCTTGAATAAACTTAGCAGTCATGGAATAAAGGGACAGGTCTTGTCCTGGATCAGCAACTGGCTAAGGGACAGGAAACAGAGGGTAGCACTAAATGGACACTTCTCCAAGTGGAGGGAAGTAAAGAGTGGGGTCCCCCAAGGTTCAGTACTGGGACCCCTGCTTTTCAACCTCTTCATAAATGATCTAGAGGTAGGAGTAAAAAGCAAGGTAGCCAAATTTGCTGACGACACTAAATTATACAGGGTAGTAAAAACTGTGAGAGATTGTGAAGAGCTCCAGAGGGATCTCTTGACACTGGGGGAGTGGGCAAAACAGTGGCAAATGAGCTTCAACATCAGTAAGTGCAGAGTGATGCATGTTGGGGCAAAAAACCCCAATTACATTTATAAACTGATGGGGTCTGAACTCTCTGCGACAAACCAGGAAAGGGACCTTGGTGTCCTGGTGGACAGCTCAATGAAGATGTCAACCCAGTGTGCCTCAGCAGTGAAAAAAGCAAACTCAATGTTAGGGATCATTAGGAAGGGTATAGAAAATAAGTCAGCAAGTGTCATTTTGCCTCTTTATAAATCTATGGTGAGGCCCCATCTGGAATATTGTGTACAGTTCTGGTCGCCATACCTCCAGAAGGATATTATGGAGTTGGAGAAAGTACAGAGGAGGGCAACCAGAATGATTAGGGGACTGGAACACCTTCCTTACCATCTGAGGCTGCAACGGTTGGGCCTTTTCACTCTTGAACGACGGCGTCTAAGAGGTGACCTGATTGAAGTGTATAAAATCATGCACGGTGTGGACAAAGTAGATAAGGAAAAACTGTTTTCCCTATCGCACAACACTAGAACTAGGGGACACTCCATGAAACTTTTGGGTACTAGTTCTCAAACAAATAAGAGAAAGTACTTTTTCACCCAGAGGATTACTGGTCTATGGAACTCCCTGCCAGAAGAAGTGGTGACAGCTGTCAGACTTGACAGCTTTAAGAAAGGATTAGACAAGTTCATGGAGGACAAGGGTATCAATGGCTATAATTATGGCTACCTAAGGACAACCTCCGGGTTGGAGAGATAGGCAGGATATCTCTCAATGCCATTTCCAGGGAATCCTAAGCAGGTGAAGGCATCTCCTTGGGAATACCCTGAAGGAAATGGTGAGCCACTGTGTGAGACAGAATGCTGGACTGGATGGGCTCCTGTGGCCTGTTCCAGCAAGGCTGTTCTTATGTTCTTATGATTAATAAAATTATATTTTGACCCAGGGAATGGGTAAATTTTTATTTAGCAATAGCAATTACACTTATATACCACCCCATAGCACTTAGTGCACTCTCTGGGCAGTTCATAAGGTAATTAGCATTTTGTCCCCAACATGCTGGGTACTCATTTTACCAGCTTTGGATGGATAGAGTCAACCTTGATTGAACTCACAATGTTTTGGCTGCAGTACAGCAGTTTAACCACTGTACCACCAGGGTTCACTATTTAATTAATTAATGGAAATTAATGGAAAGAGATCCAGGTACTGCATGATGGTTGGGGACATGAAAGTAGCCTCATTCGGGCATCCCCTGAGCGGTGTTTCTCCAGAAAAAATACTTTCAACCCAAAATAATTTCTAACATGAAATTATTATTATTAATGGAAAACATCCTATCCCCCTGTGTTACGTTCTGAGTCTCCCAAGGCTTCCCTTCTGCCTGGAGGAAGCCTTTGAGAGCCATGGGATGGGAGTGAGCCCTTAATAGTAAAACATTGCTACCAGCTCACCCTCGGTGGTCCAATCCTAACAACAGTGTCCCAGTGGTGATTTATCTCTATGTAAAGCTCCTCCAGATTTCAGGGTTTCAAAGGGTTTCCTCAGGGCAAATGGGAGTCATGTGCAATGTTGTATTTGAAGTAAGGAAATAAGGGGCATATTTGAATACATCTTTCCTTGTTTGAGAGGCAGATGGCATAAATGGCAGCTTTTTCATTGGGGAAAAAGGATACATTTCTGTCTGTTACAAATGGTTTCCATTAATAATAAGCAGTGTAATACATCTGAATAAGAAGGATTAGCTGTTTGCATGCCATTTCTCAGGGAATATCCTAGTGTTCATGCAATACTTTCCACTCTTTGAAGAGACTCCTTCTGACCTAAAAAAAATGGTGTAAGCATCAAACAAAAAGATGCCACCAGAAATAACATTCTTAGGAAACTGGCTGGTTGGGACTGAACAATAAGAAAAACTGCTTTGTCCCATTGTTATTCCACAGCAGGATATACTAGTGCTGTATGGTATAAATCAACACATGACAAACAATTGGATGTAACTCTTAATGAATCATCCAGGGTTACTACTGGATGCCTGAAACCCTTGGGAAAAGTCTATTTTTTGGCTGGGACTTCTCCTCTCAAAGTATGTCAAGAGGTGCTAGCAAATAACAAGCAAAATAAGATAATACAGCACAGAACCCATCTGATTCAGGGAAACCAACTGCATTGAAGATGATTAAAATCAAAACAAAGCAAAAGGCAATCACATCTATATACTGCCCCAAAGCGCATAGTGCTCTTTCTGGGCAGTTCACAAGGTAATTAGTATTTTGCCCCAACATGCTGGGTACTCATTTTACCGACCTTAGAAGGATGGGAGGCAGGTCAATCTTGATACTACATCAGGACTGAACTCTCATGCATGCATGCGTGCGTGCATGTGTCCATGCGTGCATTCATTCATTCGTTCGTTGCATTCCTACTGCCGCTGCCCCGCCGAGGTGACTTCGGGTAGCTCACAACAAATAAAAACTCACAGACATATCAAAATAGCATTAGAATTGAATTAATACATTTTTTTAAAAAATTAAAATTTAATATATATTTTTTAAAAATGCTCTCCCAATACCGCATACTAAACTGACAGCCCGAGCAATAGTTAAACAAGCCACCCCAGGGTGGTTGTATCCCCAGCCACCCCCACACCCGCTGCACCAGCCAGGTCTTAAGACTCTTGCGAAAGGATAAAAGCTCTGCCTGGAGGTGAAGTTCGGTTGGCAGGAGGTTCCATAGGACCAGAGCAGACACAAAGAAGGCCCTCCTTTTTGTGCTAGAGAGGCAAGCCTCCCTAGCAGATAGAACTATCAGGGAGCCCCTCTGGTCTGCTCTAGTGGGATGGGCAGATGTCTTTGGGGTGACGCGGTCTCTTAAGTACCCTGGCCCACTACTATGTAGGGCTTTAAAGGTAATCACCAGCACCATGAATTGCAACCGGAGGCACACTGGCAACCAGTGCAGCTCCCAAAGCAGTGGCGAGGCACGGGCATACCGCCCGCACACTTTTGTTGTTGTTGTTGTTCAATCGCACAGTCGATTCTGACCCTTTATGATCCCATGGACCATCACACTCCAGGCACCTCTGTCCTCCACCATCCCTCTTAACCCGCCCAACTCTGTGCCCATTACATCAACAATACCATCTAGCCATCTCATTTTTGGCCTCCACCTTCTTCTTTTGCCTTCAACCTTTCCCAGCATTAATGATCAAGGCCTTCTCAACAGTTTAACCACTGCAACACCAGGGTTCCTTAAGGAAAATCTGTCATTGAAAAGCAAGGAAAATCAAGGAAAAACTTTCTGCACAGCACAGCACTTAAAAGTTAACTATTAAACCCGAAAAGACTAGGCTAAACCTATGGAAAGTAAAAACAACACACTTTGCTGAATGAATGAATGCATGCCAAAGAGTGCTTCCAACTAGGCCAAGGTTCTGACTAGACCATATAGAAGTCACTTAATAGGTTTTAACGTGAAATGAGAAGATCAAACATAATCAAGTAAAATGGGGCGACAGGACAAATTTTCTATGAATGAGGAGAAATGCAGTCACTGCAGAGGCTCAAGTGGTTAAGATGCTGAACTTGACAACTGGAAGGTTGGCAAATCGGCAGGTCGAGACCCAAGTGCTGCATGACAGAGTGAGCTCCCATCTCTGTCCCCACTCCTGCCATCCTAGCAGTTTGAAAGCAAGAAATTGCAAGTAGATAAATAGTTACCACTTTGGTGGGAAGGTAAGCAGCATTCCGTGCACTCCGGTGTCTAGTCATGCCTGCCACATGTCCACAAAAACATCTGTAGACGCAGACAATGCTGGCTCTTTAGCTATAAACAGAGATGAGCACCGACCCCTAGAGTCGGATACAACTGGCTTTCAAGCAAGAGCGACCTTTACATTTACTAATTTATGTCCTGATCAGTGTACAAAAGAAGATCTAACAAATGGTCAAGATAGCACTTTTGAAATAGCCTGCTTGTGATCAAAAATAGTCTATTTATTTTAACTTTAAAATTTGTTTTGAATTTTATCTATATTTCATATGTGTCCATTATTTTTAAGTTGTACAGCTTTCTATATGAATAAAGGTTAATAATGATGATAATAAGCAATATATGTAATTGACAATACAAAATGTCTATTTTTGTAACATCAAAAGATAGAAAAGACTTAATGTTATTGCCCCCTCCCCCATGCTTGCAAATTATGGAACGTATGAAAGCACAAAGCTATAAGGACATTAATGGCACACATTAGACCTTGGAAAAATCACCAGTGGCTAATGTTTCTTGTAATCAAAGGGATAAAGGTATTTTTCACTAATAATAAGCAATATATGCCCTAGTTTACAACACAATAGAAAAAGGGTCCATTATTGCAATACCAAAGTATAGCAAAGTGACAACCATGCTTGTACAGAATGGAACATGTTAAAGGATAAACTATAGGAACATTAGTGGCACAGATTAGACCTTGGGGAAAACACTAGTAGTTAATATTTATTGTAATTAAATAAATAAATGGTACTCTAGCCAGAGTAGCCCACTATGCAAATTATCTTAGCGACCACATTTTCTATGAATTTATTCTTAGAAAGGCTATTTTCCACCAGCCATATGAAAATGTCTTCACGGCAGCCATTGGAATGCAAAGCAGTTATAATCTCATGTTTCCCAATGTGGGGGCCATGCCCCACAGGGGGATATCATTTCGCAGAAGCCTAAGTCAGTACATTGGCTGATCAGTGGTTTAGGCAATTGACTTAGGCTTCTGGGAATTGAAGCCCAAAAGCCAAAGGTTGGGAGACACTGATCTAGATGATTTTTCTCTTTTAATGACTGGAGGTTAGGAAGCAACCTGAAAATGAACATCTGGAGAGAGAAGAAAGGGGGCAAAATGGAAGTAACAATGCTGAGTTTACACATCTTGATGGCATTGTGGTGCAGCAATTAAACTACTGTACTGCAGCCCAAAACTGCTGAGTTACTGCAAGGTATGCTGGTAGGTGCAGCAAAGGCTCCATACATAGATCCTAATGAGTGGCAAGACTACACTTTCCATGTACCCTTGCTATACTGGCAGGAAGCATCAGGGCTTTCTCCCTCTTCTTCAGATCTAAAATACAGTGAAACCCCAGGTCACGGAATTAATCCATTCTGGGACGTTTTCTGTAAAGCGATTTTTCTGTAACGCGAAGCACAGTTTCCCATAGGAATGCATTGAAATTTTTAAAAAACGTTCCAGAGTTTAAAAAAGAGCCAAAAAACGTATTTTTCTGTTCCAAAGTGGTAAAAACACCGCAAAAACAAGTTTTTGGGGGCTTTTTAGTGAGTTTTGGAGCTGAGTTTCCCCTCCCCCCCAGGCATATTTGTCACATTTCCATCACTGCCATCTCATGGCCAGCCCTGGTAATTGCAGGAATAGTCCCTGCCTAACAGCTGATGAGGCAGGGGGATTTCCAGCACTTCCTGGTTGCGGGGAGAGCTTCTGCCTGAGCCAAAAAGTGACAAAAATTTTCATAAATGGAGTGGAAATGCTCCAATCACCCTCCCACTGCCCTGGGAAGCGTCAGAACACCCAAAAACACTTTCCATATCATGAGGTTTTTCCGTAAATCAGGACACCACTTCCTCAGAATTTCCTTCTGTAAGTCAAGATTTCCGTTACCCGAGGTGTCTGTAACCCGGGGTTTTACTGTACATGGAACAGAGTGGAATGGTTGGTCTAGAACAGTGATGGCAAACCTTTTAGAGACTGAGTGCCCAAACTCAACAGGCCACCAACACCACAGCAGAAGGGCGGAGTGAACTCTGTGCATGGGAGAGGAAGCACTCCCATTGGGCTGCTGGACAGAGGGGTGGGGTGAACTCTGTGCTAGGAGAGGGAGGAAATGCTCCCATTGGGCTGCTGGGCAGAGGGGCAGAGTATGCTAAGGCAATGGGATGGCATGCATGCCCACAGAGAGGGTTCTGAGTACCCCCTCTGGCATGTGTACCATAGGTTCCCCAACTCTCAGAATTTTTCCTGGGGGATTCCAGGAACATTCTGAAGGTAGGACTCCTAGAAACATGAATGTCTCATTCCTACAAGATATACTCATGGTAACTTAGATTCTATATCAGTAGCAGTGTCTCTAAACAGACTCTCAATTTCTCCCCTTTGGATTGCATTGGTGACCTTAAATTGTACTGCAGGTGAATGACAGATCTACTGTGCAAGAGGTCACCAGACTGAAATGTCATTTTCTTTGGCACTTAACAAAAAGAATGGTGTGTGTGTGTGTCGGGGGGGGGAGCATGAGCTATTGCCATGTGGAAAGAGTGACCATGAGATTTACTCTTTGAGATCAGTTCGAAACCCACTGCAGGCTGCTTGTCAATATCACAGCATCTTTCTGAATACATACTAAAGATTCCTGACACCTCTTAGAGCAGCCTTAATGCATTCATTGCAACTGAGTTCTAAGAAATAGCCCTGTTGTTATTTTTTTCATAATGCAATTATGGCCCACCTTCATGTTGTGATGTTTGGCGCTGCCCATACTTATCCCTCCTTAAACTCCTTCTCACTCTCAACGTAATATTCAGTGATACACTAATCAGCACAAATTATCCTGGTTGGAAATGGCATTTGGACCCTCACCTTTTCAGAGTCTCTTGGTCTTAATCTTTGGTGTACAAATGTCTCCTTGGCCATCTTCTCCTACTATCATTTACACCCCAAGCCTCCACTGCTCACAACAAAACAAATTTCCATGTGTGTTTCTGCTTCTAGCCTTCCCATCAGCACCCTTTCTTCCTGGAATGCTTCTAGAACAAGAGTTGATAACTATGGCTATTTCCAGCACCTTACCATTAGCTATGATAGTTGGGACAACTGCAGTTCAATTGACCATGCTAGTAGCTTTCTTTGTTCTAGAGGTTTTTTCAAGCATAATAAACACTGGTTAGCTAGATTAAAGATCTCCAACCCAATAAGCTGGGAATTTTCATTCTGTCTCTAGAATTAGCTCTCATAATCATAGCTGAACCACTGTTGGTTTTTTAATCCTCCCTACTTAGTCCAAGAAACAGATGTTGCCAGTTGTTTACATTTTATCACTGGTTTCCTCCGTTGTCTAAAAGTATTTATTTTCTTGCTCCTGTTCCCTTCCTTGCCTCATTTGGTTGTCAAGCATACTGTGTTGAAAAATTCTCAGACTGCCTCCATTAGGAGTCATATTTGTGAAACGTCTAGTAATGCACTCAATGAAGCCTGTCTTTTAAAAGAGGCAGTAAGAGGAACTCTGGCTTTTCTTCCATCCTTTTTGGTATTTGCTGCTGTCAAAATTGGATTGATCTCCTCCTCCTTCTCCTCCAACCTCCCTGAGACCTCCTTGTTCATCTGCCTTCTCACATTCCTGCATCTGTATTTAACAACAATTTGCAATAGCAAGTCATTCACTATTAGCATGCCAGATGCTTTCCGTTTCCAATTAAAAAACTGGCTGAGGAAATTCAAGGCCAGCGGAAAATTCACCACTTTAAATGTCCAGCTGTACTGCAAAGAACAGGCTCTCCAGTTGTTCTTTAGCATGTACTGACAGAACTGGTAAGATAAAATGAGATAATAGTGGAGAGATATTTTCCCCTCCATAGCCAGCAAGAAGATACAATAGGTTCAAATGGAGGTAGGAAATAACAACACAGAACTTGAGGCATCATTATGGCATGTGGTACAGTAAAAGACCAGCAACATGAGCTAAATCCCAAAAGGCAATGAAGAACAATTCAAAAGAGGGAGATTCAATCAAGACCAACTTTTTACTCCAAATCATTAGGTAGTCCATACTGTGAAAGAAATAATAATATCCCATCCAACTATTAGAAGAATTTTGTACTTAATGGCCGCTAATGGGCTTTTCAATTTAGCAGCAGTTCATGGTTGATTGAGAGGAGAATGATAATAATAATAGGATGGAATCATCCATCTACAGTAGAAAGAAGTCTAAGATGCTGACCTCTGCAGGGAATCCTTGAGGAAATGGGTAAGAATTTCATTTTCCCTGTTCATTTGATGACAATTTTGCAAATTTGTCTTCATATATGTTGTGGACATAATTTAAGGTTTTAAAACTGGAACGTGGGAGACAGCAGAATTGACACATCTAACCAGGCAGACCATTGACTTTGCAGACTTGCCTTTTAGAAGTTGGTCCGTTTCACCATGCTTGTAGAGGTAATGCGGGTTACTATCTTGTTCTAACAGGCTTTTTTAAACAGCTACATAGCCGGCAGATGCAGCTCTATAGCTGCAACTGCAGTATCTGTTGAAATTATCTAGCACAGGTAGTTGAAGATTTTATTCAATTTCTCCATTAAAAGAACTTTTTTAAATGGATTAATGTCAAGAGAAACACTACAGGAAGAACTTGAAGGTTTTCCCCTTAAACCTATAGCAAAAGTAGAGGAAAGTAAAACTGACAGATTAGTCAGTGTGTAGACTAGGGAGTGGTTTCCTTCAGCAAAGGCAAAGGAAATGAACTTGCCATTTTCTTGGGTTGAGATCTTCAAAGGCGACAGAGGTTGCTGATGGTTTAACAAACATATTTGACATCCACACACCCATTCCTCTGGCACTTCGGATGGCAACACTTTCTAGCAACCCATTCCCTCCAATCTACACCCATATTTTGCCCCAAACTGCCAATGATGTCTTCTAGAGGGTAAGATTGTCTATTCTACTGTATCCCCTTGCTTAATTTAGGGGAGTTAAGGCACAAAGCTGGAAGTGCAAGATTTTGACCCCTATGTCTAACAAAGTTGTGAAGAATGCACTGGAATGGTCCATTGGATGCAGAACTGGGCAGGTCATAGCACAGACCTGGGGACTTTATAGCTCCTGCTCCAAGGAGATTTCTTCTTTCATGTCCTGATCAAACCCTGATTTGTCAAAATAAAGCCACTTTGTTGGCTTTGTCATTGGCCAAATTTAAGTCCTCATCGGTGCATGTTTCTGGTAGTAATAGGCAGACCAGAAAAATAGCTGGATTCTATATCTCTCCACATTCATACCATGTGTTGTTGTCTGCCAGCAGCTACCATTTGAGCATGTTGGTCTTACATTTAAGGATAAATCCACTTTCTATGCTAGCAAAAAAAATTTGGGGGGGGGGGGTTTGTTAGTTAAACATGGAATTACTGAGGCTCAAGGCAAGCTGTTCCATGCCTAACCTGTTATTAAACTGCACAGTCAGTCCAGTTTTCCTTCCAATCCATTCCTCCAGAAAGATACCTGAGGTGTGTACAAGAGGGACTAAGCGACTCCAGCTGCAACATCTGCTCAAAGTCATTTCTGTTCCACCAGCCACATCAAAGCAGCCCTCCTGTGAGTTATGTGCTGAACATCACAAGTGGGATTAAAATCATGTTTAATAGTTTGATATGCCATAAACTATTTATACTGCCAGAGCCCGGTGGCTATATGGAGATTCACATCCTGCATGCTAGGAAAGAGCAGAGTGAGGCAAATGCTTTTCCCTGAGTGTTGTTGGGCTTTTTTTGGCAGTGTTGATGGCTTTCTACCACTAGGCTAGCACTCTCATGTTTATATTAACAACTTTGGCTTGTTTACAAAAAACAAGAGGCATTGGGGGAATAGTAAGAGCTTGTGGCAGAATAGGAAATGTTCGGCTTGAGATGGAAGTGAGGGACTCAACCAGTAAGCCCCTGTTATTCAGGAATATAATTCAGCAACTTTTGAAATGGTGCCCGTTTGCTGGATTTTAGCTGTGACTAGATTTACACTAGACCCAGAGGGGCCTCAGTGGCTTAGTTGTTAAGACATTGAACCTAATGACTGGAAGGTCAGCAAATCAGTAGTTTGAGACCCGAGTGCTGCACGACACAGTGAGCTCCTGTCATCTGTCCTAGCTCCTACCAACCTAGCAGTTCGAAAGCAAGAAATTGCAAGTAGATAAATAAGTACCACTTCAGTGGGAAGGTAAACAGCATTCTGTACACTCTGGTGTCTAGTTATTGCCTGCCACACCACAGAAACATCTGCATTCACCGACAGCGCTGGCTCTTTGGCTATAAAAAGAGATGTGCCAAACCCTAGTGTTGGATACAACTGGCTTTTGAACAAGGATGACCTTTACCTAGATTTGCACTGCATGAAGAGTTCAGACTCTTTCCAGCCCACTCTAGATTATTTGTATAGCTATTTGGGAGAAAATACTCTCTTTTTCTTCTTCTTTTTTTAATAACAGCTCCCATAGTCACTAGCTCAGAGATTCTCCAAGCTGCAAATCATAAGCCTGTTCTTTACAAACCAAGAGGCTGAGCCAAACAGTCACAGGTATTCAAATTATAGAAAGCCAAACATAAATTAACAGTTGCATCAATCTGAAATGGATTCAGATTGTGGTGGCTCAGTGGTTAAGACGCTCGCCTTGTTAGCTGGAAGGTCAGCAAGTCAGCAGTTCAAGACCCGGGTACAGTACTGCATTACAGAATGAGCACCCATCTCTGTCCCAGCTCCTGCCAACCTAGCAGTTCAAAATCAAGAAACTGCAAGTAGCTAAATAGGGACCACTTTGGTGGGAAGAGATCTTGCAGACATGAAAGGAGCCTCATTAGGACATCCCCTGAGCAGAGTTTTTCCCATAAAAATCCTTTCAACCCAGAAAGCATCTTTGTGTGCTTCTGACACAATTTTTTAAAAAATGATAATAATGAAATTCCATTATGCTGGAGGGCCACTTCTGTAAAATTTGCTTCTTGATATTTTGATGGGAAACCTTTAGCTTACATTACCAGTTCATTCGAAAATCTGATTTCATTTGCAAAAGAGAGGATCAAAGAGTCTTATTAATTCATTTCTCTTGGTAATCTACTTTTTAAAAATGTTAAGAGTAAGAGGGAGACGGTTCCCCTTTCTTTTTTTTTAATATACAAAAAGGACCCTCTCTATATCTGAAGCACAGCTATTAAACTATCAAACAATGGGGAAGCTGGTAAAGGGATGTGTGATTCATTCTTAAGAAAAGAAGGGGATTAGCTGTTGTTGTCAGACAATGAGGCAGTGTCAGGATGCCTGCAAATGAATCAGGAGTTCACTGTCTCTCCAGGCTGCTATGGGAACGCTTCTCATTCATATTCCAACCTGTGCCTGTGCAATTTTGGGCTGCACATTTTAAAATGGAATTAGTGTAAATTGAAAATACCTATAATTTCTCTCCGTAATTTCTCGGCCAAAAGGCAAGTGGCTAGGCTCCCAACAAAGCAGAGATCCTGGGCTTGGTAAAATGCCAACCCCTCTAGTGAAGTTACAACCGACAAAGAACAAGACTATCTCAATCTGCATCACCTATTACCATCCAATTATGTGTTAGGAGCTGTGGTGGCTCAGTGATTAAAAAGCTTGCCTTGTTAGCTAGAAGGCTGGCAAGTCGGCAGTTCTAGACCCAGGTACTGCATGATGGATTGAGTGCCTGTCTCTGTCCCAGCACTTGGGGACATAAAAGGAGCCTCATTCCTTTCAACCCTGAATAATTTCTGACACAAAATTATTATTATTACTATGTGTTCTTTCCTTTCCATCAAGATTCCTTTTGCAGCCTGATTGCTGCCACTGCTGTTTAGGTAAGACCAGAGTGGTAGGAAATCTCACTATTCTAGTCAGCCATGTATGGTCAAGGTGACTCATCTTGGTCTACCGTGTGTGTGTGTGTGTGTGTGTGTGTGTGTGTGTGTGTGTGTGTGTGTGTGTGTGTGTGTGTGTGTGTGTGTGTGTGTGTGTGTGTGAAGAGTCCACACTCACACAGGTTCACATATCTGTGGATACAAGCCCAGAGTGATGAGATGTGACACAGCTAATGGGTTTTAATGAGGGCCACATCTTTATTGAACATTTAAACTGCCCTATCACTGGTGATAGGGACTGCGGTGACTTAGTGGTTAAGATGCTGAACTTAATGACTGGAAGGTTGGCAGTTCAGCAGTTTGTGACCTGAGTGTTGCATGATGGGGTGAGCTCCCATCTCTGTCCCAGCTCCTGCCAACTTAGCAGTTCAAAAGTAAGAAATTGCAAGTAGATAAATAGGTACCACTTCGGTGGGAAGGTAAACAGTGTTCCATGCACTCTGGTGTCTAGTCATGTCTGCCACATGTCCACAGAAATGTCTGCAGGCAGAGGCAAGTCTTTGGCTGTAAATGGAGATGAGCACTGCACCCTAGAGTTGGATACGACTGGCTTTCAAGCAAGGGAAACCTTTACCTTTACCTATCACTGGTGAGTCCCAAGCCTCTATCATACACAAAGCTAGCCCACCCAGCCAAATACCTAATTCACTGAGTTACTTTTATGGCCCCAGCAGGCAAAACATTGGGGAGGGGTCTTTACTGAATGAACTCCCCTTTGAACTGGGCCTCTGTGGCCCAGGGACACAAAGCTAAAGAGGCCTAAAGAGTTGGCCAGGCAACCATTAGGTAACCCCAACATGCAGGGACAGCCAAATGTACTAAAGGCCTTTGGCAAGACCTGCTGGATCCTTCCTGTATCGTCTGCCATGGAAGCCGGCCAGCCAGCCAGAGAAACCATACAGCCATGCCATTACACTGCTGCAAGTCCAGTGAATTGTTCCACGTAGGGTCACTGCTCAGCCTACAGCGCCTGTTTACAACTGTCGACCTGACCAATTAATCAAATCAGTACCACATGGCAGGCTGGTTAAAAGCCATTGGGCAGTCATCCTTCCCCTTTGAGTAGCTCAGCTCAAAGAAGCCATGCTCTGGTGGTTATATACCACCTAGAGTGGGTAGACCATGGGTGGGGAGCCTGCAAATTTAAGGCCACATCTGGCCTTCTAGGTCCTTAAGTGCAGCCTTTTAACTAAAACCAGATATTACAGAAATCCTTTTATTTTTATAAATATTTTTTGTGTCTTTTATATTTTATTTTATTTTATTAACTTCAAAATTAACATACAGTTTTCATTTTGTGAACTTACCAACTGCATAGTAGTTAGATTTTTATAACATAATGTACATTTTAAAGTATATCTAATAGAAGTTTCTTGAATGCAGCCTTATTTGATTATAACTAAATCAATGCAGCCTTCTGAAAGGAAAAGGTTCCCCATCCCTGGGGTAGACCAACTAGATGGGGGTTGGGGGGTGGGAGGCATATAAATGAAATTCTTCTTCTTCTATGTCTAGGTCAGATGTGAAACTGCCAAAATAAAGGCACCTTTTGGTGAGTTCATTCTGCAGTTCCTTTTGCTTGACCTAGTGTGAGAAAGATTTATTTATTTAATTACAATAAATATAAACACAAGGTTGCCGTTACCAGGGTATGCCCAATTATGGTTCAAAAATATGCTATCTTTGATGAGGCTCTTTTAGATAAAGGTAAAGGTCACCATGCTCGAAAGCCAGTCATATCTGAGTCTAGGGTTCAGTGCTCATCTCTGTTTATAGCCAAAGAGCCAGAGCTATCTACATCTGCAGACATTTCCGTGGACATGTGGCAAGCATGCCTCAACACCAGAGTGCACAGAACGCTTACCTTCTCACCAAAGTGGTCCCTATTTATCTACTTGCAATTTGTTACTTTTGAACTGCTAGGTTGGCAGGAACTGGGATAGAGATGGGCACTGGCTACATCATGTAGTACCCGAGAATCAAACTCCGACCTTTCACTCAGTGAGTTCAGCATCTTAACCACTTGAGCCACTGCAGTCCCGTGTATCCCTATAGATGGAAATAAATACATAAATAAATAAGGATCAGGACAGGGCTGCCTTTTGCAAGGCACTCTGACTTGCCATAATCATGGCCATGAGGGCATCACAGCTTTATTTCCCAAACTGCTCATCCTGAGCCATGGGGAGGGGTGCAAACAGCCACCTCCCATGCAGCTTTGCATGTCTATGCAGCTGAACCTTCTTGGTCCTTGGCAGTTAATGCTTCTGAACAAAATGGAGGTTTTGAATCAGCAAGCTTGTACTCTTTGATAGCAACAGTGTCTCTTGTTCCTGCTCAGTGAAGCAATACCCATCTTCTCTGTGTTTTGTTGTTGTTCAGTCGCACAGTCGATTCTGACCCTTTTCAACCCCATGGACCATCGTCCTCCAGGCACTTCTGTCCTCCACCATCCTCCTCAGCCTGCCAAGCTCTGCCCACTTCATCCACAATACCATCTAGCCATCTCATCTTTGGCTGCCCCCTTCTTCTTTTGCCCTCCACCTTTCCCAGCATCAAGGCTTTTTCAAGTGAGTCCTCTCTTCTCATTTGGTGTCCGAAGTACTTTAGCTTCATCTTTACTATTTGACCTTCTAAGGAGCACTCAGGATTGATTTCTTCTAAGATCAACCTATTTGTTCTCCTTGCTGTCCAGGGTACTTCTCCGTGTAGGGGCTATGATTTCATCAGTTTTGTGCCCAGTGTATTCATTGTATATATTGATATAATTACCATTTGCTAGGGAGATAGATGGAAATAATCGGCTTCCGTTCCTTATGCTTGGATCAGAAGTCAATGTTTCTCAGCAACAGGATAGTTGGACTGTGAATAATTTACAATCTGGGGAGACAAACTCCTAAATCCAACCAGCTAGTAGCCCCACTACCCTTCATCATCTTTTTCTCCAACTCCCACCCAATTTACACCAAGCAACACCTCCCTGAAGGGACTATGACTTTACATCACAAAATAATGTGACAGTCCTGCCCAATCAGCTGATTAATATTCATGAAAAGCAGGTGGCCCATTGGCTATCCAGAAAAGATTTCTTCTCCATTTGGACATCAGAAGTGTTGGACAGAAAGCTTGTTCTCCCCTAAGCAAGTTTAGACGGTCATGAAACAAAGCAGTAGTCACAGCAAGAGAATGCCAAAAACTTGAATTATAATTTGAGGTTTGTTTTTAATCAAAGTGAGGTGCCAGAACATTAACTCTCTGATGATAGATGGCCTTTATGTCCATAGCTGAACTGTGCAATCACTAGATATAATAAAAAAATGTGAGAATAGAGATGAATGCTATCAAATTTTCTAATTCAAGCCTTCCTGAGGTGGGGGAACACGAACAAGGGAATTTTTCAAGCCTCATAAAATTTATCCCCTTTGGCACATGGGTGGCAAAAGGAGTCCTTTTTTATTTTTGTTTTGTTATTCACTGTCAAGGGTCTCCAAAATTTGTGCAAAATGAACATGCACAAAACAAGCATGCTTTCCATTTTGAGAAGGAAAGCATACTCACACAAGCACGGAGTTGCTGTTTCAAACATTCAGTGAGATACAAACAACCATTCAATGTTTTACAAAACAGTAGCCTTTGAGTTTTCTGCAATTTCACATTTTGCACAAAAATCCTTGCTCTTACAAGGACAAGGAAAGTAAAGATTTCATTCTTACTGAGAAATGAACTTTGCAACGAGTGTATAGGAAGACATGCCTGGATGAGTAACAATGACCAGGGCCAGAATCCTATTAGATAGATAGGATTTTACTCTATATAGCTCTAGACTGCTCAGTGAATGGCTGGATAGCTTAATGCAGGGATTCTCAACCTGTGGCCTGTGTGCCAGATTGTGGCCCATGACACCATTTCATGTGTCCCACCACCACCTCCACCACACCCGGAAGTGCCATGTGATGGAGGAAGGGCAAAATGGAAATTAAGGAATTGAGTACGTGGCTAAGAAGCCAATGGTTAAGAACATAAGAACAGCCTTGCTGGAAGAGGCCACAGAAGCCCATCCAGTCCAGCATTCTGTCTCACACAGTGGCTCACCATTTCCTTCAGGGTATTATTCCCAAGCAGATGCCTTCACCTGCTTAGGATTCCCTGGAAATGGCATTGAGAGATATCCTGCCTATCTCTCCAACCCCGAGGTTGTCCTTAAGTATCCATAATTATAGCCATTGATACCCTTGTCCTCCATGAACTTGTCTAATCCTTTCTTAAGGGAGTTTGTTTCCCTACTGGGAGTTTGTTTCCCTACTGAGCCTCCAGAGAGGCTAGCCAGCCTGCATAGCAATGGGCAAGCTGCACTTTCCCAAGGCACCACCAAAATGAGGGTATAGTAAACCACCTCTGAGTACTTTATACCTAAGAAACTCAGGAAAGGGTTGCCATAAATCAGAATCAATTTGATGACACAATCATTATGATTAAATGAAACCATGTGAATCACAGCAATAAGGGGCCATTCAACAATTATGTGATCTATTTGGGGGGGTTGACCCCCTCACCCCCTATGTAATCCGACCATAATTTAAGCTCCAACCCCCTCCCCCCTTTAAAATTACGTAATCCAGAGTTTTTGTATCAAAACTCTAATTTTTAGAGCTTTTCACTATTGGTGCCTAATGCACAACAGATCCAAATGGATTACGTAATCCGCCACCGCCCGCCCGCCCCCCATAATTTTTCCATTATTCAGATGGCAGACCCCCTCCACCCTTCAATGATCACATAATTGTTGAATGGCCCCAAAAGGGAAGCCTGTTAAAACTGTTGTGTTTATATGCCAGGATGTGTGTTTGGCCACATAATCAACCCATGAACCAGTTAAGCACCTCATTAATTTACTGTAACTTGCTCCTACAACTTAGCTGGTTTCACTTACTCCAGAGTAAAATCCTAGGATAAATGTAGCCCATTTTGATTTAAAATAAATGGTTTTGTAATGAAGTAATATGGTCCTAAATCAGAGATGTTGTAGCTAGCCTAGGAGACAGTAAACCCTTCAGATTAATAGATAAAGTGAAGCCATTCTGATAATGTTAATCCAGGTAAGAAAGAAACAAATTAGGCAAAGCAAAGAGAGGCCATCTAAAATAATTTTGAATCTCCTTATTGGGATTGCCCCCTGCAATTTCCCGGCATTAAGAAAACAGATTCTTTTCTGTGAATACTGGCTCACGTTAAGCTTGCATCTAGCAGGAAGGTATTTGTCTTAGACCATAGCCCTGTGCATCCTTTTCTAGGTGTAAACCCTCAGAACAGACATGGCTGTCATTTCCAAGTAAACATAATCGGATTGTGCTCTTAGAGCATCAGCTTCTATGATCCAGTGTTAAAGAAAATGTCACCATTTTAGCTTCCGTGCTTCCATTTTACCCTAAGCATTCTAGCTCATTCTTCTACAAAACATGGGCATGTTACAAAATCTATATTTAAAAAAAAAACAGTTAAAAGCCAGAAAAAGAATTACTGCTAATTGACCAGCAGGAATCTTCAAAACAAATGATATAAAACCCAAGATATAAACCAGTCAACAAGCAGCAGGGAGTGGGTGGGACGGGTCACAAAAGCTCTATTTGCCAAAAGCTTGCAGAGTAGGATGGATTCATCTAGCATCTAAAGATAACAAGGAGCAAATGAAACAAATGTAAAAGCATGAAACGAAAAACAAGTGAAAGCGGTGGTGTAATAAAGTCAAGCTATCTCAGCACTAAAAACAATCACTATTCCACATGATTTGTAATGTGGAATAAGCGGCATTTGCATCATTCTTTAAATTAGCCTTTGAAAGTAGTTTCTGTGCCCCTTGTAACTCACAAGACTGATAAGCAAGGAACCATTAGCTGTACACTTTGCTACACTCCATTGTCTCAAATCTAATCTCCCATGTAGATTAATGAATAGGGCCTGACTCCAAATGTCACTTTCTCTACATCATCTGGAGTAACCACTATTTCTTTACACTGACCTTCCACCTGTAAGAGCGCCTGGTTCTGATTTCTACTTGAAAATAAGGGTCTTAGGGTTTCAACTCTGAGATGGCCTGGCTTTATTACATCACTTGGGATTCAGCTAGAGTAGAATGGGCTTCTAACTGCAGAGCTAGAGACAGGAGGTTCAGTTCTCCACTGTGTATCCAAGAAGAGCCAGCTTACATGGCCTTGGGCAAGCCACACAGTCCCAGGTCATACCTTGAAGGAAGGAATTGCAAACCACATCTGAGTACTCTCTACCCTGAAAAGAGTCATCAGAAATAATAGCATATGATTCTTATTAGATCCACTGAATAATTAACTGAAAAGTGAGCCAACATGTAGTAAACCCCCTTGATTCAATGAGTCTACTGTAGTTAGGACTATAATTGACTTTAGGCCAGTGCTTCCAACCTTTGGTTTTTGGACTTTCTATTCCCAGAAGTCTAAGTCAATTCCCCAAAGCACTGATCAGCCAATGTACTGACTTAGAGTTCTGGGAATTGAAGTCCCCTGTGGAGCCTGTGCTCCACATTAGGAAACACTGCTTTAGACATAAAAGAAGATAACTTATTTGGTCATTTCTTTTTTCCCCTCCCCACACATATTTTACCTTTTTGTTCCTTTTACATCAACTGTATCTTAAACATTGCTGTCATTTTGGGTTGAGTCTTATGAATGATGAGGGGAGCTGGATTTCCTTAAAAGGGATTTGTAGTCGCTTGGGCTGACTATGTGCCCTTTTAAGATGCATTTTTATAAGGGCATATTATGACTCTTGGAAGTCAAACACACCTGCATAGCTTTGGGCAAGCTACACAGTCCCTTGGTGTCCTTAGAATGAGGGACTAATCAACCACTACTATGCATTCTCTCCCTAGAGAACCCTGGAAAGATTGCCCTAAGTCAGAACTGATGTGATGGCATGCAATTATTATTTGTTTGGCATATTATTCATTGTATGCTAGCTGCACAAGGGCCACAGTCGCTTAGTGGTTAAGATCCTGAGCTAGTTGACTAGAAACTCAGCAGGTCAGCAATTAGAGGCCCGAGTGCTGTGCAATGGAGTGAGTTTCCATTGTCTGTCCCAAATTACTACTGACCTGTCAGTCCAAAAGCAGGAAATTACAATTAGATAAATAGGTACCTTTTCGGTGGGAAAGGTAACAGCCTTTCATGTGCTTGTGCATCTAGTCATGCCTGCCACATGGCCATGGAAACATCTGCAGACACAGACAGCACTGACTCTTTGGCTATAAATGGATATGAGCACTGCAGTCTAGAGTCCAGTACAACTGGCACCACACCTTAGAGCGGGACATGACTGGATTTCGAGCAAGAGAGACATTTGCCTTTACCTGGTCGGACAACTACACATGTGATCAGCATTTTTAGGACGTAGAGTAAACCTTTGTGTTGCAAGGGCGTGTCAGCAAAAGTCTGAGATCTCAATGAATAACACAGCAACCAAACAGATACACTGTATAGTGAGAAGAGTTGTTTACTTGTGACAAAATCAAAAGTTGAAAGCAAAGTTCAAAAGCTTTTCAAAGTCAAGCACAGCAATACCAGAGATAGTCAAGATGATGTTTCAAAGCAAAGCAGAAGATTATTTTCTCCTTACAGTCTTTAACAATCTTGGAGAACAACAGCCCAATTGCAAATAGTCCAATAGCAAAACAAAGTAGCATAAGTAGTGAGAGCAGTGAGCTCAGCAGTAAACAGTAAGCTGTAGCCGAGCCCCAAACAGTAGTTGAGCTTCAAGCAGCAGATGGGCTTCAAGATGTAGTTGAGCATAAAAGGCTGAAGTAACTGTCGTTGCAACCAGCCTTATATACACAGTACTGACAAACTAATGAGACAATACAATTAACCTGCTCTGTTATATATTCAACTAGCATAGTTTGCCCGGCATTGCTGGGCTGTTATAAACTGTTTTTTGCTGTTTTGGGGTTGTTGTTTTTTGAATTAAAAATAACAGAGGATGCTACAAATGTTTTTTATTGTTTTATTTAACATATTTTTTTATTCTGTAAACTTTTGATTTATTCTTATTTTTTGAGTTGTTTTTACTCTTGTGGCCTCTAGGTGGTGCTGTTAGCAAGGGGATGCTTTGCAATTTTGACTTGTTTTTAATCTTCCGGCCTGCAGGTGGGGCTGTTAGTAATAGTGTTGGATTCTTTTTTTGTTTCACTTGTTTTTTCTCTCCTGGCCTCTAGGTGAGGCTTCTTCCAGTAAGTAGTCTTTGTTTCTTCAGTTCTGTTCCTGTCTCGTGGAGGAAGGATGTGCTGGTGAGTTCTCTGGTTTTCTTTCTTCTGGGTTTTTTCTGTTTTGTTTTTGTGGTGGTGGGCTGGGAGGTGTTTCTGGGTTTTTTTTTTGTGGTTTTGTTGGGTTTTAGAAGTTTTTAATTGGTTTGTTTATTTCAGGTTGTTTTTTATTTTTGTGATTTCGTTCATGTTTATTTGTGTAATTTGTGGTAGTTGTGTTGTTAGAGTTAGGTATTTTCATGTTGTAGTTAGGTGTTTTTTCTGTGCTTTTATGGTATTGTGGGTGTTTTTGTTTGTGGATTTTGTTGTTTATTTTTTCGTTGGTTAATGTGTTTTTTAAATTATTTATTTCTTTGTGTTTTATTAATTTTGGTGGTTGGCATTTTGGGTAAATGTTTGGTTTTGTTGTTGTTGTGTTCTTTTGCGAGACAAACAGCCTGTCTGTCGGTTCCTTTTTTCCCTATTGGTGCTTCGAAATTTGGTTTCGATGCAGCAATGGGGAAAAGGAGGAGCCGGCAGTCAGCCCACTCTTCGTCCGGTAAGGTTAGTTAGGTAGGTCGGGTGAAAAGGAGGCAGAGAAGACCTATCTGCCTGATGATGGTTCTCTCCTCTCTGTCTCCTTTTTCTCCTGGCTTACCTAACCGGAGATCGGCAGGCAGTGATCCGTAAGGGGTGGTGCTCTTCCTTGCGGATTGCTGGCTGCTGCTTTTGTATTACCTCCACCGCTGTTATGTGCTAGTTCTCGAAACAGTGGTATTGGAAGTACAAAGGCAGCAGCCAGTCATTCGCCAGGGAGTGTGCTTCCTCTGACAAACTGCTACCTGCTGCTGGTTTTTTCCCCACCCCGGCTCAACTTACCTTGAGGCCGACGGTGGTCTCGCTGTGTCTTCAGCAGGGTAGCGTGGAGGAGAGGGAGTCCCACTTCTCCCCATTGCTCCAGGAAAGAAGGCCGGCGGGTGTCTGGCCATGTTTTTTTTTTTTGCGAGGCCATGAGGCACTGCATCTGCATGTGGCGGATATTCGCTCCTGTTGCAGGATGCCGGCTTTTTTTATTTTATTTTTCGTACGCCAGCTTTTTCAGCATTCTGCATGCTCACGCCCTTCAGCCTGATTGGCTGAAGTGCTCACAGCACGTAGGATGCTGGGACCTGGAGTTTTGTTTGTTTTGTTTGCGTTCATGCGGTGGTTTTTTCTGCGGCTTGATTTCAATTGGGCGCACCACATTTCCCAATCAGGTGACCTGATTGAAGTTTATAAAATCATGCACGGTGTGGACAAAGTAGATAAGGAAAAACTGTTTTCCCTATCACATAACCCTAGAACTAGGGAACACTCCATGAAACTTTTGGGTACTACTTCTCAAACAAATAAGAGAAAGTACTTTTTCACCCAGAGGATCACTGGTCTATGGAACTCCCTGCCAGAAGAAGTGGTGACAGCTGTTTGATGTTCCAAGATTGATACGCGGTACACAGCATTCAGGGGGCCAAACACATCTTTATTGCAAGGTATGCAATCTGAACATGAGGTAATGGCGGAGACGCAGCTCCTTATATATGCTCACAGTACATTTGAATTTCGCCCCATGGGCACCCATTGGTTGCGGTATCAGTGACGTCATTGTGATGTACTGAATACCTTACATCCTAAAAGATAGAATTAATAGGCACATAGAAGAGAAGGCGCTGCTAAAGGAGAGCCAACATGGCTTTTGCAAGGGCAAATCATGCCTCACTAATCTGTTGGAATTTTTTGAGAGTGTCAACAAGAATGTGGATAAGGGGGATCCAGTTGACATTGTTTATCTGGACTTTCAGAAGGCTTTTGACAAGGTCCCACACCAAAGGCTCTTGAATAAACTTACCAGTCATGGAATAAAGGGACAGGTCTTGTCCTGGATCAGCAACTGGCTAAGGGACAGGAAACAGAGGGTAGCACTAAATGGACACTTCTCCAAGAGGAGGGAAGTAAAGAGTGGGGTCCCCCAAGGTTCAGTACTGGGACCCCTGCTTTTCAACCTCTTCATAAATGATCTAGAGGTAGGAGTAAAAAGCAAGGTAGCCAAATTTGCTGACGACACTAAATTATACAGGGTAGTGAAAACTGTGAGAGATTGTGAGGAGCTCCAGAGGGATCTCTCGACACTGGGGGAGTGGGGAAAACAGTGGCAAATGAGTTTCAACATTAGTAAGTGCAGAGTGATGCATGTTGGGGCAAAGAACCCCAATTACATTTATAAACTGATGGGGTCTGAACTCTCTGCGACAAACCAGGAAAGGGACCTTGGTGTCCTGGTGGACAACTCAATGAAGGTGTCAACCCAGTGTGCCTCAGCAGTGAAAAAAGCAAACTCAATGCTAGGGATCATTAGGAAGGGTATAGAAAATAAGTCAGCAAGTGTCATTTTGCCTCTTTATAAATCTATGGTGAGGCCCCACCTGGAATACTGTGTACAGTTCTGGTCGCCATACCTCCAGAAGGATATTATGGAGCTGGAAAAAGTGCAGAGGAGGGCAACCAGAATGATTAGGGGACTGGAACACCTTCCTTACCATCTTAGGCTGCAACGGTTGGGCCTCTTCACTCTTGAACGACGACGTCTAAGAGGTGACCTGATTGAAGTTTATAAAATCATGCACCGTGTGGACAAAGTAGATAAGGAAAAACTGTTTTCCCTATCGCATAACACTAGAACTAGGGGACACTCCATGAAACTTTTGGGTACTAGTTCTCAAACAAATAAGAGAAAGTACTTTTTCACCCAGAGGATTACTGGTCTATGGAACTCCCTGCCAGAAGAAGTGGTGACAGCTGTCAGTCTTGACAGCTTTAAGAAAGGATTAGACAAGTTCATGGAGGACAAGAGTATCAATGGCTATAATTATGGATACTTGACAACCTCCGGGTTGGAGAGATAGGCAGGATATCTCTCAATATCATTTCCAGGGAATCCTAAGCAGGCATCTGCTTGGGAATACCCTGAAGGAAATGGTGAGCCACTGTGTGAGACAGAATGCTGGACTGGATGGGCTGTGGCCTGTTCCAGCAAGGCTGTTCTTATGTTCTTATGTTACAAGGTTTACCTGTGGCAGGAATGTTTCCTGCGTTACTCTGTGATTGGGTGATCTGAACCACGTGGGCTGAGCTCTGCAGATGCCTCTAGCAGCAGCTGAATCGCTAGCCAGAACAGCTGAGTTACATTGTATTCAATATTTAGACTCATTCTCAGTTCACTTGGATACAAGGTTGCTTAGAAGGCAAGGTTTCATTTCTTAAAGGCACAAGTTCCATATACAACAAGCTGTCAGTCTTGACAGCTTTAAGAAAGGATTAGACAAGTTCATGGAGGACAAGGGTATCAATGGCTATATGGATACCTAAGGACAACCTCCGGGTTGGAGAGATAGGTAGGATATCTCTCAATGCCATTTCCAGGGAATCCTAAGCAGGTGAAGGCATCTGCTTGGGAATACCATGAAGCAAATGGTGAGCCACTGTGTGAGACAGAATGCTGGACTGGATGGGCTGTGGCCTGTTCCAGCAAGGCTGTTCTTATTTTCTTTTGGACTTTAGTGCATATATTTGATTTGCTTTGAGGATGTAGTTATTTGTGTTGATTCTTCCTGACCTGCCCACCAGTAGGCCACTTGGATGGGATCTCACAATGTGCCGAATGGAGCATAACAGAATATCCGCCTGCAGGGATTGTGTCAGCCAGAATGTAGTCGGGAGGTAGAGCCAATCTGGCTCCAACAGCATAAAAGGAACAGATATGTTCAATGACAAGAGCCTCCTGTTTCAAATTTTATCTGTGACAACTTAATTTGCCACACAGGAATTAATCCCCTTTGTAACAGATTTGTTTAGGAGTTTGGGGTGCTGTTGCTTTTTTGGCGACAGTTGTCCAAAATGGCTGCCGGGTTATAACTTCAAGCAATTGGTAACTCATTTGCAAATGAAGGGAATCCCCACTGGAACTGCTGAAGGCACCTTTCCTGTAAACAACACCCATCTGCTGACAATTCAAAGCTTGTGAATGACCCTATATATATTAACTGCTTGTTAAGCCAAATGCTAATTGTAACCTACACAATGTGCCAGGGAGATGATAAAAATTCTGCTGGGATTGTACCCCTTTAAGATGCAGGTGAAAGGCCTGGAGCTTGTATGTTTGAGCACTCTCTGTGTAAAAATGTATAATTAAAAGTGTTCACGAAACAGTTATATTTGATGTGTTTCATTTCTGAAACATTGTTTTGATATGTGTCTGTCATATCCTGCTAGTTTTGGCATCAATTTTTATTAGTCCATTCTGTTCTATTCTGCTCTAGCTTTTAACTAGTTACAGACTTGCGGGAATTCTATGAATTAATGGCCTCCAAAAGATCCTGTTAATAACTGCCTGTTCAGGGTTTGAAACTGAAAACAGTAGCTTTGTTTATTCAGTTTGATATGGTACAGCCTGACGTGGTAGGAGCCTAGATCCAAATTTATGTGTAAGCCAGGTTTACACTGCAAATGGAAAGTCTTACAGCCTTCACCTTAAAGAGTTGGTGGTTTGGGTAAACAAAACCTTCGTGTACAAAGAGAGGAAAACCACGTAGCCACAAAATGACCTTCTTTGATTTTACATGTTTTGGTCATGCTGCTCCTCATCATTTTAAATCACTTTTAACACCATTGCACTTGTAATCCTTCTTTTAAACAATGATTTTACTGTTAAGAATAAATTACAGATATTAGTTCACCAGAATCTATACCTATAAGGAAGGGGTGTGGCCGTGCATTTGCAGAATTCATTTCCACACCCGTCAAGCCTATCCCGTAATGTGCCACATACCTTGCCCAACTGAGACCAGCACTGCAACTATCCCGAGGCCGTGGGTGGGTCCTCCACCCCACAAATCCACACAAAACAACTGCGCAAGCGCTAAGAGGGTTGTGACATATGCAGGTATCTGGCCATCGGCCGTAATAAAGAATTTGATTTGATTTGATTTACCACATGCAGATCCACACGCTCATTCGTGGCGGCACTTGCAGATCCATTGATCCGTGTGGCTAAAAACAAAAACAAAGCTCCAGCCAAAGCTCCAGCCAAAGCTGTGCATGCATACCATTCTGCACGCGCAGACATTCCCCAAGCCAAACCCAGCAGAGAAATCAAACCGCCGCTCCCAGCACAGATCACCTCAGAATGTCGGCGCACTCCAATACTCACAAACGAGTCACTGATAATACAACAAAACCTACAGTTGCCATACATTCACTTTTTAAAAAAACACAGCAGCCCCAGTTCGCACTCAAACAACACAAAACCAAAGTAATCACAAATATACAACTCCTAAAAACAAAAAAACAACAACCAGGTAAGCACACTCCAACTAGAAAACACATTATAATTGCAAAATGAAAACACACATGAGCTGAGAAAAACACGGAAGTTCATTCCGTCCAGCAACACTCAGGGATCCAACTGCTTACCTATGACATCCCAGTAAGCTTCCGTTAACACAAAAATCTGTCTGCTTCAGGAGCAGCCATAAAGAGAAAATTAAGATGCAACATCAAGGAGAGGGAGAAGAGATGAAGAACAGAAGGAGGGGAAAATAAATGCAAACAATGCATTAAACTTTTTAAAAACCAAATCTCGCGACAACAACAAAAACAAAACCTCATTAAACATTCAACATCTAGGGGGCGCTCACATCCAAAACTCCTACCACACAACAATTACGAGGAAGCAGACGGTGAAGTTACTTAACCCTGAATGAAACTTTTTTTAAAATGACAAAAATAATACAAAAAATTTGGAGGAATTACCTAAAAACCAAAGTGGACAAGGACACGGACAACCTCGATTTCCTATTATGAGACGACCAGGTGGACTACAAAACAGAACATTCATCCACAACAGGCCCCACCAAGAAGACACCATGGCCGTGCAAACAATAAGCCAAATACAAGTCAAACTACGTCGCCACGGAAGAAGACAAACAATAGGAAGAGCAAGAATGAACAATGCAACACAAACTGCAATAGAACAGACAAGAACAATACAGGTCAACCCCAGATGCGAATGCACAAGTCAAATATCAACAACCCAACAAACTCAACAAAAAACAAACATCTTACCACTGCAAAATGCACTGCAACACAGAGCTACAATGCAATCCATTATGCTACGTCAAATGCAAGCTATGTTGTGGCCACAATGCAACCCATTGGTTGCAATATAAATTTTACATCGATTTCAACAAATACAACAATTACAAAAAATGCAAGGATGTGGACGAGGGACATCCATGCACTGGCCCAAATAAGGTAAATAAAATAATAATCCAAATTTACAAAAGTAAAAAAAAATAATAACTTACATTAAAATAATGTAAAAATGAACAAAAAATCATAACATCAGAAGGAAAAATGAACAAAAAATCATAACATCAGAAGACCAAGTAATAAAATTGAAAATAGATGTTTCTTAAAGTTTAAATGTTTGAAAATGTATTTTGCAAAATTGTTCATTATATAGTTTCAAAATTATACTTTTATTAGTCAAAACATGTTAAAAATAGTTTATTATGCATTGTTCAAAATAAAAAAACACATTTGCAACATCCTCTCTTTATTATACAGTAATACCTCATACAACGTCCAAACATGGTTCCACAAGTTAGGACGTTGTATGAATTCTGACTTTGTATGAGGCATGCAAAATCCTAGCCGCGATGCCTCATACAACGTCCAAATTATTGCCACCGATGCTTTGTATAACATTGTTTCCATTGTAACAGCACAAACTGCAGGGCCGGCTGCCGGTCGAACTCTGTTGGAGGCGGGGAAAGAAAGAACTCACCACACTTGGGGCTCAACTCTCGGGTAAGTTCTTTCTTCCCCGCCTCTAACAGAGTCCGACCGGCAGCTGGCCGGAGCAAGCAGGGAAGAAAGAACTCGTCTCTCGGGTGAGTTCTTTCTTCCCCGCCTCCAATGGAGTCTGACTGGCAGCCGGCCAGAGGAAGCGGGGAAGAAAGAATTCGTCTCTCGGGCGAGTTCTTTCTTTCCCCGCCTCCTCCGGCCAGCTGCCAGTCGAACTCCATGGGGCCTCCAAGCTGCAAGTCCAAACTCCCGCGGAAACCCTAATACCTCATACAACGTTCGGCAACGTGGTATGAGGCACCTTTTCCCCCAGAATTGGGCGACGTTGTATGGATCCGATATTGTATGAAGTGGACGTTGTATTAGGTATTACTGTAAATCAAAGCAAAAATCCAATCAAACAAGATCACTTAACAAAAAACACATATCAAACAACAAGCCAAAAAAACACAGAAAACTCTCATCCAAAATACACACATACATAAATACACAATAACCACATAAACAAATTACAACAAAGAACATACCTTCCAAACATTAAAAACAACAATATAAAACCCCTGACAAGGCCGGGCAATCAGCTAATTACTCATTAAGTTTAAATCTATAATGTACATATGACACAAGTCAACAATTGTTTGTGCACATTTTATTCCCTCAAATTCTGTACTTCTGAATGTTCATAAGTTGCTCAGTTTCTAGATAAAGTAGTTAACAGACATGGAAACCATAATTCTTAATATTGTGCTGTGTAAGCTATTGTCAGCTATGGTTGTGTGGGTTACGGTCAGCTATGTGAACATTTTGTTAATTCTTCTCTTTGTCTCCATTTTTAATGCCAGTAAAGGTTTGATGATGATGATGATGATGATGACGATGATTGGAGCCCTTGGAGCAGTACCTAAAGGACTCGCTAGATATTTGAAAATTTTGACTTATCTGATTTGAGCATCCTAACTCTCCAAAAAACAATTCTACTGGGGACTGCGTATATACTCAGACGTTACCTTAACAGATTTTAGGTCCTTGGTTAGGGCTTGAACTGTTAATTTCATTCTAATCCTTGACTGTGAACCAAATGGTTGATAATAATAATAATAATAATAATAATAATAATAATAATAATAATAATAATAATAATAATAATAAGTAGTAGTAGTAGTAGTAGTAGTAGTAGTACTAGTAGTAGTAGTAGTAGTAGTAGTAGTAGTAATTTGGGGATGAAATTGGAGTGCAAGAAGTAATTGCTACCAGAAACGCTATGCTCGTAAAGCCATCATTTACTTAAAAAGGGGGATTTGGCTTTGGGGACAGTAACTTCAGGGACTCTGAGGTCAAACAGGTGTGCTGGTTAGTTAGTAAACAGCCATCCATCATTGCATCACCACAAGAAATGGAAGGAACACTGCAGCACGATACAATTCCACACCCACACAGGTGATATGGTTAATGGATTGGCTTTTGTTTCTTAACAGATCCACCTCTCGTCAATCTGTCGGTAGAACCTCAACCTGTCCTTGAAGACAATATAGTAAAGTTTCACTGCTCTGCTAAGGCCAACCCTGCTGTCACCCAGTACAGGTAAGACCATCTGGAAAGGCTGTCACGTGATTAATGATGTGTTTGTGTTGAGCTGTCCACCACCAGAAGATCTGCCTGTGGCAGGTTTCCCTCACCAGCCATGTAAACCACTTCATTCAGAAGAACTGTTTAGTAATCAGGGTTGATTGAGACATGTGTCCTAAATGTCAGTTGTGAACAGAATAGGCTGGAGTCCTCTCACACTGCCTGAAGACATCAACTGGAAGAAATGTAATGGCCACAGTGTAGTTGTGGGGTGCTGTTACTAATGTGGTGAAAAGATGCAAGGCTATGGCCACTTCCAAGAGACAGGCTAAAGGTATAGTCCAGTTCTGCCTTAAGATGAAAAGCAATGAGAGAAATACTCATAAAGCAGATTTCATCCTCCAGTCCTGTCCAAAGTGAGGAAATACAGATTTTCCCAAATGTGGGAAGACAGCATGCATTTTTACAGTTCTACAGTCATGCTTGTCAAAGATGAGCCATAGGTGGTCACCAAAGTCACAAAGTTGTGATGGCTATGACCCAAGCAAGGTCCCAGTCTGAGCAAGACCAACCAATATATATCTGACAACCCATACAAAGAGGCTACTACATGTGCAACAGCAGAGGCAAATGTTAATATTGAAATTGCATCATTGGTAAATGGCACTGTCATATGGACTGCAGATAACATATGTACAGAGATGTCAAAGGACAGGTTGGATATGATGAGCCCAGGAACACTTTACTACCCAGAAGGTACTACAGGCTGCAGTTACCAGTGGCTATTGCCAGTGCAGAGCTCATGAGGTTTGTGATTATCTCCATCAACTCCTGATGCTGCTCCTCTGAAACATCCTTAAGTTTGTTTTGTTGGCTGGAAGACCTGGGCTTTTTGTTATCCAACTGCTCTGTATGCTACTGGTTTATCATGGTCATTGTGAGATGAAGTGAGCTGGGGAAAATTACTCTTTTGGCCTGAAGTTCCAAATATTCCCCATGGCTGCATGACGTTCACCCTACTGGATTGTGGGACTTGTAGTCCAAGTGGCAGGTTTGCCTCCCAAACCCAAAAGTAGCTCTTAATTTCTTGTCTACCCTGAACAGTGTGAAGATAGAACCTGTATTGCTCTCTAATAGAATGCCACAGAGCTCCAGAGACTTTTCAAATCTGTCCCCAAGCTGAGCAGATGAAGCCAACAATGGGTGCCCACCAAATGTCACAGTGGAAATTCTTTGTGTTGATAATGTTGTTATATGCTAATGGGCTCCAATTGTCTTGGTGCTGCAGCCATCTGTGCATTTTGTCAAAGTTGCCACAGTTCCATGTGCAGCAGTGACTTGCCAATCCAGCATGCGGTGGCTGTTTAGAAAGCATAGGCAATGAACTAGCGCAACCATCTGCTCAGGGATGCCACTAACAAAACTCTCACACACAGACAATGAGCATTATATTATGGAGAGCTTTGCCATATTACATTTCCACTGTAATCTTTTACATTCTGAAATAGACAGCTCCATTACCTTTGTTTGATTACAACTTTTGGCATTGCTTCTAGTACTTCTTCTGCCTGGCAACGATCAATATCATTTGTCCAAAGCTATTATGTGCAATCATCAACCTGGGAGTCCCAGGCTAGCCACACTCAAGGCGTCCAATATTGAGAATGACTCCTGTGTTACTATGGACACCTGCAGTGTTTTTCATCCTCTGTTTGGACTGCATCAGACAATATTTCTCCCTTGATCCTGCCCTCTTGTAGAATTGAGTACTAAATGCAGAAGAGACTGTAGGGATCGGGGCCACTCGCAGTGGTGAAATTACACACACAGATCAGGGTGCAAGTGAGACGACACCCAGGGGGGAACTGGATGGTCTCTTTTATTGACAGCTTAGCATACCTTGGATCGCGTGAACGCGCATCCATTACAGGCTAAAGGAAACAGGGTGGAACAATAGGCTACACGCATGTTGGTCATAGATTAGGGATTCTACGTGTCAGAGGGCAACTGGCAAGCGAGGGGTGAAGCAAAGGGTCAAGGAGTAGAGCGATGGAGATGATCTGATGGAAAAGATAGGCAGGGAGTTCATGACTGGGGAAGCAGCCCTGTGGATCTTGATAAGGGGCTTGCGCTAGGGATGCGTTTATCAGCGGGGTCCAGGAGATGTCCGGAGGTTTGCTCTCATGCCTTTAGGCATGATTCCTAGGTTGCGCAGACTGTGTGACCTGGCCTTTTTCCTGTCATGGACTGAAGGCTTATGGGATGAGGGTAATTCTTGGGGTGAGCTAAGAATACTTTGGGGGTGAAGGCTAAGTAATTCCTACAAGAGACACATAAAATGTGTGCAGACATTCATGCAAAAGTTTTGGGAAATGTTCAGCATTCATGGTAAACCAAACTTAAGCCTGGGGAAAAGGACATTTTTAGGAAAGCTAAAATGGTCAGATATATCCCTCTCTGCTTGTGGCATTTTTAAGCCTTTTGCTTTTGGAACATTTGGTCTTCTCAGTGCCATTTGTCACATAGCAACAACTGAGAGAGAGATTACTCAAGGTGTGTGAATCAGGGTCGAGGGTCTTAATTTGAATCTATCCAAGTGCATCACAGCATTAAATCCAAAAGTGTGGGATTACTAGAAAGATCTGCAATTTAAATCTTGTTTTTCTAGCTCCCTTCTTCTCCAAATGTGTGTTGAAAATAGTCCACCAACTGCAGACGTTGTCAGAAGGTCTAAACTGCTTGGTACAGTTTTGGTGGATACTGTGTTAGTAGGCTAGGCTAGGCTAGGCTAGGCTAGAAGAAATAGTTAGTTATGCTTTCCTTGTTTGTTTGTTTTTTTTTGGGGGGAAGGGACAGGCAAGTTTGTTCCTTCTATTCTTCTGAATCCTTATAATTGTACTTCTGAATAAATCTGATTGCATCTAGAAAAAGTCGTATTTGTTTCTTATAGAGCTAAGCTGGTGGGAGAAAGTGCAGTTCCTTTATTGTTAACGCTACCACTAAATTAATCCACACTTCAAGTCCTACCTTATCTGGCTGGTTTGTAATCATAAACAGTCAGTAATTGAAACCTATCATAGATTTCTCTAGCCTAGAGCAAGATCACAAATACTCTGAAGCAGCACAAAGGGTTATGTGGGTTTCTGGAAGGGGTGCAGGTCTCTGGATGGTGGAATGAGTCCTATAATTGTAGGATAAGTGTTGAAGCTTATCCTTACACATAGATAGTGGTGAGCTCAAAAAAAAATTTGCTACCACACTGTGGGCATGGTATGGTGGATGTGGCCAGGGGGAAAGCCCTGCATTGCACCCGAATTAGGACTACTTTATTTCAAAACTTGGATGGGCGGGGCCAGCCAGAATTTCTGCTACTGGTTCTGGCGAACTGGTGCGGACCTGCTGATGCCCACCACTGCACATAGATGATACTTTTTAAAGTTAACATTTGCTCTTCGTCCATCTTTCTAGCTATCATCTGACTCATAGAATCAGGATGACCCTCAGATCTGATTATAATTTCTTCATAGTCCAACCTGTACCATAAACAACTTGTGGCCTGCAGTGCTTGAAAAACTGCATTGGAGAATGAGCTGGTATAAAGCATCGGGTCTCTGTTTTCAGGTTATACCTTTCTTCCCACATTTCCATTCCCTCAAAATAAGTATATCTACATACTGGTTAAGAAAAAAAGAGCTACAAGAGGAGGTATAATGGAAATCCCAACCAAAAATAGTCACTGATATGTAAACACTCTGTACTACCATGTATGTTCTATAATAGAGGGTATTTTTAAATAGCAATAGCTATTACATTTATATTCTGCCTCATGGCACTTAGAACAGTCTTTGAGTGGTTCATAAGGTAATTAACATTTTGCCCCCAAAGTACTGCCAACCTCTGAACGATAGAAGACTGACTAGACCCTTGAGCCCATTGGGATCAAACTCAGATTGTGACGCAGGACTGCAGCTTAGTCACTGTGTCACAGGAGCTATCCATAGCTTGCCACTAGGAGAAAAAAGGGTTAGATCACAGGAAATTTAATGCCAAAGTAAAATAAAGGGAGAGAAGTTCATGCCTCTGTATTATGAGAATGTAGAAAGTTGCATTAGAGTGGCTTGCTCATTATTCCAGGTATAATTTTATGCTGAATGGAAGTGGTTATATAGAGAACTATTTCCTAGACTTCTCTTACAATCAGACCAGGAGTGGACAGTCCAAACAGGGTTGGAGGAGAAAATCATCTGGCTTGCATTGTAACATAAATTAATCAAATTCACAATTACTAATTGAATAGACATACCAGGACACATTTCTCACCCAGTTTTCACATACAGTACTCTTTACTTTCCACTACACCTCTCCCATCAAAAGTATACATACACCTGCATACAGACACACATCCAGTTGTAGTGTTAGTGATGATTGACATAAATTGAGTAGTGAGTCCCAAATTGTAGCAACCCCTTTCCATGGTTTACTAAGATGAGAATACACAAAAGTGGCTTACCATTCTCTTCTTCTGGGGGCACCCTACAACAGAGCAGCATGCCCAATGCCACACAGAATGGCTCTTCTCCTAGAAAGCACAGTGGGGAATCAAACTCCCAACTTCTAATTCCATAGCCAGACACTGAGCTATTAGGAAAACAGTACAGGAAAATTGGTGCAAGTTTCCATGGGGGTGTTTTACCAAAAAAAAATGTAAATGATGCAGAAATGGGGCAAAATAACCATGTGCTCCAAAATCCCCAAAAGAAGTGAAACAGACAGGTCTAAATCAAAATGAGACCCAAGACTTCCTGCATGCTGCTTCTTCTTTTTTCCTGCCTGGGTCAAGCTCTCAACTGTCAAAATGAAGCCACATTCTTGGTTCTGTCATTGGCCAAACTCGAATCCTTATGTTTCTGATAGTAATTAGCAGACCAGCAAATGAGCCGGATTTTGGATCTCTCCAGATTCACACTGTCTGTTGTTGTCCGACAGCACTTGAGCATGTTGGTCATACATTTGGACACTATGACCCTCATCCTGTTCAGGGTCCTCCATGTGACGTAGAGGAGGTTGAATTCCTCAGCCATATCACCCTGCTTATTCGACTTATACACAGAGCACATAATGCGCAATGCAAGGATGGACGAATCAAAAGTTGGGATCAAAATTGCTGGGAGAAACATCAACAATTTGAGATATGCAGATGATACTACCCTAATGGCAGAAAGTGAAGAAGACCTAAAGAAAATCCTGCTTAGGTTGAAAGACGAAGGTGCAAAAGCTGGTTTAAGACTCAACATCAATAAAACCAATATAATGCGAGCGCGGCGCCAAAATGGCCGCCGCGCCCTTTGCGGGGGCCCCCATCAAATGAAGGCATCCGGGTAGTTAGGGGGCATGGCCAGCACCCTTATATAAGGGGCGGCCATGAGGCAGCCGAGCTGCCATTTTGCGAAGCGGAGAAGTTTTTCCCTCTTACCTCCGTCGCTTTTACCCTCACCGGGAAGACTCTTGGCTGCTGATTTTCTCCTTTTTCGGCTTCCCATCGGCTAGCTGCAATGCCCTCAAAGAAGAAGGCGACTGCGAACGCGGCTCGTTCTGCGCGGAGGCGCAATCCGGGTCGGAGGATCGCGGCTGCGCCTCCCCAGCAGCCTCCTATGCCCGAGCCCACCGGGACCGGTGGGATGGGGTTAATTCCCCCTTGGCCGGAGGCTGGGGGTCCGCGTACGGGCCCAGTAGGGGCCGCGGCCCTCGGCCCGCAAGCGGTGGCCATCGCAACTGGCGTGGCCCATTCCGCTGGGCCTTCCTCCGTTGGGGCGCAGCTTACTGCTGGGGCTTCCAGCCTTGGGGGGGGTGTGGTCCCCTTCCTTGGCAGGGTACTTCCCCGGCCCTACCGGGCCCGGGCTTAGGTTCGTGGCCCTATTCAGGCCCCGGGGTACAGGGACCTGTACCGACGCCTGTAGTTACTGGGCCAGCTGGCCCTTTGCCCCCCCTTGGTTTAGGTGGCTATGTCAGCGAGGAGGCCCTCCTGGCCCACGTTGCAGCCCTTGAGGCATCCCTGGCCCGGGTTAGTCATCCTGGGGCCCCTTTTGGGGTGCAGGTCGATGCATCGTCTGCTGGGCAGCGGCAGGCGACGGGACGGGTCAAGCTGCCTGAGGCGCGTGGCCCGGCTTCAGCCACTGCCTCGCAGCTCCCCAATCCACAGGCCGGTGCTGATCAAGCCCCGTCGACGAGCTCTATGGCGGTCGTGAGCTCCGACGCCCCCAGTGGGCCGGAACCCCCGGTGGGGGCGGCCCATGGGGGTGCAGCATGTGAGTATGCGGTCCAAACTAGTGCACCTACACACATGGCCACGTTTGGGGGGGCTTTTCAATGGCCTTGGCCTCGCACGGGTGGTGCGGCGGTTCAGTCGGCGACGCCCCACCCGGTGACTTCAACTGTCACCCAGGGCCCCATGGTGGGGGGTGCTTCTTACCCAGTCGGGAATCTTCTAGGGGTCAGCGGGTTAGTCCAGGCTCCTTTCCAGATGCCCGCAGTTTCCATCGTACCTGTGTCGGCTTTGCCGACAGCTGGATATTCCTTGCCACTGGGGGACCATTTGGCCCAGACCACCAAAGAGAAGATCTGGCGGGGGGAGTATGTGGACATCTTCTCCCTCCTTAACAGAGAGCCCACCAAGGAGGAGAGGGAGGGGCAAGATGAGAAGGATAAGGAGCAGGCGCGTCGTCGCAAGCCACCACGTACGTGGGCCAACTGGTTGCCGGCCTACCTCATATACATGGCGGTCTACCTCAGGGCTCGGCCGGATTTGGCAATTCCGATGGTCCAGTATTTGGACAACATTTACCGGGCGATGGTTGACTTCCCGGGCCCGTCGTGGTTGGCTTATGACGAGGAATTCCGTATGCGGATTCCCCTGCACCCCGAGATGAGGTGGGATGAGCCCTGCCAGAGGCTGTGGCTTCTATACATGACTCCCACGCGCCCTGCGCCCGGGGAAAGATACCATTGTGGACATGCAGTCCAGCGAGCGGCCCCAGCACAGGCACCCCGCCAGGTGGCGGGGCAGGGGGTTCCAGCCCGCCTGCTGTGCTGGACTTTCTCGTCCAATGGTTCCTGCAACAGGAAGAATTGCAAGTACAGGCATGAGTGTCCCTCCTGTGCTGGCCCCCATGCGGCCTCCGCCTGTCCCAGGCCTGAAGGGATGCGGGGCAGAGGAAGGGGTGGACACGGGACTGGCAAAACTGCCGCAGAGGGAGCTGGTTCACCGAAAGGCCCCCTCCCCAATTAATGTGGACATGTTGGAGCGTTGGCTCGCATTGTACCCAAGGGAGGAGGATGCGGTTTACCTCCTTCAGGGTTTTAGACAGGGGTTCCGTATTCCTTTCGTGGGTGATAGGTCCCCCCAGGATGCCCCCAACCTTTTGTCCCTTAGGGGGAGGGAGGAGGTAGCTGCTGCCAGCATTACTAAGGAGGTCGATGCGGGCAGGGTCGCTGGCCCTTTCCCAACACCCCCGTTCCCTAATCTTAAGGTATCACCCTTGGGCTTAGTGCCCAAAAAGTCACCGGGCGAGTTTCGCCTGATTCATCACTTGTCCTACCCAGCCGGCCGATCGGTCAATGATGCTCTCCCTGATGACCTTTGCTCAGTCAGGTATACATCTTTTGACCAAGCGCTGCGCATGGTGCGCTCATGTGGCCCGGGTGCACTGTTGGCTAAGTGCGACATTAAGTCGGCGTTTCGCCTCCTGCCGGTGCACCCGGGCGACTTTGAGTTGCTGGGTTTTAAGTTCCGGGGTGAATATTACTTTGCTAAGGCCATGCCTTTTGGCTGTTCCATATCATGCTCGGCCTTCGAGCGTTTCAGTACATTCCTACAGTGGGCTTTCGTCCGCAGGTCAGGGTCCCGGTCTGTAGCCCATTACCTGGATGATTTTTTATTCGGGGGTGAACGGGGCTGGGACATGTGCACACGTCTCCTCAACACATTTCAGACGCTAATGGAGGAACTCGGTGTCCCTTTAGCGCCCGAAAAGACCGAGGGCCCATCTACTAAGCTAGTATTCCTGGGGGTGGAGATTGACATGGTAGCGCAGGCTTCTAGGTTACCGGGGGATAAGGTGTCAAGGATAGTGGCCCTTATCTCGGACTTGCTTGCTAAACGCAAGGCATCACTGAGGGAACTGCAGGTGCTACATGGTCACCTCAATTTCGCTTGCAGGGTCGTCGCACCAGGCAGGGCATTTGCTCGGCGCTTGTGCGACGCCATGACAGTCTTATCTAGGCCCCACCATAGGGTTAGACTCACCCGGGGTATCAGGGCAGATATGCTTATCTGGCTCCAGTTCCTGAGGGAGTTCAATGAAGTATCATTTTGGAGGTCTGACCTCCTGGCTTCCCCTCGCTTTCAGATACAGTCCGATGCTTCGGGATCCCTGGGTTATGGGATGTACTTCAATGGGAAGTGGGCCTATGGTGGGTGGCCACCAGCCTGGGCAGGCACGGGTCGCCTGCGTGATCTCACGTACCTGGAATTTTTCCCTATCCTGGGGGCTTTGATGCTATGGGGCGAGGAGTGGGCCAACTCGGTTGTCCATTTCTGGTGTGACAATGCGGCCGTTGTACACATTGTCAACTCACAGACTTGCAAATCGCCCAGGGTCATGGACCTAGTGCGCCAGTTTGTGTTGCACAGCCTGCGCCTCAATGTCCTCTTCAGGGCCAGGCATGTCCCAGGGGTCAATAATGATATCGCTGACGCTTTGTCCCACCTGCAGATCTCCCGGTTCCGTGCCTTGGCCCCGGATGCGGAGGAATTTCCCTCGCCACTCCCGGACGAGATATGGACCATTGGCAAGGAGAGGTGAACCGGGCGATTGGCTTGTCACTAGCGCCACGCACGCGTAAGGCGTATCACCACGCATGCAATTCTTTCAGAGATTTCTGTACCCAATTCCGGCTGCCAGAGACCTGGCCGATCCCAGTGACCCATGTACTTCGGTTCATGGTTTACCTGCATGCCCAGGGCCTTGCACCTCGCACCATGGCATCTAGGCTGTCAGCGTTGGCTTTTATGGCCAAGGTGGGCGGTCATGTGGATAGTACCGCTGACTTCCGTGTGAGACATGTTTTGGAGGGGTGGGTGCGGGAGCATGGGCGTTGCCCGGACGACCGCCACCCGATTTCCCCAGGGGTTCTTACCCAACTGGCCCGGGGCTGGCATGGCCTCTGTTTTGATAAGTACGAGGCAGCCCTATTTCATGCGGCTACGATGGTGGTCTTTTTTGGAGCGCTCCGCATAAGTGAGCTTGTGATGCTGTCTAAGGCGGATGCAAGTCGTAGGGCACTGGAACTCGAGGATGTCTATGTTGCCAAAGACTGGGCTCAGTTGAGGATAAGCTCCTCTAAGACAGATCAGCATGGCATAGGCAGTGGTGTAAGACTGCTACGGTGTTCTTTGGCAGACATCTGTCCGGTTGGTGCCCTACAGGAGTTTCTTGCACTGCGTAGCATGCACCATGGCCCGTTTTTCTGTCACCAAGATGGGTCTCCCCTTACTAAATTTCAATTTTGGAAGGTGACCGGTAAAGCGCTGGCCAGTGTTGGCCTCCCAGGGGCCCGTTACGGCACCCATTCCTTCAGGATAGGGGCGGCTTCCACTGCAGCTGCTTTTGGGTACTCCGGGGCTGACATACGCAGCATGGGAAGGTGGGGTTCGCAATGTTTTCAGTTTTATGTTCGCCCTCTTCCACCGTGAGTACCAGTTGAGTCACCGCACCTTTCTCTTCCTCGTTTTTTCCCTTTACAGACCCTGGGTGTCGTATTACACCGGTGACAGTATGGCTGGTGGGCCACAGCTACGTGCACAGGGCAGCGCGTTACGCTGCGGCGACAGAGTGGGGACCCCGACTGGGACTGGGTGCATACGCAAGTCTCACATGGCATGGTAAGCCCGGGATGTTATGGCGGGAGCTGTTGCCATTCCTTTTTTCAGGCCGGAATGCTGACCCGCCTGACATTCTGATCATGCACCTTAGGGGCAATGATTTGGGCCAGGTCACCGGCTTATTGCTAAAGCATGCGATTTGCGGCGACCTTGCCTACCTGCATTACGTGTGGCCCGCCACAACCCTCGTTTGGTCGGACATGGTCCCGCGGCACACGTACAGGGGAGGTTTCGACCTCCAGGCCCTTGACCGCGCTAGACGCATGGTAAATAGGGCTGTGGCACGCTTCCTTGTCGACAAGGGTTGGGGGCGGGTCAGTCGTCACCCCGCCATTAGCCTACAAAATTATGACCTTTATGCAGGGGATGGGGCCCATCTGTCGCGAGGAGGTATGGACCTCCTGTTGGGTGATTGGCGAGCAGGCCTGTTGACCGAGCTGACGGTCTGGGGGGGCGTCGAGCCTTCTTTGAAGCCCCTCCGTGTGGCGGGTAGCACTGGTAAGGTAAACATTTATGACCCACAGGTATCCGGCAGGTTCGCAATTGACTGGACAACACTAGACAGGCATAAGTTGGTTAAACGTTGTCCGGTCAACGACGAACTAGGCGATGGGGTGATGGCTACAGCTAGACAGCATGCATCACCCCGTGATTTTACGGATATGCGTCAGAGGGTGGGGTCATTAGTTAGATATTGACTTCGGTCAACAATTTGTTTGTTGTCAACAAACAAATTGATACAAATAGATACATTGTAACAATTGCCATTGGCAATTTTGGGTGGTACCTTACCAGTGTTACTTCGGCCTGCTTGCCTTAAGAATTATGATTGGTCAATTACCAATAGAAATTTATAATTCGGACTAGGGCATGAATCAATAAATGTGGCCCAATGCCATTATCCACTTTCATCAGTGTCTGAGTCCTTTATTGGGGGGTGCGCCTGCAATGCGAGCGCGGCGCCAAAATGGCCGCCGCGCCCTTTGTGGGGCCCCCCCATCAGACGAAGGCATCCGGGTAGTTAGGGGGCGTGGCCAGCACCCTTATATAAGGGGCGGCCATGAGGCAGCCGAGCTGCCATTTTGCGAAGCGACGAAGTTTTTCCCCTCCACCCCTCCCTAGTTAACAGTGTGATATTTTGGTCGCTTCGGGGCCGGGTGGGAATTTTTGGCTGGGACCCACAATTGGCTCTCGGGTCCTGGTTTTTTTTTGCCCATCCCACACTGTTGCTATGGTTTGATATAGGGGTTTCTGTTGCTGCTGTTGACTTTGGTCACATGGGCGGGTAGCACTGGTAAGGTAAACATTTATGACCCACAGGTATCCGGCAGGTTCGCAATTGACTGGACAACACTAGACAGGCATAAGTTGGTTAAACATTGTCCGGTCAACGACGAACTAGGCGATGGGGTGATGGCTACAGCTAGACAGCATGCATCACCCCGTGATTTTACGGATACGCGTCAGAGGGTGGGGTCATTAGTTAGATATTGACTACGGTCAACAATTTGTTTGTTGTCAACAAACAAATTGATACAAATAGATACATTGTAACAATTGCCGTTGGCAATTTTGGGTGGTACCTTACCAGTGTTACTTCGGCCTGCTTGCCTTAAGAATTATGATTGGTCAATTACCAATAGAAATTTATAATTCGGACTAGGGCATGAATCAATAAATGTGGCCCAATGCCGTTATCCACTTTCATCAGTGTCTGAGTCCTTTATTGGGGGGTGCGCCTGCAAAGACAACAGGCCCTATCAGTCCCTGGAAAATAGATGGGGAAGAAGTAGAAGCAGTGACAGACTTTACTTTTCTAGGATCAAAGATCACTGCAGATGGTGATTGTGGCCATGAAATAAAAAGGAGACTGATTCTGGGGAACTGTTATGTATGCATGTACAATGTTACTTTAAATATATGAATGTAACCAGTCCACAATCACAATGTATCTCAGCTGTTAAGGAACGCGAGCAAGCCGCCCATAGAGGGCAGCTGCGAGCGTTCAGTCTCACATGGTCCACATTGCCCAAATCACAAACAGCCGCGGGAAATTCCCCACATGATCAGGAGCTACAGAAAACAACTGCAGAAGAGAAAACAACTGCAGAAGAGAAAACAACTGCAGAAGAGAAAACAACTGCAGAAGAGAGGCGTGACCTGGGCGAGGCCACGCTGGTAGCAGCCAATGAGCTACCGTGCAACAAGATTCAAATGTATTGTGTTATGGTATATAATGAGATGTATCTGCCCCACTACCTCATGTTCGTGCTGAGCATCACTGAATAAACCTGTGTTAGTCCTTCCTGCGACTCCTTCTTTGTCTTCCGTGCAAGACACTAAATTGGCGACGAGGATGGGATCGATGGCGAATCCCAAGGTCAAGCCGTACCAGTTCGATGTCAGCGAGCCCGAACAATGGGAGCTCTACGAGTGCCAGTTTCGGCACGCCATGGAGGCTGCAGGCGTCGACGACGACGCGAAGATGCGCTCCCACTTCCTGTCTCAGGTGGGGCCGGCCACGCTGCAGATCCTGATGACCCTGGTGGCCCCCCAGAAGGTGGACGAGGTGCCCATCGACCGTATCCTGGAGAGGCTGCGTGAGCATTTCCAGCCGCCCGTCTCGATTTTCCCAGCCCGGGTCGCGTTCCACAGGCGAGACCAGCGACCGGGCGAATCCGTGTCCGCCTATGCGGCAGCCCTCAGGCTTGCAGCGGTGCATTGCCAGTGGGATGACCTGGACCAGGCCCTCCGTGACCGCATGCTGTGCGGCTTGAGGGACGAGGAGCTTCAGAGGAGGCTCATGACCCGCAACCATCGCCTCACGTTCAACGAGGTACTGCGGGAGGCGCAAGCAGCCGAGGAGGCCAGGAGCGGCGTCCGGCTATTCAAGGCTCGAGGGGCCACGTCCGAGAGGGCCAAGTCACCAGTGCAGGCGGCCCGGCGGACACCAGCGAAGACGGCCTGGCAGGCCCCCAAGCCGCCCGCCGCCGCACCAACGTCGTCCGAGGAGTCCTCCACGACAGTGGATCCCTACTCCAGCGAGGACGACGACGTCCAGAGGATCAAGAAGCGAGGTGAGAAGCGGCAGACCCGAGAACGGCAGGACCGCCGCTGCGACGGTTGTGGGGCGGCCCACGACTGCACGAGGTGTCCGTTCCGGAAGGCCGAGTGCCACAACTGCGGCCGAAAGGGACACATCGCCCGAGTATGCAGGCGCGGACGAGTCGAGGACAAGGGCAGTTCCAGCCATTCCCAGACGCACCAACGAAAGGCGGCCGGCACCAGGAAGGTCTCAGCCGGCCACAGCGAGGACAGCGTGAACCGCGTGGGCCTGGAGCACCAGCGGTTCTTCATAGAGGTACTGTTGCAGGGGGTCCCAGTGAGGATGGAGATAGACTCGGGGTCTTCTTATTCCATCCTGTCCCAAAAAGAGTTTATGCGCATTCCCCCAGAGAAACGGCCCAAACTGCGGGCCATGAGATCCAACCTACGGGACGTGCAGGGAAATGGGATCCCAGTGTTGGGGGTGGGGAACTTCAAGGTGAAGTTCAAGAACTACTCCGAGAAACTGCCCCAGTGGTCCTAAAAGGGGGGAGGTGCTGCCTTTTGGGGTGGTTTGCTCCCCTGGGGATCGGAACCAAGCTATGAGAAACCTGGGGAACATAGTCAAAAGTAGAGATATAACCTTGCAAACAAAAATTCGCATAGTCAAGGCAATGGTATTCCCAGTGGTAATGTATGGTTGTGAGAGCTGGACCATAAGGAAAGCTGAGCGCAGAAGAATAGATGCCTTTTAAATGTGGTGTTGGAGGAGAGTTTTGAGAGTACCTTGGACAGCAAGGAGAACAAATAGGTCAATCTTAGATGAAATCAACCCTGAGTGCTCCTTAGAAGGTCAAATAAAGATAAAGAGAAAGTGCATTGGACATAAAATGAGAAGATAGGATTTACTTGAGAAATCCTTGATGCTGGGAAAGGTGGAGGGCAAAAAAAGAAGGGGTCGGCCAAAAATGAGATGGCTAGATGGTATTGTAGGCACAATGGGCGCAGAGCTGGGTGGGTTGAGGAGGAAGGTGGAGGACAGGTGTGCCTGGTGGGCCATGGTCAATGGAGTCGCAAAGGGTCAGAATTGACTGTGCGACTGAACAACAAAAATCCTCCTTTTTAACATTATTCCTTGTCTAGTGAGTTTCTTCCTCCATCTTCTCTTTTGATTTTGCTCTTGTGTACCCTCAAAATTTTTTGTTCTTGCCATAAAGGTCTTCCTCTTGGTCTGAGCCAGGGGACTTGAGGCTCATTTTTTATTTATTTATTTATTCTTAGATTTTTATGCCATCCACTCGGGGAAACCCGACTCAGGGCGGCACACAACGGTAAAAACAGATAAAATACAGTAAAATATAACAAAACAGATTAAAACCCTCACTCGACCACCCACCAACCCACCCTCCCACTCCCACCCCACATAAAAGACTAAAAAGGGAATAGGGAATGGAGGAATACCACAGTACACAACACAAAAAGGAGGGACAGTTGAGCTCTAGTTGGAAATAAGCCAACAGGCTGGGGCCGTATTCCCATTAGGGCCCCACACCTGCCCTGCCAGCCAGGTTTTCACTCCTTTCCTGAAAGGCAGCAATTCTGTCTGTAGCCTCAATTCTGTTGGAAGGAGGTTCCAGAGGGTTGGTGTGGACACGGAGAAGGCTCTCCTCCGCGTGCCAGAGAGGCAAGCCTCTCTAGCTGAAGGTACCACCAAGGATCCCCTCTGGTCTGCTCTGGTTGGATGGGCAGACACTCTTGGGACGATGCGATCTCTCAGGTATCCTGGCCCACTGCCATATAGGGCTTTAAAAACCAGCACCTTGAATTGCACCTGGAGGCAAACTGGTAACCAGTGCAACTCCCGGAGTAGTGGGGAGGCATGGGCATAACGTCCACACCCCATCACCACCCGGGCAGCCGCATTCTGAACCAGCTGTAGCCTCCGAATGGCCATCAAGGGCAGCCTCATGTAAAGCGCATTACAGTAATCTAGTCTGGAGGTGACCAGAGCATGAGTGACCATGAGCAAGGAGTCCCGATCCAGGAGCGAGCGCAACTGGCGAATCGATCGAAGTTGAGCAAAAGCCCTCCTGGCCATGGCCGCCACCTGTTCTTCCAGCAGCAACTGCAAGTCCAGGAGGACCCGCAAGTTGCGCACCAGGTCTGTCTGGGGCAAAACTGCCCCATCCAAGACCAAAGAAGGTAACTCACTGGATAACCCTGGACCCCCAACCCATAGCCACTCGGTCTTGCTAGGGTTCAGCTGAAGCCCGTTGTCCCCCATCCAGACCCCAACGGCCTCCAAGCATCCGGACAGGACTTTGACCACATCACTGAGATCATCACGGGCCGAGATGTACACCTGAGTGTCATCCGCGCACTGATGATACCGTGCCCCATGGGAACGGATGATCTCGCCCAGCGGCTTCATGTAGATGTTAAATAGGATAGGAGAGAGCATCGAGCCCTGTGGCACCCCATATTTGAGTGGCCTAGGACTGGTCCTCTCACTCTCCAACCACACTGGCTGGGTACGACCCTCCAGAAATGAGGAAAACCAAGACAACACCATGCCCTGGATCCCCAATCCTTTGAGCCATTCCAGAAGGATACCGTGGTCGACGGTATCAAAGGCCGCTGAGAGCTCAAGGAGAGCAAGGATGGTCGGATGCCCACCATCCCGCTCATGCCAAAGATCATCCATCAGTGCGACCAATGCCGTCTCCGTACCATGTCCGGGCCTGAATCCTGATTTAGATGGGTCTAGATAAACCACTTCCTCCAGTGCCCCCTGTAACTGGTGCACCACCACCTTCTCCAATACCTTCCCCAAGAAGACAGGTCTGTAGTTAGTTAGGACAGCTGGGTCACAGGACGGTTTCTTCAGGAGGGGGTGCACCAAAGCATGTTTTAGCGGTGCAGGAAACACCCCCTGTTCAGAGGATATCGAGGGTCATTCTCATGCTTAGTTCTCTTGGCGTCCACTGCTACTTCTCTCTTTATCTTAGGTGCAGCAATACCAACAAGAGGGTCTATTTTCTCAACTAGTGTAGGTTTGAGGCATCCTCTCACTATGCACATTGTTTTATTAATAGCAATGTCAACTGGTCTCATGCATTCCTGCATGCAAAATGTTTCCTCCCATTCTGGGCTAGCTGCCTTCCCTCTCTCTTCCTGCTACAACCAGCATCCTCTTCATTAGCTCTCATCCCAATTTCCATCTGTTGTAGTAGAGATATTGTGGGGAAGCACTAATGGGACTTCTGTTTGGTCTCCTGCTGAGCCTGCATTGTACTCCCAGCTGTGGTTTCCACTTCAAGTAGGTCAAGTGATAGGAGATCTAACTGCTTAACAACGTGGTATAGCTTTAGTTCCTTTGACAACATCTTTAAAAATGCTGTATCTGTAAGTGCCATAAATGTTCTTAACAATAACCCACTTTGTTTAGGGTCAGGATCATTCCATGGATTTTGTACTTCTGTTTCTGTGGCACATCCAGCTGGAATTGAAGTACTGTTGCATTAAGGCTCAGTCAATTTTAGCAGGAGGGAAAAAGCAAAGTCAGTTTTTCCAAGCATATGCCATCTTTGAAAGAATGATCCCCAATGAATGAATGAATGAATCTATCAATCAATCAACACATTGCATTTCTTTCCAATTTACCATAGTAATTTACTCTCTAGTGTACCACATGAAAGCATAGGAAAATTTCTATCTGACATCCTGGCAGATATGGTCTCCCATCTAACCATGAGAAAGAAATTCACTAGCAAACCCATTTGATAACTGAATCCATCTGAATAAAAATGACTGTTAATATTACATTTTGTAATATTACATTTTGTACGTAATGAACTCCAAAACATAAAGGTCAGAATCTTATTAGCAAACACAGAACGCAATGGCTCTACTGGCAAAATGCTCGGATTTTTGCTCCTTATGATTTCTGGCTTCCAGTTAAACAAGCTGGAATTCACTCCGCTGAAAGGAATTGGCCCTCAATCCTGCTCAATGTGTTACTGGATCTCTCCTTTTATCAACAGAAGAGGAACCATGAATGGTGGGGTATATTCAAAGGACATGGCTTTTTGCACGGCTGTTGATTGACCTCTGTGCAAGATGAATACTCATAGACTAGTGGAAGGAACATGCAGTCCATAGACCATTGGTAAGCAACAGGCATTGCGGTGGCTTAGTGGCTAAGATGCTGAGTTTGACGACTGGAAAGGTCAGCAGGCCAGCAGTTCAAGACCCCAGTGCTGTGTGATGGAGTGAGCTCCATTGTCTGTCCCAGTTTCTACCAACCTAGCAGTTCAGTGGGGAAAGTAACAACATACTGTGTGCTCTAGTATTTAGTCATACCTGCCACATCTCCATGGAAACATCAGACAGCGCTGGCTCTTTGACTGTAGATGGAGATGAGCACCGCACACAACTAGCTTTACCTAAGCAACATGCAGTCCATAGACTGCTGAGGCACTCTGGAGCATTTTTGCCCCATAAGCATCCCTGAGCCTTCTAGCAGACCCAGAAAACCCATCAGCTTCATATCCATCAAACATTGAGAGAAATGATTTAAAAGTTTCCTTATACTCTACATGGTAATTTTGCTGTGTTCTGAGCACCCATCTGACTCTCTCTTTTCAAAAATACCTTTTGACATTAGAGAGGGTAAAGTCTCTTTTGAGTGTTTTTAAAAGATGATTTTAGTTAAATCTATTCTTTCAACTAACAGAGGCCCGCTGTAGTAAGATTCAGTATATAAGCCTTGCAGTATTTTAAAACTAGTAAAATATAAATTGTCTCATTGGCCAAATCCCTCTGCTTTTTACTTTATGCCTTGTAATTGTGATACCCTTATCCTGCAGAGTTCATATGCCCTTTTAGACCCCTTTCATATCTTTGGCTGAGCACACAGTGGTCAGAACGGAGGGCAGTGCATGAGAGAGCTTTCTGAAAAGGGCTGGCAGTTCCCTGACATGGCAGACTATCATAAAATTGGAGTGGATGTGTGGCAACTATTTTAAAATTGCTGGCAATTCATGGAGGTGAGAACAAGCCAGAGGCCATGAAGGAAATCAAGAAAGTGCTGAAAGATAGATGTATTTAATATAGCCTTGTCATCCCATTAAAGTATTCACTGTCAATCATTTGCCTATTTTTACCAAATAATTGTTTCATTTGCATATCCTGAAAGCCTCAGTTTATATCCCTTTTTTTTTTTTTTTGAAATGCTGGAGAATTGTTTTTAAAATCCTGACAATTTAAGATACGAATTCTAACACTAACATTTCATGTGAGAAAGAAGAGGCTGCTTTTAATTTCTTTTTTTCTTTTCGGTTTGTGTTAAAGTAATATGGCAGGTTCAAAACACATTTTTTAAAAATAAATAAGTGTTGTCACACTTTTTATTCCACTTAAAATGAAACTGCTTATTTTATTCCACTTAAAATGAAACTATACCAGTTATATGCTAGTTCACTCAGAAGTAAATCCAAATGACTTTAATATGATCAGTTCTCCACTGGTGTTCAAGGGTTAAGCAACTGAATTCCAAACTTCCATTGCTCTAACATGGCAACTTCAACATGAGCCCAGCCAGCTGTGTCATCATATTTAAAATGGCTGAAAGAGCATCGAAAATATGAGCCTCAGTTCCCCATGTGCCATCAGACCCTGCTACGGTAGTGGTAGGCCCTCCCGATGGTGAGACGCTGCTAAAATCTCATGAGAGATGATGCTTCGATCCACCATGTTAAACTAGATGTGTGAAGTACAGATTACCCAAGTAACCAAGTAAGTAAAATATGAAAATTGCCATGTTAGAAAGAATAGCCACACCAATAAGATACACTGTAAAACTTGGGTCATCCAAGTTTGGCAGTTTTAGTAAAAGACTTAGATGGTCAAGGGCAATGGGAGCCAAAACTAGGCCAGTGGACGCTGTATTCTGTCTAAACTCCACCTAATCTAGAGTTGTTAGAAATTCTATGGTTTACCTGGGCTAGCTGTCTGATGGCATTGCAGCTGTGTAGTGGGGTTAAAACAAGTCAGCTCTTAATATGTCTCACCTCTACACCTTTTTTTAAATCTCTCCTGCCCACAGATTTCAGACAGCAGAATGGGTCTGTTGGCTGATTGCTCTGGTGGCCAATGTCTGATCATCTTCTTATGTGTCCCAATCAAACCATTGACTGCCAAAATGAAGCTGCTTTCTTAGCTTTGTCATTGGTCAAACCTAAGTCTTCATTGACGCATGTTTCTGGCAGTCACGGGCAGACTGATAAATAAGCTGAATTTGTATCCCTCCATATTCATACCATGTGTTGTTGTCCGCCAGTAGTCCCCACTTGAACATGTTGGTCTTGCATTTAGGGACTCTAACCCTCAGCCTATTCAGGGTCCTCGAAGTGACATACCTGTAGAGGATGTTGAGTTCCTCAGCTATATCCATCTTCCAATTTAGTTTTCCTTCTGCATACCCTGAAGAATGTTTGTTCTTGCCATAAAGCTCTTCCTGGATCTGAGCCAGCAGGCATGAGGCTCTTATCTGTTCAGAGGATGTCAAGGGTCTTTCTATTGCTTAGTTCTCTTGGCACCCACTTCTACTTCTCTCCTTATCTTAGCCAATATCTGATATCTGCCAGCAGAAGAGGGTACTGGTACTGGAGGGGTGTATTGACAGCAGAAAAGGCTTATGTCCCATCCTAAGACCCCTATAGACAGCACCTTTGAGTTAGCACTGCCTGGCACCTTTTGCAACTAGCAGAACAAACTGAAGGAAGAAGTAAAGAAAAGCAGGCATGATTTTTGAGCTCTCTCCTTTTTTACACACCAAGCCTCTGTCTCAAAAGGTGTGTGTGTGTTGTTGTTGCTGTTGTTGTTTTTTTTGGTTTTTTTTGCAAGCGTGAATAAGTCTTACAGGGAAAAGGGACATCTAACTGGAGATAAGGAACCACTCAAAATTGGGAAAGTAATCTAGAGAGGTTCTCCAGCATAATCTAGCTAATCCATGCATGGTCAGTGCCAAGAGTAACAGAGGCTTAGTTTGTTAGCTTGCTGGGAAGCTCAGTAGCCTGTAGAGCCTGCAGGTTATCGGTGATTAGCTAATCTCCATGGTTTTTTCATCTGAATGGCAGCAGCATCTGCATGCTGTTGATTCACATCAGCCAGGGACAAATTCATTTTCTGCTCTTCACTTACCACTCCCTTCCATTCCTCAGATTACAAACTGCTTATTGCAGAAGGCAGGTCGAAGAGAGTGAGACAGCTGCTGCTATTAGATAAGGATGTTTGGGGCTTTCTGGAGCATCCTTTCCTGTTGATACTGTTAGGTTTGGGAGAAGAGGGAGAGGGCAGCAGGAGCCTGTTTGAACAGAGGTGACCCAAGGATGATAAAACAGAATGCCAGCTGTGGAAGAAATCCAGAGTTCTCTTCTTGATCAAGACAAACCGTATTGTCTCACAGCTAGTCTACTTCACTGCCTGAGGCTGAGCGGCACATTGCACCTTCCCCCACCCAGCTAGGTGGAGTGCTCAAAACGAGACAGCCTATTTTGTCAAATGCAGCAGAAAATACCATTCCTGATAACAGCAGAAGCAGTATGGGTGATAAATGTGTAAATTAAGTTGCTCACCGTTTGCTGCCCTTTTGCGAGATCTCAGATCTGCTTCCTGAGGCAGGTCGTTCCCATTGCTGTACATTCACTTTTGGTTGCTTTAAGACAGCCACAAGTAGAAAGGGCATTTAAGGTTGGCTGGCATGCCCTTTAGAGAATTTTGGAGAACAGAATATAAATGTAAGTGCTTTTGCATGCCCACTTGGAAAACACAGCCATGGTCCTAACACACGGGGTATAATTCCATACAGCAGGAAAGAGAAAGGTGCCCCTGTCTTGTTGGTCTGTAGTTCCCCTCATTCCTCACCATTAGCTAATCATGGGCAGTTATAAAGGTAAAGGTTTCCCTTGCTCAAAAGCCAGTCGTATCCGATTCTAGGGTGCAGTGCTCATCTCTGTTTCAAAGCCGAAGAGCCAGCATTGTCTACTTCTGCAGATGTTTCCGTGGTCATGTGGCAGGCACGACTAGACACTGGAGTGCATGGAACACTGCCTACCTTCCCACTGAAGTGGTCCCTATTTATCTACTTGCAATTTCTTGCTTTCAAACTGCTAGGTTGGCAGGAGCTGGGACAAAGATGGGAGCTCATTCCATCCTGCAGTACTCGGGAATCGAACTGCTGACCTTCCGCCTCCCAGTCAGCGTCTTAGCCACTTGAGCCACTGCAGTCCTTTGGGCAGTTATAATGGGGACTGAATCTCAATAGCATTTCAAAGACAACACTTACTCTCCCCCAAGTAACAAACTGATTCCCAGGTTCAAGATTTTCCAAAGCACAAGAATTTTAGGATTTTTGAAATTATATTAGCAAGTCCGTGCGCTCCGGTGTCTAGTCATGCCTGCCACATGACCATGGAAACGTCTGCAGAAGCAGACAGCGCTGGCTCTTCGGGTATGAAACAGAGATGAGCACTGAACCCTAGAGTCAGATACGACTGGCTTTTGAGCAAGGGTGACCTTTACCTTATCACCTATTAATCCATCTTCATAAAGAATGTTCAGCAATGGTATTCTAGCCAAGACATGAAGATCCCTTACATATGACTCCAGAACTCAGCAGCCCCAACCGCCGAGCCAGTGGTCAGAAGGGGTGAGCACTACTCCCTGTTATCCCAAAGCTAGCTACCTGTTCCTCACCCCCATCTAGTCAAATATTCAAGTACAAGAAAAAACTTCATTTTAGTCAAGTTTATTTTCTTAGATTTGAATAGATGAGATTAAAAAAAATTATATGTCCATGTGTAATAAGGAAGGTTTGGTAGTATAGCATTCCACTTATTTTCCCATCAGAAGTCCCACCAAGTATGACCGAGAGTTTTCAATATCATGTATTAGATAGTCATGCAGCAACAATTATACTGTAACATCAGCTCTCAGAATGCCAAAGGTGTGTTTTTGTAAAGGTCGTTTTTTTAAATAAAAAAAAATGAAGGATCTAAAGAAAGTTTGACATTTGTTGTATTTTTAGTAGATAGATGATTAACATTTTTCCAACACTTTTTTTCCTAATTCACATAACTATCACATATAAAAATAGATTCCATTTTCTCTTTCTGTCATACTTCCAATAAACATGACTATTTGAGCCAGATGTTTTTATTAGACATTTCTGGAACTAGACACCATCTAGTTGTCATTTTATGGTTTGTTCATTATTCTAGCCTGAGACCAGATTCCTGTCACTCCACTGGCAAAGCATTATGCTCTGTCACTCCTGCCTTGCTATTGTACACACAAAAGCTGCCTGACTGGAAAGAATTTGCACAAGGAGGCAGTGAATGACTCTTTACTCAAGGTAAAAAAATATTGAGCTGCTTGTATAAAACACTATTGCACAGGTGGACAGAATAACAAGATTCTGGCTCTGTGTGTAAGAGAGGGGGGGACTGTTCAATATGATATAGGCAAGGTAAAGGTAAAGGTCTCCCTTGCTCAAAAGCCAGTCATATCCAACTCTAGGGAAAGGTGCTCATCTCTGTTTACAGCCCAAAAGCCAATGCTGTCTGCATCTGCAGATGTTTCCATGGTCATGTGGCAAGCAGGAATAGATGCAAGTGCACAGAATGCTGTTACCTTTTCCACCAAAGTGGTACCTATTTATCTACTTGCAATAGCTTGCTTTGAACTGCTAGGTTGGCAGGAGCTGAGACAGATGGCAGAAGCTCACTCCATTACACAGCACTCTGGTCTCAAACTGTGAATCTGCCCATTTTCCAGTCATCAAGCTCAGCGTCTTAACCACTAAGCCACTGCAGCCCTTCAATATGATAAATGTATATCCAAATAGTTGTCATATCCATCAGGAGCAACCCACCATTGGCTGATTAGAAGGAGGGCTGAACCAATTAGGTTTCTGCCTATATATGTGCCCATTTTTATATTTCTAAATTCAGGGGGAGAGGGGGACACCACTCAAGTGGGCTGCCAGAAGGATGACAAAGTGGGTCCTTGAATAAATGAAGTCTGAATTGTCTCTGGCGGCAAAAAAAAAAAAAAAAACGTAAAATTGAGGTACCTCAAATGCTGGGAAATGTGGAAGATAGCAGGAAAAGAGGAAGGTCAAATGTGAGGTGGATTAATTCCCTACAAAAACTAAGGCTATGTTGTTGTTCAGTCACACAGTCGATTCCGACCCTTTGCGACCCCATGGACCATTGACCTCCAGACACCCCTGTCCTCCACCATCCTCCTCAGCCCACCCAGCTTCGTGCCTACTGCGTCTACTATTCCACCCAGCCATCTCATCCTTGGCCGCCCTCTTCTTCTCTTGCCTTCCACCTTTCTCAGCATCAATGCTTTCTCAAGTGAGTCCCCTCTTCTCATTTGGTGTCCAAAGTACTCCACTTCTGAGGCTAGGAAAATTTGGAGATCTCCCATTGTAAAACAAGGTATTTCCAAGATGCATTGCCAGAACTGGCTACTAAAGGGAAACAGAGACTGTACTGTACAGGAGTTCTCAACCTTTTGAAACCAGGGGCCGGGTCATACTCCCTCAGACAGCTTCAGGGGCCGGATGCCATTTTGCCCTTTCACCAACACATGGCACTTCCTGGTGTGGAGAAGGCAGTGGGGGGCCAGCTGAAATGGTGCCATGGGCCGCATCTGGCCCATGGGCCGCAGGTTGAGAATCCCTGGTATATAAGGTTCATTATTATCCAGAGTTTCAGGCATTTGCAATAAGTCTTGTCTCCCTTGGACACAGCAGGCTGTTTGTACTTAATATGCATGATATTCTTCCTGGCTTGATAGGGATATGAATCTGTGTCTTTATTATCATAGTCTTACATGCTAACCATTTGTGATCATAGTCATACATGCTAACCATTACCCCTTGATGGATAGTGCAGTTTCTCTTAAATGTGTTGTGCAGCAAATAACAAGAAGGATGGAGCCTTCTGATAGGTCATACTGCTCTAGATAGATAGATGCTCTGACACAGTACAAGGGTGCCTCACATTTCTGAGAGAATTTACAAGTTTAATAAGATGGAGGCGAATTGTAGGCATGGCAGAGTTTGTACAATCTCTGACAGGCTCAAGTTCCATATAAAACAGAACAAGTCCATTTGTCTTTTGTGTGAATGACTTTGCTTGCTCAACTGTGTGACTAGCTATTAGCATCAGCCAAGTATGTTGTCCCTCTTAGTTAAAGTTAATGAGGAGTCTGATTGTAGTCCCAAGTCTCTGTAAGTCTGTCTACTGCTTAAGTTTCAGTTCATTGCATGGACGTAACATGAGCATTGGGACTAAACACAATGAAAGTCATTTCTCAACTAGTGTGGTGGTGGTGGGGTTAGAAAAAGAGAAAAAAGAACGAGAGAATCTGTTTTCTTTTAAAGGCTAGGGCAGGTGGAAACAGGAGGAATGGCCGAAAATTAGGTAAATAGTACATTTTGCAGGTATGCAATATCATGGATAGAGTGACAGACTAAGAACCAGGAGTCCTAGATGGTCAATCGCCCTTAGCTATAGAAAATCACTGAGGGATGTGGGTAGCATTTGTAAAACCATTCCTTAAATTTCCTACCTTGAAACCCAAATTTAAGCCTTACAGTCACAACAAGTCAGATGTGACTTAAGGGCACACAATGCACATAACACATTGTGGTAAAGAAGCCTTTAGAGTGAGTTAATCTTATTTTAGCCTCTCCCTGAACATTTTTAAAAGTCCTTCTCATAGGAAACACTTGGGATTCAGGTCTACTTCCTCATACATAAATTTCCTTGAGCAGGGATGGTGTCATCTCCAAGCAGCCACTGTCCCAGATGTTATTTTGTTAGATTCATCCATGTGTACTGTTTTAATGTCTGCAGCAGTGGTGGGCTCCCAAAAAATTTACTACCTACTCTGTGGGCATGGTATGGTGGCTTTAGCCAGGGGGGGAGCCCTGCGTTGCACCCGAATTAGGACTACTTTATTGCAAAACTTGAATGGGTGGGGCCAACCAGAATTTTTGCTACCGGTTCTGGTGAACTGGTGTGAACCTGTTGATGCCCACCACTGGTCTGCAGTACAAAAGACTTATGTCCCGTTAGCTGCACAGAAGTTGCTATATGATTCAATGCCCTATGCAAGTGGAGTTGTGAACTGTGCAGAAGCCTCCATGGAGTCAACAGCCAGAAGACCTCCCTGCTTGTAGCTTTAGTAGGTTGATTATTGGATCATCAGGTATCAGGTAGAGGGTTATGTTTTATGGCAGAAGAGCAGTGCTTTTCTCCCTGTCCAGAAAAAGGGATCAGCAACCACAATTCTCAAATTGTGTTCAGAACTAAGGGAACCTTGGGAAAGAGAAGAACGCCAACTTACCTCACATCTGATGAATATGACTGTAGAGATGGCCAAGAATATCTATTCATCAAGATTTTACAGGAAGCTACAATTTCTTGATAAATGCGACAAAAAGATTTTGAAATCTAGGTCAGTTCCTTCATAATTGGGAGACCCATTTCACCAGTAAGAAAAGTCCTTCAGAATATATGGACAGCATCCTTTGGCAGCCCTCAGGACCCAAGGACCAGTAACAAGGAACACTAACAAGGACCACTAATGCTGACATCTGACATGGCTTTCTCCATGGTTATGAAGTTATCTGACAGCAGTGGATGGGTCTAAGAAGCCAATGTGCTAGATTGTCCAACATAGCTCTGGGTAGGGTGTACATTTTTGGATTGTGTGTTCAAGGGTAGCTACAGTATTTCCTAGAAGGTGGAACTATCCCCTACTGGGAATAAGTGTACTCATGATGGTGAGCCAAGCTGTTTATACAAAGCAAGCCAGCTACTCATTGTATAGTCTTATGATGTGCCATCCAGTCACATCTTTCTGCAAGAGAAGTTAGTGCTTTTTCCTGAAATGATAGGAGATGAGTTAGATAGAAGACAAAGACACATGGAATAAGTGCTCTGTACTCCCAGATGTATTGGTTTCAAATGTTGTTGGTTTCTTTTAGAAAATAAGTTTTAGAAATGACAGTAACTGCTTGTACCACCACAGCAAAGAATGACAAAAAAAAATATCAATTTTAATCTGTCATAGCCACAGATGGGAAGTAATGAATTTAAACAACAGGGCTATAATGATACACTTATCAGTATCATCACAAGTGGTAAGCAGCATTTAACTGTCTGGGCATAATGAGTGACATATTTTTATTCTTTCAATAATTTTAAAAATAATGTTTTAGACATTTTAGAGACATATTGACAGGATTTTTCCCCCAATGTTCATTTTGTAACATTTTCATACAATTTTCCTCATGATGTCTTGTTTCTAATATTAATGACAGCAATAAACAAAGTGGCAAGTTAACTATTAAACATTTCACATGCCCAACCTTAGTGTAACTGTTAGATTTTTAGCAACACCTCAAGCCGTTTCAATGAACACTCCAGTCTCTGGTGACAGTTTGGGGTGTCACCAGGGACTGAAGCTAATAATAATAATTTCAGGTCAGAATTTATTCTGGGTTGAAAGGATTTTTGCTAGAGAAACTCCACTCAGGGGATGCCTGAATGAGGCTCCTTTCATGTTTCCAAGAGCTGGGACACAGACAGGTGCTCAATCCATCATTCATTACTTGGGTCTCAAACTGCCGACTTGCCAGCCTTCCAGCTAAAAAGGCGAGCTTCTTAACCACTGAGCCACCACAGCTTTACTAGTGTCAACTGATTTCTGAAGTTAAGCAGGGTTGGGAGCAAGCAGCCCACCAGGAAATACCAGAAACCTTGATAATGGGCTAGGAAAGGATTGTCCTTGAAATCGCGGAGAATTTTCCAGCACTGGGCTAGTTTGATTAATGGTTTTCCTCAGCATGTGACCATTCCTAGAAGAGAATAAGTAAGAAAATCTAGAAGAACATCCAGGGGGCTACCTGGATCCATATGTAAGAAGCACATGGTTTCTTTCATAGGCACATGGAAGTATGAGTTTGAGTTGATGTGGCTTCTTATGCGCCTTGCCACTGCTACAACTCCTTCTTCCACGTGATTCTAAATGGCACAGGAGCCCTGTCTCATTTGCATGTGGTCTCCCTTGCCCCCTGCAACATTTTCCACCAGTGACATCTACCTCACTCCATGTCATGGTAAGATTAGCCCAGGCTCAATTTAAACATAGCTTCTCATGCTGACTAAACCAGTGTTTCTCAACCTTTGATTTTTGGACTTCAATTCCCAAAAGCCTAAGTCAATTCTCGAAAGCACTGATCAGCCAATGGTTGATATACTTAGGCTTCTGGGAATTGAAGCCCCCCTGTGGGGTGTGGACCCCACATTGGGAAACACTGGACTAAACTATTTTGGACAGACTGATGACTGACTGCATTATGGTCAGTGGTCCGTGTCCAAAATACAAATAAGAAGAGAAAAACCATTCGAGGCTTCACAAAATCCAAAGTATTTTAATGTTCAAAGTAGGATCAGTATGCAAGTAGATACTAAGCCCTACTGGTATATTTTGGCTTTTCAAGTAGCTTTCATCAGGAATCTACATAAACATGCATAAAACAAATTGTAACCATACATGCAAAACAATATCAATATATACATATATACAAAAATACAAAAATACCTTGAAGTAGCATACATAAATAAATCATAAGCCAGGATGAAAAACTCTTTACCTGCTCACAAGAATAGTGGTAACACCCAGAAATTAAAGTATTTTCTTTAAGTATTTAAAGTATTTTCTGCATCCTGAGCCTCAAATGTTTATTCTTTCTGTGCTCTTAGACGTCAAAGGAGCTCTGAGTCTCCATTGTTTATAAAGGTATGTAACACAAGTGTGGTAATGTAACAGCTGAGCAACATTCAGTTGTAACAATAATGCTTAAAAGGTAGCAGGAAAGGTCAAGATCCACGTTGAGGCCATGAGGTTGAATGGAGTTAAAACTATGAATGTAGTAAGCCTCCCTCCTGAGGAGTTGCTTCGGAATATCAATGCATTCAAAGGGTAAAAATCTGACAGTTTCCAATACAGCAAACTTAAAGTCTTTATCACTATGTTGACATTCTAGAAAATGGCTAACCAGGGGGTCTTGCATGTCAGCTGATCTGATTTTTGACCTGTGTTCCCCCACCCTAGTTTTCAATTCCCGAGTGGTGCATCCTATATAACACAATCCACATTTGCATAAAATCACATAAATACAATTTTTCATTTTACAATTGTTGAGCTTTCTGAGGGAAACCTTAAAACTGTTACCCGGAATTTGTATCTCTTTTGTTTCCCAGGCTAAACGTGCAATGTACGCAATTGCCACATCGGTAGTGCCCCTTGGCTATCAGTGCAGGAAAAGGTGGATTCCTATCATGATCTGATCTGGTCACCGGACATGGGAATTTTTTTTCTATTCCTTTAGAATCACAAGGACATTGGCATTGGCAGTTCAGGATCTTTTTAAACATCACATCCTGGACTGCTGGCGGCAGAGCATTTAGCCAGGAATGAGTGAAAGCTCTATGGTGTTTTTGTTCTGAAAGTACATAAAAACAGTTTCAAAGCCAGCAATGTGATATTGATTTATCATTATTTGAGGTTGTGCTAAGGTCATGTTGCCTCTCAACCCCTATAATACCTTGTCTGAGAGCTCATCTAGCTGCATCATATCCCATATGGATAAGACATTCCCCAGAGAAGTCTTAGGCTTATGTTTGGCAAATAGAGTTTCTTCCAAACTGACTGATAATTGCCTTGTAATATTAGGCGAGTTAAGCCTACAGGGGGGGGGGATTATGGGGCTGCACTAGCTCAGTGGTTAAGAAGCTTGCTTTGTTAGCTGGAAGGCTAGGAAGTTGGCAGTTTGAGACCCGAGTAATACATGATGGATTGTCTCTGTCCCAGCTCTTGGGGACATGAAAGGAGCCTCATTCAGGCATCCCCTGAGTGGAGTTTATCCAGCAAAAAATCATTTCACCCCAGAATAATTTCTGACCAGAAATTATTATTATTATTAGCTTCAGCCAAAAATTGGAGACAACTAGCCAGGCCCTAGTTTAAGCCTTCAGGTATTCTCACAGAGCTGTGTTTGAGATCCAGCAGAATCCTTGAAGACTACCTCTCAGAAATCTTGTTTGAATTATTCCCAAGGGAGTAAACGGAAACTAAAGCCTAGGTTATCCACCATAAAGAAGCTGACTGAGAAATTTGCCTTGAACCAAGTATAAAGCAACTGTGGAATAATAACCTCACCCCTTCTCCCTCTCACACACACATACATGTATGTCAGATGCATCACCAGCACATAATAACATGCAAAGCTAAATTTAACACAACTAAAAACAAAATAGAATTTAAAAGGGCTAGATGACTTCTGCCCAATATCAGGCCACTTCAACAGCATTTCCTCTTGCTAACATAAGGTCCTCCTCAGTGCATGTTGAGGGACATTGTGTGCTTTGTGTCATATGTGAGGAAGCTGGGGGTGATGAGCACTTTTTGTGTCAAAAAGGCTCAGGACCTGAAAGTGACTCATGGAACAGGATCAGTGGTACGGGTGTCACACTGCGATGCAGAAGGCATATGGAAGGCCACTGCATTATATTGTTCCCATGACAATTTTCACAATTGATCGTCTTAATGTAGCCAAAATTTGAAATCGGATATGGCACTTGAAGAAGAAGAAACACAACCAAGGCCTCTTTTTGAATTAATGATGCCTGCATTATTTCCTATGGTATCTATCACTCAGAGCTGGCAGCCCAAGGAACACAAGTAGAAGAGGGGAAGAAGATGGGTGATACTTCTGTGGGGTTGGTTGCAGTGGCATTCAAAAAGATTTTTTTCCCCCTGAAAGCATTGTCTGGAGTCTCTGAACCAACAGTTGGCTCATCAAATATTAACAGCTACTCAGTTGCTACTTAAGAAACTTCCTTTAAAGTAGCTCTTGACTATGCTTCTGTGACAACTGTGAGGAAATCACTTCCTACCTCCTATTCTGAGCTGCTTAGGAAAAAATAAAGAGATGGCAACAGACAGTTGTTAGTTAGCAAGCGAGGGGCGGTGACCAAATGTTTCCCAAGGGCAGCCTTCTCTCCCATCCCTTGGTCACCGCCCCTCGCTTGGTCCACCCAGTGCATTCCACTTTAGGTTAAGCCATTGCTCCAAGGTCCTTCCTTCAGCTTGGAGCAGTGGTTTATTCTTAAGTGCTGGGCACCGGGCAGACCAAGCGAGGGGCAGTGACCAAGTAGTTCCCAGGGACAGCCTTCTCACCCATCCCTTGGTCGCCACCCCTCGCCCCTGCCCAGCACACCCCTGCTCTGTTCATCTCATTTGATGGAATCCAGTTCGTGACTAAGATCTTTGTCTCCCAGGTAACCTCCAAGGAGGAGGACTCCAGGCAACAGGCAGGCCTTAGATATACTGTATTTTCATGAATGTGTCTTACCTGACACAACTTCATGAGCTATTAATAACCTGATGGTAAGAAGCTGATGTATCCCATCTGTTACCATTGCTTCAGTTCCATAAAGAATAGCTGTACCTATTGAATTTCCCTCTGTTCTTCAAAACAATAATTTCAAAGCAATGAGATAGCAAGAATTGGCAAGTAGCACTTCTTTGAAAGGAGGATATCTTCATTTTAAAGACCATCCAGGTTTAGAGAATGGGCAGAGAAAGGTTGTTTTTGTTACCATTCTGAAGTAAGGCAACTTCTCCAACCTGGTACACCCTCCAGGAATAGCTTCAATTACAATTCCCATCTGCATCAACCAGTATAGCAGATAGTCAAGGATAATAGGGATTGTGATCTAAAAATTCTACAAATTTACTAGATTTGATGATGCTGAGCTAAATTCCAAGATTGCAAATTTCATGCATTCCAGGATTCACTGAAGGAGCTTGCACAATATTGAATTGGTGCAGGGGAATCTTGCTGTAACAAGAAAGCAAAAAGAATGGCAGGCTTTTGGATGGGAATAATAACTGAACTTACCAACTGTTGTGTGCTCTTGTAGTCAGAAGCAATTGATTAGACTTCAAGAACTGAAGATGGAGAGCAATGGCACAGCAGTACCTATATATACAATACAGAAAAGATACATTCGGGCGGGAAACAACTGGATTGGTTGGGAGAACAATGGGGTGATCGTGGGGTGACAGAGATTGTGAAACCTTTCGGGCTTCTCGTTAGAACGGGCAGGAACCCAAGTCACGCGAGAGCTTAGTTCTAAGAAGAACACAAAATGGAGGATCCCTCAATCCCGACAATTAAATACAAACTGTTAAAGCAATACATTCAGTAACATACACAACAGTCACCCTTGCTCAAAAGTCAGTCATATCCGACTCTAGGTTTCAGTGCTCATCTCTGGTTATAGCCAAAGAGCCAGCAATGTTTCCATGGACATGTGGCAGGCATGACTAGACACCAGAGTGCAATTTCTTGCTTTCAAACTGCTAGGTTGGCAGGAGCTGGGACAGAGACAGGAACTCACTCCACCATGCAATACCTGGGAATCTAACACCAACCTTCCAGTCAGTGAGTTCAGCATCTTAATTACTTGAGCCACCGCAGAGGTCAAATGCCCCACTTTTTAAAAAGTGCCCCACTTTAATAGGGCTAATTCTTTATGTGAGGAACTGAGAATAGATCCTCATTTAGGGAGTTGTAGGATTCAAATCTGAATCATAGAAGAACCAATCTAAGAAGAGAAAGCAAAGACCTTTGAGTTGCCTCTAAGACACCACAGGGATGGTACAAATCAGCTGCTGTTATGTATGATAAATTGTGCTGGTGACATTTTTGAACATTCAAAGAAACTGCGCAAATCACTGTCAAATAGCCACGCTGTTTGACAGCCGCAAAATCTCAGCAGCTCGCGTAGTATCGCAAGACTTCAAGTGCGCAAGATTTAACTGCCGAGAAGCACGGATCAGAACTGTCAAATGTACATCCTTTGTAACATATATTCAAATCACCCAATAATGTTTGTTCCCGCTGTTTTGTATCCAGTTTATTGTGTATATAAGTCCCCGTTGTTCCCCTCCAAGTTGTGTTCGGACCACAGAAGTAAAAGAGCTGTATTTCACTATGCTGGTTGTCGCCTCCAGTTTCTGAACACCAAATTGGCGACGAAGGTGGGATGGCGTCCTCACAAGGAAACATCGGTCCCTTCGACCCGGCACGGCCCAACAAGTGGGCACTCTACGAGCACCGGTTCTGCCATGCCATGGCAGCCCAGAAGATCGAGGATGAGGGCCAGATGCATTCCTGCTTCCTGTCCCAGTGCAGACCCAAGACGCTGGAGCTGGCAATTCACCTCGTCCTCTCTCGGAACATGGTTGAAGTGTCGCTTGCGGAGATCCTGGCAGCTCTGAGGAGGCATCTTTAGCCTTAAGTCTCGATCTTCCTGGCCAGGGTGGCGTTCCACCACAGAGAGCAGCGTCCGGGGGAGCCTGTGGCCAATTACACCACCGCGTTACGCATTGCTGCTGCCCCATGCAAATGGGACAATCTGAAAGAGGCGCTCCATGACCGTCTGCTGGCCGACATGAGAGACGAAGATGCCCAATGTCGCCTCATGATCTGAAAGACGCTGACCTTCAAGTCCGTGCTGGATGAGGCACTAGCGTCTGAGGCCGCACGGCCTGGAGTGAAGTTGTTCCGCCATCGCCACATGACTGCAGGTGCTGCCGAATCATCTATCCATGCTCACAACTGTTCGCCTTCATCATCCTCTGAGTCCCTGGGGTCAACCTCATCATCTAGATCCAGTGACAATGAGGGTAAGGTCCGGAAGGTCCACCACAAGCATCAGAAGCAACACGGCGATCATGACAAGAAGCCTCGCCAGAAGTGTGACTCTTCTTGCACAGAAGGAACTGTTTTGCAAAACTTGATCTTGCCCAAGCATACCAACAACTGACAGTAACACCCGCCGCTGCTGCAGCACAGACTATTGTAACACAAGGGGGCATTTAAGGTTACCAGGCTGCAATTCAGGGTGAATGCAGCCCCCAGAGTTTTTCTTCTTTAGTCAAACGGTTACTTAAGGGGTTACCGGGGGTCCTGCCATACTTTGATGACATCCTGATCACAGCTAAGGACGACGTCGAACTAGCGGCCAGGCTCGATAGAGTGTTAACCTGTTTTGAGCGGACAGGATTGCGTCTTTGTAAAGACAAATCTGTATTTATGGCTAATGAAGTTGAGTTCCTGGGATACAGAATCACCCTACAGGGCATTATGCCTTCTGATTCAAAGGTATCGGCCGTGCGGAAGTCACCCAGGCCAACCTGTAAATCAGAACTGCAATCCTTCTTAGGTTTGCTTAATTTCTACCATGCATTACTCCATTGCAAGGCCTCAGTTGCTGAACCACTGCACCATCTCCTTAAAAAGGACACTGTTTGGCACTGGGGCGATTGCCAAGAGAAAGCATTCCAGGAACTTAAAAAACTGTTAATTTCAGATGCAGTGTTAATGCATTTTGACCCCAAAAAGCAGGTCGTATTGGTATGTGATGCATCCCCTGTGAGGGTTGGGTCTGTACCGTGCCATGTGCTAGATGACGGGAGGGAAGCCCCCGTAGCGTTCTACTCACGCTCTCTCTCAAAACCTGAGAGAAATTACACCCAAACTGACAGGGAGGGACTGGCTATTGTGGCAGGCACAAAGAAATTTTGTGATTACCTCTATGGGAGGCCCTTTACTATCGTGACTGACCACAAGCCCCTCCTTGGCATTTTTGTGAATGGGAAGCCCACTCCGCAGATCCTGTTTCCTCAGATGTTGTGATGGGCAATTTTCCTAAACACGTACCATTTCATTCTGATACACCAACCCGGCAAAGACATCAGCCACACTGATGCTCTTTCACGTTCACCCCTGCCCGAGCTCGGGGAGCCAGACTGCGAGATCGAACAGGATCACCAGGTCTTGATGATTGAAGCCCTCGACTCGCCTCCGGTTGTTCCATCAGACATAGCCAAAGCCATGGCCAGAGACAAGGTTTTATCAAAGGTGGTTTCTTGGGTACAGAAGGGCTGGCCCGGTACTCCTCTAGCTGAGGAATTTAAAACATTTCACCAAAAGTGTCTGGAGTTGTCAATTGAACGAGGCTGTCTTTTGTGGGGCCAGAGGGTTCTCATTCCTGTCACTCTTCACCACAAGGTATTACAGTTACTCCTCACCAGTCATCCAGGGATCGTCCGCTCAAATGCCCTCACCTGTAATTATTTTTGGTGGCCCCAAGATATTGAACAAATGGTCGGCACTTGCACCAGCTGCCAATGCTCTCGCCCCGAGCAATCTCACCTTCCCTCCCAGGAATAGGATTCTGTCGGCTCATGGTCCAAGCTCCACATTGACTTTGCAGGACCTTTCTGGGGGGCTATGTTCCTATTAGTGGTTGACTCCTATTCTAAGTGGCTCAAAGTGATCCGGGTGTCCGACACCACTTCGTCCACTATGATCATGCATTTGAGAAGGCTGTTCACCACGTTCGGACTCCCAGATGTTCTGGTGTCCAACAACGCATCCACTTTCACATCTGCATAATTCAATCCTTCATGGAAAGGAATGTGATTAGGCATATCACTGCTGCCTCATTCCACCCTGCCACCAATGGCCAGTTGGAGCGGCAGGTGCGCACCACTAAAGATGTGTTGCAGTGTATGGGGGAAGGAGATCTGGAATTGCAAATCTGTCAATTTCTCCTCACATACAGGGTAACCCCCCTTGCCTCAGGGCTATCTCCTGCTGAGTTGCTCCAGTGAAGGAAGCTCACATCCTTGCTGGATTGGTTGGATCCCTCTAGGATGGAGGACAGGGGTACTAATATAGGGTTCCAACACCAAAAAAGTTTCTCGGCTGGGGACCCTGTCCATTGCCGCAACTATCCCACTCGGGTCCCAGCTTTTGTGATAGACCAAACTCGTCCTGTTTCTTACAGAATCGAAACAACCAATGGTCTAATCTGGAGACAGCACATGGACCAGTTGAGACCCCGAATACTGGACCCACAGAACGAGCACAGAAATTCAACGTTAGGGTTTGCCCCCACCCATGTAACCCAAGGGGTCAGAGGTAATAGTCAGCAGCCAGTTAATATGGACCCAACAGAGAGTTCCAGGGATTGCTATGACTTTGGGGAACAAGGTGGTGTTGCAGAATGCTCCCCCACTCAGGGCAATGACATGTGGGAGTGTGAAGGTGTCCCAGAATTGTTTTATCCCAAAATGCTGGAATCTCAAGTTAACAATAAAAACTGTTCTTTTGAGTCGCCCTCCACTCACAGAAAGCAAAGGAGGGACTCTCGGTTATTGTTTTCACCTTCACAATTATAATTTGATTTAGAGTGATCCCCTGCTCCTCCCAATGACAAACAGGGCTATGATTTAAGTTTTCAAACGACCTCTCCCAATAGGAAAACTCTCACTCCAGCCAGATTGGCACTCCCAAGGGCCACTGAGCCAGCCTAACCAAGTGTCCAGCCCAAAAGAGAAACCCGACCGCCATCTTGGTTGAAGGACTTTGTCTGTACCTAGGGGGTAGGAATGTTATGTATGATAAATTGTGTTGGTGACATTTTTGAACATTCAAATGGCCAAAGAAACTGCGCAAATCACTGTCAAACAGCCATGCTGTTTGACAGCTGTGAAATATCGGCAGCTCGCGTAGTATTGCGAGACTTTGAGCGCGCAAGATTTAAATGCCGAGAAGTGCGGATCAGAACTGTCAAATGTACATACTTTGTAACATATATTCAAATCACCCAATAATGTTTGTTCCTGCTGTTTTGTATTCAGTTTGTTGTCCCTGTTGTTCCCCTCCAAGTTGTGTTCAGACCCCAGAAATAAAAGAGCTATACACCAAAGCTGCTTAATGTCTTTCCCATTGAAATGAGAAGTACAGTAATACCTCATACAAAGTCCGCTTCATACAACATCGGATTCATACAACATTGCCTAATTCCTTGAAAAAAGTTGCCTCATACAAAGTCGTGTGACGTTGTATGAGGCATTGGGGTTTTCCCAGGTTGCATTGTGCCTGGGCAGTATAAAAGGCATGCGTGCATTGCTCTTGTGGGTTTTGCATGAGGCAGTGTTTAGGAGTGGTTTTGAGCGCAATTTTAGATTGTTTTGAACTTTTTCGTCAGAATTTTTAGAAGCATTCCTGGGATTTTTGCAGCACTCTTCAGGTTCTTGGACAATTGGGGTTGTTTGACAAGGTTTTTTTTTAATGTTTTTAGCCTTTAGACAATGATTTCTTAGTTCTGTCAGTTTCCTGTCTGTTTCCTTGACTTTGCCCTGAAGTCTGTGCTGTTACAGTACAATGTATCTCTATGGAAACGACGTTGTATGGGGCATCGCGGCAAGGATTTGGACGTTGTATGAGGCATCACGGCTAGGATTTTGCATGCCTCATACAAAGTCCAAATCCGTATAAAGTCCAAACTTGTGGAACCAAGTTTGGACATTGTATGAGGTATCACTGTACTACTCAACAAGTCTCATCTGGTTTTTGCATTTCAGCCTACTTAGTACTTGGATGGAACATTTTCTGGTAATATCATGGATCTCGTAGTGAGGCTAGGGGAGAATCTTCCTTGGAAGTCATAGGGTGGCCCACTCTGACCACAATAGGCTTGATGGAGCAAAGGGCTGATGCAATATAAGACAGCTCCATGTGTTTCAATGTGTTTTATTTGCATTTATAGTCTACTCAGTGATTTCCAGCATGGGAACATGCCCCACAGGGGGTCTTCAATTCCCAGAAGCCTAAGTCAGTAGATTGGCTGATCAGTGCTTTGTGGAATTGACTTCGGCTTCTAGGAATTGAAGCCCCTCTCCCCAAAAAATGGTTGTGAAACACTGGTTTAGCAGTTGTTTCTAAATGTTCATACAGATCAGCACATATAAATTTATATAACATTTGCATTTCCAAATGTGTAAAGAAGGCACAGCCCTAATCACTGGCTGTTGTAGTTTTCTAGAGGTTAGCTGCTTCACATCCAATCTTCTTTTAAGCATTTCTTATGACTTTGGGTTATGTTTCTTATTTTGCAAAACAAAAGCCATTTTCTCCTTGCACAGCTGCATCCGGGAGCCTCCTTGAGTTGGTGCAACTGATTCAAACTGGCACATTTATGTCCCCCTGTCATCCATGCCAGTTAAGTGGCATCTGCTATATTAAGCTCGTCTTTCTAAATAACAATCACCGCTACATTAATATTTTAAAAGGGTTGGGGCTGCTGTCAAGGATTTGGAAGGTAGCCGTGCCTCCAGCAAAAAAGCAGAAGGAGCTAATGGCATATCCAGAGATGTCTGAGCCGTGCATGCATCCACCATGACACACATCTCCCCCTCTCCACCATCTCCTGTCACCCACCCATTCCCGTGGGAAAAAAGGGAGGTGCAGGATTTGACTTGGAAAGGTAGTTGTAATTGTTAACTGCTAACTGTCTTTGAGTGTGTGTAACCAAAATGCAAACTCCGCGGTGTGAGACATTAAAATGTAATCACTGAAACAGCTGGCTTTGCATCGCGGCAGCACACCCGCGCGGCACAGGGAGACGAAAACACCAAAGCTCAGCCAAGAAGAAAGAAACAAAACGGCAGCTCAGCATCTGGCAGCCAAAGCTAGCTCAGCAGAACATGTAGGCAAAGGAGGGGATTGCCAAGCACAGACTCTGCTGGGGTAAAGGCATCTTAACCTAACCATGTAGCAATCCAAATCTGAAAGAGAAGGCAATGTTGTAACATTTGCTGGACTTCGGTTTGATAAACAGAATCCAAGCATCATTCTGGGGGATGGGAGGGAGACACATTTGGGAGGGTCACACATTTGTGACATAGGCCCACTCCCATGTGCATCCCATAGTTTTAGGCAGATGCGCAAGTGTGCCAGTGTGCTCATGGCTGACTCTTTTCAGCTGTAGCCTCAAGAAGTTGGAAGGGGGGGGGAGCAATTAGCAGCCCTCCAGACACTGGCCAAAATCCTGTTGCTTATCCTGTTGCATAGACCCACTGAATCAATGAGCATTTAATGGGTCAAGTCCCATTGATTCAAATAGGCCTAGTTCAGTGATGGCTAACCTTGGCACTCCAGGTATTCTTGGACTTCAATTCCCAGAAGATCTGGTTAGCAGGAGTGCTGATCAGGACTTCTGGGAATTGAAGTTCAAGAACAGCTGGAGTGCCAAGGTTCACCATCACTGGCCTAGTTAATGCAACTTACTATGTTAAAGCAATCACAGTTACAGTAAACTTTTTTGAATCAATTGAATGTATGGAGAAGATGGTTCAAAAGATCTCCATTGATTCAATAAACTTACTCCAGTGTGATTTACTACACTAAGCAACAGGATTCTGGCTGTAAGTAAGGGCTTCTGGGAATAGCAGTCTAGCATTTTGGGTGAATATGTGTCCCCCAACCCTGCTACAAGATGAGCTCACTAAATAGTCATATGCCCTATCTCCTTGCTAAGGAACATTGGATTTCACCATTTGATTCTTTAGCTGGTTTGGACTTCACCTTCTAAAATGCCTGGTTCTTAACTCTGCTAGCTGATGGTTCTCAAAACTGAAGTCCAAAACTGAAGTCCAATACATCTGGAGAGCTTGAGGCTGAAATACAGGGGTTTAGAAGACAGCAAAACTAATCATTCATGTTTACTTCAAATGCCTCCAAATGGATATGGCTGCTTTCTTCAGCGTAATGATAGTTTTGCAATTTAAAACTCTCTGAAGATCCTCATCAGTGTTGTATTAACATGATAAGTTTTAATGATGCCTTTACAGCTCCAGAATGGAAACTTGCAACAAACATCTTCAGAAAGGAGTGTCATGTGAGACGATGCAGCACAGCCAATTTCCCTTCAGGGGAGAATGAGGACTAACAGGAAGGGCAGTTTTCTTCCCACGTCTTCGGTCCCTTTCTCTGCTGGGTGGGTGACTTTTTCCAGTTGGAAAGGGCCGAATCTGCCTTCATAGACACACTCTAGTGGCTTGCCTGAAGGGAAGGATTAGTGATCCTGGTGTGAGTTTCCCTTCCATCACACAAGAGGGGGCCCTAAAGCCTAATTTAGCAGCCTTTAATCGAAGTTATTCTGAGCCATGCTTGCCGCCTCCTTCACGTGCTCCCAGAGTGTCATGGGCTGATTTCATAGAAAGAAAAAGCCTTAAGCAAATTGTGTCACATAAGAAAATTGATTTTTCAAAACTGACTTTTACAAGGTTGCTGCCTTTTTGCACCCCCTTTCCTTTGCTCCCCACTCCTTTTAAGTGTTTCCCCCACTTTTCCCATATCATCCCTTTGCAATCTCATAAGAACTCCTTGGATCTAAGGAAATTACAGACCACTGTGACTAAACCAAACATGTCCAATGAAACCCTCTGCTAATACTTCTTAGTTTCAAGGATTCTCAACCTGCAGCCCGCAGCACCATTTCATGTGGCCACCCACTGCCTCCATCACACCAGGAAGTGCCATGTGGTGAAGGGCAAAATGGCTGTCTGGCCCCTGAAGATGTCTAAGGGAGCGTGACCCGGCCCCTGGCTTAAAAAAAAAAGAAGCATAATGTCCCACAATCATAAACTGGGGCTATTTTTTTTAAAATGTGTATCTCTTTTTGTGCACCAGCTCAAATGACTAGAACAGAGGCTCTCAACCTTTTTGTGCCACAGGCTGGACCATGACCCCTCAGACAGCTGAGCGGGTGAGACAATGGTTCCCCCTACTGTAAATGCTGCCATAAACCATGGCAGCCACAGGCTGCCATGGGCACATTTGTGCATGCATGGGTGTGTTTGCACATGCGCAGGCATGTTTACGGCTGTCGTAAGCATGTCCGCTTCCGCTTCTGGGGTCACCGGCGCAGGCTGGATGATTTGCCGCCATAGGCCAAGTCCAACCCATGGGCTGTAGGTTGCAAACCCCTGGACTAGAACATGACAAGTGATACAAGTGGTGGCTTAGTAGCTCGCAGTAGTATGCTGCAGCAGTTTATACCATTATATTCACCTTGTAATTCTTGTGTGCATGGTACAATCCACATATTCTCAAGAGTCAATCCTTGTGGCCTCAAGAGTCATTCCTTGTTGCACAGTATTGTAGCAATCAAATTTACATCAATTTACAAGTAGTTATGCAAGAGTGTGTGAACTGAGTCCACTCTGGAGAAGGCATCTGGGAAATCTAGCCTCTACTTTTAGGATTTCAATCTTGTCAGGCATGTTGGCTTCAAGGACAAGTAGCGTACAATTGCCACACTCCATTCCAAAGACCTGTCTTCTGTTATCAAGCACCAAAAAGATGTAAGGCAATTTATGGAAATGTTTGTCCTTGAAGAACTTTGCAATGATGAGCAATCAGACACACATGAGCCTCTGTCAGTTCCCAGGGAGCAGAGGAATGATCGAGTTCAAATTATCTGTGGAATTAGGATGTTGGGCTCTTCTGTGGTGAAAAGAGTGGTGATTATCATCAAAGATGGAGCCTGTTTTAAAACAATCAGGTGCTGGATGGGAATGATGTTCCACCCAGCAGGCCTTTCTTGTCCAATTATCGTTATCTTTTTAGCTGGATAATCTGAATTTTTGAAGTACAGGAGTGTCTGAGATTTGGATTGTTGACTCTTTGTAACCCTCCCAGATGAAATCCAAGCATGTCTTTGATAAAATGTTTCTGTTTCTTTTTCCAAACAATTGATCAAGGATATAAAACATCTGTATTCCAGGTGAAAAAGGGGGTGGTGGTGAGAAAATCCAATTTCACTTCTTAAATTAGTTTGCATCAGTGCACAGAATTTATGCTTACATTTTAAAAATGGCATATGTTTTAGTGGCAGATTGATGCTTATGTATGCAGTGCTGATTGCATTTCTGGCTGCTCTTCTGATTATGCTTGGTTTAGTCATTCTCTCCTTCAGTCTAAGCTACCTCATAAGGTTGGTGTAAGAGTAAGGTGAAGGTGGGATGAATCCTGTATGTTATTTTGAGCTCCTTCCAGGAAAGACAAGATAGAAAAGCAAAATCTAAATAGAAGAAGGTGGCCAAGGGTATAATAAAGGTGATTTCCCCCACCCTCAGTTTGGAGTGCTAGAACCTCCTTTGTGGTCATTGGATGTGGCCTCTCCTCAGTCAGACATACCTGTATGTGGGGAATACAAATAGTGTTTTACCAACAGAGTTTCTATTGGCTGCCTCCAGGCCTCAAGGCAACAGGGAAAAGGCTACAGGATGTCATTACTAGTTTCTTTTTCACTTGCAGATGTGACTGTATTTGATCCTATTTTTCCCTAGAGGCAGGAGCCTGAGGGGTTGACCTGCTGTTTTGAGATGAGGTTTTTGTGGTGTTTTATTTTGCAATCCATCCAGCTGGGCTACAGAACTCTAGCTCTAGCCAAGGGCACCAATAATTTTTCATCCTCTTGCAAAGCAGTGGAAGAAGACAAAAGCAGCTTCATTTCTCTGGTAAGGTAAACATATCCCATGCTTGAAAGCCAGTCATGTTCAACTCTAGGGGCCGGTGCTCATCTCCATTTTCAGCCAAAGAGCCAGTGCTGTCTGTATCTGCAGACATTTCTGTGGCCAGCTGGCAGGCATGACTAGACACTGGAGTGCACGGAACACTGTTACCTTTCCCATCAAAGTTATACTTATTTATCTACTTGCAATTTCTTGCTTTTGAACTCCTAGTTTGTCCAGAGCTGGGACATAGATGGGAGCTCACTCCATAATGCAGCACTCAGATCTTGACCTGCTGACCTGCTGACCTTCCAGTCCTCAAGTTCAGCATCTTAACCACTAAGCCACCATAAGGTAAAGGTAAAGGTTTCCCTTGCTCGAAAGCCAGTCGTATCCAACTCTAGGGTTCAGTGCTCATCTCTGTTTCAAAGCCGAAGAGCCAGTGCTGTCTGCTTCTGCAAATGTTTCCATGGTCATGTGGCAGGCATGACTAGACACCAGAGCACACGGAACGCTGTTACCTTCCCACTGAAGTGGTCCCTATTTATCTACTTGCAGTTTCTTGCTTTCGAACTGCTAAGGTTGGCAGAAGCTGGAACAAAGACAGGAGCTCATTCCATCCTGCAGTACTCGGGATTCAAACTGCTGACCTTCCGAAGATTGTGAATCTGAAGTGGTAACCGGCAGCTAGGTCTGGGATGCTGTTGTCACCATGAGGTTGGAAATTACCAAAGTAATGCATTTGGCCTACAAAACCACATGAGTTCTTTTGATACACCAACAGATAAAGTGCGTACGATGAGCACTGGTGGTTTGATTTGGAGAGGTGCTATAGCCCATCCTCAACCCTACTATTTGTATGGAACCAGGAAAAAGAGGAGAAGCTCAGCAAGAAAGAAAGCAGTGGTCAAAGGTAGTTTGCTACTTACAGAGGAGAAAGAAAATCTCACTCCCATGCAAGAAAAGAAGCAAAAGATCAATATTTTCGAATGAGAAAAACCAACTACTGTACTTCATTCCTTTTTTTTTTCTTCTGAAATAGCTATAGCAGTGTTATCAGCAAACAGCAGTCGTAAGGATGTAAATCCTCACTCATCTCATCCTTACAGATGGAGGTGGCAAAATGCTATATTCTCCTTGCTGGTAAGAACAAGGAAAGTGTCTTGCACAAAACAACCATTTTCCTGTGCCAAACTGTGCCATTTGCCTTTGCAGGCGCACCCCCCCAATAACGGACACAGACAACATTGAAAGTGGATAACAGCATCGGGCCACATTTATTGATTCAATGCCCTAGTCCGAATTATAAATTTGTATTGGTAAAACGACCAATCATAATTCATAAGGCAAGCAGGCCGAAGTAACACTGGTAAGGTACCACCCCAAAATTGCCAACGGCAATTGGTTACAATGTATCAATTTGTATCAATTTGTTTGTTGACAACAAACAAATTGTTGACCGTAGTCAATAACTAACTCATGACCCCACCCTCTGACGCGTATCCGTGAAATCACAGGGGTGATGCATGCTGGTTAGCAATCGTCATCACCCCGTCGCCTGGTTCGTTGTTGACCGGACAACGTTTAACTAATTTATTCCTGTCTAGTGTTGTCCAGTCAATTGCGAACCTGCCGGATACCTGTGGGTCATACTGTTTACCTTACCAGTGCTACCCGCCAATGTGACCAAAGTCAACGTTAGGAACATAGAAAGACCCCTATATCAAACCATAGCAACAGTGTGGGATGGGCAAAAAAGCCAGGACCCGGAAGCCAATATGGGTCCCAGCCAAAAATTCCCACCCGGCCCCGAAGCGACCAAAATATCACACTGTTAACTAGGGAGGGGGTGGAGGGGAAAAAACTTCTCCGCTCCGTCGCTGAGGTAAAATGGCAGCTCGGCTGCCTCGTGGCCACCCCTTTTATCAGGGAGCTGGCCACGCCCCTAACTACCCGGATTCTCTGTCCTGTGGGGGGGGGCCGCAAAGGGCGCGGCGGCCATTTTGGCGCCGCGCTTGCATTGCAGGCGCACCCCCCCAATAACGGACACAGACAACATTGAAAGTGGATAACAGCATCGGGCCACATTTATTGATTCAATGCCCTAGTCCGAATTATAAATTTGTATTGGTAAAACGACCAATCATAATTCATAAGGCAAGCAGGCCGAAGTAACACTGGTAAGGTACCACCCCAAAATTGCCAACGGCAATTGGTTACAATGTATCAATTTGTATCAATTTGTTTGTTGACAACAAACAAATTGTTGACCGTAGTCAATAACTAACTCATGACCCCACCCTCTGACGCGTATCCGTGAAATCACAGGGGTGATGCATGCTGGTTAGCAATCGTCATCACCCCGTCGCCTGGTTCGTTGTTGACCGGACAACGTTTAACTAATTTATTCCTGTCTAGTGTTGTCCAGTCAATTGCGAACCTGCCGGATACCTGTGGGTCATACTGTTTATCTTACCAGTGCTACCCGCCACACGGAGGGGCTTCAAAGAAGACCTGACGCCCCCACCCAGACCGTCAGCTCGGTCGACAGGCCTGCTCGCCAATCACCCAACAGGAGGTCCATACCTTCTCGCGACAGGTGGACCCCATCCCTTGCATACAAGTCATAATTTTGTAGGCTAATATCGGGGTGATGACTGACCCGTCCCCAAGCCCCGTTGGCAAGAAACCGTGCCACCACCCTGTTGACCGTGCGCCTAGCGCGGTCAAGGGCCAGGAGGTGAACGCCCCCTCTATAAGAAAGGCGCGGGATAATGTCCAACCAAACCAGGGTTGTGGCAGGCCAGACATAATGCAAGTAGGCGAGGTCCCCGCAATTCGCATGCTTGAGCGATAAGCCGGTGACCTGGCCCAAATCAGTGCCCCCCAGGTGGATGATGAGAATGTCAGGCGGGTCAGCACTCAGGCCAGAAAAAAGGAAAGGCCGCAGCTCCCGCCATAACATCCCTGGCTTACCATGCCATGTGAGACTGGCGTGTTCACCCAGTCCCAGTCGGGGTCCCCACTCTGTCGCCGCAGCGTAACGCGCTGCCCTGTGCACATAGCTGTGGCCCACCAGCCATACTGTCACCGGTGTAATACAACACCCAGGGTCTGTAAGAAAATTGAGAAAAATTGAGAAAAAGACGGTAAGGTGACTGGACTGGTACTCATGGCGGGAGTGGGCGCACATAAAACTGAAAACATTGCGAGCCCCACCTCCCCATGCTGCGTATGTCAGCCCCAGAGTACCCAAAAGCAGCTGCTGTAGCGGCTGCACCAATACGGAATGAATGTGTGCCAAAACGGGCACCTGGTAGGCCCACCCTGGTGAGGGCTCTGGCTGTCACCTTCCAAAACTGAAATTTAGTAAGGGGAGACCCATCTTGGTGACAGAAAAACGGGCCGTGGTGCCTGCCACGCAATGCCAGGAATTCCTGTAGGGCACCAACCGGACAGATGTCTGCCAAAGAACACCGTAGCAGTCTTACACCACTGCCTACGCCATGCTGATCTGTCTTAGAGGAGCGTATCCTCAACTGGGCCCAGTCTTTGGCAACATAGACATCCTCGAGTTCCAGTGCCCTACACCTGCATCCGCCTTATACAGCATCTCAAGCTCGCTGTCGCGGAGCGCTCCAAAAAGGCCACCATTGTAGCCGCATGAAGTGGGCTGCCTCATTTCCAAAACAGAGGCCAGGCCAGCCCCGGGCCAATTGGGTAAAAAACCCTGGGAAAATCTTGCATCCGCCTTACTCAGCATCTCAAGCTCGCCGATGCGGAGGGCTCCAAAAAGGCCACCGTTGTAGCCGCATAAAGTGGGCTGCCTCATTTATCAAAACTGAGGCCAGGCCAGCCCCGGGCCAATTGGGTAAAAACCCTGGAAAACTCTTGCATCCGCCTTACTCAGCATCTCAAGCTCGCCGACGCGGAGGGCTCCAAAAAGGCCACCGTTGTAGCCGCATGAAGTGGGCTGCCTCATCTATCAAAACAGAGGCCAGGCCAGCCCCGGGCCAACTGGGTCATAAACCCCCTGGGTAAATGGGGTGGCGGTCGCCCAGGAAACGCCCGGGCACGCGCACCCACCCCTCCCAACATGTCTCACCCGGAAGTCATTGGTGCTGTCCACACGACCTCCCACTTTGGCCCTAAAAGCCAACCCGACAGCTGAGATGCTATGGTGCGTGGTGCAAGGCCCTGGGGATACAGGTAAATCGTGAACCGCAGAACATGGGCTACTGGAAAAGGCCAGGTTCCTGGCAGTCAGAATCGGGTACATAATACTCTAAGGAACTAAATGCGTGGTGATACGCCTTACTCATGCATGGCGCTAGTGACAGGCCAATCGCCCGGTTCACCTCTCCTTGCCAACGGTCCATCTCACATCCGGGAGTGGCGAGGGAAATTCCTCCGCATCCGGGGGCCGAGGCACGGAACCGGGAGATCTGCAGGCGGGACAAAGCAGCAGCAATATCATTATCAACCCTTGGGACATGCCTGGCCCTGAAGGGAACGTTGAGGCACAGGTTGCATAACACAAACCAACTAACTAGCTCCATAACCCCGGGCGATTTGGAATTCTGTGCAGTGACGATGCGGAAAACAGCCGCGTTGCCATGCCAAAGTTGCACAACCGAGTTGGCCCACCCCTTGCCCCATAGCATCAAAGCACCCAGGATAGGGAAACATTCCAGATACGTGAGACCCTGCAGGCGACCCTTGCCTGCCCAGGATGGTGGCCACCCACCATAGGCCCACTTCCAATTGAAGTACATCCCAGAAACCCAGGAATCCTGAGGCATCGGACTGCATCTAAAAGCAAGGGGGAGCCAGGAAATCAGACCCCAAAATGACACCCCGTTGAACTACCTCTGGATCTATGGCCAGACAAGCACGTCTGCCCCGATACCCCGGGTAAATCTGAGCCTGTGGTGGGGCCTGGATAATCCCGCCATAGCGTCGCACCAGCGCAGAGCAAATGCCCTGCCCGGTGCGAAGACCCTGCCAGCGAAACTGGGGTGACCATGTAGCACCAGAAGTTCCCTCAGTGATGCCATGCACTCTGCCAGCTAGACCGCGACAAGGGCCACTAGCCTTGACACCTTATCCCGCTGCAACCTAGAATCCTGCGCTATCGTGTTGCTCTCCACCCCAGGAATACTAGCTGTGGAGATGGGCCCTCGGTCTTTTCGGGCGCTAAAGGGACACCAAGTTCCTCCATTAGCGTCTGAAATGTGTTGAGGAGACGTGTGTACGTGTCCCAGCCCCGTTCAGCCCCGAATAAAACCATCCAGGGAATGGGCTACAGACCGGGACCCTGACCTGCGGACAAAAGCGCAATCTAGTAAAATGGTGAAACGCTCGAATACCGAGCCCCAATGGAATAGTCAAAAGGCATGGCATCACTGAAATAATATGCTCCCCGGGACGGGGGTGCAGGGACAGTGCCACGACCCTGCCCGCATAGACCATTTTGTCAAAGCTGGCAGCGGCCACCTCCTCCCTCGCCTTAAGGGATAAAAGATTGGGGGCATCCTGAGGGGACCCGTTACCCATGAAAAGGATCCGGAACCCCTGCCTAAAACCCTGAAGGAGATAACCCGCATCCTCTCCCTTCAGATACCATGTGAGCCAACGCCCCAACATGTCCACCTCAAATGGGGAGGGAGCCCTTAGGTGAACTAGATCCATCTGCGGCAGTCTTGCAAGCCCCCTGTCTGCCCCACCCTCTGCCCCGCATCCTTCTATGCCTGGGACAGGCAGAGGCCGCATGGGGGCCAACACAGGTGGGACATCCCTGTCTGTATATACAAGTCCTCCCATTAGAGGAGCCATTGGACAAGAAAGTCCAGCACGGCAGGCGGGCTGGAACCCCCCGCCCCGCCCCATGGCAGGTGACCTATGCTGGGGCCGCCCGCTGAACCGCATGCCCACAATGGTATATCTCCCCGGGCACAGGGCGCTTGGGCGTAAAGTACAAAAGCCGCAGGCTCTGGCCTGGCTCATCCCGCCTAATCCCCAGGGTGTGGGGGAATCCGCCTAGGCATTCCTTGTCACAAGCCAACCACGCTGGGCCCGGAAAGTAAACCATCGCCCGGTAGATGTTGTCCAACTACAGGACCATCGGAATTGCCAGATCCGGCCGGGCCCTAAGGTACACCGCCATGCATATGATGCAGGCCGGCGACCATTTGGCCCACATACTTGGTGGCTTGCGACAACGTGCCTGCCACTATCCTTTTCATTCCGCCCCTCCATCTCTCCTTGGTGGGCACCTCGTTTAGGAGTGAGAAGATATCCACATACTCCCCCCGCCAAATTTACTCCCTGGCGGCCTGTGCCAAGTGGTCACTAGCAGTAAGGAATAGGAGCTTAGACCAACCCGGCCACCCCAAACATGCCCCTCAGGGTAGGGAACACCCCCCACCACGGGGCCCCGGGGATGTGTGTGGATGTACTCGCTTACACCGTATACTCACATGCTGCACCCCCGCGGGCCGCCCCCACCGGGGGTTCCGGCCCACTGGGGGCGTCGGAGCTCACGACCGACGTAGAGCTCATCACCGGGGCTTGACCTGCACCTGGCTGCTGGCTGGGGAGCTGCGAGGCAGTGGCCGAAACCGCGCCACGCGCCTGCAGCAGCTCAACCCTCCCTGTCGGCTGTTGTCCTCCTGCCGACAGCGCCTCGAAAGGAACCCTAAAAGGGGGGGGGCCCGCCTGACTGGCCCGAGCCAACGACGCTTCAAGGGCCACAAGGCGAGCCAGTAAGGCTTCCACGGTGACCTGGGGCCAAGGGCCGGCCGGCCCGCACGGTCCAGACGCGGGTACAGGTCCCTGTACCCCAGGACCCGAATATGGCCATTGGCCAATACCGAAGCCCGGCAGGGTCGGTGGAGAAACCTGCCAAGGCAGGGGGCCGCACCACCCCCCAAGGCTAGAGGGCCCCGGGGGAGGCGGCGACCCAAGAGCAGCAGGCCCAACCTGGTGGGCAGATGCAGGAGCGGTGTCCACCGCTCGCGGGCCGCGGGCCGGATCCCCTACCGCGCCCGCACTCTGTTCGCCCGCTCCGGGCCAAGGGGCAATAGACCCCATTCCGCCGATCCCGGCAGGGGCAAAGGCGGCTGCTGAGGAGGCGGCACCGCGGTCCTCCGACCTGGGTTGCGCCTCCTGACAGCGCGAGCCGCACTCGAAGCTGCCTTCTTCTTCGAAGGCATCTCCACCGGAGTAAAGGGAAGCCAAAAAGGAAAAAATCGCCGCCAAAGGCTTCCTGGTAAGTTAAAGAGCGACGGAGACACAGGGGAAAAAACTTCTCCGCTCCGTCGCTGAGGTAAAATGGCAGCTCGGCTGCCTCGTGGCCACCCCTTTTATCAGGGAGCTGGCCACGCCCCTAACTACCCGGATTCTCTGTCCTGTGGGGGGGGGCCGCAAAGGGCGCGGCGGCCATTTTGGCGCCGCGCTTGCATTATTGTAACATTCGTAAACATTAAACAATTTGTTCTAAAATGAGAACTGTTGCCTTGTTGCATGGCCATTGAAGGATTTGAAGTGTTGATGTGCCATCTCTATCATTCTTAATAGTTGTTTGCTTATTCTGTGTTTATTTTGTGGATACGCTTTGCTTCTCAAATGCAAAGGACATTAATTTTGTGCAAATGTATTTTATGCAAATTGCCAAGTTCTTAAGCAAAAAGCACCCAGTTTCTTGTTCTGCTTTTAGCTAGAGGCAAGGGTTTTCATGGGACTTTAGACTACCCAGGAAAGTAACTCCTTAACACAGGAGTTCTCAACCTTTTTAAGCTGGGGGCCAGGTAACACTCCCTCAGACAGCTTTGGGGGCCGGATGGCTATTTTGCCCTTCCTCCACCACATGGCACTTCCTGGTGTGGTGGAGGCAGTGGGGGGCACATGAAATGGTGCCAAGGGCCACATCCAGCCCACAAGCCGCATCCAGCCCACAGGCCATTAGGATGAAGAGTGTAAATAGTATTCATCACATCCTCAGCTAACTCACTGGAAGATGGCAATACAAATTCACTCCCTGAACATCTTGCACACTTAAAACCCCTGCTAGGGTTACCAAAAGTTAGTCTCTCGACCATGGTCTCTCGACTGTGTGGCACCTGTGGGCCTCTGAATCAGAGGGAGCCAAGGCATGCACCGACAGAGAGCTTCCACGATATATCACACATAATATGGATCTGTTCCAAAGCTTTAAATATTACATTTTGGACTTTAATGTCCAGAATTCCTCCTGACAACATAAACTGATTATGCTTCCTGAGAGATATTTATGGCTATACTGTAGTTCTATAGTTCTCACATAACCAAGAGAGGCCTCCAAAAATTGGTACCCACAAGCATGCCCTGTTCTGAGTTGTATACAAGGTCCCTGATTCCAGCAGAACCCTATCCTAGGTGTCCCTTTTACAAAGAAACACCTGCTTGGTTATTGCTGCGTGTGGATAATACAACTTAAAATCTCATGGCAATTGTTAAAATCAGATTCTTCAAGTAAAGGAGAGCTGGAGGGGGGGGGGGGTGAGGACCTATTGAAAGCTTTCCACTCTATTTACAAGGAGAAATTCTCTAACATTTTGTCTTTAAGCCTAGAAAAGTTTATGGTGGTTTTTCCACTTTGGGGCAGCTATGGTATCTCGAGGCATCTGGGAGCTGAAGTCATTTCTCTTACCTCTGGACTATTCTTAAGTAAACCTAAACTTAAGCCTAGGTCCCAAATAACAATTGTGTGGGTTGCTGGAACTACAGAATTTCTATTTAGGCCTTAGCTCTTTTGAATTTGATTAAAGCTCTGAGGATCCAATCTTGGCCATGAAATTCAGATGGCAGGGGGATTACATAATGCTGGTGCCAGCTGATATATAAACGTAGCTGGGCCTTTTACTAAACAAAAGGATCAAACATATGGTGTAGAAATTACACCAAGCTTTACCACAGCTCACATGTCTTCATTAGGAAGAGAGGAAGGGAGGTGGCAGCTAGGAAGAATAACACAATACATTACCATTATGGAAATGTACTGTTAATAAACAATAATTTGTTCAATATATCATTCTGGCTTTGTGCAAGAGGAAGTCTGGTAAATACTTGGTCCCAAATGCCTAGTCAATCATCTCCTGTTAGCACGTCACTCACTTAGAGAGTCTTTGGAAGGAGCACAGTTGACTGCTTTAGAAGGGATTAGCAAACTGCTATAGGTTACAAGGATCCTAGTGGCGGTTGTCAAATTAAACCCTCCCTTCTCTACCCCTTCCCTTTCTCTCTCCTATCACCAGTAAGCCAAAGTAATAGAAAATAACACAAAAAAGTGAGAGAAAGAGTAGAGAAAGAGATAAAGTTGTCTTTTCAACAGGAAGCCAGGCTGCAACGTTCATGCCATTGTATTAGCTACATTTGTAGGGGTACACAGAAAGAGCCTCCTCCTCAAAGACTGTGGTGTTTTGTGAACCACAATCAGGAGGTAACAGCAAACTTGAGTTACCAGCTAATCTTTCTCAGGCAAAAGAAACTGCAGAATGAACTCACCAAAAGGTGCCTTCATTTTGGCAGTTTCACATCTGGCCTAGTACCTTTCTTTTTGTAAATGAATAGCCTAAAGTAGGGGTGCCCACATTTTTCGGGCCGTGGGCCAGTCACATGGTTCCTCCCACTGGAAGCAGACGTAAAATACGCCTGCACATGAGCAAAACTCTGCCGTAAATGAACCCACAGCTATGCCACTCTCTTTCACAAACTGATACAGAAATAGGTCAAAATGAACGTCGGGTCAGGATAATGAGAAACAGAGTCCACCCAAAAGTGGCAGCTTTACTCATCCCTACATTTCCTCTGCTGAAATGATCAGCAGGTGTGTGGCCATAGCTCTTCGTGGATTGTGTCCTGCTATCTTTCCACAAAGAGAAGACGGAAAGTAGGTTACCAGCCACCACAACACAGCTTGCAGTTGCTGCATTGAGTAAAAAATTGTTCTTATTAGACTTCTGCATTAAAGTTGGTAGACTTTCCAAAGGATGGGAATACTAATGAATTTATGGGTGAGTCATTCTTCTGTCTAAGGTGGTAGTTTCATTGAGTGTTGCTTTTAAACTTTTCCAAGAAAATATTTGGTCATTTTTTGTTATTTTGAGAGAGTGCAATGAAAATAGCATAGAATTGTTTCATTGTGTTTCGATAATTAAAAAATATAGCTTTTTTCCATTTAAGTGGCACTTACTTAATGAAAATAGCTGCTCTGCAGGGACAATTCTGAAGGAACAATTTTGACACAAAGACCTGAAATGGAGTTGACTGCTGCGTAATAAGCAGTGTATTATGCAGCAGCAGCTCTGCTGGAGGAGAATACATTCAAGGTGTATAGGAAACAATATCGCTTTGATGCTGATTGGTTACTTTAGAGTTTTCTAGATAGCTTTGCGAGTTAGGTACCTGGCTGGGGAGAGAGAGGTTAGGAGTTTGATTCCTTGCAGGACAAAAGCCTACCTATGTGGCCTTGGGCAAGCTACACAGTCCTAGAGAGCCCTCCGGAAGGGGAGGACCATTAAACCACTTATAAGTAGTCTATACCTGGAAAATTAAGGAACATTCCACCTCAAGTGGGAATCAACTTAGTGGCATGTTGGTGGTGGTGGTGGTGGTGGTGGTGGTGGCGGTAGTGGTAGTAGCAGTAGCAGTAGCAGTATTAGTATTAACCACCTTAGGCTGCAGTCTTCTATGTTCTTGTCTGGGAGTGCTGTTTGTTAAAGGTATCTATTAACCTTTTTCTTCCCCCAAACAATGTATAATAAAATAGATAAGAACATTCCATAAAAATAAATTGAAAACATTTTTAACGGCTAGAGACAACATTGATAAGTATGGTTCTGAGTGACTTCCAGAATCTCCATAGTGATGGAGCAAGCCTGACATCACTTAAGAGGGAGTTCCATAACTGAAGTGCAGAGCATACCCTACCCTGTGTCATGTATTCTTCAACTTAGCATCTTGTAAAAGGAAGAGGTTGGAGCCAGGTGGGAACAAAGAGCAGAAGAATAATCATACAAATATGACCACCTTCCCCTCCTCCTCCTTCTACCCCATCAGGTGTCGAGGGAGATGCAAGGTTCTTGTACCTCTAGCGGCCTCCAACCGTGTTATTTGGTTTTGTTGTTCTGTCGCACAGTCGATTCCGACCCTTTGTTTGACCTTTATTTGGTATTCTTGTAATATTTATTTGGTATTCTTGTAGTATTTCTTTGATGTTATCTCTCCACCTTCCTCTGCATCTGCCTTATGGCCTTTGTCCAGAATCAGCTCATAATCTCGTTATCTAACCCAGGCTGAACAAATAAGCTTCTCTTGCCCTGCCCCACTCCCCCATTCCCAGTTTCACGTTTCTCTAGTTAAAGTGGCCATCCAAAGATAAGGGGTTGACATTTAGCAACTCTTCTGAGAAAAATCCAATATATATTTAAACCTTCCATGACAAGCTAACAGATTCAGATGTGGGACTCTAAAAAGAAAAATCTGTCGGGTGATAGTGGCAGTAGTGTGAGTGTTTGTATTTAGAGTTTACAGTGAAGTCTAAAATAAATTTGCAGTGCAGACATCTCATAATTATGCAACTTGCATCACATCTTGACCGTGAGGGCATGTAAAGAAATGTTGCTCCATCTCTCTGGGACACTGTATTTAATTTGATCTACAGCAAATTCCAAACCTGCCTTCATAATTGCTTGTTTTGCACAAAACAATACACACTGGAACCTCCTTTGCCTAATTGAATTCCATGGCTACAATACTGTGGATAAGTGGTGGCATCCATTGGAGAATGGGTATGTCATTTGGGCCAAGCAATCTCTAGGATGTGTCCTTAATAGAAAGCTTTTCCTGAGAGCCTGAGGGATTGATGAATCAAGCCTGGTATTGGAGAAGAGAATGGCAAAGGACTCAACGACCACTTTGTCATGTGGGAGTCAGTTCAAGAGTCTATAATTTGCCATGGATTTGTGGCTCAGGAGACCAATGTGTATCTACATCAGGAGTTCTCAACCTTTTTAAGCCAGAGGCCAGGTCATGCTCTCTCAGACAGCTTCAAGGGCCGGATGGCCATTTTGCCCTTCCTCCACCACATGGCACTTCCTGGTGTGGTGGAGGTGGTGGAGGGCCACATGAAATGGTGCCATGGGCCACATCTGGCTTGCAGGCTGCAGGTTGAGAATCCCTGATCTACATTGTCTTCCTCATTATTTTTATGTAGGAAATAGGTCATTTACAGCAGTCCTGAGATGTCAGGGAGCTCAGTGTCTTGCTCTTGGTTTAGCCTCTCAGAAATTTCCATTGTAGCAAGGACTCAGATAGAACGTGCAATGACTCTTAATTTTCAGACACTCTGATATTTATCCAGCTGCTTCTCATGGGCAAGTTTCTTTCCAGCTGTTGCTTCCTCCAAAGATCTGCTGCACTTGCCACATATCTGGAAAGGAGCTATCCCTGGTGCTGGTTTCTCTATTTCATTCTTCTTCTATGTCTAGGCCAGACATGAAACTGCCAAAATGAAGCCACCTTTTGATGAATTCATTCTGAAGTTCCCTTCGCCTGACCTAGTGTGAGCCAGCAACACAATGTTGACATTACCAGGTTGTGCCAGGTTGTGGTTCAAAAATACCACAGTTTTCAAGAAGGCTCTTTCTGTCTACCTTTTGATGAATTCATTCTTAAATGTCCTTTGCCTGACCTAGTGTGAGAAAGATTAGCTGGCAGCACAAGGTTGCAATTACCAGATTATGCCAGATTGTGGTTCAAAAATACCACAATTTTCGAGGAGGCTCTTTCTGTGTACCCCAATTTCTCTATTGCCAATAGAGCAGTGTTTTCCAACCTTTTGTTTTTGGACTTAAATTCCCAGAAGCCTAAGTCAATTCCCCAAAGCACTGAGCAGAAAATTGTTTAACTGGATCCATTTATTACTAAGCTGACTGTATAAAACACCATTGCAGCAACCCATTGCTTTATTTTATTTTTATTTTGAAAGATTGAATCCTATCAAATGTTGAGGAAAAGAATTAGCAATTTCCCTGGTCTTCAAATTTGTCACATTTGAAACCCTGCAGCAACCAAGTTTTACTGTAGAATTTTACTATAGGGTTAAGGAACTTTTGGTCTTTCAAATATTTTGTGTTGCAACTTCTACAATCATTACTAGGCATGGGATTTTTGGGTTATAGCCCCCAGGAAACTGGGACTTTTCCTAGTCAGATCTTTTGGGGGGTTTAATCAAGAAATCAAATTCCTGACAGTGTTTTCAAGTTCTTAAGGTAATGAATTCAGATGCTTGTAGCAATTTTCATCCTGTAGAGAAGACAGAGAAATGGATGGGCAGGGCTAAATTCTGTGAGAGCTGCAAGAGATTATGGGTGTGGTAGTCTCTGCCTGAGGGCTGCAGGGGCTTAGTGGTTGAGATACTGACCTTATGACTGGAAGGTCGAGAACTGAGTGCTGCATGATGGAGTGAGCTCCCATCTCTCTCTCTCTCAGCTTCTGCCAATCTAACAGTTCAGAAGCAAGAGAGTGCAAGTAGATAAATAGGTACTGCTTTGGCAGGAAAGGTAACAGTGTTCTGTGCACTGCGGTATCTAATCATGCCTGCCAATTGACCACAGAAACATCTGCAGACACAGACAGTGCTGGCTCTTTAGCTGTAAATTGAGATGAGCACTAGCCCCTAGAGTTGGACATGACTGGCTTTCTGGCAAGGGAGACCTTTACTTTTAGTCTCTGCATCTGAAACCTACTGACAACCCCTTGTAGTTCTCATGGAGTTTAGCCCTGCCCACCCATTTCCTCTGATTCCTCCATTGAATGAAAATAGCTGCTAGAGTCTGAATTCATTGCCATAAGAACTTCTTCTTCCATGTCTAGGCCAGACATAAAACTGCCAAAATTAAGCCACCTTTTGATGAGTTTATTCTGCAATTCCTTTCGTCCGACCTAGTGTGAGAAAGATTAGCTGGCATAAGATGACCATTGCCTGTGTTACGCCCGATTGTGGTTCAAAAATACCACAATCTTTGAGGAGACTCTTTGTGTGTAATACTCTCCAACCACACCTCCATAAGAACATGAAAACATCTATTAGGACTTTTCATTTCTTCATTAAAGCCCAGAGAAGTCTGGCTGATAAATTACTGCAGATTTATGGAGGCTGTGACATGTGAATTCTGAAAATCCCATGAGTAGTCGCCATGCTTGGATGAAGTTGATAGGAGCCAAAATCCAAAACATCTGAATTTAATTTAATTTAATTTAATTTATATACTGCCCTATCCAATGGACTCTGGGCGGTGTATACAAGTTAAAACCAATATAAAACAATTTAAAACCCCTTCAAAACAGTAATATTATCCCCCGCTGTGCCATTTACTATCTAAAAACAAATATACATTTGTTTTAGATAGTAAATGGCACAGAAAGGCCAAAGGTTCTCCCACCCAAAATGTAATGCTTCTCTAAACAGAGGAAGCTACTATCTCAGATATTCTCTAGTATACAATTATCAGTTTAGCTTTTGCAAACTTTTTCACTTTCTTTGACAATCACAATTAGATCTCTTGTTTTGCTATCACAAAGACAGCTGTGTTGCTTCTTGTTTTAGTTCTTTAAGTCAGTAGAGGGAGCCTCTTGCCTCGCTTGTGAGAGATGGTAACAGCGAACAGCTGTATTTTTCTCTGATTCTGCCATTGCGTCTTGCCATCTTAGTGGTTAAGATGCTAAACTTGATAACTGGAAAGTTGCCAGGTCAGCAGTTTGAGACCTTGGTGCTGCATAATGGAGTGAACCTCCTTTGTCCCAGCTCTGGCCAACCTAGCAGTTCAAAAGCAAGAAATTGCAAATAGATAAATGGGTACCATCTCTGCTGGAAGGCAAACAGCATTCTGTGTTAAGTCATGCCTGCCACATGATCACAGAAACATCTGCAGATGCAGACAGCACTGGTTCTTTGACTATAAATGGAGATGAGCACCGAACCCTAGAGTCGGATACAACTGACTTTCGAGCAAAGGGGAGAACCTTGCAAACAGTTAGCCTTAATGAGCAATTATCATGGCCAGATTTATATGCTCATTTACTTACTTAATTAATTTGCGATCTGGTACAGGTATCTCTTAATCCAGAGTCCCACCCCCACCCCTTAATCCTAAAGCAAGTGCCATGAATGGTGATGTAGTGGAACCAGGGCATGAAGGGTTTTTTCTATCCAAATAGCAGGAACTCAATCATCATCTGCCATTACCCCCAATCTTTCCTGAGTTTGGATGCCATTTTACAGCAGGTAGAGAAAGAATGGATTTTTTCCAGGAAAATTATAGTGTTGCAAGTTATCTCCTTGTAACACATAAATGTTTGATGACGACTAAGATGCTCAATTAAAATCATTTTCTTGTGGCCTGTTGAATATTTTCTCAGATGTCTTGACATACCATGAATGCTGCCAGAGTAATTTAACAAGGTGTCAGTAGCACACAAGTAGGTTCATTACCAGAGCCCCCTGAAATCACTATGCCAGTTTCCTCAGTGGGGATTCTATCTTTACCTATAAGGAGGGACGTTAACCATTGGAATCCAGTATACACGCCCACACCCATCCATACTATCCCCTACCGAGCTGCCCGCACTTACCTTTACCCTGACCGGCCATTGCCACAAGGGTCCAGCAGCGGCCAGTGGGGCAACTGCCCCACGAACGCGGCCAACAAACTACCAGGCCCAGCATCCTCCATGCGGTGCAACCCCTAAGCCAATGAGGCTGAAAGGCGCGAGTGCGGAGGAGGCAGGGCAGCCAGCGTGGCGGTTTTTAAAAAAACACGCCAAGAGGAAAAAAACTTCCAAAGGCCCAGCTGGCAAAAGGTAAGTGCGGTCGGTGGGGGTTAGGGAGTGGGGGGAGCATGGCCCTGGGAACCATGCCCCTCCTACCCCACCACCTTGCCCCCCACTCCCTAATACCCACCGACCGCACTTACCTTTTGCCAGCTGGGTCTTTGGAAGTATTTCCCTCCCGGTGCAGCCTTCTGCGTAGGGAGAAGCACTGGCCTGTCCTTCATCCCTGCGGGCGTTGAGGCCTCCATGCCCAGAGGGATGAAGGACAGGCCAGTGCTTCTCATAATGCAGAAGGCCACACCAAGAGGGAAAGACTTTCAAAGACCCAGCCGGAGCTGGCAAAAGGTAAGTGTGGTCGGTGGGGGTTAGGGGGTGGCACGGCCCCAGTAACCATGCCACCGCCCCCCACCCCATCACCTTGCCCCCCCCCCACCTCCTAACCCCCACCGACCGCACTTACCTTTTGCCAGCTGGGACTTTCCCACCGCACTTACCTTTTGCCAGCTGGGTCTTTCCCTACAAGGTGCGGCCTTCTGCGTTTTATTTCATCCCTTCTTCAACACCCGCAGGGATGAAGGACAGGCTGCTGTGCCTCCCAACGCAGAAGGCCGCTCCTTGTGGGGAAAGACCCAGCCGGCAAAAGGTAAGTGCAATCGGTGGGGGTTAGGGAGTGGGGGGGGGAGACATGGCCCTGGTAACCACCCCACTGCCACCCTGCCCTACCACCTTGCCCCTCCAATACCTGCCCCCTTACCTTTTGCTGGCTGGTCTGTTAGCCCAGGGAGGAGACCATGGCCGAATCCTTCAGCTATGCATCCTCCCCGAGCAGCGGAAAATGCAAGGGCACCAAAGGTGCCCGCAGTGCACTCCCCGTTTGCCCAGGAATGCAGGGCCGAAGGACCCAGCCACTGCCTCCTCCACGGGAAGAGGGAAACGCAAGGGCGGTGAAGGCGCCCACAGCAAACTTCCCATTCGCCCGGGGAGGAGACAGTGGCTGGGTCCTTTGGTCCTGCATCCACCCCGGGCACCAGCCAAACCACCCTACCCTCCCAGGAACACCCAACGTAAAAAATACAAACAAATGAATAAAGAAAATAAACAAGTAAACAACAAAACACTCAACAACAAACACAACAAAACACATCCAAAATACAAAAAGCTAACAAAAAACATGAAAAACTCACTATAACACCCTATCTACAACAAAACAACAACACGAAAAAACCTTACTCAAAAACGAAAAACAACACAATGTACAAAAATAAATGCGAACAATTTCAAAATAAGAAATAACATCCAGAAAAATAAAAAGCAAAAAAACACATAGAAAATCCAAAAACAATACTAAACACCAAGCCAAAACACTACATTAAATAAACAAACACTCTACTTAAACTCCCCAGCCCAGCACCCCAAAATCACAACAAAATAAAAAAAATAAATAATAACTCAAGAGAACTTACGAAACACGTCCTCCCTCCACTCCATCTCAGCATAACTGATGAGACAAAGATAATCGCATTCTTAATCACAGCCCCACCTAGAGGCCGGAAGAGTATCCAACAGTCAAAAAAATATTTTAAAAATCCAAATAAAAAATAAAAAATATAAAAAATGAAATAAATTCAAAAACCACAAAATCCAAGTGACCCCCACCCAAACCACCCATAACCAAAAAAACACACAAAAACTGCCCAGCAAGGCCAGGCAAAATATGCTAGTAAATATATAACAGGATATTGGCTGTTAGCTGGACAAAAGACCTGTTTCTGGAGGAATTGCTAGAACTGGTTTGTAGGGGGCTGGCTATAGGGACCGGCATTGCTGATCAGCTGCTCTTCCAGATTTGCCAATAAAGGTAAAGCTAAAAGCTAAAATGTAAAGGTCACCCTTGCTCGAAAGCCAGTCATATCTGACTCTAGAGTTCAGTGCTCATCTCTGTTTACAGCCAAAGAGCCAGCGCTGACGTTTCCATGGACATGTGGCAGACATGCCTCAACACCGGAGTGCATGGAACGCTGTTTACCTTCCCACCAAGGTAGTTCCTATATAACTACTTGCAATTTTAAGCCAGGAGGCTCAAATGCCAGCCCCATACCCCTCACCTCCGCTGCACCCCTCTCGGCTTCAGGGCCAGGTGGGAGGAGGCCTCGGTGGGCGGCTCGAATGGCTCCGGCTGCACCATCATCACTGGCGCCATCTTCTCTGCCACTTTCCTTCTGCCGCTGCTACCGTTCCCTATCGGGGGTTGGGGTTCTGCCCCATTAGGGTTGAGGGTGGTTTTAGGGGAGGGGAAGGGGATATGTGGTTAGGGCAGAACCTAGTGGGGGGTGAGTGCTCCACTTGGGGGCAGGATTGAGGTTCCTGGGGCCCACATTCCGGTAGTGACGGGTATGGGGCGATATGGCAGGAACTGTGGGACGGGCTGCACTCGGGGAATGAGGGACCACTGTTTAATATCCATCCTTTGTTCCAGCCCCCCGGTTCATTCTCTGGTTCCTGGACAGCAGGCCCAGAGTGACCTCTCCCTTAGGCTGCTGCTGCTGAATGCCAGGTCATTTTGAAATAAGGCTCCCCTTGTGTATGATTCGATCTTAGGGGAGTGAGCCGACCTGGCGTGCATCACAGAGACCTGGCTGACACCTGAGTACAGTGTCCCTTTGTCTGAATTGAGTCCAGCTGGGTTCGGGGAGTGGCACCAGCCTAGAGGTAAGGAGAAGGGCGGTGGCATCGCCATTGTGGCCCGAGAATCACTTGGAGTTATCAGGGCCACCGCACCACAGGTGCAGGGTTGCAAGCTGATTCTCCTTCGGTTTGGACCTAAGAGTCAGTTGGGAATCCTGCTCCTGTACCTGCCCCCTTGCCGGGTAGTTGATTCCCTGCCTGACCTGCTCGAGGCAGTCGCGGCTTTAGCAGTTGAGCTGCCCGGGCTCATGGTCCTGGGCGACTTCAATTTGCCGTCACTGGAACCTGCCTCTGAGGCTGCTCGAGAGTTCATGACTTCCATGGCAGCCATGGGCCTGACTCAAGTAATTCAGGGTCCTACCAGGAGCCGTGGCCAGTCCCCTGACTTGGTTTTCCTGTCAGAGCAGTGGCTGAGTGATCTGAATTTACAGGATATAGAGATAACACCAGTGTCATGGTCAGATCACTATCTGGTGACTCTGGATTTTCAGGGAGTGATGCTCCACCGTAGGGTGGCAGGACCGGTTAAATTGGTCCGGCCCCGGCGACTGATTGATTCCGAGAGATTCCAGAGGGAGCTGGGGTTTTTTTTCCTCTGGACAGGCTGCACGATTCTTCTGAGACCCTGGTCACACTTGGGGGGAAGGAGGCGACTTCGATCTTGGATAGTATCACGCCATTGCGGCCTCTCCCAGCCCACATACCACGTAGGGCCCCCTGGTTTACTGATGAACTGGGGGACTTGAAGTGGGCAAGGAGACACCTGGAGCGCTGTTGGGTGAAGACCCAGTGCGAGTGTGACCAAACATGAGTTAGAGCCGTTATTAGAGCCTACCTCATGGTAATGAGGGAGGTGAAGCGCCATTACTTCACCACTCTCATTGCCTCCGCTGATAATCATCCGGCAGCCCTGTTCCAGGTCACCAGAGACCTCCTGGGTGGGGGGGGTGGGTGTCTGGACCCAGCTGGCAGGGCTCTGCTGCCGATTTTGCTGACCATCTTTCAGAGAAAGTTGCTCGAATCTGTTCAAGGTTTAATCCTGATGTGGAAACTGATTGCCTGGAGAGGGCTGGAGCAGAGTCTAGTCCAGTGATGGGCAGTCTTGGCCCTCCAGCTGTTCTTGAACTTCAGTTCCCAGAAACCCTGACCAGCTGGTGTGTTGAGTTGGGCTTCTGGGAATTGAAGTTCAAGAACAGCTGGAGGTCCAAGACTGCCCATCACTGGTCTAGTCATATTATCTGTGATTGGTTTGATCCAGTTGCCCCTGATGAAGTGGACAGGCTCCTTGGAGCTGTGTGTGATACCACTTGCTTATTAGATCACTGCCCTGCCTGGCTGGTTAGAGCAGCCAAGGCCACAACGGGCAGTTGGCTCGGTGCGATGGTGAATGCCTCTCTGTGGGAGTGTTTCCAGCAGCCTTCAAGCATGCGCTGGTCAGCCCTCTCCTGAAAAAGCCATCGCTCGACCCTACTATTATTTCTAATTTTAGACCAATTTCCAACCTTCCCTTCATGAGGAAAGTGTTGGAGAAAGTAGTGGCACAGCAGCTCCAGGGGGTTCTAGATGATACGGATTATCTGGACCCGTTTCAGTCAGGATTCTGGCCCGGTTATGGTACCGAGACTGCAATGGTCACACTGTTAGATGATCTCTGGTGGGAGTGGGACTTAGGCAACACCTCCATCCTTGCTCATCTGGACCTCTCGGCAGCTTTCGATACCGTCGACCACGGTATCCTTCTGGGCCAGCTCCGAGGATTGGGGACCCAGGGCACTGTGTTGTCCTGGTTCACCTCATTTCTGACGGGCCGGACCCAGTCCGTGTCTTTAGAGAGTGGGTTGTCCAGCCCTAGGCGGCTCCTGTATGGGGTGCCTCAGGGCTTGGTACTCTCACCTCTATTGTTTAATATCTACATGAAGCCGTTGGGTGAGATCATTCGTTCCCATGGGGTAAGGTTTCATCAGTAGGCCGATGACATCCAGCTGTACATCTCGGCCTGTGGGGACCCGAGTGATGCAGTCAAAGTCCTAACCAGGTGTCTGGAGGCTGTTCGGGTCTGGATGGGGGACAACGGGCTTCAGCTGAATCCTGGCAAGACTGAGTGGCTGTGGGTCCGGGGTTCCATGTTATCCTTGGAGTTACCAGCTTTGGTTCTGGATGGGGCTGTTTTACCTCAGACAGACCCGGTGCGTGATTTGGGGGTCCTCCTGGACTTGTGGCTACTGGCCGAAGAGCAGGTGGCCGCCACGACTAGGAGGGCCTTTGCACAGCTTCGTGTCATCTTCCAATTACGCCCGCTCCTGGACCAGGACTCTTTGCTCACGGTCACTCATGCCCTAGTCACCTCCAGATTGGATTATTGTAACGCACTCTACATGGGGCTGCCCTTGTTGACCATTCGGAGGCTTCAGCTAGTCCAGAATGCGGCTGCCCAGGTTGTGATGGGGCGGGGGCGTTATGCTCGTGCCTCACCGCTGTTCCGGGAGCTACACTGGCTGCCGGTGTGCCTCCGGGTGCAATTCAAGGTGATGGTTTTGACCTTTAAAGCCCTTCATGGCATTGGTCCATTTTACCTAAGAGACCGCATCACCCCTAGGTGTAATACCCGTCCTACAAGGGCTGATCAGAGGGGCTCGGTTATGGTCCCTTCAGCAAAAGTAGCCCACCTTTCAGGGACCAGTCAGCCCCGGCCCTCTGGAACCTCTTGCCTCTCGAACTATGCACCCAGATGGAGCTGCTCCCCTTTAGAAGACAACTGAAAACATGCCTATGCCAGCGGGTATGGGGCTTGGATGCATCGACTGCCAGTCCCGTTGGCTCATTTAGCCTATATGGGTTTTCTGTCCTGACTGTTTTTATCAGTATGGGTGGGTGGGGACTTTTGAATGTTTTTTAATATGAAGTTTTTAAATGGGGTTTGTTAATCTGTTTTATTTCTTGTTTCTATTATGTTGTTAGCTGCTTCAGGTCATGCTTGAGTGAGGGAAGCAGGATAGAAATATTTGAAATAAATTTTAAATAATAATAAATAATTTCTTGCTTTAGAATTGCTAGGTTGGCAGGAGCTGGAACAGAGACAGGAGCTCACTCCGCCATGTAGCACTCAGGAATCGAACTCCAACCATCCAGTCATCAAGCTCAAGATCTTAACCACTTGAGCCACCACAGTCCCACATACTCTACTGGCCATTAAATTTTAATGTGAGGACAATTGTGAGCCAATATATGCCTAACATGTACCCTATGCTTTTTCTAGACATCTGAATTGCCTCATAGTCTGTAGCACTTTTGTTTGCAGAGAAACATTAGAAAACATTAGAAAATATGCCAGGCTGTAGCAGCTGATTTATCAGAAAGAGAGTTTCATACTCCATAGCTCCACACAGCTTCACGTTTCCCATGGTGGTGATTTGGAGTTCTTCTAAGGCTACTAATTGTCTGCTTTGCAGACCCCATCATAGGGTTTCAGCAGGGCTGTCCTTCTCTTTGGCACTCTTTCAGGTTGTTTCTGGGAAATTGTGCCAGAAATTGTTTAAAACAATAGAAATATTAATCAAACCCCAGGCTGAGATGTGGAACTCTGCTGCTTATTTGACAGGAACATATTTTTATTTGTGTTTTTTTTTTAATGTAACCTCTCTGTCTGCCGACGCTCAAAGCAATGACTTTAAAATAATAATACAAAAGTACATAGATACAGGAGGACTTCCATTCCCAGAAGCCTAAGTCACTACGTTGGCTGATCAGTGCTTTAGGGAATTGACTTAGGCTTCTGGGAATTGAAGTCCAAAAACCAAAGGTTGGGAAACACTGAGCTAAACTGCATCATGTCCCCACCTCTGTTCCATTTAAAAATCTCTTTCACAAGAGAATAAAAATATAGTGCTAAGCCATATGATCTCTATATTTAATATTTGCCTTGAAAGGAGATACCTGGGCATTAAAAGATAGCATGGTTTACACCTGTACCTTTTACCGTCACTTTTCTCTGCAACTGTTGATTCTTAGAGCAACATGTAGGTCAGCAGTTGTCTACAGCTAATGCTTCTATTAAAAGAACAAGGGAGGAGAAAATTACATATTTGGAAGACGTAGCAAACAATGAGATTGGCAGTTATTTTCTGAAAATTGTGAAAATCTTATTGGTTCTGTATGAGTCTTGGTTTATAAACAGTGCATTGATCAACCATTTTCTACTTCAACTAGTTTTGTCTGCCAACAAACCAACCTTTTGCTCTAAAAAAAAAAACAATGATGGCAGTGGCAGACAATGGTGAAATGACTCTTGGCCTTCACCAAAGCAATGCAAAGCTACCAGGAAGATGACCCTGGACTGTATTTTCATTTGTCTGCTTTGCAGAATTGACGGACAGAAACTGAAATCGATAACATTGATGTAAGCGCCAACTAGCACTTGATGGAGTGAGCATCTCTGGAGGAAGTAATTACAAAGAACATACCTATTAGACTTTATTTATACAAGGGATGGCTGATAAATGCGAGGATGGCAGTTGAATGTGATGTCTCCTACGGTTCAATCTGTGAAACAAAAATGTCAGGGTCAACAGGAGAAAATGGCCGTATGAAAGACAACATTTGTTTTGGGGCGGAGTTGTAACATATACAGCTTTTTGGAAGTCTTAAAACTGCAAGATAGAGTTATGGAAGTGGAACTTCTAAAAGCTGAGCAATTATAAGAAGAACCTGAAACTTGTAGAAAGTTTTGGTCAGCCATGAATAGGAAGGTCAGAAGAAATGAAACGCTTACTTAAACTCCATGCCAAAAATAAATTACAGTGGACCCCCGCACAATGACAAAGCTTGGTTCCAAGCATCGCATCATTATGCGGGAAACATCGTTAATCGAGAGTTCTCGTATAACAATGGGAAAAAGTGGCCATCTATGGAGAAACCTCGTATAATGACGTTTCCATTGAAATGCATTGCAATCAACACAGACTGCAAGGCAAGTCAATGGAAACTTACTGGAACCTTACATTATTACATTAAGAACATTTGTTTAAAGATAAATACATTACAGAAATATTTAAAAAACCATACAACATTTTTTAACTTTAAAAAACTTTATAAAAGTGCAATTTTAAAAGTGGAACAGAACATGCAACATTTTTTTAAACTCTGAACCCATGGTAAAGTACAGTTGCAACATGAACAAAAAATACACTACGGAACCAAAGAGCATTTTTAAACTTTACAAAACTTTATAAAAGTGCCATTTTAAAAGTGGAACAGAACATGGAACATTTTTTTAAAACTCTGAAACCATGATAAAGTGCAGTTTCAACATGAACAAAAGAAATACACTACAGAACCAAAGAGCATTTTTAAACTTTACAAAACTTTATAAAAGTGCCATTTTAAAAGTGGAACAGAACATCCAACATTTTTTAAAACTCTGAAACCATGGTAAAGTGCAGTTGCAACATGAACAAAAAATACACTACAGAACCAAAGAGCATTTCTAAACTTTACAAAGATTTAAAACCACAGAATAAACTGTAGAATTAACTGGAGGAGGAGGAGGGCAGCTCCTAAACAGCACCTGAACAGGATGGCTCATCATCTGTTGTCTGTCTTTTGAACCACCTGTCCAGTGTCTGCCTCTGTTGACGCTTCTTTAACTCAACACGGGCAGCAGGGATGAAGGTGGTGGCACCGATGGCAAAAAAAGTATGCAGCTGCATCCTTACGTGCGAGGCAAGGCAGGAGTCTTTGGTAGACCTCGTGAACATCCAGCAATGCCTTCAACTCACTGCTGGGCAGGTCAGCCATCCTCTTCTTTCCTCCCTCCTCCTCCTCATCTAATGAGGAGTCCACCAACTCCTCCTCATGTCTCTGGAGCTCTAGCAATTCCTGGGTTGACAGCTAGGTCATGTCATGGCTGTCCACCAGCTCCTCCACGTCGTCGTCGGAGATGTCCAGCCCAATGGACCAGCCCAGGTCAACAATCTTGCTGACCACCACATCATCGGCCAGTTGTTCCGAAGGAGCAGCTTCAGCCTCAGTGACAGTCTGAGAACTGTCGGGCCAGAGGGGATGCCAGGCATCAATGAGATTGTGCTGACTGATGCCATCCCATGCCCTTTTGATCATGTACAGGCAGACAACAATGTGACCGCCACACATCGCCTGAACAGTTCTCTGGTGTAAAGTGTTTTGAAGTTGGAAATCAGCTGCTGGTCCATGGGCTGGAGAATCGGGGTGGTGTTCGGAGGCAGGAAGACAATGGAAATGAACCTGTTCTTCGGTCTGAGGTCATTTTCAAGCCCTGGAGGATGGACCAGAGCATTGTCAAAAAAGCAGCACTGCTTTCAAGGGCAGGTGGCTCGCCTCCAGGTAACTCTGTACAGTAGGTCCATCCAGACGACGAAAATGGGCCGTGCCACCCACACATTCCAAAACACGGCCATTTCATCCTTGTTCACCCTGCATTTCCTGAAGGCACTCGGGTTCAAGGAGTTGTACACCAGTAGGGGCTTGATCTTGAGGTCCCCACTCGCGTTGGCACAAAACAACAGGATGAGCCGGTCCTTCCATGCCTTGTGTCCTGGCAATGACATGGCCTCCTCGGTGACGAAGCATCCACTTCCAGAAGAGGCCTGTCTCATCTGCATTGAAAACCTGCTGCGGTAGATATCCCTGGTTTTGGATAAGTTCATAAAAGGTTGTGCAGGGTGAACAAGGACGAAATGGGCATGTTTTGGAGAGTGACCAGGAATGTGTGGGTGGCATGGCCCATTTTTGTTGCCTGGGTGAACCTCGTCTTTGGACCTACTGTACAGAGTTACCTGGAGGCCAGCCACCTGCCCTTGAAAGCAGTGCTGCTTTTTTGACAATGCTCTGGTCCATCCTCCAGGGCTTGAAAATGACCTCAGGCCGGAGAACAGGTTCATTTCCATTGTCTTCCTGCCTCCAAACACCACCCCGATTCTCCAGCCCATGGACCAGCAGCTGATTTCCAACTTCAAAACACTTTACACCAGAGAACTGTTCAGGCGATGTGTGGCGGTCACATTGTTGTCTGCCTGTACATGATCAAAAGGGCATGGGATGGCATCAGTCAGCACAATCTCATTGATGCCTGGCATCCCCTCTGGCCCGACAGTTCTCAGACTGCCACTGAGGCTGAAGCTGCTCCTTCAGAACAACTGGCCGATGATGTGGTGGTCAGCAAGATTGTTGACCTGGGCTGGTCCATTGGGCTGGAGATCTCCAACGACGACGACGTGGAGGAGCTGGTGGACAGCCATGACATGACCTAGCTGTCAACCCAGGAATTGCTAGAGCTCCAGAGACATGAGGAGGAGTTGGTGGACTCCTCATTAGATGAGGAGGAGGAGGGAGGAAAGAAGAGGATGGCTGACCTGCCCAGCAGTGAGTTGAAGGCATTGCTGGATGTTCACGAGGTCTACCAAAGACTCCTGCCTTACCTCGCACGTAAGGATGCAGGTGCATACTTTTTGCCATCGATGCCACCACCTTCATCCCTGCTGCCCGTGCTGAGTTAAAGAAGCGTCAACAGAGGCAGACGCTGGACAGGTGGTTCAAAAGACAGAGAACAGATGATGAGCCATCCTGTTCAGGTGCTGTTTAGGAGCTGCCCTCCGCCTCCTCCAGTTAATTCTACAGTTTATTCTGTGGTTTTAAATCTTTGTAAAGTTTAGAAATGCTCTTTGGTTCTGTAGTGTATTTTTTGTTCATGTTGCAACTGCACTTTACCATGGTTTCAGAGTTTTAAAAAATGTTGGATGTTCTGTTCCACTGTTCCATACTTTTTGTGGCAAAATCTTCCACAGCCGGAACATCGCAGCTGGCCACCTTGCTGTGTCTCACCACGCTGTGGATTTTGGAATGGCACTTAAAGCGGGTGAACCATCCACTGCTGGCCGTGAAGACCTCCTCCTCATCTGATGGGTCAGGTTGCTGTGCCATGAGATCAGCATGAAGCTGCCTCACCTTCTCTCTGATGATGGCCTCGGTGACAGTGTCTGATGCCTGCTGCCTGTCTCGAATCCACAGCAGCAACAATTTCTCCACCTCTTCCAAGACTGGTAACCGTTTTTTCCAAACCCTTGGCCACGGCTCTCTCCATAAACTTCTCATGCTGTTGGATGATGGTGGCAACTGTCAAGCAGGGTCATCCATACATCTTAGCGATGTCGACAATGTGCATGCCATCATTGTATTTCTGGATCATGGCCTTCTTCTCCTCCACCAATATCTGTTCCCTCTTTCCTCTGCTGACAGATGGTTTTTTCGATGTTGATGCCATTGCACACATATGAACTCTAGGATCAGCAAGGAAAACACATTTCACTTTTGTAGCAAAACAGGCCCTGCATTGAATCAGGTTGCAAAATGGTGGACATGTCCCAGCATGCAATGCCAGCACCTCCATGTGCTCAGTAGGACTTCATTTTGTAGCAAACAGGTCTTGAGTCACCAAAATGGAGGCGGTCCATGGTCAAGTCTAGCCCAGGACAGAATCCCACAAAGTGTGCAACCTCTGAAAGAGCAAACTGCTGAAATCACAAACTCACACAGCCGCAGAAGGCCACAACCCCCCCCCCAAAAAAAAAAACCAAAGAAATTTAAGTTTGAACTACACACCCTTCCCCCCAAGAGAGCAAACTGTGCAGAAATGCCACATAGAAATTTAATTTTAAAACACAACCCTCCAAAAGAGCCAACTGTGCAGAAATGCCAAAAAATAACACACACACACAGAGAGAGAGAGAGAGAAGGCCACAGCCAAAGAACTGAATGAGCAAAAAAATTTAATTTTAAAACACAAACCCTTCCCCCCCCCCAAAGAGCCAACTGTGCAGAAATGCCAAAAAATAACACACACACACACACAGAAGGCCACAACCAAAAATGAGCAAGAAATTTTAAACACAAAAAACCATTGCCACCTCCAGTCCCCCACCCACCCTGAAAAAATAATTACATCTGCCTACCTGTGCCAAAGAATCAATAAAAACGCTGGAAATCGCTCCAAAACACTCCAACTTGCCACTCAATCACTTGAAAACCACTGGAAACTGCTGTAGAAATTGCAAAAAAAACCTCACTCCATAATGCCTCAACACTCTCTCCGCCTCGTGCAACCCACAAGGAGAAGCAGTGCCTGTGCGCTGCTTTTTAAACCCCCCAGGCGTAAGGCAACATGGGAAGAAGGAAACCAGGAAGTGTGGCAAAGTCATCTCCTGCACAACGATGTGATGTCGTTGTGCAGATGGTGACTTTTGAGGAAAAAACATGTTGTTGTGTGAAAACGTTGTTATTCGAACGTGTCGTTGTGCGGGGTCCACTGTAATGGGTATGGGTCATTGTTTGTTTTTTACTATGACCAGATTCTTTATGTGGACATGGAATCAGAATACCATATTTTATTGACTCCTTGGCTGAAATCCAATAGCAGTAAAGCATAACTAGAGTAGGCCTCTTGAATAAAAGAGTTGGAAGGGGACTTTTAGGCCATCTGGCCCAACCCCTGCTCATTGCAGGAATCTGAATCAAACCAATCAAATCATTGGGTACGTAGCGAGTTAACACCAGTGTAAGTTCTATTGATTCATTGGCATACTCTAGTTGTGACTTACTACTATTGGATTTCAGAGTCTAGTACAGAATTTACTTATACTAGTCCCAGTCTAGTATAAGAGTGCAACATCTCAGCTCGCTCCGAATTACTTTAGCCTGTTGAATATTTAGAGACAACTTGTGGAGGTCAGAGCTTGGGAAGTTACTTTTTTTCCTACCTATGTTTCCCAACATTTTTTTCATTCCTGGCAGTGAACATTCAATTGTTGTTGTTGTTTCTTGCCACCCAAAATCTGTTGCATGAAGCAAGGACTTCATTATACCAGTTGGTAGAGCTGAGGGGCTGCAGTGGCTCAAGTGGTTAAGTTGCTGACTGGAAGGCAGCAGGTCAGCAGGTCGATACCTGACTACTGCATGATGGAATGAACTTCCATTACCGCATGATAGAATGAGCTCCCGTCTCTGTCCCAATCTACCAGTTCAAAAGCAAGAAATTGCAAGTAGATAAATAGGGACCACTTTGGTGGGAAAATAAACAGCATTGCAGGCGCACCCCCCCAATAACGGACTCAGACAACATTGAAAGTGGATAACAGCATCGGGCCACATTTATTGATTCAATGCCCTAATCCGAATTATAAATTTGTATTGGTAAAACGACCAATCATAATTCTTAAGGCAAGCAGGCCGAAGTAACACTGGTAAGGTACCACCCCAAAATTGCCAACGGCAATTGGTTACAATGTATCAATTTGTATCAATTTGTTTGTTGACAACAAACAAATTGTTGACCGTAGTCAATATCTAACTCATGACCCCACCCTCTGACTCGTATCCGTGAAATCACGGGGTGATGCATGCTGGCTAGCTATCGCCATCACCCCGTCGCCTGGTTCGTCGTTGACCGGACAACGTTTAACTAATTTGTTCCTGTCTAGTGTTGTCCAGTCAATTGCGAACCTGCCGGATACCTGTGGGTCATACTGTTTACCTTACCAGTGCTACCCGCCACACGGAGGGGCTTCAAAGAAGGCCTGACGCCCCCCCCCCAGACCGTCAGCTCGGTCAACAGGCCTGCTCGCCAATCACCCAACAGGAGGTCCATACCTCCTCGCGACAGATGGACCCCATCCCCTGCATACAAGTCATAATTTCGTGGGCTAATAGCGGGGTGACGACTGACCCGTCCCCAAGCCTTGTCGGCAAGGAACCGCGCCACCGCCCCATTGACCGCGCGCCTAGCGCGGTCAAGGGCCAGGAGGTCAATGCCCCCTCTGTAAGAATGGCGCGTGATCATGTCCGACCAAACCAGGGTTGTGGCAGGCCAGACGTAGTGCAAGTAGGCAAGGTCCTCGCAAATCGCATGCTTGAGCGATAAGCCGGTGACCTGACCCAAATCATTGCCCCCAAGGTGTATGATGAGAATGTCAGGCGGGTCAGCACTCCTGCTTGAAAACAGGAAAGGCAGCAGCTCCCGCCATAACATCCCAGGCTTACCATGCCATGTGAGACTGGCGTGTTCACCCAGTCCCAGTCGGGGTCCCCACTCTGTCGCCGCAGCGTAACGCGCTGCCCTGTGCACATAGCTGTGGCCCACCAGCCATACTGTCACCGGTGTAACACGACACCCAGGGTCTGTAAGAAAAATTGAGAAAAAAGGAAGGTAAGGTGATCGGATTGGTACTCACGGTGGAAGTGGGCGCACATAAAACTGAAAACATTGCGAGCCCCACCTTCCCATGCTGCGTATGTCAGCCCCGGAGTACCCAAAAGCAGCTGCTGTAGAGGCTGCCCCAATACGAAATGAATGTGTGCCATAACGGGCACCTGGTAGGCCAACCCTGGCGAGGGCTCTGCCTGTCACCTTCCAAAACTGAAATTTAGTAAGGGAAGACCCATCTTGGTGACAGAAAAAACGGGCCATGGTGCGTGCCACGCAGTGCCAGGAACTCCTGTAGGGCACCAACCGGACAGATGTCTGCCAAAGAACATCGTAGCAGTCTTACGCCACTGCCTACGCCATGCTGATCTGACTTGGAGGAACGTATCCTCAACTGGGCCCAGTCTTTGGCAACATAGACATCCTCGAGTTCCAGTGCCCTACAACTTGCATCCTCCTTAGACAGCATCACAAGTTCGCTGATGCGGAGCGCTCCAAAAAATGCCACCGTTGTGGCTGCATGAAAAAGGGCTGCCTCATAATGATCAAAACAGAGGCTTGGCCAGCCCCGGGCCAACTGGGTAAGAACCCCTGGGGAAATAGGGTGCCGGTCGTCCGGGCAACGCCCGCGCTCGCGCACCCACCCCTCCAAAACATGTCTCACACGGAAGTCAGAGGTGCTGTCCACATGACCCCCTACTTTGGCCATAAAAGCCAGCGCCGAGAGCTTGGATGCTATGGTGCGAGGTGCGAGGCCGAGAGCATGCAGGTGGACCATGAACCGCAGAACATGGTCAACCGGGATAGGCCAGGTCTCTGGCAGGTGAAATTGAGCTGCAAATGCCCTGTAAGAATTAAATGCTTGTTGATACGCCTTACGCGTGCGTGGCGCTAGTGACAGGCCAATCGCCCGGTTCACCTCTCCTTGCCAATGATCCATATCTCGTCCGGGAGTGGTGAGGGAAATTCCTCCGCATCCGGGGCCAAGGCACGGAACCGGGAGATCTGCAGGCGGGACAAAGCGTCAGCAATATCATTATTAATCCCTGGGACATGCCTGGCCCTGAACAAAACGTTGAGGCGCAGGCAGTGCAGCACAAAATGGCGAACTAGGTCCATAACCCTGGGCGATTTGGAAGTCTGTGCATTAACAATGTGGACAACAGCAGCGTTGTCACACCAGAAATGCACGACCGAGTTGGCCCATTCCTCGCCCCATAGCATCAAAGCCCCTAGTATAGGAAAAAATTCAAGGTATGTGAGATCACGCAGGCGATCTGTGCCTGCCCAGGCCGGTGGCCACCCACCATAGGCCCACTTCCCATTGAAGTACATCCCATAACCCAGGGATCCTGAGGCATCAGACTGGATCTGAAAATTGGGGGATGCCAGGAGGTCAGACCTCCAAAATGAGACCCCATTGAACTCCCTCAGGAACTGTAACCAGACAAACATGTCTGCCCTGATACCCCGGGTAAGTCTAACTCTGTGGTGAGGCCTGGATAACCCTGCCATGGCGTCGCATAAGCGTCGAGCAAAAGCCCTGCCCGGAGCGACCACCCTGCAAGCGAAATTTAGGTGACCATGTAGCACCTGCAGTTCCCTCAGTGATGCCTTGCGCTTGGCCATCAACTCCGAGATAAGGGCCACTATCCTGGACACCTTATCCTCCGGTAACCTAGAAGCCTGCGCTAACGTGTCAATCTCCACCCCCAGGAATACTAACTTGGTAGATGGGCCCTCGGTCTTTTCGGGCGCTAAAGGGACACCGAGTTCCTCCATTAGCGTCCGAAATGTGTTGAGGAGACGTGTGCACGTGTCCCAGCCCCGTTCACCCCCGAATAAAAAGTCATCCAGGTAATGGGCTACAGACCGGGACCCTGACCTGCGGACGAAAGCCCACTCTAAGAAGGTACTAAAACGCTCAAAGGCCGAGCATGATATGGAACAGCCAAAAGGCATGGCCTTATCAAAATAATATTCGCCCCGAAATTTGAAACCCAGCAACTCAAAGTCACCCGGATGCACCGGCAGGAGGCGAAAGGCCGACTTAATGTCGCACTTGGCCAGCAGGGCACCCGGGCCACACGAGCGTACCATGCGCAGCGCGTGGTCAAAAGACGTATACCTGACTGAACAAAGGTCATCAGGGATAGCATCATTGACCGACCGGCCGGCTGGGTAGGATAAATGATGAATAAGGCGAAACTCGCCTTGAGACTTTTTGGGAACCAAGCCTAGGGGCGACACCTTAAGGTTGGGAAACGGGGGTGAAGGGAAAGGGCCAGCGACCCTGCCCGCATCTAACTCCTTCCTAATACTGGCAGCAGCCACCTCCTCCCTCCCCTTGAGGGACAAAAGATTGGGGGCATCCTGAGGGGACCTATCACCCATGAAAGGGATGCGGAACCCGTACTTAAAGCCTTGAAGGAGATACTCCCCATCCTCCCCCTTCGGGTACACTGTGAGCCAACGCTCCAACATGTCCACCTTAATTGGGGAGGGGGCCTTTCGGTGAACCAGCTCCATCTGTGGCAGCCTTGCCAGCCCACTGTCCGCCCCTCCCTCTGCCCCGTGTCCCCCCAGGCCTGGGACAGGCGGAGGCTGCGTGGGGGCCCGAACAGGTGGGACACTCATGCCTGTATTTGCAATTCTTCTTATTACAGGAACCATTGGACGAGAAAGTCCAGCACAGCAGGCGGGCTGGAACCCCCTGCCCCGCCACTTGGCGGGTAACCTGTGCTGGGACAGCTCGCTGGACCGCATGTCCGCAATGGTATCTGTCCCCTGGCGCGGGGCGCGTGGGCGTCATGTACAGAAGCCAAAGCCTCTGGCACGGCTCGTCCCACCTCATCTCCGGGTGGAGGGGAATCCGCATACGGAATTCCTCGTCATAAGCCAGCCACGAAGGGCCCGGGAAATCAACCATTGCCCTGTATATGTTGTCCAAATATTGGACCATCGGAATAGCCAACTCCGGCCGCGCCCTCAGATACACTGCCATGTAAATTAAATAAGCCGGCAGCCAGTTGGCCCAGGTACGTGGCGGCTTACGACGACGTGCCTGCTCCTTATCCTTCTCATCCTGTCCCTCCCTTTCCTCCTTGGTGGGCTCTCTGTTCAGGAGTGAGAAGATATCTACATACTCCCCCCGCCAAATCTTTTCCTTGGTGGCCTGTGCCAAGTGGTCACCCAGTGGCAAGGAGTACCCCGCAGTTGGTAAGGCCGAAAAAGGCACCACAGACACCGGGAAAGGGGCCTGAGCTAACCCAGCCACCCCCAGTACATTCCCCGCAGTGGAAGAGAAACTACCCACCCCGGTGCCCTGGGTGGCAGTTACCGTCGCCGAGTGGGGTGCCGGCTGCTGTGCCACCGCACCACCCGAGCGAGGCCAAGGCCATTGAAAAGCTCCCCCCATAGAAGCAATGTGTGCAGGTGTACTGGCTTGTACCGTATACTCACATGCTGCACCCCCGTGGGCCGCCCCCACCGGGGGTTCCGGCCCACTGGGGGCGTCGGAGCTCACGACCGACGTAGAGCTCATCATCGGGGCCTGACCTGCACTCGTCTGCTGGCTGGGGAGCTGCGGGGCAGTGGCCGAAGCCGCGCCACCCGCCTGAGGCAGCTCAACCCTGCCCGCCGCCTGTTGTCCTCCCGCCGACGGCGCCGCAAAAGGGACGCCAAAGGGAGCCCCAGCCTGGCTGGCCCGAGCTAAAGACGCTTCGAGGGCCACAAGGCGGGCCAGTAAGGCCTGCACATCGATCTGGGGCCAAGGGCCGGCCGGCCCGCCAAGTCCAGGCGCGGGTACAGGTCCCTGTACCCCAGGACCCGAATAGGGCCATTGCCCAACACCGAAGCCCGGTAGGGTCGGTGCAGGAACCTGCCACGGTAGGGGACCACACCACCCGCCCAGGCTAGAAGGCCCAGGAGGAAGAGAGGCAGGCCCAACAGGTTGGGCAGAGAGAGTAGCGGTGTCCACCGCTCGCGGGCCGCGGGCCGGAGCCCCTGCCGCGCCCGCATTCCGATCCCCCGCGTCCGGCCAAGGGGCGATGGACCCCATTCCGCCGGCCCCGGCGGGGGCCTGGACAGGCGGCTGCTGGGGAGGCGCCACCGTGGTCCTCCGACCCGGGTTGCGCCTCCTCACAGCCCGAGCCGCACTCGAAGCTGCCTTCTTCTTCGAAGGCATCTCAATCGCAGGAGAGGGAAGCCGAAAAGAAGATTCGCCGCCAAAAAGGCTTCCCGCAAGGTAAGGAGCGACGGAGACACAGGGGAAAAAACTTCTCCGCTCCGTCGCTTTAGCTAAAATGGCAGCACGGCTGCCTCGTGGCCACCCCTTTTATAAGGGAGCTGGCCACGCCCTAAACTACCCGGATTCTTCGTCCTGTGGGGGGGGCCCGCAAAGAGCGCGGCGGCCATTTTGGCGCCGCGCTTGCATTCTGTGCACTCCGGTTTCTAGGCATGCCTGCCACATGTCCATGGAAATGTCTGCAGATGCAGACAGTGCTGGCTCTTTGGCTATGAAACAGAGATGAGCATTGAACCCTAGAGTTGGATATGACTGGCTTTCAAGCAAGGGTGACCTTTACCTTTTACCTTTAGAGCTGACTCTGCAGCTCTGGGAGATGAAGATAAAAAAATACTTTTCCAAACTCTGACAGAGGCAACTAGTGAAAGTAGCACTTTGTTATTCTATATTCTTATTTTTACATGGTCTTTTCAAATCTATTACTAAATAATGTTGACAAGATAAAATGAAAGAAGAGCAAACAAGATGGTCGTGCATACAAAGATGGAACAAACAATGAGGAGCAAGCTCTGCAAAGTTCTAGTGTTCTCGGGGTTTTGAAGGTCAATGGGCAAGGACTTTTGGATTAGCAGAGAGAGCAATGTCGTCCACCATCCTCTTTAGATTTTAATCTTTGGGGAGCTGATCTGGAAGAAAGAGCAATGAAAATTATGGGCAATGAATGAAAAAGTAGGAGAAGTCGTGAAGAACTCTAAAGTTGAGGATGAGGAGCAAATTAAAGTGGAAATTGTAAACATGGTAGTATGAATACAGTGATGATCTGGAGTCTCATATATATATGAGACACCAGGTCATCATACTACCATATTTACAATTTTTATATATTATTATTATTGTGATATTTGGTCTAGAATTAGTATCACAATAATAATGGTCATAGCACTATATTGTTTCTGGGAGAATCCTTCCTTTCCCATAGTCCCCATGAATATTGTAATGAAACTCAGAGGGAAAGAGGGCAGATATTATCATGGAAATGGAAAGCAGAGATTTTATTGTCCCTGCTAATAAAAATGTCCCAAAGCTTTGGCCCTTTGAGCCTTCTTGCCTCATTACCACACAGACAACCCAGTGGTTTGGAAAGACTAGACCTCAAGAGGTCCAAGGTGAAACAGGTGTGAGCTGTAAAGTAGAACAGCACTCTAAAAATTTGACTTTGGCTTCCTTCTCACACACATACACATAATTGGTCACAGTTGGAATAGATGAAATAAAATCGGAATTGCAGGTATAAAATAAATGTATGCACAATAGTGCAGAATCCAACCCCCCAAACAATAAAAAAATAAAAAATAAAAACAATTCAATAGGATTTGACAGACATTTGTGGATATGGTTTAAAACTAAAGCTGAAAAGTTTACTGAAAGCCACAGATTAAACGCTCAAAGATTATAGGTGTCTCACAGCCGAAGTTAGGCATTTTTAAACCTCATTGATTTTGGCTGGAGAGATTAAATGTTTACTTGATGCTTCAAATGAAATCAATAGAACAAATTTTTTGCTTCATTTGAATTCAATCCTACTTAAATCTTTAACACATCTAGGAAAAGTGTTGATTTGGCACTGGAACCTACAATGTGTGGATGGCTCTTGATGTTATTAGAGCAGGGGTTCCCAACCTATGGCCCGTAGGCCCCCCCCTCGCTCCAGCCACCACCATCACCACTGCCGCCGCCACCAGAATCGGCAACTTATTTACAGCTGTTGTAGGTGCATTTGCGACAGCTGTAAATGAGTCCATGGCCGATTCTGGTGGTGGCAGTGGCAGTGGCAGTGGCAGAAGCTGGACCACCAGTCCAGCCTGCCAACTGTTTGAGGGAGCGTGACCCAGCCCCCAACTTGAAAAGTTTAAGAACTCCTCTTCTAAAGCAAGAAATAGCAAGTAAATAAATAGGTACCTCTTTGGTGGAAAGGTAACAGCATTCAGTGTACTTCAGTGTCTAGTCATGCCAGCCACATGACCACAGAAACATCTGCAGATGCAGTCAACACTGGCTTTTCGGCTGTAAATGGAGATGAGCCCAGCCACCTTGAGTCAGATACAACTGGCTCTGTTTGAAGGTCTATCAGAAACAGACCTCTCTATGGATTTGTTCTCCAAATATTGTTTCATTGCAGTTCTATTGCATATACTCACAAGGGCTAAGTGAGGGTTGTAGTCCTAAAACATGGGTTCCCAACTGTTTCAAGCCAGGGGCCGGGTCATGCTCTCTCAGTCAGCTTCGAGGGCCAGGTGACCATTTTGCCTTGCCTGCATGATGGTGGGATGGCCATTTTGTCCCAACAGCTTCAAAAGGGTAGCCATTTTGTTTTTCAAATGCCTTTGGAGGGAGGCCACCTGAAATGGCACTGTGGGCCAGATATGACCCATGGACCTTAGGTTGGGAACCCCTGTCCTAAAGCATCCACAATGCTACAAGTTGCCACTCCTTCCACTATGGTGGAATATACTGTATTTCTATTTAAATTTTAGCAATTTTTACTAAACGTTGTGTATCTACAATTGTTTCTCGCATCATGGAAATCTTTCGTGCTTTTCTGCCCTGTGATGAACTTGCCCTCTTTCAACAATGTGAACATAGCTATCTTTGGAAGATCAAGTGCATGGATGAGGCAATCAAGAGACATCTAAGGACCAAAGAGAGACAATCAGTTCCTGGAAAAAGACACTCAAGTGGAAAGAAATAAGTGAGCAAGTACAGCAAAGAAGCAAATAAATGATATAATAAAGAACCCAAGGCAGGAATGCTGATCAGCTCCTGGTGCATAAGGATTGGAAGCATTGTACAATGGCACCTGTAATAAATTCCAACTGCCCATTGGACACATTTGCTAAACAAGCAGAGTGGCAAATAATTGGTACTGCTTTGATGGGAAAGGTAACAGTGTTCCGTGCACTCTGGTGTCTATTCATGCCTGCTACATGACCATGAAAACATCAGACAGTGCTGGTTCTTTGACTTTAAACAGAGATGAGCACTGAACCCTAGAGTTGGATACAACTGGCTTTCGAGCAAGGGTGACCTTTACCTATACATCCATAGTCACAGGACAGTGTTTCATAGGGTAGTACATTTGTAAAATTTGTCTTTCTGACTTACTTTACAAGAAAAAGGTCCATGGAACTTCTGATTATGTCATGAAATCTGGGATCAGTCAACCCACCAAGGTCAACTATTGACTTTCTTGGGAGGAGATAGAAATTCATTTCAGCCTGAGAAATATATTCCCAATACCCTGGCATGTAAAACTGTAGGGTTTCTTGACTGCAGCCAGCTAAGATGAAGACAAAAAAAGCACCTGTCTAAAACTAAACAACAACTATAAGCAAGCCTGGGGTACTAAATAATAAATCTTAACAATGAAAAATTTAACAATCACTCATATAAACAAACAAGTTCAAAGCCAGATAGTCTTAACCCTGTTTCAACAGCAAGGTGTTTTTTTTTTAAATAAAGAGCCACAGGGATTCTGAGAAATGCAGCCGAAGTAGAGGAAATGGAGAATGCCAGATAGAATAATGAGTTGAAATTAGAGGTGTGCGGATTGAGTCGGCTCTCAGAGTTCACATTAATTTCCTACCAGCTTCCTTTCGTCTTTCTTCTACTCACCCCTCCAGGGGAAAATATTCAGAGATAACATGCTTGGGGTGTGGAAAATCTCCTCTTTGTGTCCTTAATCAATAGCTTGGCATGTCCAACCATGCCCACTCACTGTGTAGCTCAGAGGGTTCCCAACCTTTTCAAGTTAAGGGTTGGGTCATGCTCCCTCAGACAGCTTCGGGGGCTGGACGGTCATTTTGCTCTGCCTTCATGATGAGGGCAGTCTGAACATTAGAAAGGATCCACCCATGGCACTTCCGGATGCAGCAGAGGCTGTGGGGGACCACATGATATGACACCATGGGCAGCATCCGGCCCATGGGCCATAGGTTGCGAACCCCTGTCCTAGCTGAAACCACACTGCACATTTGACATTGATCTAGTCCTGCACATTGATTTGCAATGCTTAGGCTGGTAAGGCATCCCACAGGACTCAAAAGCTAAGCCATTCCAAAGATTTTAATGCTCTGATAAATGCATTCTCCATCTTGGATTTAGATTCCACAATATCTTTGAATCTGTTGAATCCTTTTGAAAGGTGGGTCTAGACCAGTGTTTCCCAAACTTTGGGAAAGTGTTTCCCAAACACTTTGGGACTTCAATTCCCAGAGGCCAAAGCCAATTCCCCAAAGCACTGATCAGCCAATGTACTGACAGTTCCCCGGTGAGGTGTTGACCCCAAGTTGGGAACCACTGGTCTTGTAGCCAGTGATTCCTTGAGCAAAATATGACATATGACAGTGATGGTAAACCTTGACACTCCAGGTGTTCTTAGACTTCAATTACCAGAAGCCGTGATCAGCAGGAGTGTTGACTTAGGATTCTGGTAATTGAAGTCTAAGAACACCTGGAGTGCCAAGGTTCACCATCACTGACATATGAGGTAACACTTCCTACCACCAAAGGATACACTTCCAATCTTAATGATGATTTTTGTTTTACATTAGTCCACCTTGGGATGGATTGCTCAGTGAATTAGGTATCTGGTTGCAGAGCCAGAGGTTGGGAGTTCAAATTCTCACTGAGCCTCCCAGGAGCAGATACAGACTGTGGCACTTTGGGCAAACTGGACAATCCTTAGGGTGACAACAGAAGAAAGGAATGGTAAACTACCTTTTGAGTACCCTTTATCTAGAAAATTCTGAAAAGTTTTGCCATATGTCAGAGTCAATTAGACAGTACATCATCACTATTATTTATTTTTCCCATAGAGAATTTGTTTTTAATAACAATTTTCATTCAACCCCATTTGCAAGTGTTTCAAATGTTAAAAAAATACTCAGCCAAGGAATTTTTAATCACTCCCCCCCCCCCCCACACACACACACACACACACACTGTTAGTTATAAAATCTCCTTTGAAGCTTGAAACCAGGATCCTGTTTCTGGGTTAAAATGTGTTTTCACTCCATCATGCTTGCTAATTAAATTAACAGAAGATACTGAGTTAGGAGATTCCCTCTGATGCTTTCAGAAGACCAGGTGAATAAAATCAAATGTAAACAATAAACACAAAGGGACCGAGGGAGGTTAGAAATATGAGAAAGAAAAAATAATATATATATATGAGATTTTGCCTTTGGGGCGGAGGGTTAGGGAACAACATCTGAATATTGGATGAACGGAATAAACCAATGCATAAAATTTCCAGTGAAGGGAAACAAATTTGAAAAGGGGGGATAGAATTATAACAGTTTTTATTTATTTCACTCTATTACATTCTCCTCCTTCTTTCATGTTCTGATCAAACCCTGGACACCACTTTTTTGGCTTTGTCATTGGCCAAACTTAAGTCCTCACCGGTGCATGTTTCTGGCAGTAATCGGCAGACCAGTAAATGAGCCAGATTTTGTATATCTTCACATTCACAGTGTGTTGTTTTCTGCCAGCAGGCTCCACTTGAGCATGTTGAGCCTGCATTTAGGGACTCTGACCCTCAGCCTATTCAAGGTCCTCCAAGTGATGTAGGGGAGGTTGAGTTCCTCAGCTATATCCTCCTCTAATGTTGTTCCTTGTCCAGTGAACTCCTTCCTCCTTCTAATTTGGTTTTGCTCTTGTATACCCTCACAAATGTTTGTTCTTTCCATAAAGCTCTTCCTGGATCTGAACTGGTGGACTTGAGGCTCATATCTATTAAGAGGATGTCAAGGGTCATTCTCTTGCTTAGTTTTCTGTGTCCAATGCTACTTCTCTCCTTATCTTAGGTGGAGCAATACCAATAAGGTGGGGAGGGGCATTTTCTCAACTGGTGTAGGTTTGAGGCTTATAGTACTCTATTAGCAGGGCCGCCATCAGAAATTTCTGGGCCCCATATTGAGCAATCCGATTGGGGGGCCACACACACACACACACACATACTTATGGCCGACAGCAGCAGGGTTCCTGTCAGCTCCAGGCCCTATACGGCAGTATTGGTAATACTGCCCTGATGGAGGCCCTGTCTATTACATTTAAACATGTTGAATTACCTCCACAGCTCATAAGACTGATGTACAAATAAACATGAGAATAAAATGCATCAATTACAGAATTTCACAAAGACACAAAATACTTAAATGACAAGTTGAAACAAGTGTTAATGATATGAAAAAGAGCAAGTGGAATGAAAATTAGAATTGCAGTAGAAGAATGTTGTCTTCACCTGCCATTTAAAGGGTGACGAAGAGAGGGCTAGTATAACATTCCTCCAGTTCAGACTGTTCTTAATGTATTTGTAGCAACACAGCAAAGTGAGGGAAGTTTTAGGCAATTTTATGTTCAAATGCAGGTCTACTAGTTCACCCCTTTTAGCCCAGCTAATGAACACACTTGGACTAGATACTTGAGAAAAAGGAAAATGTCAATTATTCATAAAATGAGGTCAGAAGATACATGTGCTCAGGAGTGTTGGTAAAGTTGGTTTAGAAAGAAGTAAAGTCTTTCTTCCAGCCATATGGACTGGAAGATGGAGGAGCTCAATGTTTTCTCTTCCAAGGAAGAAAACAAAAGAGAGAAGGCCAGAGCAAAACAAAGGCCTTAACTCATGCAAAGGCCTTAACTCATGCAAGTAGGGTCAGATGAGGCAGGAAAGAACCTTTCTAATTATAATTACAGGCAAACAATGCAAAACAAATTCCTTTAGGTCAGGCTAGTCTTTCCTGTCTCTCTGGTTACTGCAAGCTGGGGTTGCACCAGAATACTCAAAACTCTCAAGCTGCTTCTAGCTTCTGGTGGTTCTATGTATTTAGGGAGCCATTTGAGTGCTTTTACATATAGGGCCTCTCATAAGAATGCCCTGACATCACCTTTATCATGGGAGACACATAATAGGGAGTGGCCCTCATAGGCCCACTTAGGAATTGATTAACCTTGTTGACTGGATCGTAGGTTGCCCTACCATGTCCGCTGCAACAGTTGTGGGGCCCGGATGGAAGAGTGGCCCACGCCTGTTGGCTTATAAAATGAAGCCTCCCCATCTTTTTAATGTGGGTAGTTTTTATGTGGTTAATTTTTAATAGGTGGATGGGTATGTTGGGGTTTTAATTGTTTTTAATATGTATGTTTTAATCCTGTTGTGAGCCGCCCTGAGTCGGGTTTGCCTGATTGGGCAGCATAGAAATTTGAATTAAGAATAAATAAATAAATTTAAGGTACTAACTGCAGAATGGAGAACTTGATCCAGGCTTCTCTCTCTCCAAACTTCATGACAGTTTAAATGGGTTTCCACAAAAATGCAAGACCCAGTCTTCTGCAAATAGGAAAGGAAAAATTCTGCAGCCACTAGAATTTCCCATGCCATAGCAGGAAAGAAATAACAGGTATGAATGAGCACATAGTTATTTTGACCTCCTCTGCTATCCATTGCAGTTCCTTTTTGGCCCCTTTCACCTTGAAAAAGTTCCCCAAATAGCAGTAGACGCAGAAAAACACTTGGATTCTGTTATGACCAAGAAAGGATATCTTTATCTCCAGCTCAGTGACCACATGGAGAAAAGTCCAAGAAGCAATTCTAAGAGCACGGGTGACTTGGAGACTGTGAAAACATCTATTTTCATCTCAGATGGCAGGCGCTGAAGGGTGTGAAATGGTTTGGGATTTTTCCTCTGCTAAGTTAAAACACCCAAATGTCTGGTGGGAGAAAGCCTGAGTGTGACAGCAAGAGAAGGGAAGGATGTCTGATTAAAGAACATTGCCTGCTGATCTGTTTCTGGCAAGGTAGTTATGGCTAAGTCCCTTGCTATACAAGGAAGTTCCTATGATTTTGTCAGAAAAAGCTGTGTTGTAATGTGTCTGTGTGTCATTGTCTGTAACAGAGAGGAAAGAATGAATGTTTAGAGCAGGGGTTGACAAACTGTGGCCCTGGCACCCAACATATTGTTCTTGCAGGGTGCTGCTTTCATCAGACTTTATCTTATCATCCATATCTTATACCCTTTAAAATATGTTTCTCCTGCAAAAAAATAGATAGATTCACCTTTCATATACAGCATAGGACCTCAAACCTGGCTCTCCAGATGTTCTTGGACTTAAATTCCCAGAAGCCCTGATCAGCAGGTGTACTGACTTGGACTTCAGGGAATTGAAGTCCAAGAACACCTGGAGAGCCAGGTTTGAGGACCTATGATATAGAGCAGTGATGGCCAACCTTGGTTGATCACAGTTGAGACATCACATTCAAGAGTAACATCTGAATCAGCAGAAGAAAATTAATTGTTACAATGGTGTTGGAGACAGCAGTCACTGATAGCAACTGTACCTGAAGGTGACACTGGCAGAGGTTAGGGTGGTAGCATTCAAGTTGGCTTTGGTCAGTACTGTGGCAATGAATGTGTCTTATCTTGAAAATAAGAGGCAATAATAAACCACTGCTAAACTATCTCTAATGGCAAACTTGATGGTGCCGAGGCTGTCCTACTTTGGGCATAAGAAGACAAGATTATCTGGAAAAGACAGGAATGCTAGGAAAGATTTAATGTGGTAGAAAAAGAGAAAGATCAAGTATAAAATGGTTTGGATCCACATTTACAAGAGCTGTTCTGAAAAGGACATTTCCTAGAGTCACTATAAGCCAGACACAACTTGATATGAGAAGCCTTTTCTGACTGTGTGATTTCATAGATATTTGTCTATGATAAATATGTTCCATATCCTGTTAGAATACGTAACAACTCAGGATGTCCTGCATGAACTAACCTACTAACACAGTTAGTCACACAACCCTTTTAGAAGTAGAAAAATAACTTTCTAGGAAACCTGGACTGTTCATTTGCTTCTTCTAAATTAGGTATTTTTTAAATTGTTTCTCTGACTTATACCTGGTCCTCAATGTGATCCGTGGAGCTAGTTTCCTTCTCAGCTGTTAAGTAGAAAATGAAAATACATTTTTTTACCATTTGTTAGACTAAATGATTCTTCTTCTCACTGCTAACAATACTATATCTCAAAGGTTGGAGCTCAGATTTTTAAAGTAAACTTTGTTTTTCAGTTTACTACTGTCTGACTGATCATTTGGCTGGGGGAAAAGGGGTTCTGCTATCACCAGCCCTCACCCCCTCCCTCTCCCAACCTTCTAATACCTTCCTTACCCTAAAATCACTAGAGTGATCAACCCAACCCTGAGACTTCAACCAGAAAGCTAATGCAGCTAGCTTAACCTTAATCATCCGCAACGCAAGACCTTTGTTATGTAGACCCACACAAAACTGTAACAATTGCTCCACCAGAACTGGCCACACCCCCATCAAATTCTCAGACCTCCTGAATGCCACAAACTCCTCACACAGAGACACATAACTTTTCCTGGTGCTAGGGGCAGTCGAATTCCTTATGGCCTCCGCTACTTGCCCTCTCCAAGAGCCCATACCTCTGTTGGTAATTTCACTGGCTCCCCTCTCACTCCAATTGCTGTCGAGACAAAGCATCTGCTATAGCATTATCTACCCCCAGAACATGTTTTGCTATAAACAAGATATTTGCCTCCAAACACTTTAAGTCAATGCCCTAACCACCCTCATAACTCTCCTAGACCTGGAAGTTAGCTTATTCACAACCTGCACCACCACTTGATTATCACACCAAAACAGCAATGTTTGATCCTTCCAAATCCAAACTGCCCCTACCAATGGAAAAAGTTCCAAGAAATAGTGACCCCTTGCACCATCCAACTAACCGGCCAAGACCCACAGCTCCATTCCTGTTGTGTTCTAAGGGTTTTACCTTCCACATGGATTACAATGTATCTGAACCAATGTAACCTTGCCTATAGCAACAATGTAACCTTCAGCTGTATCATATGAACCCTGCATGAGGACGCGAGCTGATGACCACCAGCTGGCAGCAGCGAGCGTCCAAGCTCTCTTGGTCAGAATCATCAAAGGCAACAGCGCGGGAAGCTTTCCCGCCACCACCTACACCTGGACAAGAAGGGCGTGACTAGCAATGACGTCACGCAGGCAGTAGCCAATGGGCTACTATGGCACCACGTTCAAATGTATTACTACTGTATATAAAGAGCTATCGATCCGCCATTACCTCATGTTCCCTCTGTCCACGATGCAATAAACCTGAGTTAACCCAGCCCGAGGCTGTGTCCTGTGTCTTGGTTTTCATACACCAAATTGGTGGGCCAGGGGATTCTTATTCCTGTTGATTCCGCGGAGTGGGAAACTCCAATCGTAACAGCCCTGAAGGCTAACGGGGAGGTGCGCATTTGCGCTGATTATAAGTGTACAATTAACAAGGCGATTCGCCCTAATGCATATCCGGTGCCAGTGGTCAGCCACCTTTTGGCCAGGCTAAATGGGGGAAAGTGTTTCGCTAAGCTCGATTTGGCACAAGCCTATCAACAACTCCCCGTAACTCCCGCCACGGCCGCGGCACAAACGATAGTCACACATAAAGGAGCGTTCCAGGTGTCGCGTTTACAGTTCGGCGTGAACTCGGCACCCGGTCTTTTTCAGTCGCTTGTGGAACGCCTCCTGAAGGGGCTGGAGGGGGTGTTGCCTTATTTTGATGACGTATTGATAACAGGGGGGAGTGAGGCCGAACTAGCCAGGAGATTGGATAAAGTGCTAACTGTGTTCGAGAAAGCGGGGCTGAGACTGAGGAAGGACAAATGTGTTTTTTTCGAAACCGAGGTCGAGTTTTTAGGATTTCGGATCACACCCGAGGGGATTAAGCCGTCCAAGTCCAAAGTAGCAGCCATTAAGAAGGCCCCTCGCCCCACATCCAAAACCGAGCTACAGTCATTCCTGGGGCTCCTCAATTTTTACCATACATTCCTTCCGCGGAAAGCGTCCGTAGCCGAACCGCTTCATCGGTTGCTTAAAAAGGAGGAGACATGGATGTGGGGTGACGAGCACGAGAGGGCATTCAAAGAGCTAAAGCAACTCTTGACTTCTGACGCAATTCTAACGCATTTCGACCCCAAACGGCCGGTGGTATTAGTCTGCGATGCATCACCGGTGGGGGTGGGGGCTGTGCTTTGCCACGTGTTGGATGACGGAAGGGAGGCCCCGGTAGCGTTTTATTCAAGGTCCCTGTCCCAAGCAGAGCGAAATTACGCACAAACCGACAGGGAGGCATTAGCAATAGTAGCGGGGACCAAAAAGTTTCACGATTTTCTGTATGGCCGCCCGTTCACAATCGTGACGGATCACAAGCCCCTGTTAGGGATCTTCACGGCAGGCAAGCCAACGCCACAGATACTATCTCCGAGGATGTTGCGATGGGCCATTTTTCTTAACGCATACCAACACGAGTTGGAGTACCGGCCCGGAAAGGAGATCAGCCATGCTGATGCGCTTTCGAGATCTCCTTTGCCTTTGTCGGACGACCAAAAAGCCAGAATAGGAAGAGACCGCCAGGTGTTGCTAATCGAGGTTTTAGACGAACCCCCAATAGTACCGGCTGATATAGCTAGGGCGACAAGCAAGGACAGGACGCTGGAGAAAGTCAGCTCATGGGTGCAGAAAGGGTGGCCAACATCGTCCCCAAGCAAGGAATTCGACCCATTCTTTCGGAAGAAGCTAGAGTTGTCCATAGAAAGGGGGTGCCTGTTGTGGGGCCAACGGGTGGTGGTCCCGACACCCATGCGGCCGAGGGTTCTCAAACTGCTGCACGTCAGCCACCCGGGCATCGTTCGCTCAAAAGCGCTGGCCCGCAGTTACTTTTGGTGGCCACAGCTGGACGAGGACATTGAGCACATGGTAGGCACTTGTGAGGCGTGCCAGGGGTCCCGACCAGAGGCGGCCCGCCTCCCGCATAGGGAATGGGACACAGCGAGGGGGCCATGGTCCAGAGTGCACGTAGATTTCGCTGGCCCTTTCCGAGGAACCATGTTTCTCCTGGTGGTGGATGCATTCTCAAAGTGGCTGGAGGTCATTCCTGTAAAGAGCACGTCCTCCACCACTACAATTAACCAACTACGGAGAGTTTTTTCAACGTTCGGTTTACCCGACACTTTAGTCAGCGATAACGCGAGTTGCTTCACCTCCTCAGAGTTCGGGGCATTCATGGAGGCGAATGCCATTCGGCATGTCACGTCCGCGCCGTTTCACCCGGCCACGAATGGCCAAGTGGAACGGTTGGTGCGTACAACAAAGGAAGCGCTTCGGCGCATGGGCCCTGGGGACCTGAACCACCAAGTATGTCAGTTCTTATTAGCGTATAGGGTGACCCCCTTAGCGTCAGGTTACTCGCCGGCAGAACTATTGATGCGGCGGAAACTGACTACACTCCTGTCCAGGCTGGACCCCACAAGAATTGAGGACAAGGGAAAAAACGTGGGGCTGGCAGTCTCGAAAGGTTTCGCCGCCGGCGACCCTGTGCATTGCAGGAACTATGCCAGCGCGGGGCCAGCCTGGGTGCCGGGGACGGTTGTAGAACAGACGGGGCCAGTGTCGTACCGGGTCGAAACCCACACCGGTCTCCTCTGGAGGAGGCACGCAGACCAACTGAGGCACCGAGTCAGTGGGCCAGTCAGTGAGGATTTCCAACAAGATTCAGCGTTAGGGTTCTCCCCCACCCGCGTAACCCAAGGGGGAGACAGCAGCGGACAACAGTCCCAAGCAAGGGGGGAAGGAAGAAGCAGCGGCCCCGACTCATATCCTTTTGATAAGCCAGTTCCGTCAGAGGCCGGGGAAGGGGGAGAGGAGTTCGCGACCGCTGCCCCCGAATGGAATTTTGGTTTTGATTTAGCAAACCGGGGGGGTTTTCAGGAGTGTTCCCCCACCCATCCAAGCGAGAAGAGGGGTTTTTCGTTAGTCCCCAGTGCCCCCGGTTCCTCCCTAAGTAAGAGCACACCTCCCAACAACGCCGCGGAGCCGCGGCAGATCACTAACGAGTCTCCCTCTCAAATTACAGGACAGGAAACCAGGGGACAAAGAGAAGGTAGCAAACCCGGGGAGAGGCAGCCCGCATCGAGACCCCAGCGTGTTCGAAACAAGCCATCTTGGCTGAAAGATTTTGTCTCCTAGGGGGGGAGTGTCTAGAAGCATGGGCTCGAGACATTGTCTCGTCCTAGGGGGGAGGGATGTTGTGTTCTAAGGGTTTTACCTTCCACATGGATTACAATGTATCTGAACCAATGTAACCTTGCCTATAGCAACAATGTAACCTTCAGCTGTATCATATGAACCCTGCATGAGGACGCGAGCTGATGACCACCAGCTGGCAGCAGCGAGCGTCCAAGCTCTCTTGGTCAGAATCATCAAAGGCAACAGCGCGGGAAGCTTTCCCGCCACCACCTACACCTGGACAAGAAGGGCGTGACTAGCAATGACGTCACGCAGGCAGTAGCCAATGGGCTACTATGGCACCACGTTCAAATGTATTACTACTGTATATAAAGAGCTATCGATCCGCCATTACCTCATGTTCCCTCTGTCCACGATGCAATAAACCTGAGTTAACCCAGCCCGAGGCTGTGTCCTGTGTCTTGGTTTTCATACACCAAAATTCCCCATTGAGGAAAATACCAAAACCCAAAGCCCCGGAAGCATCTGTGTGTACCTGCAAATTATCTTGCAACAACAACTTTCCCTGCCAAAATGAAAGTCCATTGTACCTATCTAAAAACTTAGCCAACGCTCTTAAATCATACTTCATCTCCCCAGAAACTCTCTTACTGTGAAAAGGCTGCTTCAAACCCACCATTGCATCACACAATCTCCTCAAAAAAGCTCTCCCTGGTGCCACCACCCTACAAGCGAAATTCAAATGACCCACCATCACCTGAAGCTCTTTCAAAGTAACCTTCTTTCTGGCCAGCATGCTCCTCACCCTCTTTCTCAGATCCACCAATTTTTCCTGAGGTAATCTAGAAATTTGTTTTTCCGCATCTAACTCAATCCCCAAAAAAGTAAGTCTCTTATCCGGACCTTCCATTTTCTCATGTGCCAACGGCACCCCCATGTCCTCACAAGTTGCTTGAAAAACTCCAAACAAATCCTGGCACTCGCTCCTCCCCACTTTGCCACAGATCAAAAAATCATCTAAGTAATGAATCACCGATGACGAACCTGTCCTCACCATAAAAACCCATTGAAGAAATGTGCTAAACCTTTCGAACAAAGCACAGGAGAGCGAACACCCCATAGGCAAAGCCCTGTCCACATATTATCCACCCTCTAACTTGAAACCTAGCAGATGGAAATCATCCGGGTGAATCGGTAGCAGCCGGAATGCTGCCTTGATATCACACTTTGCCATGAACGCTCGGACCGCACACTTCCTCAACATGGCCACCGCCGCATCCAGGGAAGCATATTTTACCGAGCACAACTCCTCTGGGATCGCGTCATTGACCGATCCCCCTTTTGGGTGTGATAAATGATGAATAAGTCTATACTCTCCCCCAGTCTTTTTCGGAGCACAACCCAGAGGAGAAATATGCAAGTTCGGGAAAGGCTTGCTCCTAAAAGGCCCCAAGATCCTACCCAATTTTACCTCCTTACCAATTTTCCCCCTGACTTTTATTTCATTTCCTTTTACCGAACTAAGATTCCTCTCCCCCAACCCATTCAACTCTCCCAAAACCGGGATTCTAAAACCAAACTTGAAACCATTACCCAACAACAACACATCCTCCCTCCTCGGATAACTCCTCAACCATTTTCCCAACTCTCCTACATTAATTGGGCTGGGGTACTTTATTACCAGCCCCTCCTCCAGAACCCTGCCTACGCTGCCCATTGGTGTCTTTTCCTCCTGCCTTATTTCATTTGGGGCAAACTGTACTCGGGTGCAAGCCGCCACATTGGGAACATCCATGCTTATATTTACACGGTTTTCTGGAGCAAAATTCATGTGAATTATACTCCCAGCACACCCATTGGGTTTGAACCGACTGCCCCCCGCTAACACGAGGCATGAGTAATGGGCTACTTCTGACAACTAAATGCCCACTATCATGCCTGTCACCACCTAAGGGATGAACCGGAGTCATGCATTGCAACCAAAGCTGTTGATCTGCCTCCTCCTAACTCAACTCCGGCTGTAGCCCCGCCCTCTCTCAAAATGCCTCGTCATAACAGAGCCACGCCCCTCCACCAAAATCCATATATGCACGATGAATCAAATCCAAATACTTAACCAACCCCCTCAGCTTCGCCTTCTCAGGCTGCTCTGACACTATAATGCCCATGTACATAATATAAGCTGGCAACCAGCTCCCCCACGTTCTGAGAGGCTTTTTTCTCCTAAGCAATTCCTTCTCCCTCTCATCCAATTTCTCCGTATCTTTCGTTTCCACCTCCCTATTAAGCATAGCAAACATGTCAACATATTCCCCTTTGAGAATCTTCTCCTGCATGGTCTTGGACAAATGCATGCCAAACAGAAGGACACTTTTCTTGACCTGCTTACCCCTAGAAGCTGTCACTGACCCCAGCTCCTCACCCACTGACTCCCCGCCCTTCTTCTGGCTATCTGTTCTGGGCACCAAATCCAAAGTACTCGAGGCCTCAACCCAAAGCGCCTCTCCTCCAGCCATCGAACTTGCCGCTCTTTTGGCCGCTTACACTCCACCAGTCACTCCACTCTGCTCCGATGGTACCTTAGCGGCACCCCCCCCCCAACTTCTGACCAGCCTCACCAGCCATAGACAGCACCTTATCCCAGTCCCAACCACTAACCCCCCCCGCCCTACTACCTTGCCACATGCTCCAGCCCGAAGGCCGGAGCCACGGCATGGGCAGTGGCCATGGCCAAAAAGGGAAAGGGGGATAGTAGCCACCTTCTCCCCAGTACCCAAACACTCACCCCTGCTGGTCATGTAAGCCACCACATACTGTTCCCCTGGCCACGCCATGGGAACATCCCAAGGCCTACTAGGCCCCGGCTCACAGGCCTCAGCCTGCTCTTCTACTACCATCTCTGGCCCAGGATCGGCACCCTCGGCTCCCCATGATTCACCTGCCTCCTGCAACCCTTCAGTTACCGCCTCCTCCTCCATGGCCACCAATTTGACCATCTCTCTGTCCTCGTCCATGCTCTCCAAATTTTGAACTTGAGTCGGAGGGATAACATTCCTCGCCTCAAGCTGCAACAGCCGCTTCTCAAAGTCAGCCATGAAACTTTTCATTGAAGCTGCTTTGCCCCCTCTCGCCCCTCTCCAAGCCCCACTTGCAGCTGGCAGTGGGCGAGCCACGCCTTCTGCCACCTCCAAGGCCCTGAGATGAGCCAAGAGTGGAGTGAAATCTTCACCTCCTTCATTCTCTGAAGACTCAACAACTCCCTCCGATCCTAAAGGCTTCTTGGGCGGAATGGACTCCTCCATTGGCCCAAAACCTTGCCCATGCTTTCTAGACATTCCCTCACTATAACGAGGAGCTCTGTACAACACGTCCTTCCTCGTTGCAAACCTACACCACAAGAAACTTCCAGAACATTAACCAAAGAACCCAACTCCTATTATAACTGCTCAATCCCTAATCTCCCTGTCGGTGACACTTCCCACTCAAGGGAGAGGAGGTGTGGCAAAGTTCCCTCACTCCTCACAGCCGTGATCGCGAAGAATCCCTTCTTGGGGGACTTGCCTATAACTCTAAGCCTGAATCCTGCCCTCTTTTAGCTGTGAAACCAAAAACACCCTGAGCAGGCCCAGCAGAATGAGTCATTCCCCTTGGACAGCATGTGGCAGTGGCAGCCTAACATTGTGACCCCCTTAGAGCAGTAGAGAATGTTATTCCATCACATCTATTCAAGTACATTTCAGTTGGCCATCCAACATGCTTCTCTGTGTGGGATTGGTAGAATGTCATCCCATCTTAGATTGATAAACACTGACATTGTGTTTTCTGTAAGCCTTTCCCTGGGACTTTTCCCCCTTCTTCTGTTCCACCCCCTTCCTTTTTCATACTGTATCTGCTTATTAGGGACAGTTTGGCTTAGAGCAGATTTATATAAAGGTTCAGTACAATATTACATCTTCCACACCTTGCTTCTACATCTTCCAATATTGCTTTGTTTATGGAAAATTGAAGGCGGAGGTGGATAGCTATTCACTACACAAGGAACAATATATATATATTGTTATATATAAATGTTATTTTTGTATATATAAAAACAAAAATAACATTTAGATTATAAGGAGAATTGTCTCAGGAAGTGCTAAAGGAGAGAGATTTATAGTCCAGAAACAGCCCTAGGCAAAACAATTGCAATCTATAAATACCTGCAGGGCAACAATAGGAATGAAAGTAAGAGATTGCTCACGAACTCTGAGGATCATTGAACAAAAATCATGGCCACAAGCCAAAGAAAGAAGTTGGTTGGATATTTGGGACAGCAATAGTTGAAGGCATTCAAGAGAGACAGCAGGGGAGCCAGCACAATAAATTCTGGCCAGTATTTTGCTGGTATTTATCATATGCTGAGCTACAATGGCAGGTGAGGGAGTAGCTATTCAGGGAGGAACAGCTGCGGGCTGTGGCACCAGCACATAATGAGCAGTATGTCAAATAAATAATAATTGGGTGCCATCAAGTCAATTCAAATCAGTATAGTGTTTTTATACTATGCTGTTTTTATGCCTTCATGTATTCCTTTTATCTTTTAACTTTTACTTCTTAAGGGGTTAGGGAGGGTATCGCTGGGGTGTTTTTTAGATGTTTTATTATTGTTTTCCTATGCATTTTTAATGTATTATATGGAGAAGGCTTCTTGCTGTAATGGAGCCCTCTCCTATCTGCTGTTAGCTACCCTGGGTGGTGCTTGCGCCAATAGGGTGGGATACAAATGACCCTATAAATGTCCCAATAAATAAAAAATTCTGACTTCTTATGATGACCCTTTCCAGGATTTTCTAAGTAGAGAACACAGAGAAGTGGTTTACCATTCCCTTCTTCTTTGGGCATCCTGGGAATATGCAGCATGTCCATGATTACACAGATGGGCTCTTCAATCAGGAGGCACGATGTGGAACCAAACTCCCTATCTCTGGTTCTACATATACCTAAGCCACTGAGCTATCTAGCCAGCTGCCAACCAAATAAAACAGCCACTTATATTTCTGTGACTGTACCTTTTGATATGGTAAACATCAAGGAGAAAAGGGGGCAGTGACAGTGGTAGAACATCTGATATGTCTGCGTACAAAGCCATCCCCCAACATCTCTAGGTAGGGTCAAGGAATATGTGTGGTTGACTCCCATGAGAGCTGTTTCCAGTCAGTGGAAGCTATGCTGATTTAAGACAAATGGACCAAAGGTTTGACCTGGAGTGGTGGGGTCCCTGTGTTAGAAAACAATTTATAATTGAGAGGTTCTGATTCATGAAAAGATAGCTTCCCTAACCCTTTCAACAATGAAGAGTCATGTTTCTTCAAAACGTCATGCTTGAAGAAACAAGCATGAAAGAAGTGGCCTCTGCATGCCACTTCTGGCATGTGTGCCATAGGTTCACCACCACTGGCCTAGGATAACTAGATGGTCTGGGCTGTTTGTGTATATTTACAAACAACAATATATCTATGCCATGGTAATTCCATCTATACTTCTCTGTCCAATATTAGTGGGTCAGTGAATCTACTCTGGGTTTTCAAATGGACTTTATAGCAGAGATATCCAAGGTGCTGAATCTATTTTGGGATCCTTTAATATAAAGCTCAAACCTTACAAAATCATAAGGTAATATATGGTAGAGTAGATAAAACATCAGAATTGGACTTAGGAGATCTGATCCAAGATCCTCACTTGGTTGTGAAAATTCACTGACAGGTTGAAATGTTGGATTACCACTTGAACCTCTCACAAAGCTTTGAAAACCCATCATGTTTACCAAAACGGCTTGAGGTTTCATGTTTATTTCTCTATTTGTCTGTTCATTTATTGGATTCAAATCAAATCAAATTTATTTATACAGTCACAGACCAAAGAGAAGAACTCACACTTAAAAAGGAATGGCATACAACTATAAATAAAGGTAAAGGTTTCCCTTGCTTGAAAGCCAGTCGTATCCAACTCTAGGCTTCAGTGCTCATCTCTGTTTCAAAGCCGAAGAGCCAGCGCTGTCTGCTTCTGCTGATGTTTCCATGGTCATGTGACAGGCATGACTAGACACCGGAGCGCACAGAACGCTGTTACCTTCCCACCAAAGTGCTCCCTATTTATCTACTTCCAATTTCTTGCTTTAGAACTATAAAATATATAAAAGCCAGGTCTTTAGGAGATTCTAGAACCATATGAGGGGTGCCTAGATATATCTCAGATATAAAATTAAGTTTCTGAGTGAAGCCTGGTCTACAATTTAAAATGATTACAATGTTTATGTAAATATTTAAAGAAAAATGTGTTTAAAAAAGAACGTGGTGAGTTTCTTTTACTTTCGATGCATCCGGACCACAAGGGAACAGAACTTTGCCATCTGTAAGGAAACCTGAGGTTTTCTATCCATTAAAAGTTTCCTGACATACTCTGCATCTGTTTTAAAGGTCCTTTCTTCTGGGAGGGGCCCTAAAATTTTATTCAAGCTGAATCATATAGTGGGCCCCGGAGAAAAGTGTGCTCCATAGATTCCACTTCATTTTATTATTATTTTTGGATTTATATACCATCCTTCTGACCCAAAGATTTATCCAGGGTGGTAAGTATATGAAAATACATAATATAAAATATGTAAATGTTAAAATACCAAATAATAAAGCTAAATGTCTCCCTTGCTCGAAAGCCAGTCGTATCTAACTCTAGGCGGTGGGCTTATCTCAATTTATAGCTAAAGAGTCAGCACTGTCTGAATCTGCAGACATTTCCCTGGGCATATATCAGGTATGACTATATGCTGGAGCACATGGAATGCTGTTACTTTTCCCGCCAAAGCAGTACCTATTTATCTACTTGCAAATGCTTGCTTTCGAACTGCTAGGCTGGCAGAAGCTGGGACAGATGACAGGAGCTCACTGCATCATGCAGCACTTGGGTCTTGAACTGCTGATCTGCCAGCCTTCCAGTCATCAAGCTGAGCATCTTAACCACTAAGCCATCATGGCACATTAAAATATCAAATAGAAAGATACAAAATTACAACAAACAAGAATTAAAATAGCAGCAGAAGACATACCCCAAGCGAGCCAAGAACATGATAAGCACAAGGCAGGGAAGGACAGTATATCCTGAAATGCCTCTCTGAAAAGTTTGGTCTTAACAGTCTTCTTGAATTCCTGGTAGGGAGGAATCATGGACATCAAAATGTTATTTATTCTTTCATTGGATTTATATACCAGTTCTTTGTCCTAGCCTTCCAAGTCTCCCTCAGGATGGGTACCTGGAGCCTTAATGCCTGGGACAGAGATGGTGAATCTTTCAGAGACCGAGTGCCCAAGGAGGAGGAGGAGGTGCGTGGGCAGGCACTGTGAGTGCTCACAAATCCATATGATGTCACCGGTGCACCTCCAGTGAAGTCACATGGGTGCATGCACATGGGTGTGCCTTGAGACACACCAGCAATGTCATGTGTGCACCCCCATGGGTGCCCCCCCACCCACCCCCAATGGTGATTCCCATTCCCCATGGGTGCTCCACACCCCACACCCAATGGTGGTCCCCACCCCCACGGATGCTCCCCACCTCCGCAGGTGCACCCAATTCCTAGGAGGGGTGGGGGAGTGTCTGGTCATTTTACTTCACCCAGCTGCAGCCTGCCAGCCAGGATTTCAGTATCCCCTTTGGCAGAGAGAGAGAGGTGGTGGGAAAGAGGTGCCAGCTGCCCTGGGTAGGGCAGGACTTCCCTACGATGATGCCAGCAGAAATGTCTTTGCATGCCATATGTTCACACAAAACAGCAAAGAGAAGTTAAATCAGAGTTATCAGCCTCCACTGGCCTTTCCTTTTCTCAATGTCATTTTCTCCCTTGCCTCCCCCAACCCACCCACCCAGGTTTCAATACATTAGGATGTATTCTCCTCCCATTTCTCTCTGCCCCTTTCCCCTTTTTTCCTCCATAGTTAATTTAGTGTCTTGCAAGGAAGACGATAGAAGGAGCTGCAGTAGGGCTAAACACAACTTTATTGCATGATGGTCAGGGTGAACATGAGGTAATGGCGGACAAACAGCTCTATTTATAGTACACTGTACATTTGAATATCCCGGTGTGGTAGCTCATTGGCTACTGTCCGCGTGATGTCATAGATCGTCACGCCCATCTTCTCCAGGTGCGGTGTGGCGGGAAGGTTTCCCGCTCTGCAGGTATTCAGAGAATTTGTACCATGTGAGCTGGATGCTCGCTACTGCCACCTGTGGCCACTTAGCTCGCATCCTTATACAGCTTGTTACAATGTGTCTCTGATTAGATACAATTGGGTACATTGACTGGTTACACTCTGTTAAAGGGAACCTTGCAACATTCATTCAATACATAACACCCCTCCCCCCAGGTAAGGACGAAGTCCTTCAGCCACTGAGGCTTCCCGCATGTTCACTTTGGGCGAGTGGCAGCCGTGCTTTGACCTGGGGTCCCTGCATGCTCTTGATTACTCTGTCCTCGTCCTGCAATGGGAGAGTGTAACTCGTTAGCGATTGGCCACGAGTTCTGAGCCGGGGATTGGGGAGGTCTGGGTGTAGGAGTAAACTCCAGGGACGTGAAACCGGGGACTCCAGGGACTAAAGCAAAACCCCGCTCTTCGCTCGGATGGGTGGGGGACCACTCCAAAAAATCCCCCCGGTTTCCTAACTCAAATTCTAACTCTTCGAAATCCTCCTCTTCTAAATTGTTCCTGTAACCCAGGGGGTCAAAAGGATGCGGATTTGTGTCATTTCCCTCCACCCTGTGGTCTGCGTCTCCCCCTTGGGATAAGCGGGTGGGGGAGAACCCTAATGCTGAATTCTCTGCTTGGTCATTCATGTCTTGCCTACCTACTATCCTACCCCTGAGCTGGTCGGCATGCCTCCTCCAGAGGAGTCCTGTGCTTGTCTCGACATTGTAGGAGACTGGCCCCGTTTGCCCGATCACTACTCCAGGCACCCAAGTGGGTCTGCCAATCACATAATTTCGGCAATGCACTGCCTCGCAGATCCCGAAGCTCTTGGTGCCCCCCGTTTCTATGTTTCTACCCGTGTCCTCCACCCTGGTTGGGTCTAAACGCAAGAGGATTGTGGCGGGTTTCCTCCACATAAGGAGTTTGGCGGGCAACAAACCCGACACTAAAGGGATTACATGATACCTTATTAGGAATTGGCATAGTTGCAAGTTCAACTCCCTGGGGCCCATCCGCCGCAGTGCGTCCTTCGTTGTTTGCACCAAACATTCCGCTTGACGATTTGTAGCAGGGTGAAAGGGGGCAGAGGTGATGTGGCGAATCTTATTTATCTCTATGAAACCCTGGAAATCCACTGATGTGAAAGTTGTGGCGTTATCGCTCACAAATATGTCAGGTAACCCAAAACAGCTGAATACCTTCTGTAATTGCTTAATCGTCACAGCTGACGATGTACTTGCCATCAGGATTACCTCCAACCACTTGGAGTAAGTGTCCACTATTATAAGGAATAGGGTGTCCCTGAAGGGACCCGCGAAATCTACATGCAGGCATGACCACGGCCCCCGGGCTGTGTCCCATTCTCTGTGAGGAAGTCGGGACTCTTCGGGGCGGGTACTCTGGCAGCTCTTGCAAGTGCCAATCATGTGTTCTATGTCTGCGTCCAACTTGGGCCACCAGACGTAACTTCTAGCTAGCGCTTTGGAGCACACGATTCCCGGGTGGCTGATATGCAACATCTCGAGCACCCGAGACCTCAAAACTTTGGGGATTATTACCTGCTGCCCCCATAGTAGGCAACCCCTTTCTTAGGAGAGTTCGTCTCTCCTCCTGCCATATACCCTGAATTCCTCCATAGGGGAGGTTGCTGGCCACCCTTTTTGTACCCGTGAACTGACTAAGGTCAATGACTTGTCTTTTGCTGTAGCTTTAGCGATCTCCGCTGGCAGTATCGGGGGCGACTCTAGAACCTCGATGAGGAGCACCTGTGGTCCTGCTCTACCTCGCACTCTGGGTCCCCTGCCTGTGGGAGGGGTTACCTGGAAAGGGCGTCGGCATGGCTGATCTCCTTGCCGGGATGGTAGGTCAACGCATACTGGTACGCATTGAGGAAGATGGCCCATCGCAGCATCCTTGGGGACAAGATCTGCAGGGTTGGCTTGTTAGTGGTAAAGATTCCTAACAGGGGCTTATGGTCAGTCACAACTGCGAACGGTCTGCCATAAAGGAAGTCGTGGAACTTTTTGGTTCCTGCAACAATCGCCAGGGCTTCCCTATCTGTTTGTGTGTAGTTGCACTCTGCCTTGGACAGGGATCTCGAATAGATCACCACCGGGGCTTCTCGCCCGCCCTCTAGCACGTGGCATAGGACTGCTCCCACCCCCACTGGTGAGGCATCACAAACTAACACAATGGGTTTCTTGGGATCGAAGTGGGTCAAGACAGCCTCGGAGGATAGAAGCTGCTTGAGCCCTCGGAATGCCCGTTCCTGGCTGTCCCCCCACTGCCAAGCCGTGTCTTTCTTGAGTAGTTTGTGCAGCGGTTCTGCCACCGATGCCTTTCTGGGCAGGAAAGAGTGGTAAAAATTTAGGAGTCCTAGGAAGGACTGTAGTTCGGCCTTGGTGCTTTCTCGAACATGGTTAGTACCCGGTCTAACCTCTTGGCCAATTCTCCCCCCCCCCCGCCATTATCAAAACGTCGTCAAAGTAAGGGAAAACACCTGGGAACCCTTTCAACAACCATTCCACGAGGGACTGAAAAATTCCTGGGGCCGAATTTATGCCGAATTGGAGGCGCATTACTTTAAAGGCTCCCTTATGAGTAACAATGGTTTGAGCAGAGGCTGCAGCTGGGGTCACCATTAATTGTTGATATGCCTACGCTAAATCTAGCTTGGCGAAACACCTCCCCCCATGCAAAGTTGCTAATAGGTGACTTACTACCGGCACCGGGTACGCATTTGGGCGAATTGCCTTGTTAATTGTGCACTTGTAGTCGGTGCAGATTCTGACCTCCCCATTAGCCTTAAGTGCCGTAACAATGGGGGTTTCCCACTCAGCGGAGTCCACAGGTACCAAAATCCCCTGACCGACCAGTTTGTCCAGTTCAGTCTCAATGTTGTTCTTTAGTGCGAAAGGCACTCTCCGTGGCTTGAGTCTGATGGGCCGGATGTCGGGATCCATGTCGAATGAAACTGGGGGCCCCTTGAACTTCCTGAGCCCCTCCTCGAAGACGGCAGGGTGTGCGTTACACACCTCCGTGATCGGGTCAGCCTGCACGGTGTGTATGCCTCCAATGAAAACCCCGCAGGGGGTCAACCCACTGTGTCCCTATGTGGCAGCAGGACCCTTCCCTTAAGACTACTAGGGGCAACTGTGTGGCACACCTCTTGAACTTCACCTTGAACTCCCCCACCCCCAACACTGGGATACTTTTCCCTTGAATGTCCTGTAGATTAGTCTTTAGGGCTTTCAGCTTGGGGCGTGACTTTGGGGGAATGCGCAAAAATTCCCGGTGGGAGATGATGGAGTACGACGACCCCGAGTCTATCTCCATTCTAACTGGGACCCCTTGTATCAGTACCTCAACAAAAAAACAGGGGCCTCAAAGGCATGCTGTGAACCACCTGGTCGTGGTTGTCGGGAACTCGTCGAGACATGCGGTGCTCCTGCGGTTTGTCATAATCGAAGATCCTGCCAACCCTGTCTGCTTTCCATTGGGGCCGTTCCGCCTGGCCCTTGCCATCATCCCGACACCGCCTGCAGACCTTTGCAATGTGCCCGTGCCTTCCGCAGTTGTGGCACTCCGCCTTCCGGAATGGGCACCGGCTCTGGTCGTGGGGTGCCCTGCATCCATCACAGTGGCGGTTCTCTCTGGCGCGGTCTTGAACCTCGGGCCTCCTTTGCACCCGCTGCACGTTGTCATCCTCGCTGAAGTCGGAGGTGGACGTGGTGGACTCGGAGGGCCCCTGCTCTCTGTGGGAAGAACAGCTGTGGACTGGGACCACCGGCGGGGGGCCCCAGCCACCACGGTCATGGCCCGGCACACCCGTTTGCCTTGTTGCACTGACTCGGCGGCTTGGGCGATGCGCAGGACATGCTTGAATGAGATGCTCTCGTCCTTGGCCAGCAATTTTTTCCTTGCCCCCTCATCTCGCAGGCCTAGCAGGAGCCTGTCTCACAGCACCTCGCTCAGGGATGCTCCCCACTGGCAAGGCATGGCAGCTACCCTCAGAGCTGCCACGAAGTCGGCCACGGACTCACCGGCCCACTGGCACCGCTGCTGAAAGGCCAGCCTTGCCGGGACCACCGACACTTTCAGGCGAAAGTGCTTCCTCAGCTCGGTGAGGATCTCATCTAGGGGTACCTCCCTAAGCGGCCTCGGCGTCAGGAGGTTCATTGCCAGCTCTAGCGTTTCCAGGCCGCACTGGGCCAGCAGGAATGCTCAGCGCTGGGCTTCTTCCTCGATGCCCTCGAGGTCCATCGCATATAGGAACTGCTATTCGTAGAGTTCCCATTTCTCTGGCTTCAAAGTGTCGAATGGAGCGATGTTCACTTTGCGGGATGCCATAATCCCACCTTCGTCGCCAATTTAGTGTCTTGCAAGGAACATGGTAGAAGGAGCCGCAGTAGGGCTAAACACAACTTTATTGCATGATGGTCAGGGTGAACATGAGGTAATGGCAGACAAACAGCTCTATTTATAGTACACTGTACATTTGAATATCCCAGTGTGGTAGCTCATTGGCTACTGTCCGCGTGACGTCATAGATCGTCACGCCCATCTTCTCCAGGTGCGGTATGGCGGGAAGGTTTCCCGCTCTGCAGGTATTCGGAGAATCTATACCATGTGAGCCGGATGCTCGCTACTGCCACTTGTGGCCACCTAGCTCACATCCTTATACAGCTTGTTACAATGTGTCTCTGATTAGATACAATTGGATACATTGACTGGTTACACTCTGTTAAAGGGAACCTTGCAACATTCATTCAATACATAACAGTAACCTTTGCTGTTTCTTCCCTTAAGTGCTTTAAACTTGCTCAGCAATTTCTCACTAACATCAGAGGAAAGACTGTATTTTATTCTTTCTGGCAGGGCAGGTGTGGGGCCCGAATGGGAACACGGTCCCCGCCTGCTGGCTTATGTAAACCATTAAGAACTCTCTCTCTTCTTCTTCTTTTTATAGTGGGTGGGATGGGTGGGTGGGATATGGGTCTTTTAAAGTGTTTTTAAAACTTGTTGTAATGCCACCCTGAGTCGGGTTCCGCCTGAGTGGGCGGCATATATAAATATGACTAATAAATAAATAAATAAATAAATCATAAAGGGGCATTTGTTTCACCACAGTGTAATTTGTGCAAAAATGTATTTTGTGCAAAAGCTGGACATATAAAGAGTCACAGATACAAGAGTGCAGTCAGTCACACACACACACATGCACGCACATGCACACACGCACACGCACACACATGCAAACACAGAGATACGCATGCATGGGCTAGCTAATGCATTGGTTTCATATTAGACACAAGACCAAATAATTCAAAGCTTGAGAATCTGGGTGAAAAATTGAAATGGGAAATTTTTGGATTTTTTTTTAAAAATGTCTACAAATGTTCTTGCACTGCTTGGGATGCACAGTTACAGGTTGCTGTTCTTGAGATGCTACTTGGCTAACAGACAAAGAATTCCATTGGGGGAGGGTGGATGTGGGAGTAAGGTGATCTGAAAGGGCTACATTCCTTGCACTAGTGGCTGTATGTTCCTTGAATTATCCTTTACAGAACTGCCAGTATAACTAACTTCTCTGTTGTCACATTGTTGTGTATTTAATTAAATGTATTCACCATTTTGTCTTCTTCCTCAATTGGAAGTAACACGAGATTGGGGGTTCGCGCCAATATGCTCTGAGAAGCACAAATTATATCTAGTTCAGGATCACTTCATTCTCTCCTGATGGTTATCAACCAATCCAGTTAATTTCCGCACAAATGTAACTATTATCATCTGTATATAAGTTGTTATGGCGCAGTTGTAATTGTGTTCAGATTACCAAGTAAAGTTATGTCTTTGGCCCGTTATGCTGGCTCCTGCTCGTTACTTCAAGAACACTAAAATGGCGACGAGGATGGGATGGCGTCCCAGAAGAATTATGCTGGTCCCTTCAACATTTCAGCACCAGAAAAATGGGTCCTCTATGAGAAGCAGTTCAAACACGCCATGGTGGCTGAGAATGTCGTAGAAGAGGACCTGAAGCATTCATGATTCCTGGTGAGATGTGGACTGGCTACTCTCGAGTTGGCCATACATTTGGTGTTGCTGAGGGAGATCGACGATGTTCCCCTCACCGATATCCTGATTGTGCTGAGGAACCATTTCCAGCCAAAGGTCTCAATATATCCCACCCAGGTCGCGTTTCACTGCTGTGACCAATGCCCCGGGGAATCTGTGGCCAAATATGCTGCCGCCCTTCCACTCGCAGCTGCCCCATGTCAGTGGCCGAACATTGAGGACACTCTCTGTGACTGCCTGCTAGCCGGACTTCGGGATGAAGAGGCTCAACGCAGGCTGATGACCCATGGTATGCTCACCTTCAAGTCCATGTTAAAAGAAGTGTTAGCGTCCAAGGTGGTTAGGTCGGGGGTGAAGTCCTTCAAGCAACAATCTCTCACCTCCGGGGATCTGGAGTCTGCTGTACAGGCCCACCATTGTTCATCATCGTCAAGTTTGTCTTTATCAGCGTTGCCAGCATCATCTTTCACAGAGTTTGGGGTGCCCTCAGCTGACAAAACTCGCAATAGTCCCACGTTAGAATCCTCCCCCACTCGCTTATTCCAAGGGGGAGACGAAGAGGGCTCAGCCCTGCCTTCTAATTCTAAGCGAGCACCTTTGTCTCTTGCACAGAGCTCACAGTTGTCTGGTAATTCTATTGCTTTACAGGATGGGGGGGGGGGGGGTTTCGAGTTTTCCCCTACTCATCCATGATAGAAACGGGGTTATGATTTTTCCCCTGGGGCCCCCCATCTTCCGGTGTTTGAGTCTACCCCCACTCATACACAAAAGAGGGATTTTTGCATTGAGTCGTCCCCTACTCAATGTAAAAGGATGGAATTTCAGTTCAGTTCTTCCCCCTTAGATTGTGATTTTGAGTCCAAGCGTTTCCCTGCTCAGCCCTCTGAAAAACGGGATTGTGATTTGGTGTCTCCCCTCCCTTTGTCTGGGTCTGAACATGAAATGGGTAATTGTCCACACCATATCATGAGTTCTAGAGGTACCCCCACTGCGGGGACTTTACTGTATACCTCAAGTAGCCCCAGGGCTTCACTAACTGACCAGGCGCCAGTGCACCCCAAAAGATGTTGTGGTCCTCCTCAATGGTTGCAGGACTTTGTTTAATCCTAGGGGGAGGGATATTGTGTATTTAATGAAATGTATTCACCATTTTGTCTTCTTCCTCAATTGGAAGTAACGCGAGATTGGGGGTTCGCGCCAATATGCTTTGAGAAGCGTGAATTGTATCTAGTTCAGGATCACTTCATTCTCTCCTGATGGTTATCAACAAATCCAGTTAATTCCTGCACAAATGTAACTATTATCACCTGTATATAAGTTGTTGTTGTGCAGTTGTAATTGTGTTCAGATTGCCAAATAAAGTTATGTGTTTGGCCCGTTATGCTGGCTGCTGCTCGGTACTTGAAGAATACTAAACACATGCAAACTCTTCCTCGCTCTAATTACTGATTCATCATTGGCCATAAAGGAGAACATCTGCTGGCAACTCCCCCAGCAGCTGTCTTCTTATGGCTTTGCTTTTCTCTCTCTAATGTTTCTGTGTAAACTGGAGGAAAGGTTGGGGAGGAGGGGAGGACGGAGTGGGGGCTGCTGTATATTCTCTTCTTTGCTCCTTCTTTTTTCCAGTCCCAATCTAACCCTGGACTGCCAAAATGAAGACATTTTCTTGGCTTTGTCATTGGCCAAAATTAATTTAGGGACTCCAAACCTCAGCCTATTCAGGTTCCTCCAAGTGATGTAGGGGAGGTTGAGTTCCTCAGCTATATCCTCCCTTAATGTTGTTCCTTGTCCAGTGAGCTCCTTCCTCCATCTTCTAATTTAGTTTTGCTCTTGCGTATCCTCAAGAGTGTTTGTTCTTGCCATAAAGCTCTTCCTAGATCTGAGCCGGCGGACTTGAGATTCATATCCATTCAGAGATTGTCAAGGGTCATTCTCTTGTTTAGTTCTCAAAGCATCCACTGCTACTTCTCTCTTTATCTTAGGTAGAGTGTTACCAACAAGAAGGTATATTTTCTCAACTCGGGTAGGTTTGAGCCATCCTGTCACTATATGCATGGCTTCATTAACAATGATGTCAACTTCTTTTGCATACTGGAGCAGCATACTGTGCTGCAGAGATGCTCAGGGCCAAAGCTGATGTACACTGCATTGAGTTCTTCTTTGGTGAAGCTTGGTGTGTTTGGTTGCAAAGATTCCCATGGGTTTAATTTGTATTGACTTCCTACCAAGAGGAACCAGATGGGTACAGAGCAGTGGTGTAGTAACAAGTTCTGTAGCACTGGTGCTCATATTTACCCTGCCCATACTAAATGGAGAGTTCACAATGTAAGCAATGTGTTGACTAATTGCAACAATATAACAGGAAGTGCAAAGAAAGTATTGTGCCCCATAGGATTACTCAATTAGAAATAGACTTACTCTGCCTTCCACTGTCTGTGCCAAGCAGATCAAAAGCATGGAAGTCACCAACATCCCTTCAATTTATTTATTTTTACACTCATATAAGAACCCCTGGTGACAGTGGTTAAACTACTGTGCTGCAGCCAAAACTACTGACCTTATGAGTTCGATCCTGATGGGGTTCAAAGTTGACTCAGCCTTCCATCCTTCCAAGGGCGATAAAATAAGTATGTTGGGGGCAAAATTCTAATTACCTTGTCTACTGCCCAGTGAGTGCTCTAAGTCCTCTGGGACAATATATAAGTGTAATTGCTATTGCTATAAAACTGTAAATACCTGTGTGATTTTGTACTTTGTCATTTCGCAGTGTGATTTGTATAAAATTACAACTATATCCCTTTCTCTGTATAAAACCTTTAGAAAACTAAAGACATCTGGCTATTTTTATTTATATTGTAAACTGCAAAAGCATTGACCCGCCCTTGCCTCTAGACCCCCTCTGAGCTTGAAACATTAGTTGAAAAGGCTTCACACATTTCATTAACCATTAGGCAGCTTGAATGTTTGAAACCAGCATGTGTGAGCTTGATACTGTCACCTCCCTTCCTACTCACTGCATCTCCTGTCAAGAAGTAACAGCACAAGAGGATGTGGGGGCTTAAGATAGTTTTAATGGATGAGTATGTACATTTCTGTGTAAATGATTGGTGTAGGATGATAGAGCTTGGGGGAATCATGGGCCAAAGGCTGAAGATCACTCAGATTGTAAACCAACTATGCACATAAAAATAGAGAGTTAATTGCTATAAATTAAATTTCTTTGCAATGACAGGTTTCATTTAATTCTGTTTTAATGTGATAATCTAATGGGGTTTTTCCTATATCTGGCTTTTAACCTCATTGTGAGCCCCCATAAGTTCCAGGTTTGGGAGTAAAACAGGATTTTTTTAAAAAATCAATAAATAACTTTGATGGTCAGATTTATGTGAACAGAGTTTGTAGCTGTATGTGTGGGGAGGGCAAAAATGGGATACATTGGCCACACAGGATGATTATTCCACATTGATGCACATTTCCTATATTGCATAGTAACAGGATCATACCAGTCATACAGGGGTACACAGAAATAGCCTCCTCAAATATTGTGGTATTTTTGAACCACAATCGGGCCTGCCCTGGTAACAGCAACTTTGTGTTGCCGGCTAATCTTTCTCACACTAGGTCAGGAGAAGGAAACTGCAGAATGAACTCACCAAAAGGCACCTTCATTTCAACAGTTTCATGTCTGCCCTAGACACAGAAGAAGAAGACCAGTTGTACAATTCCATGTTTTTTGTGTTTCTAGCCAAGGAGAATGCAATTCAAAAAGGGATAAGTATTAACAACAATTCTCTTCTGATCCTTCCAGCCTAATCCATCATCCTCATGTGATCAATATCACCCTCTTCATCTTTATTTATGCTCCCGTTTAGACCTCACCCACCTACTGTCTGCTGTGGTAAACAAGTGGATATAAACTATTGGGTTTGGGGATGTGGGTTTACCAGAATGTTTTGTTGTACAAGTATTATCATGCTCCCATTACACAGGGTGTTGATTTGACATCCTTTTTAAAAATATATGATATTAACAATAACCCTATACTGCTGAAATGGTTTAGCAGTATATCAGTACAGTGCAAACTGTTTTTGCCTTATGAAAGGAGCACAACTATTTTGTTTAAACTGTACATTTTAGAGGCATGGATTTACCAAAAATATTTTTGTACATTTACAAAATGTCTGAGTTGCATATAGGTCCTCATTCAATTTTTTTAAAAAAATAAACAAAGATACATCTTCTTTAAGTGCCTTATCTGATTCTGAATTTTAGCTATCATAATGGTGATCAGCCATGAAGATTGTCCTGGGAACCATATAATGTAGCCTTCTATTTGCCTTCTTCATTGCAGCATACCACTGATCCAGTTCCATGAGTCCTGAACCCTTTTGGCACACAAAGTCCTCATCAGCCCCAGGAAAGATACAGTACATATTGAAATGGTTTTAAAATTTATCCATATATCATGAAATTTTGTAGTTACAAATAGAGCATTCCTTATACTTTAAACTGTAGTTCTGAAAGATATTTGCTGAAACCCCATTGAGGAGCGTAAGAAAAGTCATAACTTTCAGTCTGTTTCTCAACTAGCAAAAAACCTCCTGCTAGAATTCTTGCGGACATTCCTCACACACCTCAAATCACAGTGGGTACTTGATAGCTAGGAAATTACCAGTATTCTCATGCTAAGCAATAAGACTTCAACCGTGGTTTTTCTGATTTGTTGTTGTTGTACATGTGGTTTAGTCATTTTATTGTTTATGAGTGTTGATTCAAAATCTTTTTAAAGAGGTTTTAATAGCACTGAAGTGCTGTGATGGGTCAGTCATTAACACGCTGAGCTTGGCAACTGGGAAGGTCAGCAGTTTGAGACCCGAGTACTGCATGACAGAGTGCGTGCCCATTGACTGTCCCAGCTCCTGTCAACCTAGCAGTTTGAAAGCAAGAAATTGCAGTAGGTAAATAGGTGCCACTTCGGCTAGAAAGATAAACATCTGCAGATGCAGACAGTGCTGGCTCTTTTGCTGTAAGTAGGCATAAGCACCAACCCCTACAGTCAGACATGACTGTCTTTCAAGACAAGGGAGATCTTTATCTTTATCTAGTAGCACTGAAATATACTGCTCAAAAAATAAATAAAGGGAACACAAAAATAAGGCATCCCACGATCTGAATTACTGAAATACTGTATTCCTATTGTTCACATACTGTAGTCGGATGTGCTGAGAACAAAATCACACAAAACTTAACAATGGGAATCAAATTTATCAACCCATGGAGGTCTGGATTTGGAGCTACACTCAGAGTGACAGTGGAAGAAAACACTACAGGCTGATCCAACTTTAATGTGATGCCCTTAAATCAAGTCAAAATGAGGCTCAGTAGTGTGTGTGGCCTCCACGTGCCTGTATGACCTCCCTACAATGCCTGGGCATGCTCCTGATGAGGTGGCAGATGGTCTCCTGAGGGATCTCTTCCCACACCTGGACTAAAGCAACCCCCAACTCCTGGACAGTCTGTGGTGCAACGTGGCGTCGGTGGATGGAGCGAGACATGATGTCCCAGATGTGCTCAATTGGATTCAGGTCTGGGGAACGGGTGGGCCAGTCCATAGCATCAATGCCTTCATCTTGCAGGAACCGCTGACACACTCCATCCACATGACGTCTAGCATTGTCGTGCATTAGGTGGAACCCAGGGCCAACCACACCAGCATATGGTCTCACAAGGGGTCTGAGGATCTCATCTCGGTACCTAATGGCAGTCAGGCTACTTCCGGTGAGCACATGGAGGGCTGTGCGGCCCTCCAGGGAAATGCCACCCCACACCATTACTGACCCACTGCCAAACTGGTCATGCTGGAGGATGTTGCAGGCAGCATAACATTCTCCATGGCGTCTCCAGACCCTGACACGTCTGTCACATGTGCTCAGTGTGAACCTGCTTTCACCTATGAACAGCACAGGTTGCCAGTGGCGAGCCTGCCAATCTTGGTGTTCCCTGACAAATGCCAAACATCTTGCATGGTGTTGGGCTGTGTCTGGCCCTCATACCACCCTCATGGAGTCTGTTCCTGACCGTTTAGGCAGACACATGCACATTGGTGGCCCGCTGGAGGTCATTTTGCAGGTCTCTGGCAGTGCTCCACCTGTTCCTCCTTGCACAAAGGTGGAAGTAGCGGTCCTGCTGCTAGGTTGTTGCCCTCCTACGGCCTCCTCCACATCTCCTGTTGTACTGGCCTGTCTCCTGGTATCACCTCCATGCTCTGGACACTACGCTGGCAGACACAGCAAACCTTCGTGCCACAGCTTACATTGATGTGCTATCCTGGATGAGCTGCACTACCTGAGCCACTTGTGTGAGTTGTAGGCTCCGTCTCATGCTACCACTGGAGTGAAGGCACCGCCAGTGTTCAACAGTGACCAAACCATCAGCCAGAAAGCAAAGGAACTGAGAAGTGGTCATGGTCACCTCCTGCTGAACCACACCTTTATTGGGGATGCCTTGCTAATTGCCTCTGATGTCCCCCTGTTGTCTCTTCCATTTGCACAACAGCATGTGGAATTGATTGTCAATTGGTGTTGCTACCAGGGTGGACAGTTTGATTTCACAGAAGTGTGATTGACTTGGAGTTACATTGGGTTGTTTAGGTGTTCCCTTTATTTTTTTGAGCAACATAGTTTATCTCAGCACTAGCACTAAAAGAGCACAGTTGTAGTTCTTTTTAGTAATAGTAAAATACTAGCTTAGCGCCCAGCTTCGCCTGGGTCCTGTGGGGGGGGGGGAGATGGGGTCCCTACCTCCCGGTTTGATGTTGGGGCTTGGGGGTCTGGGCCTCCATGGTGGTGACAAATGGACACAGCCGGCGCAGGTGGCACAGCCGTTTGTGTAAACTGGCATGTGTGTCTTGTGGGTTGTGGTGTCTGGGGGGGCAAGCAGGGCCCCCCATCTGGCTCGAGCATGCTGCCCATCCCAGTCTCTTGACCACAGTGTGCGGCCGGTGGCCACCTTACCAGCTCAGGTAGTTTCTTCTGTCTTCAACAACCCCAGCTACAGGTGCCCCTGCCAAGCCCCCCTGGTCCCTGTCTGGTGGCTGGTCCATTTTTTTCACCGGGCATTGTATCTTCGTGTCCGGCGCTGGCCACTGATTTTTTTTGTCCTGGGCGGTGGCGGTCTAGTCATGGTCCACATGTCCCCACCTCACATCGCCTCCTCCGACTCCCCTGTTGTGTCCACCCCTAGTGACTCTTCAGGCAGGCGCGTTGGCTGGGCCATGCTGCCGCTGCTGTCCTATTCACTGGTGGTCATTTACCCATTCAATGTTGCTGGGGTGGTTCTTTCGGGGCCCTGGCCACGGTGGCCTCCTCATGCCAGGTGCCGAAGGCCTAGGTTGGTTGAAGAGGGTTTTACCGCCACAGCCCTTTGCTCTCCAGCCATGGGAACTGTACAGTCCCATAGCCACGATCTGTGCTAGCGGCGGCTGTTGTTGCTCCACCCATATGGTCATTGCTCTGTCCAATATGTGCTCACACTGACATCCTCTATTGGCTGCAGTGTGCTGCAGTGGCTGCTGGAACTTGTTTTTTTCCTTTTTTCCAATTTGTGGGGGGCAGGGGCCCCCATTTTGTTCCAGGCCCATGCGTAAGGCACATGTGTGCCGAATTTTGGGAGGATTGGTGAAGGGGTGTGGGAGCTTATTCTGGACCCACAAACGTTACACCTCTTTTATATATGTTGATATTGCTATTTTAGCACCATTGCAAACCAATGTGTCCAAACAGGCAACATTTCTCACTTTCTCACCTTGCCTTGCTGTATACGTTGTTCTCAAAATATGCCAAGGAATGTTCTGGAATGACTGAAATAATTTATTAATGTCATACAATTCCAAGCCGAAGAGAAATCACAGCGAGCAAAGGAGCACTGCCAGCTGAATAAATGTGCCAGACACAAAAAAGTTTAACACTATTCAGGATTAGCGAGTAACATCATCTGATCATCAGAGAAAATACTGAGATGATCAGTGAGCAATACGTGATAGGCCCTGAGAGAAAAAGAGGTTTTGGCTTCATTTGTTACTGCCACCCCCACACCTGAATAATCCACTACCTTTATATCCCCCTGACCACATTTTCCAAAAGGAAATGTTTTCCTACTTCTGCTTAATAGTCTCTTCTTGAGGTACTTGGAAGGATTATAGTGTTATTCCATTAGCAGGCCTAATAGCAGATTGATGTCCATACCTGAAAGAAGAAGGGACTGAGAGAAAGAGAGAAGCTGGTTATTGTGCCCCATAAAAGACTTAATCACCCAAAATGGGACTTTCCGCACAATTAGCTGCTCAGTCCCTGAAGCTTTCTATAATCATGCTGATAGGAACTAATTAACTTTGGTTTTTCATTTCATGGATTCGAGCTTCTCATTTACTGTTCCCATTCATGGGTGTAAAGGAAGGTGAAAAGAAGCAGGAGAAGGATTTTATAAATGTGCGGGGAGAGTCAGCTTGAAGGCCAAGGGTGAAAGGAGGTAGTTTGTGTTTATTGTTTCATCTCTTTTTTTAACCTGGGAGTATTCAACTACAAAGGAAAGATAATAAAATGAGTGCACTGTATCCAGTGTGCCCTGGGCCATAACTAAGCATCTAAATCATGGGTTCACAAGCTACAGCCTGTGGGCCAGCCCTGGCCCCTGACACCATTCCATCTGGCCTGCGGCAACGACCTCGGAAACAGACATGCCCACACATGTGCAAACATGCATTTCTAAGAGGAGGAAACCCGCTATGGCCCACTCAACTGTCGGAGGGGGAGTTGTCTGGCCTGTGGTGCGGTAAAGTTGAGAACTCCTGATCAAAATCCATTATATTGTTTATTTAATGTATATCACTCCTTTCAAGTACAAATACTACCCAAAACAGTGTCAGTTCATCAGAGCTATAGCTCCAAGATCTTGTTTGTTTCTTTGTTTCAATATTTCTATACCACTTCCCTCACTCAGGAGTGACCCGAAGCAGTTTGCAGCATGATTAAAAACATAGAATAAAAGCATCAGATAAAATCCCTATCTATAAACTATTAAAATCTCTTTAAAACTATCTAATAAAAAACACCCTTACCCTCCCTCCACCCTCATTAAAAGGACTACCAGAACTGAGCACCCACATGGGCTAAATAAGCCAGCGGGACTGGGAAGTTGATCCATCCATACTCCATACCTGCTGGCATAGCCATGTTTTCACTGATTTTCTAAAGGGGAGCAGCTTTGTCTGGAGATGCAGCTTGGGTGGCAAGAGGTTCCAAAGGGCCGGGGCAGACACCGAGAAGGTTCTCCTCCTGGTCCCAGCTAAGATGTATAGTGCCGGAGCTAATAATAATAATAATAATAATAATAATAATAATAATAATAATAATAATAATAATAATAATAATAATAATAATAATAATAATAATAATAATAATAATAATAATAATAATAATAATGGGGACTTCAATTAGCCTCACATAGACTGAATTGTTGTTCAGCACATGATAAAGAGATAAAGTTCCTAGATATGCTAAATGATTGTTCCCTGGGACAGATGGTTGAAGACCCAACTAGAGGTACAAGAATCCTTGATTTGATCCTCAGGATCTGGTGCAAGATGTTAATGTGACTGATCCAATAGGGAACAGTGACCACAACTCAATTATGTTTAACTTGATCATAGACCACAAGTCACTGATAAAATCTAACACAGAGACCTTAAATTTTCAAAAAGGAAATTTCTCAAAGATGAGGAAACTAGTAAAAAAGAAGCTGAAAGGGAAAATTGAGAGAGTCCAAACACTCCAAGAGGCATGGAGGCTGTTTACAAGAACCATAACAGAGGCCAAATTGGAATGCATACCCAAAAGGAAAAAGGGCACTGCCAGGTCCAAGAGGACTCCGATGTGGCTTACAGGAGCTGTTTGGGAAGTGATCAAAAGCAAGAAAAGCTCATTTAGAAGATGGAAGGCTTGTCCGAATGAGGACAGCAGGCAGAAACATAAATTCTAGCAGAACAAATGCAAGGCAACAATCAGGAAAGCAAAGCAAGACTTTGAGGAGCGTATAGCTAAAAACACTCAGAGAAATAACAAAGACTTCTTTAAGTACATTAGAAGTAAGAACCCAACTAGGAAGGCCATTGGACCATTAGATGACAATGGAAGGCAAGGGGTTATTAAAGAGGAAACAGAGATTGCAGAGAGACTCAATGAATTCTTTGCTTCAGTATTCACTGAAGAAGACAGAGGCCACATGCCCAAAACAGAGCCTATCTTCATAGGGAGGGAAACCGAAGAATTAAGCCAGATAGAAATAACCAGGAAGGAGGTCCTTGCATGTCTTGTTAAATTAAATGCTAACAAATCACCAGGACCAGATGGCATCCATCCATGAGTTCTCAGGGAACTTAAAGATGAAATTGCTGATCTCCTAGCCAAAATATTATATATAATCTTTCCCTCAAATCAGGCTTTGTGCCTGATGACTGGAAGGTAGCGAATGTAACACCAATTTTCAAAAAAGTATCCAGGGGTGATCCAGGAAAATACCGATGAGTCAGCTTGACATGTGTCCCAGGTAAAGTGATGGAAACCATCCTAAAAGATAGAATTAATAGGCACATAGAAGAGAAGGTGCTGCTAAAGAAGAACCAACATGGCTTTTGCAAGGCCAAATCATGCCTCACTAATCTGTTGGAATTTTTTTGAGAGTGTCAACAAGCATGTGGATAGGGGGGATCCAGTTGAGATTGTTTATCTGGACTTTCAGAAAGCTTTTGACAAGGTCCCTCACCAAAGGCTCTAGTCATGGAATAAAGGGACAGGTCTTGTCCTGGATCAGCAACTGGCTAAGGGACAGGAAACAGAGGGTAGCACTAAATGGACACTTCTCCAAGTGGAGGGAAGTAAAGAGTGGGGTCCCCCAAGGTTCAGTACTGCACTAGTAAGTGCAGAATGATGCACGTTGGGGCAAAAAACCCCAATTACATTTATAAACTGATGGAGTCTGAACTCTCTGCAACAAACCAAAAAAGGGACCTTGGTGTCCTGGTGGACAGCTCAATGAAGGTGTCAACCCAGAGTGCCTCAGCAGTGAAAAAAGCAAACTCAATGCTACGGATCATTAGGAAGGGTATAGAAAATAAGTCAGCAAGTGTCATTTTGCCTCTTTATAAATCTATGGTTAGGCCCCATCTGGAATACTGTGTACAGTTCTGGTCACCATACCTCCAGAAGGATATTATGGAGTTGGAGAAAGTGCAGAGGAGGGCAACCAGAATGATTAGGGGACTGGAACACCTTCCTTACCATCTGAGGCTGCAACGGTTGGGCCTTTTCACTCTTGAACGACGGCGTCTAAGAGGTGACCTGATTGAAGTTTACAAAATCTAAGTGGCTGCACCTCGCTCGGATATCTCCTCACCATCATCTGGCAGTGGCAGAACACAGAGGCGAGCAAGCGGGAGTGTCCTTCAGTCCCAAGCCGGCAGCCTTTTGTCCTTTCCCGGGCAGGAGGGTCCTGGAACAAGGTGGGTGAGAGCCTCCAAGTGGCTGCACCTTGCTCAGACCATCTCCTCCTCCTCCTCCTCTGGTGGTGGCAGGGCACAGAGGCGAGCGAGTGGGAGCATCCATCGGTCCTGAGCCAATGGCCTTTTGTCCTTTCCTGGGCAGGAGGGGCCCAGAACAAGGCAGGCTACAGCCTCCGTGGCCACACCTGGCTCAAACCATCTCGTCCTCCTCCTCTGGCAGTGGCAGGGCTCAGAGACTCTCCTCCTGGTCCCAGTGAGGCATGCCTCCCTAGCTGATGGGACCACTAGGAAGCCCCTACGGTCCGCTCTCATAGGACTGGTCGAAAATCTTGGGGCAATGCTGTCTCTTAAGTATCCTGGCCCACTACCATAAAGGGCTTTAAAGGTCAAAACAAGCACCTTGTATTGTACCCGGAAGCATACTGGCAGCCAATGCAGCTCCCATAGCAGCGGCGAGGCATAGGCATAACGCCCGTACCCCATCACCCCATTATTTTAAAAATGAAGCCGACAGGGCAGTGGAAGGTCCAAGCTGGTTTACTTTTACACACAACTCATTCAGCCAGCAAGAGGTGGGTGGGAGTTTTAAACAGCCAGTCAGCAGCTGTTGTAGTTGTGAATATAAATGCACACAAATTGAGCTCACATCTGGTACTGTTAATATATCTCTTTTGAAAATTCATGTCATCAGTTACGGTGCAAAGCCCTGCTGTTCAAACTCCCTGCCCCTTTAGATCTAGGACTTTGAAGTAAAACGCCTGAAGCACCTCTAGTAGCAATCAGTTCCTCCCCACCTTTAGTGTTCCCGAAATAATGAGCAGCAGCCAGCAATACAGGCCAAACACATAACTTTATTACAGGGTCAAGAACACAATTTTAACTGCGCCACAAGCAACTTATATACAGGTGCAGAAAGATACATTTTGGCTGGCTTTAACAGTATTGGTTGAAGGAGAGTGGGGTGATCGAGGACCTGATCTCAATCGCGCTTCTCGGAGTAAAATGGCGCGAACCTCAATCTTGCGTTACTTAGAAATTGAGGAGAACATAAAATGGTGGACAAATTTCATTCAATACACAACACTCCTCCCCCCTAGGATCACACAAAACCATTAAGCCATTGGGGTGGGGGCACAGGATCGTTTTGGCCACACTGGCGCCCCGTCAGTTGGCTGAGCCCTAGGGCTCTCTGAGGAATGTAATGGTTGTTCTGCAATGGATGGCCTGCTAGGACTAATAGCATGATGGGAGCAATTGCCTGTTTCTGAATTAGACCTAGGGAGGGGAGAAACCAACTCAAAGTCCCATTTTGTAAATGAAGAAGCAGGGAAACGCTCAAACTCAAACCCAGAATTCGAAGGGGGAAAACCAAACTGAAAGTTCCTCTGATGACCATGAGTGGAGGGTGACTCAACACAAAATTCCCCATTTTGGGTGTGAGTAGGGGTAGACTCAAACACTGAAGAATGAGGGGGCCCAGGGGAGAAATCATAACCCTGTTTTTTGCATGGACGAGAAGGGGAACACTAGAACATCACCCCACCCCCACTCCGATCCAGTAATGTAATGGACAAATTACCTTGTCCCTGGGACTCCTTTGGATGCTTAGAATTAGAAAGTTGGGGATTACAAACTGAGCCTTCTTTGTCTCCCCCTTGGGATAAACAGGTGGGGGAGGACCCTAACGTAGAACTATTTTGAGTGTTGTCTGCAAAGGGCACCTGAAAATCCAGTATTTCTCCCTGTTCTTCCAGGGACTGGTCTGTTACCCTATGCCTGAATTAGTTAGCGTGTCGCCGCCATAGCAGATCATTCCCTGTTTTCACCCAGTAGGAGACTGGTCCCGTTTGCTCTACGACAGTACCTGGAACTAAAGCCAGCCCTCTTGCAAAGTAATTCCGGCAATGCACAGGTCCCCTACCACAAAACCTTTTCTCTGCCCAATTCCTATATTAACCCCCCTAACCTCCACCCTGGAAGGATCCAACCTATCCATCAAAGTGGCTGGCTTTCTGTGCATGAGAATATCAGCTGGAGACAAACCTGAGGCCAGAGGGGTAACCCAATAGGTTAAAAGGAATTGACAGATCTGTAGGTCAATGTCTCCCATCCCCTCCATAAGCTTCCTTAATCGTACGGACCTGTCGTTCAACCTGGCCATTGGCGGCAGGGTGAAACAGCGCAGAAGTAATATGTCAGATGGCGTTTCTCTTGAGAAACGCCTGAAACTCGACAGATGTAAAAGTAGTGCCGTTGTCGGACACAAGCACATCCGGCAGGCCAAAACAACTGAAAAGCCTGCATAGCTGTTTAATAGGCACAGCTGACATGGTACTAGGGACAGGGAATACCTCTAGCCACTTTGAGAATGAATCGACCACTAGAAAGAATTGGTACCTCAAAATGGGCCGGCGAACTCCACATGGATTCATGACCACGGTCCGCGAGCCGTGTCCCATTCCTGGGAGGGAAGTCGGGTCTCCTCAGGGCGAGAACTCTGGCAGCTATTGCAAGTGCCTACTAACCACTCTATGTCTGAATCTACTTGTGGCCACCAGAAATAGCTCTGTGCCAAGGCTTTGGAGTGCACGATGACTAATGTGCAGAAGCTTAAGGACTTTTGGCCACAGCACAGCAGGAATGACTACCCGCTGACCCCATAATAGGCAACCCCTCTCGAGCGACAGCTCAAACCACTTCCTATAGAATGCTGTAAACTCCTCTGATGGGGGAGCCATAGGCCAACCCTTCTGGACCCAAGTAACCACTTGGGACAACAGCTTATTCTTAGCCATATCCGTAGGGTACTATGGGGGGTGAATCGAGAGATTTGATCATCAGCACCTGATGATCTTGCTCTATCTTGCAGTCTGGTTCCCCAAGGTCAGGCAATGGGGACCTTGAGAGGGCACCGGCATGGCCTATGTCCTTCTCTGGGTGATGAATTAATTTAAACTGGTATGCGTTTAGAAATATAGCCCATCTCAGCATTTGGGGAGAAAGTATTTGTGGAGTGGGCTTTGAAGTAACAAAAATTCCTAACAGGGGCTTGTGGTTCGTCACAATTGTAAAGTATCTCCCATACAGAAAATCGTGAAACTTTTTCATCCCTGCAACTATGGCCAGAGCCTCATGGTCAGTCTGTGCATAGTTTCTCTTGGCTTTGGAAATGGACCTTGAATAAAAAGTGATTGGGGCTTCCGCTCCACTATCCAATGTATGGCAAAGGATAGCCCCCACCCTTACTGGTGATGCATCACAAACCAATACCACTGGTTTTGGGGGATTGAAATGGGTGAGGACTGCCTCAGAAGACAGCAGGTCCTTTAACTCTCTGAAAACCTTGTCTTGGCTCTGCCCCCACCTCTAAACTGCATCTTTCTTGAGAAGACAATGCAGTGGCTCAGCTACAGATGCCTTCCTGGGCAGGAAGGAGTGGTAAAAGTTAAGCAAACCCAGGAAAGACTGCAACTTGGACTTAGAAGATGGCCGGGGGGCATTACGTACAGCGGAGACTTTAGAATCTGAGGGTTTGACCCCCTCAGGAGTTATTTTGAATCCCAGAAACTCAACCTCCCTGGCAAAGAATACACATTTGTCCTTACATAACCAGAGCCCTGCCTGTTCGAACCTCTGAAAAACCCTGTCCAACTTTTCTGCCAGTTCGAATTCATCCCCCGCAGTGATCAAAACATCGTCAAAATAAGGGAGGACCCCAGGGAGACCCATAAGTAGATGCTCTATGAGTGATTGAAATATACCGGGGACAGCATTGACCCCAAACTACAAACGGGTGACTTTGAAAGCCCCTCAATCATTTGCATGACTGCAGCAGCAGATGTGACCGTTAGCTGCTGGTATGCTTCGGCTAAATCCAATTTAGCAAAACACTTCCCCCCGTGTAAGGTAGCCAGCAGGTGGCTGACAACAGGGACTGGCTATGCATTGGGCCGAATAGCTTTGTTGATCATGCACTTGTAGTCTGCACAGATCCTAACCTCCCCATTTGACTTAATGGCTGTTACAATAGGAGTTTCCTATTTGGTAGAATCAACGGGAAGCAGAATACCTTGACCCACAAGTTTATCTTGTCCTTAAGAGCAAAGGGAATGCGGTGAGGCTTAAGGCGGATAGGCCGAACATCCAGGTCAAGTTCAAAAGATACCAGGGGGGCCACATAAGTTTCAAGTCCTTTTTTGAAAACTTCCGGGTGTGCATTGCAAATTTCCAGCACCAGATCAGAACTCACAGCATTTATTCCGGATAGTCTTATTCCCAGTGGTTTGAACCACTGGACCCCCAGCAAACAGTTAGTTCCTTGTTTCACCACCACAAGGGGCAATTTGGTGCAAATGCTCTTGAAACGTACAGAGAAATCCCCCACCCCCAAAGTTGGAATGTGGCACCCTTGAACGTCTCGAAGGGATGTCTTCAACACCCGCAACTTAGGGCACGAGACAGGGGGAATTTTTAGGAAGTCTTTTTGGGGCAAGATGGAATTAGACATACCCGAGTCTACCTCCATATGCATTGGGATGCCCTGCAGCTGCAGTTCCACAAAGAAATGGCCAGTCACGTTGGACACACTGCTGACTGGATCCCCCAACGAGATCTTGGAGATGTCCACTCTCGGTCTTCTCATCCAATGCTGGGGCTGGCCTGCTCCACTGGTGGCACACTCTGGCAATGTGCCCTTGCTTGCAGCAATAGTGGCCTGTCCACGTTTCAGAATGGGCACTTTCGCTGGTCGTGCCTGCTCCCACAGCCATCACACTTCTTCAGGACCTTGGAGCATGCTTTTCCTTCTTCTTCCGGACCTTTCCGACCCCTCCATCCTCATCGCTGGACCTGGACATGGACGAAGATGGTTGCAACGCTGAGGAGGATGACGATGAACAGCGGTGGGCCTGCACAGCAGATTCTGGAGCCCTGGAGGCAACAGACCACTGCTTGAAGGATTTCACCCCCTACCTGGCCACTTTGGATGCCAACACCTCCTTCAATACAGACTTGAAGGTCAGTGTGTCGCGGGTCATCAGCCTGCTTTGAGCCTCTTTATCCCAAAGTCCAGCAAGCAGGTGGCCATGGAGGGTGTCCTTGATGTTTGGCCACTGGCAAGGGGCCGCTGTGAGTCATAGGGTGGTGGCATAGTTGGCCACAGACTCTCTGGGGCATTGGTCACAGTGGTGAAACGCGACCCAGGCAGGGAAAATCGAGACCCTTGGTTGGAAGTGGTTTCAAAGGGCCAACAGGATATCGGTGAGAGGAACATCATCGATATCCCATGCCAATAAAAGGTGAATGGCCAACTCGAGGATAGCCAGACCACATCTTGTGAGGAAACATGATCTCTTCAGATCTTCCTGCATGATACTGTCAGCTGCCATGTCATGTTTGAATTGTTTTTCGTAGAGGAGCCATTTTTCCAGCGCTGTAATGTCAAAAGGACCGATGGAATTCTTGTGGGACGCCATCTAACCTTCATCGCCAATTTAGTGTTCCTGAAATAATGAGCAGCAGCCAGCAATATAGGCCAAACACATAACTTTATTACAGGGTTAAGAACACAATTTTAACTGCGCCACAGCGACTTATATACAGGTGTGGAAAGATACATTTTGGCGGGCTAGAACAGTATTGATTGAAGGAGAGTGGGGTGATCAAGGACCTGATCTCAATCGCGCTTCTTGGAGTAAAATGGCGCAAACCCCAATCTCGCATTACTTAGAAACGTAGGAGAATATAAAATGGTGGACAAATTTCATTCAATACACAACACCACCCAACTGTCAATCCAGCTCTTCCACAATCCATTGGAATCATAGGCTGCAGTTATGGAGTAGGAGAGCAGAATCCTCCAAATGGCCCATGGTCTAGTCCTGAACATAGTTCGCATCTGCCTTTGCACAAGGGGCCTTGCCTAAGTTGAGGGCAAGTCTAGATTTCACCGTCTACTTCAGTGCTATCTATCCTCATTTGTAACTGCTTTCCAAGATTTCAAAGAAAGGGGCCTTTCCTATCATCTGATACCAGCATTTCTCATTGGACAAGCAAAGGATTAAATCCCTCATATATAGTATGTATTTTAGAATTAAGCTATAGAGAGGAACATGGTGGTGTCGTGGTTAAAAATGCTGGGCTTGTCAACTGGAAGGTTGGCAGCATGCATTCGAAACCCACATGCAGCAAGACAGGGTGAGCTCCTGTCTCTTCCCCAGTTCCTACCATCCTTGCAGTTCAAAGGCATGCAAATATGAGTAGATAAATAAGTACCACTCCAATGGGAAAGGTGTGCCTTGTTGTATAGTCATGCTGTCCACATGACCACAAAAGCATCTTCAGACAATACTGGCTCCCTTGACCTAGAAATAGAGATGAGCACTGCCCGCAAGTCAGCTACAACCAGATATGAGGAAACTTCATTAAGCTTATTGCCTCTCTCCTAAGTGATCAAAGTTCCTCATGAATTAACAGTCAATGTATAGCTTTGGTTGATGAAAAGTTTTGGTGTCCCCTAAGAAACTAATGGTGGAGTCTTTCCATTGTTCTTGTTGACAACTTTTCTTTATGGACATTATTCATTCCTGCTACTGTTCTACCTCTCAATCTTACCACCTCGTGTGCCTTTTTCTCAAGTGGACAATTAAGAGAAGTAATTCTGGAGTGGGAATTGTGGAGTTTACAACTCATACTCACATTTTTAGTATGAGTAGATTTCTGGTAGAACATGTCTGGCCCTGGAATGTCTTTCCTGGTTGAAAATGATAAGCAGCACACCAGCCAAGGGGTATGCCACATAGCATGAAAAGGAGCTGTCTCACTGTGTTAGGGCATGTGGTTTGTTGACAGAACCATCAATTGGGAGGCATTAGTGAGTCCATAATCTTTATTTATCAAGTACCTTTTTAAAAAATGAAACTTACATTATTCAATAAAGAGAGGCTTTCTTTTCACAACATCAATGTTTGTTTTCTACATTTTAAAAGCAAACACACACACACACATTTTTCTTTTAAAGCAAAAACTTTTAGTTGAGTCTGTATTCTACAAAAGTGAAGAAATTCAGATGACAGATCAACCCTCTCACTTAAACTTAAGCACACGTCTTGTGCCTTAACTTACACCCCAAGTAGACACTGCAGCATAATCTCATTTTCCATTCTATTCCTTACACAAAATATCATTAAAGGTGAAGGTTGCCAGTGATGTGGAGAAGCTGAAATGAACACTATTCTTTTCATAGTTAAGAGAAGTTAACATTTGGTGTAACAGGAAATATACCTGTGGTCTGAATTCCATATTTTCAACCATACATTTTTGTTGTAAACTACAGTTTTTCTTTTGCTTAGGGTATTGATTCAGCCTTGGATAGTGCAGTGTATATGTCAGTTATGAATATCACAGTTAAAACAATGTTCCCTGCAACTACCATGCAACGTATTAATAGCCGAAAAATATATTTAACTGCCTATATGCATATGCCTGGAAGCCTCTGCTCGACCGCACAGAGGCATGTATATGGACATTTTAAGACATCATGTCAGTTATTTACCATTGCTTTGTTTGTGATAGGCAATGCCAGTGTAACATAATGGACACAGACAGCGTAGAACTGCTTTCAAATACAGTATCCTCCAGTTCCCATCCTGCTTTTGGCAACAGTAACTCAGTATAAAGGCTAAATCGAAGCAACAGTTACACTGACAAGTTGGAGCAGCCACAGAAAAATGTGCCGGTTTCACTCTCTGTAACATCCACATTTCCCCCAGCACAATTTCATCCCTTCCCATTTAAATGTCTTCCCTGACAGCAGCACATATTATTATGTGTTTTATAGTAATAGCAAAATACACATTTTTGCAAGCACATCCCTGTAATATATGCATTTGTGCATGCAATTCCCCCACACACCTCACTTGCACATTTTTGTATATTATAATCCTGTACATATGCACCTTGGCATATGTGCTGTACAAAAAGGGAGGAGGGATTACTGTGTTCTTGGTGTTGTGTTGGCTTTAAAACTGCAAAGCTGGATCAAATGAATACGTGAATCAAGCGAATTTTCTTTCCTCCTAATTGTAGGGTAGGGGGTATTAAGTAAAGGACTATATTCCTCGACTAAAACAAGAAACCATTTACTATGTTCTGTCCTATTTTGTGCTGGATGATTAGATTTTAGGTAATGAGCAAGAGACAGCACTGATGCTGGGGTACATAGAAAGAGCCTCCTTGAAGACTGTGGTATTTTTGAACTACAATTGGCTGTACCTTGGTAACTGCAATCCTGTGTTGTCAGCTAATCTTTCTCACACTGGGACAGGTGAAATGAACTGCAGAATGAACTCACCCCAAAAGGTGTCTTCATTTTGTCTGTTTCACGTCTGGCCAAGACACGAAAGAAGAAGGGGCACTGATGCTAATTATCTGTAACTTTAGATCCTGATTTTGATAAAGGAGATATGTGTTTCCAGAGTTAAGAAACATGTGGAAAAAATTAAGGATAAATTTATAGAAGTGAAAGATGAGAGAAAAAAACACACAAACAAACAAATTCTGTCCTTACAACTAGACAGGTAGATTTCTTATGAATTTAGTGTTCATCTTATCTGACTATTAAGTCTTAGTCGGGGCCTAGAAATTCATCCAGGGATGAATGAATGAAGATTGCCATAATGGCTTTGGAAGATACATTAATGCATGTGACCCCCTCCATATTTTGGATGCAACAACCTAATAGATGTTGTTGTTGTTGTTGTTCAGTCGCACAGTCGATTCCGACCCTTTGTGACCCTATGGACCATTGATCTCCAGGTACTCCTGTCATCCACCATCATCCTCAGCCCGCTCAGCTCGGTGCCCGCTGCGTCCACAATGCCATCCAGCCATCTCATCGTTGGCCGTCCCCTTTTTCTTTTGCCCTCCACCTTTCCCAGCATCAAGGCTTTCTCAAGTGAATCCTCTCTTCTCATTTGGTGTCCAAAGTACTTCAGCTTCATCTTTACTATTTGACCTTCTAAGGAGCAGTCAGGACTGATTTCTTTCAAGATTAACTTATTTGTTCTCCTCGCTGTCCAGGGTACTCTCAAAACTCTCCTCCAACACCACATCTCAAAGGCGTCTATTCTTCTGCGCTCAGCCTTCCTAATGATCCAGCTCTCACATCCATACATTACCACCAGGAATACCATTGTTTTGACTATACGGATTTTTGTTTGCAAGATGATGTCTCTACTTTTCACTATTTCCCCAGGTTTCTCATGGCTTGTCTCCCTAGAATCAGTCGCCTCTTTATTTCATGGCTGCAGTCACCATCTGCAGTGATCCTAGATCCCAAGAAAATAAAATCTGTCACTGCTTCTACTTCTTCCCCGTCTACTTTCCAGGTGCTGATAGGGCCTGTTGCCATTATCTTGGTTTTCTTGATGTTAAGTCTCAGGCCAGCTTTTGCACTCTCTTCTTTCAACCTAATCAGTAGCTTCTTTAAATCTTCCTCACTTTCTGCCATTAGGGTGGTATCGTCTGCATATCTCAAATTGTTGATGTTTCTCCCAGCAATTTTGATCCCATATTGTGATTCCTCCATCCCTGCATTGCGCATTATGTGCTCTGTGTACAGGTTGAAAAGGTAGGGTGATAAAATACAGCCTTGTCTTACTCCTTTTCCTATTCCAAACCATTCTGTCATTCCGTGTTCTGTCCTAACTGTTACTTCTTGACTCTTGTACAGATTTCTCATGAGGCATATGAGGTGTTCTGATATTCCCATTTCTTTAAGCACTTGCCACATTTTATTGTGGTCCACACAGTCAAAGGCCTTGGTGTAGTCAATAAAGCAGAGGTATACTTGTTTCTGATATTCTTTTGTTTTCTCCATGATCCACCGTATATTAGCAATGTGGTCTCTAGTCCCCCTGCCTCTTCTGAAACCCACCTGCACCTCTGGCAATTCTCTCTCCACATGCTGCTGAAGTCTATTCTGTATTATCTTGAGCATCACCTTGCTAGCATGTGGGGATGAGTGCAATTGTTCCATAATTTGAACACTCTTTGGCACTACCCTTCTTTGGGATTGGAAAGTATACTGATCTTTTCCAATCCTGTGGCCACTGTTTTGATTTCCAGATCTGCTGGCATATCAAATGCAGTAATTTGATTCCGTCATCTTTTAGAGCTTTGAAAAATTCAACTGGGATACCGTCATCTTCACTAGCTTTGTTGTTTGCAGTGCTTTTTAGGGCCTTTATGACTTCACTCTCTAGGATGTCTGGCTCAAGTTCAATGTTCTCATCATTGTGATTATCAGTGGTGTTGAGGTCCTTTTTGTAAAGTTCCTCTGTGTATTCTTTCCATCTTTTCTTAATCTCTTCTGCATCAGCTAACTCCTTGCCGTCTTTGTCCCTTATCATGGTCATTTTTGCTTTGAATGTTCCCTTGATTTCCCCAATTTTTTTGAAAAGATCTCTAGTCCGGCCTCTTGTGTTGCTTTCCTCTATTTCTTTGCACTGTTCATTTAAATAGATTTCCTTGTCTCTCCTTGCTTTTCTTTGAAATTCTGTGTTCAAGTCACTGTATTTTTTTTCTTTTCTCCTTTGCCTTTTGCATTCCTTCTTTCCTCTGCTATTTTAAGAGTCTCATCAGACAACCACTTTGCTTTCTTATGCTTCTTTTCTTTTGGTATTGTTTTCCTTGCTGCCTCCTGCATGATGTCCCGCACATCTGTCCATAATTCTTCTGGCACTCTATCTATCAATTCCAAACCATTAAATCTGTTCCTCACCTCCACCGTGTATTCCTTAGGGATGTTGTCTAGGTCATATCTGTCTGGCCTGATTGTTTTCCCTATTTTCTTTAGTCTAAGTCTGAATTTTTCTATTACTAGGTTGTGATCTGAGCCACAGTCTGCTCCAGGTCTTGTTTTTGCTGACTGTATGGAGGTTCTCCATCTTTGGCTGCAGAGTATGTAATCAATCTGGTTTCGATGGTGGCCATCTGGTGATGTCCATGTGTAAAGTCGCCTCTTGTGTTGCTGGAAGAGGGTGTTTGCTATGACCAGTGTGTTATCTTGACAGAACTCTGTCAATCTTAGCCCTGCTTCATTCTGTGTTCCAAGACCAAACTTGCCTGTTATTCCATCTACTTTTTGATTTCCTACTTTGGCATTCCAATCTCCCAAGATAATGTGGACATCATTTCTTGGTATCTGTTCTATGAGGTCTTGTAGGTCCTCATAGAACTGGTCCACTGTGGCTTCATCTGCGCCTGTGGTTGGTGCGTATATTTGGATCACAGTGATATTAAAAGGTTTGCCTTGTATTCTGACTGACATCATTCTATCATTTTTGAGATTGTATCCCATTACTGCTTTTCTCACTCTTTTGTTGACAATTATGGCTACTCCATTTTTTCTGAAGTTTTCTTGACCACAGTAGTAGATGTGATGGTTTCCCGAGTTGAATTCACCCATCCCTGTCCATTTTACCTTGCTGATTCCCAAGATGTCAATGTTTATTCTCTCCATCTCATTTTTCACCACTTCCAGTTTTCCTTGGTTCATCAACCTCATATTCCATGTTACTATGCAGTATTGTTCTTTGCAACACTGTATTTCTCCTCCACCTCTCCCATCTCTCCCCTTCTTTTGATCTGTGTTAAGCATCCTGTTTCATCTAACTTGCCTCTTTTGTTTTGCCTTTTGTTCTGGTCCATAGGGTTCTCTTGGCAAAAAAATTCTGCCGTGGTTTGCCGGTTCCTACACCTGTATCCTCACATCATACATGTTGTTACAGTTCAAAACAAAGTATTATCATGCATATTATCAGTTTAAAATAAAAAAACACAGTTCTACTTCATTTGTTACGAAAGTAAAAGTAAAAACTTAGTATGAAGGAAGAGTCCACTATATCAAGTCTCTAATAGATGAGTTTCCATGAATTGAACTTTAAGGGGGTGTTCCTTACAGACTCACTGACTTGGATTTTGAGGGGGGGTCTCCCCCTCCCCCTTCACCAGTTGGTGAGCTAATCTTACACCCTCTGTTAGTTTTCCCCTCCCACCAGTTCCAACATCCGTAGCATGGCAGGAAGCCAGATGGCGCTCCATTAGTCACATTTGCTTATTGTTTGGTAAACAGCAGTTTAGCTCAAGTGCTGAGCTGACAGCTTGTATGCAAAGACTATTTTCACTGGCTTGGCTTTCCAATATAATGTTATTTCAACTGCCTTAAAGGGATAACATTCCCTTTGATTAAAGAGAGAGAGAGAAAGAAGAGAGGGAGAAAGGAGGGAGGGATGCCAGGAGAAGTGAACTGTTTTGGTGTTGACAATTGGAGCATTTTGAAACTGGTCATTTTGCTCTTTTATTTTTATAGCCTGGACACTCAACCTTGTCAACAAATTGTTGTTGTTCAGTCGCACAGTCGATTCCGACCCTTTGTGACCCTATGGACCATTGTTCTCCAGGTGCCTCTGTCCACCATCCCCCTCAGCACTCCCAGTTCTGTGCCCATTTTGTCTACAATACAATCTAGCCATCTCATCTTTGGCCTCCCCCTTCTTCTTTTGTCCCCACCTTTCCCAACATCAAGGCCTTCTCAAGTGAATCCTCCCTTCTCATTTGATGTCCAAAGTACTTTAGCTTCGTCTTTACTATTAGACCTTCCAATGAGCAGTCAGGGTTGATTTCTTCTAAGATTGACCTATTTGTTCTTCTCGCTGTCCAGGGGACTCTCAAAACTCTCCTCCAACACCGCATCTCAAAGGCGTTCAGCTTTCCTAATTCTGCATTCAGCTTTCCTAATTGTCCAGCTCTCACATCCGTACATTACCACTGGGAATACCATTGCTTTGACTATTCTAATTTTTGTTTGCAATGTGATGTCTCTGCTTTTCACTATGTTCCCCAGGTTTCTCATGGCTTGTCTCCCAAGGATCAGTTGCCTTTTTATTTCATGGCTGCAATCTCCATCTGCAGTGATCTTTGATCCCAATAATGCAAAATCTGTCACTGCTTCTACTTCTTCCCCATCTATTTTCCAGGAACTGATCGGACCTGTTGCCATTATCTTGGTTTTCTTGATATTGAGTCTCAAGCCAGCTTTTGCACTTTCCTCCTTCAGCCCAATCAAGAGATTCTTTAGGTCTTCCTCACTTTCTGCCATTAGGGTGGTGTTGTCTGCATATCTCAGATTGTTGATGTTTCTCCCAGCAATTTTAATCCCATATTGTGATTTCTCCATCCCTGCATTGAGCATTATGTGCTCTGTTTATAAGTTGAATAAGCAGGGTGACAAAATGCAGCCTTGTCTTACTCCTTTTCCTATTCCAAACCACTCTGTCATTCTGTGTTCTGTCCATACCTGCCAACCATCCCGTTTTTCCTAGGAAAACCCCTTATTTTTACCCCTCTTCCCGCCCCATCCTGTTTTATTAATTTTCCCTTATTTTCCCTAATTTTTTTATAAAAAATCCTGACTGGAGTTGCAGTATGTTTTTCCAGCCACCAGAGGTCGCTGTTTGCGGCCTTTTGCTTGTGGAAAGGGAGAGAGAAAGAAGGTGGTGGGGGCTTTTTGTAGTTTCTGTTTCCCTTCCCTGCCAGCTACATGGTCATGGGGAAGCTTCGTTTTTGCTGCTGCTGAGTCTACTCTAGGTAAACAATATATTTCATATATACAGGGGCAAATCAGTGTGGGGGGGAGATAGAGGGGCAAATCAGTGGGGGGGAGAAGAGAGGGGGCAAATCAGGGGGGGAGAGGGGACAAATCAGGGGGATGGGGTAAATCAGTGGGGGGAGAGGGAGAGAGAGGGGCAAATCAGTGGGGGGAGAGGGACAAATCAGTGGGGGGGAAGAGAGAGGGGCAAATCAGTGGGAGAGAGAGAGGGCAAATCTGGGGGTAGAGAGAGGGGCAAATCAATGGAGGGAGAGAGAGGGGGCAAATCAGTGGGGGGAGAGGGGGCAAATCAGGGGGAGAGAGGGACAAATCAGTGGGGGGGAGAGAGAGGGGGCAAATCAGTGGGAGAGAGAGAGGGCAAATCTGGGGGTAGAGAGAGGGGCAAATCAATGGAGGGAGAGAGAGGGGGCAAATCAGTGGGGGGAGAGGGGGCAAATCAGTGTGTGGGGGAGAGAGAGGGGGCAAATCAATGAGGGAGAGAAAGAAGGGGACAAATCAGTGGAGAGAGAGAGAGAGTAACCCTAGGGGGCTGGTTTACTATTCTGCACTTTCTTTGCTTCCCAGGAAAAAAATAATTAAAAATGAGAAAGGTAAAGGTTTCCCTTGCTCGAAAGCCAGTTGTATCTGACTCTAGTGTTCAGTGCTCATCTCTGTTTCAAAGCCAAAGAGCCAGCATTGTCTGAGTCTGTAGACGTTTCCGTGGTCATGTGGCAGGCATGACTAGACACCAGAGTGCACGGAATGCTGTTACCTTCCCACCAAAGTGGTCCCTATGTATCTACTTGCAATTTCTTGCTTTCAAACTGCTAGGATGGCAGGAACTGGGACAAAGACGGGAGCTCATTCCGTCCTGCAGTACTCGAGAATCGAACTGCTGACCTTCTGCCTCCCAGTCAGCATCTTAGTCACTTAAGCCACTGAGTAAACAAGAAAGAAAGCAAAACAAAAGTCCCCCGAGAAGATGGGGAAAGGGTTCTTTGGCCCGCACAGCTTTGTGCCCATTGCATCTACAATACCATCTAGCCATCTTATTTTTGGCCATCCCCTTCTTTTGTCCTCCACCTTTCCCAGCATCAAGGCTTTCTCAAGTGAATCCTCTCTTCTCATTTGATGTCCAAAGTACTTTAGCGTCATCTTTACTATTCAGCTTTTAATGAGCAGTCATGTTTGGTTTCTTCTAGGATTGACCTATTTCTAACACCACATTTCAAAGGCATCTATTTTTCTGCGCTCAGCTTTCCTAATGGTCCAGCTGTCATGTATCCTGTATTTGCCGGGAAATTTCCCTTCTGTCAAGTATCCTGTATTTGCCGGGAAATTTCCCTTATTTCCGAATCCAAAACTTGACACATATGGTTCTGTCATAACTGTTGCTTCTTGGTTCATGTACAGATTTCTCAGGAGGCATATGAAGTGCTCTGGTATTCCCATCTCTTTAATTACTTGCCACATCTTGTTGTGGTCCACACAGTCAAATGCCTTAGTGTAGTTTATAAAACAAAAGTAAACTTGTTTCTGGTATTCCTTTGTTTTCTCCATGATCCAACGTATGTTGGCAATGTGGTCTCTAGTCCCCCTGTCTCTTCTGAAACCAGCCTGCACCTCTGGTAATTCTCTCTCCACATGCTGCTGAAGTCTATCCTGTATTATCTTGAGCATCACCTTGCTGGCGTGTGGGATGAGCACAATTGTTCGGTAATTTGAACATTCTTTGGCATTGCCCTTTTTTGGGATTGGGATGTATTCTGATCTTTTCCAATCCTGTGGCCACTGTTTTGTTTTCCAAATTTGCTGGCATATTGAATGCAATAATTTGACGCCATCATCTTTTAGCGCTTTGAAAAATTCCACTGGGATACCATCATTTCTACCAGCTTTGTTGTTTGCAGTGCTCTTTAGGGCCTTTATGACTTCGCTCTCCAGGATGTCTGGCTCAAGTTCTATTTTTTCATCATTGTGATTATCAGGAGTGTTGAGGTCCTTTTTGTAGAGTTCCTCTGTGTACTCTTTCCATCTTTTCTTAATTTCTTCTGCATCAGCTAGCTCTTTTCCGTCTTTGTCACTTATCATGGTCATTTTTGCTTTAAATGTTCCCTTGGTTTCCCCAATTTTTCTGAAAAGATCTCTAGTACTGCCTCTTTTGTTGTTTTCCTCCATTTCTTTGCACTGTTCTTTTAGGTAGTTTTCCTTATCTCTCCTTGCTTTTCTTTGAAATTTTGTATTCAAATGATTGTATATTTTCCTTTCTCTTTTGACTTTTGCATTCCTTCTTTCCTCTGCTATTTTAAGAGCCTCATCAGACAACCACTTTGCTTTCTTACGCTTCTTTTCTTTTGGTATGGTTTTCTTTGCTGCTTCCTGCATGATGTCCCTCATCTCTGAGTGAAACCCCACTTCTGTTTGTTCCAGGCTTATTTAGTGATTTAAAGGAGTGGGATGTCAGGATCAGAAATTGCGAAGGTTTCTTTGTTTCTAGAATCCCCAAATTGATGTGTCTAGTGGATTTTGGGAACAGTGTTCCAGGCTTTTAATCAGTGCTGCTCAAGAGGTTTCTGAGATTTTTCAAACCCATGAGCATTCAGCAGAAGCTCCCACATTAGCAAGCATCCTGTACAAGACCAAAGCCAGGAGGCTTATAGAATCGTGGAATAACTGAGTTGGTAGGGGACTGCAGTGGCTCAAGTGGCTAAGATGCTGACTGGGAAGCAGGAGGTCAGCAGTTCAATTCCTGAGTACTGCAGGACGGAATGAGCTCCCGTCTTTGTTCCAGCTCCTGCCAACCTAGCAGTTCGAAAGCAAGAAATTGCAAGTAGATAAATAGGGACCACTTTGGTGGGAAGATAAACAGCATTCCGTGTGCGGTGTCCAGTCATGCCTTCCACATGACCATGGAAATGTCTGCAGAAGAAGTCAATGCTGGCTCTTCAGCTTTGAAACAGAGATGAGCACTGAACCTTAGAATTGGATATGACTGGCTTTCGAGCAAGGGAAACCTTTACCTTTACTAGGGGCCTTTTAGGCCAGGAGTTCTCAACCTTTTAAAGCCAGGGGCCGGATCACGCTCCCTCAGATAGCTTCGGGGGCTGGATGGCCATTTTGCCCTTCCTCCACCACATGGCACTTCCTGGTGTGGTGGAGGTGGTGGGGGACCACATGAAATGGTGCCATGGGCCACATCCGGCCCATGGGCCACAGGTTGAGAATCCCTGTTTTAGATCATCAAGCCCAACCTCCTGCTCAGTGGAGGGATCTGAATCAAAGCAGATCTGACAGGTGCTTGTCCAATTCTCTCTTCAATGCTTCCAGTGTTGGAAAACCCACCACCTCCTGAGGCAGTTGGTTCCACTGTTGTACTGCTGTAACCCTTAATACATTTATGGTCTCTTCAGTCCTGCAGACTGCAAAGAGATGCAGTCTCATCAATTCCACCTACAGAGGCTTCAAGGAATTCCAGATGAATGTTATCAAGAGAAGGCTGTTGCTATAATGGACTAAGGGACATGTCCCTTAGTCCATGTATACCTCCATCCTCCAACCAATGGGAAAATGCAAAGTGGTTCTAGATCAGGGGTTCACAAACTACAGCCCATGGGTCGGACCCGGCCTGTAGCAACAAATCATCAAGGGATTTGTTGCTTTTACAAACCTCTGCTACTTGAGCCAAATTCCTCATTATGCCTATTGATAGAGTTAAACTCTATCAATCATTTTGATGTCTGTTGATGCTTTTACTATGATGTTCTTCAAAATCTGGGGAAAGAGCATGTTGTTCTGGGGAAAGGAGTATATGCAGAACAAAGGAAATGAAGAGAGTGCCTGAATGCTTGCACCTTGGTATAAAAGCATAAGGTAAAACCTTTGGCAGTTTTGTCTTTAATTATTATTATTTTGAGATATTTATAACAGTAAATGCTGAATATTGGATTTGAATTAAACCATGTCCCTTGCTGTTGAGCAATAGCCTTTCCTACGTTATTTCAGGAATTCTGTTTTTAAATGTCAAATGCCTGCATGCCCACATGCACAGACAGAAACACATATACACTGTGTAGATAACAAATAACAGTTGGTGTCTGCCTGCTACATTGCCAGGAACAACAGGTTATATACTCGATTAAGAAAGAGACAATTAAAGAAGGCCTTGTTCAGTTAGCAGAGATGGATGGACTTCCTGGGTTGGCTTAGCTGGAATCAGTGTTACAGATGGTCTCAACCCCAGGAGATAGTTTAGCAACATATCCCGCTTAAAAAATTCCAATTCCATGCTGTCTGCAGATTCAGCCATCTGCAGCCAAGCAAAAAGGTGTTTGCCAGCCATAGTGTGATGTCCCCAGAGGAAGAATCTCAGAGGTGTTGACCACATGTGATAGAATTGAATGTGGCTTAAAAGAGCATGTTACATCCCAAGAGGAGAAGCTGATGACTCTGAACTTTAAAAGAGTTAGCCAAAGTGCTGATGCTATACTGGAAACATGGCTCTTTGTCTTGGATAAACTCCTGTACATTGTGAAATAAATACCTGAATGGATTCACTGGTCATACAGAATTAGGGTCACCAGCTTCCATTGTTTCCAAGAGTATCTCAAGAGTCCTAGATACATAGTGAAAAACTGGCCAGCTGGATGGCTGGCTTGCTTGCCTGCCTGCCAATATACTTCCTTCCTTCCTTCCTTCCTTCATTACCAGACAACACTGGTTCTTTCATTGAAAATGGAGATGACCACTGCCCCCTAGAGGTGGGCATGACTGGCTTTCAAGCACAGGAGACCTTTATGAAAAGGACCTTCTGCCTGAGCAACCAATTATCTTTTCTCCTCCAATCCATACTCACATACACCCCCCCCCCAAAAAAAAAAGACTCCATACAGGACTATCTTTCCATGAGTGCCACAATTTATACCTCTCCATCAAACCACAGCTATCCAGTGGTGGGCTGGCCCATCGGGCAACTGGGATACGTCCTTGGGTGCCCCCCCCCCTTCCAGGCCACCAGTACCATGCTATTCCCCTTTGGTGCCAATCCAAAGAGCGAAGCCGAGCTCCAATGCCCAAAATGATCGAGCAAACAAGTGGGGCTCCATGTTCTTCTGCCCGCCTTCCTCCTCCTGTGCTGCCAAATGTAAGATTATTTATTTGTTTGTTTGTTTTGCGCATTTATATCCCGCCCTCTTGGTGGGTACACCACTCAAAAGCAGCTCCATTGACAGTGGAGCAGCCGTGCTTAGAGGTTGCAATTTTGCCTTGTAAGCAGGAAGTTGTTGGTTTGACTCCCCAGAGGGGAGTTGAAATTAGAAGGTGAATAGGAACTTATGTATTTTGTTAGGATTAGACACCCTCATCACTCCCTGTCCAGCACCCTTTTAGCATAGCCAACACACCCCTGCAGCTATCCGACTTCAATTTCTATGTGCCTAAGAGAGTTTTAGTTTTGGATGGGAGGGAATCACTCATGTTTGGAAACAGCATTTATTGCATAGACGTATATATGTGTGTGCCTTTTAACACAGTCCTGTTCTTCTGTTTATTATTTCCCTCCAGGTGGGCCAAAAAGGGTCACATTATAAAAGAAGCATCAGGAGACTCTTATGAGATTATTGTGGACCATACATATTTTTTTGAACCAGTGTCTTGTGAGGTGACCAATGCTTTGGGCAGTACCAACATCAGCAGGACAGTAGATGTCTATTGTAAGTACATCTCAACAGTTAAAACATAGGGAAGACAGTCCAACAGGGTTAATCCCTCTAATCCTCTTTTCTTTGCAGACCACAGCTGTAGCAGATTACACTGCACAACAACAATTTTGCTACTGGGAATAACACTTATGATTTACATGATCTTGAGTGTGCTGATTCCAAATCTGAACTCAGAATTTGCCTATTACTTACAGATTTTAAGGCATGCTATAGCTGCTCAAAGGGTTGGTAATTGGGTAATATATTATTACATGAGAACATTATAACAGTTGCAGCTACCACTATGCCTGCTACCTCAGCTGAATCATGTCCCCCGGTGGCATGCATGTTTCAGCAGCGGCCAGGCATGTCTGGACAAATAAGTGAACTGACATCAGAAATAGGTATACTGTATAAGGCGAGATGGACCAATGGCTTGTCTGTAGTGTGAAACCATCTTATTGGATAGTACAGCTAGGCCATAGTGAGTCTGTTTTGAGCTAAAGATGAGTAGGCACATCTGTTAATAAACTGGACAATTTTTGCTACATTTGTGGCAAATATATCCTGCATGATCAACGCAAGAACCTAACCAAGAGGGTGAGATTTGCTAACTTAAGATCTTGACACCCTAGGCAGAATCAGACTTCAGATTTCAATTCAACACACTTGTTTTAGTATACGACACATGGATTAGACCAAGTAGCAGACGATATTTATTTTTTGTGATGCAGTACACGTTTGGACAATGACATTTTCGGTTAATGACGCAATTTTTTTGAAAACGACACTCTCGGTTAACGACGTCATTATCCGGGAGTGACCATCACCTCTTGGTTAACGACGTTATTAACCGAGGGTGCCTTTTTCACCTCTTGGTTAACGACATCGTTAACTGGGAGGTCTCCATAGGGAGCCATTTGGGGGGGGGGGGGTTGGTTGTTAACCGAGAGTTCTCGGTTAATGACGTTTCCTGGTTAGTGATGCGACGTCGTTATGAGATATATATATATATATATATATATATATATATATATATATATATATATATATATATATATATATATATATATATATATATATATATATATATATATACTTTTTTTAAATATAAACATACAAAATAATACAACATTACATTGCATTATAAAGTAAAACACAAACAAACAAACAAATCATGAAACATCGTTAACTGGGGGTTCACTGTATTATATAAAAATATATAATCTCTGAATGTTTCTGAAGTTCAGGTTAGGCATTCACTTTAGGGGTGGAATTTGTCATTTATTTTGTTCTCATTTGTGAGACAGGGTTTTATTTTTATGTTTTCTTCCCACTGGTCAAGGTTGAACAGTTTTTATGCTTCATCCAACCTGAATGTTGGTTTTTTTGCAAAAAATAATTATAATAAACAAGAGTTTGTGTGTGTGGGGGGATGTTAACACAAATGCGAAATGCTTTTATTTTCTGCAAAAAGCCTTTTATTTCATGCAGAAAATGTGCATTTAGTGCAGTAAACTTCATAATTTGTTATTCACTCACATGCACACACATACACATCCTTGCTTTAGTACAGTGGTGAAAAATCACACAGCAATTGTTCATTATTTGATGGGGTATGTAAGACGAATCAAGACATCCTTTTCAATCAAGATGAGAAAACCGGCAAGTGTTGTTACACCTTTAGGTCACATTCAGACAAGGTCAGAGCCAGTTGTAACTATCTGAGAGTCAAAACAGGAGTTGAGAGTAATTGTCCATCAGGGGTTGCCAACCTTTTTAAGTCAGGGACTGGGTCGTGCTCCCTCAGACAGTTGAGGGGCACAGACTGGTGGTTCCCCCCACCACCACCATTTACGGATGCCATACAAGTGTCCATGGCTGCTGTAAATGCATCCATGGCTGCCATAAATGCATTTACAACAGCCATAAATGAGGTCCATGGCCGATTCTAGCAGCGGTGGCAGTGGGGGCTGGAACAAGGGTAGGAGCTGGATTATTTGGCACCACAGGCCAGATCTGGCCCACAGGCTATAAATTGCCTACCCCTGATCTACAGCTTAATGGAAATCATACTTTAAAGATGAGGGATAATATTGTTGAATCACAATTCCCATTTTCAAGGTCCCCACATGTATGGAGTAATTTGATATAAAACACACACAAAACTTTTGCCTTTAGATGTGGAAACAATTAGGAAATTCTACTATGGGAGGGTGTTGTAACGGGAGAGGCCTTCACACCAGCCTCCCCAATGGATTTACACAGAGAGATCACAGTCATGCATACACACAGACAGACAAGGAAAACACACAGAGACAGGGAGCTTCTTGCTGAAGCCACCTGGGAGGGAACCAACCCAGACAAAGAAAACCCAGATGATTTTATTAGACATAGAGTTCTATACAGGAAGAGGGCATGGTCTTTCAGGAGATTGGTTTGTCAGGTCATGTGACATTTAATCTTGGCTGGGCAGTGATACAAGTCATGAGGAATGACATCATGAGGTGCACTTGTGATGAAGTTTGGTGAATAACAGGAAATTAGGTGACCCTCTATTTTAGGGGAGATGACTCATAGGGCTGTGCTTCGGCCAAGTTTCCATGGCCTCGTCTTCATAAGCCACTTCCACCTTTTTGAAGACAGCCAGGAATTCCTACAGGAGGGGAGATCATATTAATTAGAACTCTATGTTCTCCTTCATCTCTATTTTGACCCAAAGACTTAGGTCAAAACAAGGACAAAACACATTCCAGAGTCAGGTGTCTATCCACAGTGTTTCATTATCTTCTTTTCCTTCATGTTCATGCTTTCAAGAGTTGCTTAGTAGCTATCCTGTCCTTCATAGACCTTTTCTAAGAAAAATCTCTCATTACAGTTGGGCCACGCATGTTGTCAGAACCACAATCCCTCCTTGTTGATCTTGGATCGGATGCCGTATTCAACTGTGCCTGGATTGGAAACCCATCTTTGACCATCGTTTGGATGAAACGGGGCTCAGGCGTGGTAAGGATGTTTGGCAACAGTGCTCAAAATTAGCTGGACATCTCTCAGGCAAGCAGGGGTTGAAGGCAGAGTGTTGGCAATAATAGGACTCACAAAGATACACAATAACTTTGACACATAGCACCTTCTTCTGCTGGCAGGTAGGTTTCCTATAGATTATAAATCTAAGAAATAAATACTCTAGATTATTTTATCTAATAAACTCAAATTAAAAAAAGAGAGGGCGGAATAGCTAACAGTGGAATTTACAATCTGTGATTTCCCCAATTTAAATCTCATCTCTCCTTAGATAGTTTGCTACAGAATCGCAGATCTAAATCTAATTGCCAGTTCCAACCAGAGCAATCATATCCTACAAAATCTTATCTATTTGATGGATCCACTTTATTTGAGACTAGCAATAGTAGTCAACCCATAGAACTGTATAGCTGAAGAAGACTTCAGAGTCAATGTAGGTCCAGAATGGCCATCCTTGGTGCTCCAAATGTACTTGAACTTCAATTCCTATAAGCCCTGATCAGCAGGTGTGCTGACTTGGGCTTCTGGTAATTGAAGTCCAAGAATACCTGGCGCGCCAAGATTAGCCATCTCTTATCTAGGCAAACTCTGCCAGTACATAAACGCAACTACTGATAGGTGGCCATTCTATCTCTGGTAGGTAATCATCCTATCTTTGCTTAAAATGCTCTAAGTGGTTAAAGTCCATTTCAATGAAAGACAGTCTCTCTCACTGTCAAATAGTTCATATTATCAAGATATCTTTCTAGTACTTTGTGGAAGCCTGCCTTTATTCTAACCCAATCCCATCAGTTTTGGAGCAGCAGAAAACATGTTTGCTCCATCATTTAGGTGACAGTCATTTGCAAATTTGAAGACAGTTATCATATTGACTGTACATAATGTATTCACTGGACTATACATTTATAAACTACCTGTAAATGTTTCTCATACATCTTCACTTCATGCAACTACCGTCCATTTAAAATGGCAGCCATAGGGGGTGTTAATTCAAAGTGAGGCCTGAATGTTCTACAAAGCGAGAGGTAGGCATTTCACACTGCTATATCTGATGGAAAGTTCTGTGAGTGCTAAAGGAAAGGCTGTGTTAATAAATACTGAGCAGCAGCAAGGTCTGAGTCATCGGGTAGGCTCACAGATTTACTCACAGGATTAATCCTTTGCTCTCAGCTACACCACTCTTGCTTCCAGATGGCAATCCCTGAAGAAACAGGATCAAATATCAGTGCTTATTTGAAGTTCAGAAAGGGAAAATATCTGTTGCTGAACTAGTAACTCAAACACGTTAACACCCACCCTTACAGGATAAAAGATGTCCCTGTTAGACTTTTGGTTGTGTTGGTTACTTGCATTCACATTCTGTATTTCATGCGGTGTATGCAAAGCAACACAATTTTTGCCTAAAAAGAACCCCAAGAGATTGAACAAAAAAGTGAACACAGGCCATGTTGGTCCATGAGTAAAATCCAAAATTAGGGTTGGGAACTCTTCTACTGGTTCTATGAAATATTCCTCAAAGGCAAGCTTTTAAGTCTTGGAGGAGATATTCATCAGGCTGGATAAGGTAAAGGTTTCCCTTGCTCGAAGGCCAGTTGTATCTGCCTTTAGGATTCAGTGGTCATCTCTGTTTATAGCCAAAGAGCCAGCACTGTCTGCATTTGCAGATATTTCTGTGGTCATGTGGCAGGCATGACTAGACACCGGAGTGTCTAGGGGGACAAGAGGAGGGGGGGAGACTACAACCATGGTGTCTACACTGAAGCCCACTGAATGAAGACAGCAGGCAAAACATAAATTCTGGCAGAACAAATGCAAGGCAACAATCAGGAAAGGAGGAGCGTATAGCTAAAAACACTCAGAGAAATAACAAAGAACCCAACTAGGAAGGCCATTGGACCATTAGATGACAATGGAAGGCAAGGGGTTATTAAAGAGGAAACAGAGATTGCAGAGAGACTCAATGAATTCTTTGCTTCAGTATTCACTGAAGAAGACAGAGACGACATGCCCAAAACAGAGCCTATCTTCGTAGGGAGGGAAACTGAAGAATTAAGCCAGATAGAAATAACTAGGGAGGAGGTCCTTGCATGTCTTAGAACATAAGAACATAAGAATAGCTTTGCTGGAACAGGCCACAGCCCATCCAGTCCAGCATTCTGTCTCACACAGTTGCTTACCATTTGCTTCAGGGTATTCCCAAGCAGATACCTTCACCTGCTTAGGATTCCTTGGAAATGGCATTGAGAGATATCCTGCCTATCTCTCCAACCCGAGGGTTTTCCTTAGGTATCCATAATTATTGCCATTGATACCCTTGTCCTCCATGAACTTGTCTAATCCTTTGTTCAAGCTGTCAAGACTGACAGCTATCACCACTTCTTCTGGCAGGAAGGTCCACAGACCAGTGATCCTCTGGGTGAAAAAGTCTTGTTAAACTAAATGCTAACAAATCGCCAGGACCAGATGGCATCTATCCACGAGTTCTCAGGGAATTTAAAGATGAAATTGCTGATCTCCTAGCCAAAATATTATATATATAATATTTCCCTCAAATATGATTGGTTAGGAGAGGAGTGTAGTGATTGTGGGGTTACCGGACTTGAGTGAAGACTTCATGTGTCTTTTTAGAAAGGGTGGGAACGCAAGTCCCATGATAGTTCAGTTCCAAGAAGAAGACAAAATGGAGCATCACCCCGATCCCATAATAACAATTACACAATGTTACAGAAATAATTAAAGTTACATACACAACACATACCCCAAAGGAAAAAGGGCACTGCCAGGTCCAAGAGGATTCCGATGTGGCTTACAGGAGCTGTTTGGGAAGTGATCAAAAGCAAGAAAAGATCATTTAGAAGATGGAAGGCTTGTCCGAACGAGGACAGCAGGCAGAAACATAAATTCTGGCAGAACAAATGCAAGGTAACAATCAGGAAAGCAAAGCAAGACTTTGAGGAGCGTATAGCTAAAAACACTCAGAGAAACAACAAAGACTTCTTTAAGTACATTAGAAGTAAGAACCCAACTAGGAAGGCCATTGGACCATTAGACGACAATGGAAGGCAAGGGGTTATTAAAGAGGAAACAGAGATTGCAGAGAGACTCAATGAATTCTTTGCTTCAGTATTCACTGAAGAAGACAGAGACCACATGCCCAAAACAGAGCCTATCTTCATAGGGAGGGAAACCGAAGAATTAAGCCAGATAGAAATAACCAGGGAGGAGGTCCTTACATGTCTTGTTAAACTGTACTGTGTGTATATATATATATCTAAACCGCCTTGAGTCACACTTGTGCCGAGTAAGGCAGTATATAAGTTTAATAAATAAATAAACTAAATGCTAACAAATCACCAGGACCGGATAGCATCGATCTACGAGTTCTCAGGGAACTTAAAGATGAAATTGCTGATCTCCTAGCCAAAATATATAATCTTTCCCTCAAATCAGGCTTTGTGCCTGATGACTGGAAGGTAGCGAATGTAACACCAATTTTCAAAAAAGGATCCAGGGGTGATCCAGGAAAATACCAACGAGTCAGTTTGACATGTGTCCCAGGTAAAGTGATGGAAACCATCCTAAAAGATAGAGTAGGCACATAGAAGAGAAGGCGCTGCTAAAGGAGATCACTTTCTGACCCTGAGCCCTTTTGACACACAAAGTCTTCATTGGCCCCAATCCAGTATTGATCAAGCTGCAGCCCTCCTTCAAGATGGGTCCAAGTGGGATTTAATCCACTTGGGGATCATCATCCTTCCCTGTGTACTTTGCCACCCATTAGTCCTCAGGATTGTCAAGTTAGTTTACCATCATCTGACAATCGGTATTGAATCGTTGGCAGTATGGTCTACTCTATTACCAGCATAGGATAACCTGGCCAGACTACTAAACACAAAATCCAACATTGCAGAGTACATTTAGCATTTTGCCAAACAATGGAAATTTTAGTTATCCAATTGCTCTGGCTTCCACCTTGGTTGCCATCAGGCACCATGTTTCTCCTTCCAGGTATATCTCTGTGCACAGCTGCAAGGGGTGGAAAATTGATATTTTTAATACAAGATTCTTTAGAAGGTGACTTATGCTGACTGTGCAACAGTCTGTACTAGAACACAATACACCACAAATACAATAAGGCCTTTCAAGATTCTTGTTTCTTGCTTTTGTGGGGCCATGGTCCAGTACCAAAATGCCAGGGCAAAAGTACATTAACTCATTGTTGAGGATTTACTTGGCAAGTAGGGATGGGGGAGTTAAATACTGCATATACTAGGGTATAAGCTGATCTGAATATAAGCCGAGGTGCCTAATTTCATCTGAGAAACCAGGAACATTGATTGATTTAAATATATGTCTAGGGTGGGAAATGCAGCAGCTACTAGTGAGGGGGAGGCTTTGACATCTGCCCCTCCCCCTCCCTCTCGAATCTAGCCCTTGGCCCCTCAACGGCATGAGAGCCGTTGAGGAGAGGGAGTGGCTTTGACACCTGCCCCTCCCCTTCCCCCAAGACTCTAGCCCTCGGCCCCTCGGGGCCTGGTAGGGCAGAAGAGGCACCATTGGGGAGAGATGGTGGCTTTGATATCTGCCCCTCCCCTTCCCCTGGACTCTAGCCCTAAGCCCCTCGGGGCCTGGTAGGGCAGAAGAGGCACCATTGGGGAGAGATGGTGGCTTTGATATCTGCCCCTCCCCTTCCCCTGGACTCTAGCCCTAAGCCCCTTGGGGCCTGGGAGGGCAGAAGAGGCGCCTTTGGGGGGAGGGGGGCATTGACATCTCCCCCTTGACTCTAGTAATATCTTATTACTTGTAAACCACCTTGAGTCGCCCCTTATAATGAGGAAGGCGGTATAAAAATATAACAATAAATAAATAAAGAGTTTCAATAATCAAAATAAACCAGCCTCGTATGACCGGCATTTTCATTTTGGTCCAAGATTACCCATTTCTAACAGGAGAGGCACAGGAGAGCCTGGTAAGTGCCATGGACACCAGGGCAGGAGGGAGGGTTTTTTGCCCACTATAGAATTGATCAAGGCTGGCTCTTCAGCCACCCAGATCACTTCTACATGAAAGCCCATTACTGGTAGAAAAAAATAAGATCATGGCTGCAGCAATGATCCAGATCTAACCACTTCCTGACCAGGACATTTATCTACATTCAGCGGTCAGGAAGTGGTTAACATTCAAAGGGATACTCACATTCTGCTAATGCTCATCAGTTCCAAAAATCACAGCATCAGATGATCTCAAATGTGCAGATCTCTTGTGCAGCCGGGAAAATAAAACACATGACTCAAATATAAGCTGAGTCTGCTTTTTTCAGCACATTTTTGGTGCTGAAAAATTTCAGCTTATACTCAAGTATATTCAGTATATTAAGTGGTTTTCCAAAAATAAACTTATCAAGCTTGGGTTATCAAGACTTTTGACAAAATGAGTGCACAAATTCTTTGCTTTCACATTATCAGGGGGAAAACTGTGAGCATTAGGTTCTTTTCTGGTTTTTAAGCCCTTTTTGCATTTTGTATAAATAAGCACATGCCACTAAAACACATCCCTCTGAAAATGTAGTCAAAATGCTTTAGACAATAAAGAGAATGGATAAAATGGATACGTTTAAATGTGTTTAGAAAAAATTGTCCATTAAGGAAAGTGTGCCGTAAAAAAAGACATCAATTTCCATGCAGGGGGGAAATGTTAAGACTTTCAAACCTGATGCCAAACAAGAACAGGAAGAATGCAAGCGCGGCGCCAAAATGGCCGCCGCGCCCTTTGCGGGGGCCCCCCCATAGGACGAAGGCATCCGGGTAGTTAGGGGCGTGGCCAGCTCCCTTATAAAAGGGGTGGCCATGAGGCAGCCGAGCTGCCATTTTCCGAAGCGACGGAGCGGAGAAGTTTTTCCCCTCTTGTCTCCGTCGCTCTTACCTTGCCAGGGAAGCCTTTTTGGCGGCGAATTTTCTCTTTTGGCTTCCCTTAGATTTCCTTGCGATGCCTGCGAAGAAGAGGGCGGCCGCGAGCGCGGCTCGCGCTGTTAGGAGGCGCAATCCAGGTCGGAGGACCGCGGTTGCGCCCCCCCAGCAGCCGCCTGTGCTGGTACCACCGGGACCGGTGGAATGGGGTCTATTCCCCCTTGCCCGGAGGCGGGGGACCCGAGCATGGGTCAAGTGAGGGCTGTGGCCCGCGGCCCGCAAGCGGGGGACGCCGCTCCTGGTGCTTCCCATCCTGTTGGGCCTCCAGCGGCGGGGGCGCAGCTCACCCCGGGGCCTTCTAGCCTTGGGGGGTGGTGTGGCCCCTTGCCCTGGCAGGTACCTACATCGGCCCTACCGGGCCTCGGCGTGGGGCGATGGCCCTATTAGGGTCCCGGGGTACAGGGACCTGTACCTGTGCCTGTAGCAGGAGGGCCGGCCGGCCCTTGGCCCCATGTCAGCGTGGAGGTCTTACTGGCCCGTGTTGCGGCCCTTGAGGCGTCCTTGGCTCGGGCCAGCCATGCTGGGGCTCCCTTTGGGGTTCATTTCGACGCGTCGTCTGCTGGGCAGCGGCAGGCGACGGGACGGGTTGAGCTGCTTGAGGCGTGGCACAACCTCGGCCACTGCCTCGCAGCTCCCCAACCAACAGGCCGGTGCGGGTCAGCCCCCAGTGACGAGCTCTACGGCGGTCGTGAGCTCCGACGCCCCCAGTGGGCTGGAACCCCCGGTGGGGGCGGCCGCGGGGGTGCAGCACGTGAGTATGCGGTCCAAACTAGTGCACCTACACACGTGGCCACGTTTGGGGGGGGGGCTTTCCAATGGCCTTGGCCTCGCGTGGGTGGTGCGGCGGTGCACCCGCTGACGCCCCACCCTGCGATGACAACTACCACCCAGGGCCCCGTGGTGGGGGGTGTTTCCTACCCCGAGGGGAATGTTTTGGGTGGCCGGGTTGGTCCAAGCTCCTATTCCTTACCGCTGAGTGACCACTTGGCACAGGCCAACAGAGAGTAAATTTGGCGGGGGGAGTACGTGGATATCTTCTCACTCCTAAACAGAGGGCCCACCAAGGAGGAGAGGGAGGGGCAGAATGAGAAGGATAGTGGCAGGCACGTCGTCGCAAGCCACCAAGTATGTGGGCCAAATGGTTGCCAGCCTGAATCATATGCATGGCGGTGTACCTTAGGGCCCGGCCGGATTTGGCAATTCCGATGGTCCAGTATTTGGACAACGTCTACCGGGCGATGGTTTACTTTCCGGGCCCATCGTGGTTGGCTTGTGACGTGGAATGCCGTAGGCGGATTTCCCCGCACCCCGAGATTAGGGTCCAGCAGGCGGCCCCAGCACAGGTCACCGGCCAGGGGGCGGGGCGGGGGGTCCCAGCCCGCCTGCGGTGCTGGACTTTCTTGTCCAATGGCTCCTGCAATGGGAAGAATGGCAAATACAGACAGGAGTGTCCCACCTGTGTTGGCCCCCATGTGGCCTCTGCCTGTCCCAGGCCTAGAGGGATGCGGGGCAGAGGGTGGGGCAGACAGGGGGCTGGCAAGACTGCCGCAGATGGATCTAGTCCACCGAAGGCCTCCCTCCCCAATTAAGGTGGGCATGTTGGAGCGTTGGCTCACATTGTACCCGAAGGGAGAGGATGCGGGTTATCTCCTTCAGGGTTTTAGGCAGGGGTTCCGGATCCCTTTCATGGGTAACAGGTCCCCTCAGGATGCCCCCGATCTTTTATCCCTTGGGGGGAGGGAGGAGGTGGCTGCTGCCAGCTTTGACAAGAGGGTCTATGCGGGCAGGGTCGTTGGCCCTGTCCCTGCACCCCCGTCCCGGGGAGCATATTATTTCAATGATGCCATGCCTTTTGGCTATTCCATTGGGGCTCGGTATTCGAGCGTTTCACCACTTTCTTAGAGTGGGCCTTTGTCCGCAGGTCTGGGTCCCGGTCTGTAGCCCATTCCCTGGATGGTTTTATTCGGGGCTGAACGGGGCTGGGACACGTACACACGTCTCCTCAACACATTTCAGACGCTAATGGAGGAACTTGGTGTCCCTTTAGCGCCCGAAAAGACCGAGGGCCCGTCTCCACAGCTAGTATTCCTGGGGTGGAGAGTGACACGGTAGCGCAGGATTCTAGGTCGCAGCGGGATAAGGTGTCAAGGCTAGTGGCCCTTATCTCGTACTTGCTGGCCGAGCGCATGGCATCACTGAGGGAACTTCTGGTGCTACATGGTTACCCCAATTTCGCTGGCAGGGTCGTCGCACCGGGCAGGGCATTTGCTCCGCGCTGGTGCGACACCATGGCAGGATTATCCAGGCCCCACCATAGGCTTAGATTTACCCGGGGTATCAGGGCAGACGTGCTTGTCTGGCCATAGATCCAGAGGTAGTTCAACGGGGTGTCATTTTGGGGTCTGATCTCCTGGCTCCCCCTTGCTTTCAGATGCAGTCCGATGCCTCAGGATTCCTGGGTTATGGGATGTACTTCAATTGGAAGTGGGCCTATGGTGGGTGGCCACCATCCTGGGCAGGCAAGGGTCGCCTGCATGGTCTCACGTATCTGGAATGTTTCCCTATCCTGGGTGCTTTGATGCTATGGGGCAAGGAGTGGGCCAACTCGGTTGTGCAATTTTGGCGTGACAATGCGGCTCTTGCCCGCATCGTCAATGCACAGATTTCCAAATCGCCCGGGGTTATTGACCTAGTGCGCGAGTTTGTGTTATGCAGCCTGTGCCTCAACGTTCTCTTCAGGGCCAGGCATGTCCCAAGGGTTGATAATGATATTGCTGCTGCTTTGTCCCGCCTGCAGATCTCCCGGTTCCGTGCCTCGGCCCCGGATGCGGAGGACTTTCCCTCGCCACTCCCGGACGAGAGATGGAACGTTGGCAAGGAGAAGTGACCCGGGCGATTGGCCTGTCACTAGCGCCATGCATGAGTAAGGCGTATCACCACGCATTTAGTTCCTTCAGAGCATTATGTACCCAATTTGACTGCCAGGAACCTGGCCGATCCCAGTAGCCCATGTTCTGCGGTTCATGGTTTACCTGTATGCCCAGGGCCTTGCACCACGCACCATAGCATCTCAGCTGTCAGGGTTGGCTTTTATGGCCAAAGTGGGAGGTCGTGTGGACAGCACCAATGACTTCTGTGTGAGACATGTTTGGGAAGGGTGGGTGTGCGTGCGCGGGCGTTTCCCGGGCGACCGCCACCCGATTTACCCAGGGGTTTTTACCCAATTGGCCCGGGGCTGGCCTGGCCTCTGTTTTGATAGATGAGGCAGCCCATTTCATGTGGCTACTACGGTGGCCTTTTTGGAGGCGCTCCGCATCAGCGAGCTTGAGATGCTGAATAAGGCGGATGCAAGATTTTCCCAGGGTTTTTACCCAATTGGCCCGGGGCTGGGCTGGCCTCAGTTTTGATAAATGAGGCAGCCCACTTCATGCGGCTACAACGGTGGCCTTTTTGGAGCGCTCCGCATCGGCGAGCTTGAGATGCTGAGTAAGGCGGTTGCAAGATTTTCCCAGGGTTTTTACCCAATTGGCCCGGGGCTGGCCTGGCCTCTGTTTTGATAGATGAGGCAGCCCATTTCATGCGGCTACTACGGTGGCCTTTTTGGAGGCGCTCCGCGTCAGCGAGCTTGAGATGCTGAATAAGGCGGATGCAAGATTTTCCCAGGGTTTTTACCCAATTGGCCCGGGGCTGGCCTGGCCTCTGTTTGGAAAAATGAGGCAGCCCACTTCATGCGGCTACAACGGTGGCCTTTTTGGAGCGCTCCGCATCAGCGAGCTTGAGATGCTGTATAAGGCGGATGCAAGTCGTAGGGCACTGGAACTCGGAGATGTCTGTGTGGATAATATTGGGCTCAGTTGGGGATATGCTCCTCTAAAACGAATCAGCATGGCGTAGGCAGTGGAATAGACTGCTACGAGGTTCCTCGACAGACGTCTGTCCGGTTGGTGCCCTACAGGATTTCCGTGCACTGTGGCACGCACCATGGCACGTTTTTTCTGTCACCGAGGTGGGTCTTCTATTCCTAATTCCCAATTTGGAGGGTGGTGGGAAGGCACTAGACAGTGTTGGCCTCTCAGGGGCTCGTTGCGGCGCCCGTTCGCTCTGCATAGGGGCGGCTTCTGCTGCAGTTGTTTTTTGGGTACTACAGGGCTGAAATACGCCGCATGGGAGGGTCGGGATCACAATGTTTTCAGTTTTGTCTTCGCCCTCCTCAACTGTGAGTACCAGTTTTAGTCACTGCACTGTTTCTCCCCCCCTTCCCTTTTTTACTTGACAGACCCTGGGTGTCGTTTTACACCGGTGACAGTATGCCTGGTGGGCCGTAGCCAGGTGCACGGGGCAGCGCGTTACGCTGCATGGGGCAGCGCGTTACGCTGCGGCGACAGAGTGGGTACCCGACTGGGACAGGGTGCATCCGCACGTCGGACACGATACCGCGGTACGCTTACAGGGGGGCGTTCGGCCTCGGGGCTCTTGACTGAGCCGACGCTCCGTGAACGGGGCTATTGCCCGGTTCCCTTGACAAGGGCGGGGGATGCGTCATTAGCCTCCCCGCCATCAGTCTGCAAATTTACGAGCTTTACTCAGGGGATGGGGCCCATCTGTCGCAGGGAGGTATGGACCTCTGGATTACTGGACTGGCGAGCAGGCCTGTCGACCGAGCTGACGGTCTTGGGGGGGGGCGGTGAGCCTTTGCAAGCCTCCCCGTGTGGCGGGTATCACTGGTAAGGTAAACATTATGACCCACAGGTATCCGGCAGGTTCGCAATTGACTGGACAACAATAGACAGGCATAAGTTGGTTAAACGTTGTCCGGTCAACGACGAACTAGGCGACGGGGTGATGGCGATAGCTAGCCAGCATGCATCACCCCGTGATTCCACGGATACGCGTCAGAGGGTGGGGTCATTAGTTAGATATTGACTACGGTCAACAATTTGTTTGTTGTAAACAAACAAATTGATACAAATCGATACATTGTAACCAATTGCCGTTGGCAATTTTGGGGTGGTACCTTAGCAGTGTTACTTCGGCCTGCTTGCCTTAAGAATTATGATTGGTCGTTTTACCAATAGAAATTTATAATTCGGACTAGGGCATGAATCAATAAATGTGGCCCGATGCTGTTATCCACTTTTACCGGTGTCTGAGTCCTTTATTGGGGGGTGCGCCTGCAATATGTAAGTGGGGTTTGGAGAAATGTAACAAAAGTAAGAGATTTTCACATTCTCGAGGGTGGGCAGAACCTCTGAACTTGGCGAATCTATACTAATGATGAAAATTGTTACTTGTCTCTGCATTACTCAGGGGATGGGGCCCATCTGTCGCAGGGAGGTATGGACCTCTGGATTACTGGACTGGCGAGCAGGCCTGTCGACCGAGCTGACGGTCTTGGGGGGGGGCGGTGAGCCTTTGCAAGCCTCCCCGTGTGGCGGGTATCACTGGTAAGGTAAACATTATGACCCACAGGTATCCGGCAGGTTCGCAATTGACTGGACAACAATAGACAGGCATAAGTTGGTTAAACGTTGTCCGGTCAACGACGAACTAGGCGACGGGGTGATGGCGATAGCTAGCCAGCATGCATCACCCCGTGATTCCACGGATACGCGTCAGAGGGTGGGGTCATTAGTTAGATATTGACTACGGTCAACAATTTGTTTGTTGTAAACAAACAAATTGATACAAATCGATACATTGTAACCAATTGCCGTTGGCAATTTTGGGGTGGTACCTTAGCAGTGTTACTTCGGCCTGCTTGCCTTAAGAATTATGATTGGTCGTTTTACCAATAGAAATTTATAATTCGGACTAGGGCATGAATCAATAAATGTGGCCCGATGCTGTTATCCACTTTTACCGGTGTCTGAGTCCTTTATTGGGGGGTGCGCCTGCAATATGTAAGTGGGGTTTGGAGAAATGTAACAAAAGTAAGAGATTTTCACATTCTCGAGGGTGGGCAGAACCTCTGAACTTGGCGAATCTATACTAATGATGAAAATTGTTACTTGTCTCTGCATGTGAAGATGAAAAGAGACAGCTTCCTTTTCTCACTCCCTGGAAGCATAGGGTTTTTGTGGCTCTTGTGACAGAAGAACTAGAACTAACAAACAGAGATAAACTAGACAAACATTGCAATATGACATCTTGTGCAAAGCTACAAGAGGTGAACAGACCTGTAGGAGCTTGGTGCATCAAGGAAAGGGCCTCCATGTTTTTTAACAAGCAAGTTGTTCTGCACTAGCTGCTCTCGTATACTTTGCCTATACAGTGATACCTCATACAACGTCCACAAGTTTGGACTTTATACGGATTTGGACTTTGTATGAGGCATGCAAAATCCTAGCTGCGATGCCTCATACAATGTCCAAATCCTTGCTGCGATGCCTCGTACAACGTCGTTTCCATAGAGACACATTGTACTGTAACAGCACAGACTTCAGAGCAAAGTCAAGGAAACAGACAGGAAACTGACAAAACTTTAAGAAAACATTGTCTAAAGGCTAAATACATTACAAAAACATGTCAAACAACCCTGATTGTCCAAGAATCTGAAGAATGCTGCAAAAATCCCAGGAATGCTTCTAAAAATTCTGATGGAAAATTCAAAAAAATCCAAAATCACGCTCAAAACCACTCTTAAACACTCTTTGCATTGTGCAAACCCCACAAGAGCAATGCACGCATGTGTCCTGTCTTTTATACTGCCCAGGCACAATGCAACCTGGGGAAAACTGAATGCCTCATACAAAGTCGAGCGACTTTGTATGAGGTAACTTTTTTCAAGAAACTAGGCGATGTTGTATGAATTTGATGTTGTATGAAGCGGACTTTGTATGAGGTATTACTGTACTGTACAAAGGAAAGGATGGCAGTTTCACTTATAGATGGTTTGTGCAAAGATCTTGAGAATAATAATATCATATCTTATTTCACCCTTGCTCTGGGAGAAAGGGATATTGTGGGGCTCAAAAATTCCATATCCAGGTATGACATCAGAGCACCCCAAAGTAACAATAGCAATATTAGCAAGCATTCTTTACAGCTAGCTGGCAGGATAGGTCAGTTGTTTAGATATCTGGCTGTGGAGTCAGAGGGCGGGAGTTTGATTCTCCACTGTGCCTGTTGGGAGAAGAGTTAGCTTGTGTAGTCATGGGCAAGTTGCAACGTCTCAGGGCACCAATGGAAGAAGGGAAGGGTAAACCACTTCTGTGTATTCTCTACCTGAAAAACACTGCAAAGGGTCACCATAAATCAGAATTAACTTGATGGCATGCAATTATTATTATTATTATTATTTATATTCTGAATCCGCAGGGGTTTGATAAGGTTTTGACAACAAGCCAGAAGCAAGGTTCCCAAGCATGGAACGGAATATGCCGGGGCTGAAACAACAATAGCTGGCTGTCGTTTTTGGCCATTGGTGGTACAAAAATATTCCTGGCAGTTTAAAGGAGGAGATAATCTGTGACTGAGCAAAGGGCAAGAGGGTTGATCTATGTAACTGGCCTAATAAAAACTGAAAGGAGAGGTTTCCATAGCACTTACAGCACTTTCCATATTCCAGATGCTCAAAGGGGATCTTTGCAAAACAACTCTAATAGAAATCAGATCCGTTCCTATTATGAGCAGTGACTGGTTTAACCAAAGGGCAAGGTGCCAGTTAACCTCCTTGTGGCAGGTGGAATTTCATCAGCCAGCACCATGACAAGTTCTCTTTGTCAGCAATCCTGGGATACAGACAGACATGCAACGGAGGCTTACAGACAGAGTTTCTCACCTCTGGCCATAACACATACCGATGTACTGGAACACAATACTGTGTTATGTACAGTCTCCTGAAACTGTGGAGCTCTATAAATGAATGAGTGTGCTATAAAATTAGAGAAGACCTCATAAAAGAAGAGAGGTCTGTCAAAATGGCAATTGTTGAAACAGTCTGTTGAAGGAAGCAATCTGAAAATCTCTCCATTCCAATTCTGTTACATTTCTTCAAATCCCACCTGCCCTTTCTCCTCCTCTTTGTTTCACAAGGAATTGTGAGACTTTGTGGTTTTGTCCTGCACTTAAATCCAAAGATGTTTTAATGCAGTTTTCCTAATGTATGGACTTAGTTGTACATTTTATCTCCTTTAGTTATTTTTTCCCTACTAAACTAAGAGACATTTACGTGTGTTTTTGCACTAGATGTCTATTTAGGTGTGTAGTTGGTTTGTGCATATTTTATTTCTCCAAGACTCATTGAAAGTCTCACAAAGGTGCAGGTTCTAGTAGTCAGGTGCATTCTTTCTTGCAATGAGTCTGAAAAAAGAAGAGAAAGGCTACTTGCCAAACTGAAGATTGAGAGAAATTCTGACTCTGGTTGCTGGTGGAAAGGGAAAGGTTTTTTTTTAAAAAAAATCTAGGTTTCCATTTCTCACAAGGACTTACCTGTTACTTTGGAAATTCATATATTCCTAAAGCTTGCAATGCATTTCAGAGGGAAAGAATGAATCTAAAACTATATATACACTGGGGGAGATGTATGCCATAAAATAGGAAAAATGCACATAAATACTTTATTGCAGGGATTCTCATCTTGTGGCCTGCGGGCCAAATGCAGTCCATGTCACCATTTCATTTTGCCTCCCACTGCCTCCACTACACCCGAAAGTGCCATGTGGTGGAGGAAGGGCAAAATGGTCATCCGGCCCCCAAAGCTGTCTGAGGGAACATGACCCAGCCTCTGGCTTAAAAAGGTTGAGAACTCCTGCTTTAGTTTATGGGCTGCATGCCATTGCTGAGGGCCATTTTTGGTGACGGGGTCTATGCTCTCCAGGGACTGCAGTGGCTTAGTGGTTAAGATGTTGAAGTTGACAACTGGAAGGTCAGCAGGTCAGCAGTTCAAAACCCGAGTGCTGCATGACAAATTGAGCTCCCAGTTCCTGCCAACCTAGCAGTTCAAAAGCAAGAAATTGCAAGTAGATAAGTAGGTACGACTTTGGTGGGAAGTTAAACAGCATTCTGTGCACTCTGGTGTCTAGTCATGCCCACCACATGTCCAGGGAAACGTCTGCAGATGCAGACAGCGCTGGCTCTTTGGCTATAAAGAGATGAGCACCGAATCCTAGAGTCAGATACACAATTTCTAAATTGTGTAAATGTTCTTAAATTCACATTTGGGTTTGAATTGATTTTTTAAAATATAAAAAGCAAGAAATTGCAAGTAGACAAATAGGGACCACTTCGGTGGGAAGGTAACAGCGTTCTGTGTGCTCCGGTGTCTAGTCATGCCCAGGGAAACGTCCAGGGAAACGTCTGCAGATGCAGACAGCACTGGCTCTTTGGATATAAAGAGAGGAGCACCGAATCATAGTCAGATATGACTGGTTTTTGAGCATGTGCGACCTTTACCTTTCCCAATTTTTCTTATCCAGAAACTCCTCATATACCATATAGCATGTGAACTGAGAGATTTTACCACATTTTGAGGGACCTCTACCACTCCTGCTACCTCTGTAAAGGTAAAAGGTAAAGGTTTCCCTTGCTCGAAAGCCAGTCGTATCTGACTCTAGGGTTCAGTGCTCATCTCTGTTTCAAAGCCGAAGAGCAAGCGCTGTCTGCTTCTGCAGATGTTTCTGTGGTCATGTGGCAGGCATGACTAGACACCGGAGCGCATGGAACGCATGTTCCCTTCCCACCGAAGTGGATCCTTATTTATCTACTTGCAATTTCTTGCTTTTTAAATTTTAAAAAAATCAATTCAAACTCAAATATGAATTTAAGAACATTTACACAATTTAGAAATACATTTATTCAGTATTCTTTCATCAGCAGCACCAATGTCAAAAATGAAACCATTTTATGCAGTATAAAGTCATTAAAACAGTGATGCTGAGTGATCACAAGCATGAGACATCTGTTATAATATCAAAGACTTGGCTTAACAAAAAGGATGAGCCAGCAGTGAACAATGCAAACACATACAAAATGAATACAGATAAATATTAAGAAGTAGACACCAGGGGCTCATAAGTTTGAATTCAGATTTGCTGTTCTTATGAGGCTTAAATCCCTTGTTCAAATTGATGAAATCATCCCCAAGTATCTAGTTCAGTTAGGCATATCTGTTCTGCTTTCTGCATCTAGATATGTACACATGCCACAATGGGATGGCAAGATTAATATACTATTTGTTCCGTGGGCAGTTTAATTCATAGATATGGATGTGGACACTAAAATTGAGAATAGTTGTACAAGAGCAAACTAATATCCGGCTTCTAATAGACTCCAAATCTGTCTTAGGATAATGAACACAAGGCTTCATCTGTATATTATTTCCCTTCTCCTGAACTCTGAATCTTTTAATCCATTCTCCAAGCCTCTATTATTATACTTCAAAGGATTAGTGCCTCATGTTTTGCACACTTTCCTTGATGTAAGTTCCACTGACTGTAGTGAATAAATGGGTGTGAGGTTACACTTCAAAATGCCCAGGACTCCACTTTGACCTCTAAACATCAAAGATAAGGTCAAAAGCCAAGGTGCAATTAAGCCACTCTTTAGAGCTCATCTTCATGATTAGCACCATGGACAGAGATGTCCTAGTTGGGTCTGATAATAATAATAATAATTCCGTGTCAGAAATTATTCTGGGTTGAAAGGATTTTTGCTGGAGAAACTCTGCTCAGGGGATGCCCAAATGAGGCTCCTTTCATGTCCCCAAGAGCTGGGACAGAGACACACGCTCAATCCATCATGCAGTACCCGGATCTCGAATTGTTGCCTTGCCAGCCTTCCTGATAACAAGGCAAGCTTCTTAACCGCTGAGGGTATTATAATAATAATAATAATTTCATGTCAGAAATTATTATGGATTGAAAGGATTTTTGCTGGACAATCTTTGCTCAGGGGACACCCGAATGTGGCTCCTTTCATGTCCCCAAGATCTTTTCCCCACCAAAGTGGTCCCTATTTTTTTGTTGTTGTTCAGTCGCATAGTCGACTCCGACCCTTTGCGACCCCATGGACCATTTTCCTCCAGGCGCCTCTGTCCTCCACCATCCCCCTCAGCCCTCCCAGCTCTGTGCCCACTGTGTCTATAATACCATCTAGCCATCTCATCCTTGGCCTCCCCCTTCTTCTTTTGCCCTCCACCTTTCCCAACATCAATGCCTTCTCAAGTGAATCCTCCCTTCTCATTTGATGACCAAAGTACTTTAGCTTCATCTTTACTATTTGACCTTCCAATGAGCAGTCAGGGTTAATTTCTTCTAAGATTGACCTATTTGTTCTCCTCGCTGTCCAGGGGACTCTCAAAACCCTCCTCCAACACCACATTTCAAAGGCATCTATTCTTCTACGTTCAGCCTTCCTAATTGTCCAGCTCTCACACCCATACATTACCACTGGGAATACCATTGCTTTGACTATTCTAATTTGTGTTTGCAATGTGATGTCTCTGCTTTTCACTATGTTCCCCAGGTTTCTCATTGCTTGTCTCCCAAGAATCAATCGCCTTTTTATTTCATGGCTGCAATCCCCATCTGCAGTGATCTTTGTTCCTAAGAAAGTAAAATCTGTCACTGCTTCTACTTCTTCCCCATCTATTTTCCAGGAACTGATTGGGCCTGTTGCCATTATCTTGGTTTTCTTGATATTGAGTCTCAAGCCAGCTTTTGCACTTTCCTCCTTCAGCCCAATCAAGAGATTCTTTAGGTCTTCCTCACTTTCTGCCATTAGGGTGGTATCGTCTGCATATCTCAGATTGTTGATGTTTGTCCCTATTTATCTACTTGCAATTTCTTGCTTTCAGACTGCTAGGTTGGCAGAATCTCAGTCAGTCATGCAGTACCTGTGTCTTGAACTGCTGACTTGCCAGCCTTCCAGATCACAAGGTGAGCTTCTTAACCACTGAGCCACGGCAGCCCCAGTTGTGTCTGATGAGAGTCCTTCTCTAAACCACAGTATTCCAGCCTATGAGTTTGCAACCCCAAGGTAGTGACAAAATGTCACTGGGGCTATGTTACACTGCACTGACAAAGCAAGTCTTTAGAGGAGAGAGCAGGGAGACACCACCATTTTGTGAGTCAGGTTGTGTGGCAAAGCAGTCATACTGGGTGTAAAAACATATATGTATTTTAATGTGTTTTCATTACCCCACTAAAATACCTTTTCATTCAAATGTGGTGGGCAGTCATGAGTTACATGACTGTTATAAAAGGGTGTCATGACTTGAAAAAGGTTGGGAAACACTGCTCTAAGTATCTGTTTTGAATATCAAAAGCTAGTATTTTATGGACCATATGACGCACCTGACCATAAGACGCACCCAGTTTTTAGAGCAGGAGAACCAGGGGATTCTGAACTTGTACTTTCACCACCAACTAGTGGTGGCGCTGCAGGGGAAATGGGCGGGCTCTAGGCTAGCCTCTTGTTCTCCCTGCAACCAGGAAGGATTGCTTTTCCCCTCCATTTTGACCACGTGTAGCAGGGAAACATGGAGCAGGAATGAGAAAGGTAAATAAAATCCTTTCTTTTTATGCACAGGTTTGGTTTGCCACTTAAATGCATTGTGAAAATACAAATAGAAAAGCTGATTGATCTCCAATGCATTTAAATGGGAAATTGCGATTTTCACCCTCTTGTGGCCACCTGTGGTAATGGCCCTTAAAATATGGTTTCCCCCTTCTTTCTTCCCCGCCCAGAACAGCTGTGGGGGGCGGTGGAGGTCTTCGGCTAGCCAGGGCAACAGCCTTGCTGGACAGCATCTGTACTATAAGACGCACCCTCATTCCCCCCTCCCACTTTTTGGGTGGAAAAGTGTGTCTTATGGTCCAAAAAATACGGTAAGTCTCAGAGTATTGGCCAACCTATCATAGTATTCAGTGTTTTGACTGGTAGTGGCACCTTATAGACCAGTGTTTTCCAACCTTTGGTTTTTGGACTTGAATTCCCAAAAGCCTAAGTCAATTCCTCAAAGCACTGATCAGCCTATGTACTGACTTAGGCTTTGGGAAATTGATGCCCGCTTGTGGGGTGTGGGCCCCACATTGGGAACCACTGCTATAGACTCTTCCATCACCAAAAATGCCCAGGGATATGGATAGGTTGCTTTACAGAGGGCTAGCAAAGGAAATAATCAATTCGGATTCAAGCTAGCAAAGAGTCTCATGGCAACTTAATGGCCAACAAGCATTATTTGGCATAAGATTTCAGGGACAAAGTGGGCTGCACTCCAAAGAAGCCTTATGCCAAACGAAATTTGTGAGTCTCTAATGTGCCAGCAGCATTTTGCCGTCTCATCACCAGCTACCTGATTCCTCAGGCAAAAACACTAGGGACTTTGCTCAAGTCATTTGTAAGTGATAAGTGTATTCCAAAATGGCAAGCAGTCCTAGCTTTTGGCCTAGTGTTACAGAGAGGGACACATTAAAGTTAATCGGCAAAGCAAGAACACAGAGTGAGATTGGAAGTCACTACAAGGCTAACTAGATGCTTAACATTGTTTAATGGAATTGAATATGAGCTGTTGAACATAGAGGACCATCCCACAGTAATTCTTAGGATTCTTACCTACCACCAGCCTTCTTCCAAAATGTCTCAGTAAAACCTCTCTTCTTCATGTAATGTGGTGTTTAATTCTCCCCGTCTTCATTCCTTTTCACCAAGAATTTTGCTAGTGTAGCAAAAAGATCATAAGAAGTGACTCCTATTCCATTTGGTGAAACAAAGAGTCCTAGAAATAATTCACTGGTGATCTTTCTGACATTAGGACTTTGGATGTGTTTTACTATAGACAGTGCTGTATATTGAGCCAATCTGTGTGACTTTGGGTTCAAGCTGCACAGTCCCAAGATCTCCCCCTAGAGGAAGGGAATAGTAAACTACTTCTGAGAACTCTACCTAGAAAACTGTTAAAAGGCTTGCCCTAAGTTAGAATTAATTTGAGTGAGCATGAGGATGGAGATGATATATCTTGTGCAGTATGGTGTAGTGGATAGAATGACAGACTAGAAGTCACGAAGCCTGGGTTCAATTCCCTACTTAGCCATGGAAATTCACTTGGTGGAGTGGAGCTCCTTAACTATCTTATTTGAAAACCTTATTAAAGACACTATAAGTCTGTTCCAGCTTGATTGCTCATAACTAATTATGTAGTGCTTTCATACTTTCTTTAAGTTGCTTCAAACCAAAAATGAAAATAATCCCCTGGCATCTTTATTTTGGTGTTGGCAATTCTACAATAGTCTAATTTTTACAAACTCTGAAATTATAATATTAAACAGTTCCCCCTGCTCCCTCTGTATTGGTGTATTTGCAAGGCTCAAAATCCTGTAACAAAAAAATCCTATGCAGAAGGCAATTGTGTGAATGCTTCCCCCCCCCCCCCATTTCCTGGGTAGCCACTCATTCATCCATTCAGTCTGATGGCATAATCGGCTGCCCAGCCAAGGGAGGAATGGCCACTTGACAGGTAGTCTTGGAAACAAATGATCGTTCTGTTGAACAGTTAGACCAGGGGTTCCCAACCTTTTCAAGACAGGGGCCGGTTCAAGCTCTCTCAGTCAGCTTCAAGGGCCGTACAGCCATTTTGCTGGTTGCACGATGGGGTCAGCCATTTTGTCTCAACAGCTTCAAAGAGGCCACCATTTTGTTTGGCCCCATACACCTTTGAGGGGTGGGGGGCCACATGAAATGGCACTACAGGCAGGATCCGGCCCACAGGCCTTAGTTTGGGAACCCCTGAGTTAGACTGAAGATTTCTTCTTTGTTTTTAATTTTTTTAAATAATATTTTTGGTGGGCAAAAGGATTCACCACCCACTCAGGGACTCTTACTATCTTTGTCTCTTCTTGTGATCTGAGTGGTTCCTTTCATCCACCACCCACCTTGGCCTCATGAAGATCATGTTAGAAGCAGGTCATCTCCTGAGCCAAGAGGAATTATAAATGGGCTTGCCTTGAGAAGACATCTGCACAGACTTTTTCATCTTTCCTCTACCACCCTCTAGTGAGCAAAAGGCATCTCTGCAGCTCCAAGGACAACATAACTTGAGACAAGATCACAGTCTGCTTTGAAAAGACATAAAACACATATCGATCCACTTCTGAGAGAAGAAAGTGGGGGGAAACCATGTTGGTTTGAAAACGTGGTGCTGATATTTTGCATCCGCACTCCTGCGTTTTTAGGACACCCTGTTCCCAGTTCCTTATCCTGAGCCAGCTCTGTTTCTCTCTGAAGTCAAGTATAAACATCAGCTGTCTTCAGAAAAAAGAAAGGTGTAAATATGGACTGAATCAGAGCTATCTATGCTTCTCTGGGGTAGCCCAGAGCAGAGAGGAACTCAGAGGATGGACAATACCCTCCCCTTAGGTCCCTGGCATTAATGGGGTTAAAATGTTGCAGTCAAAAAGATGGCATGTGATTAAAAATGAGGAAAAACTAAATTAAATATATTAATCCCTTATCAATATCAATAGCACACACTTTTTTCCACCTACACTAAAAGTAAGGGACTTCCATCACTGTGAGGTGTTGTCTGGGCTTTGCTTTTTCATATTTTCTTCTTTCTCCCCTTCTTTTTAAAACATTTTCTAACTGCACTAGTGGGACTGAGTATGCATACCTGTGCAGACTAATACATGGGTTTCTATATGGATTTTTACTAATTCACTTCAGCATTATTTGTCTGTTCCCTGCCCGCCCGCTCCATCCACTCACACACTTTTGCTTCTGCTTTTCTTATTGGCATAGTGATATCACTGCCAAAGTTCACAATAGCTGTGTCCGGCTTCTGCTGCATTCTCCAGAATGGAGATGGGCAAATGGCTTTTGGCAAAAATAATCCCTGGACCATCCTAACTCCTTGCATTACCCCATTCATAGGGATGAAATTTTCACAACGATCCAGAAACACGAGGCACAGGTCAGTTTGGAATATCTTCCAAATGACACAAGGCAGGGCAAGTACTAATTTGTGTGGCCTTCTTGAGACATGGATTGGGTTGGTAGGTGAGTCATAGAAAAGGGCAAATCTTTCAAGCAGGCCAATAGTTCCGTGGTACAGCACATACAATGCTTGATATTTCCATCTAGAAGGAACAGATATTAGATGATAAGAAGGACATCTCAGTGGAAACTGTTGACTCTGCTGTCATGGTGACAATGAACCCGCTCCAGGTTTTATTCCAAACTTTGAAGGAATTATCCGGGGTTTTAACAAAAATTTGAAGTTAATTTATCAACCTCACAACTTTGGTGTCACCTCCCTCCTTCTTCCTGAGACCTTGCAGGAACACTACTGTTCAAAGAAGATCGTATTTATTTAGGTACCCTTACAATAGTCACTGCAGTGGCTCAAGTGGCTAAGATGCTGACTGGGAGGCGGAAGGTCAGCAGTTCGATTCCCGAATACTGCAGGACGGAATGAGCTGCCATCTTTGTCCCAGCTCCTGTCCTGTCTTGAAAGCAAGAAATTGCAAGTAGATAAATAGGGACCACTTCGGTGGAAAGGTAACAGCATTCCGTGCGCTCCAGTGTCTAGTCATGCCTGCCACATGACCACGGAAACATCTGCAGAAGCAGACAGCACTGGCTCTTCGGCTTTGAAACAGAGATGAGCACTGAACCCTAGAGTCAGATACGACTGGCTTTCGAGCAAGGGAAACCTTTACCTTTACTTTACAATAGTCATTTAATAGAGTTAAATAGATTGTCATATTAAAACAGCCACAGAATTTAAAACACCTTTGGGGGATGGGGCAAGAAAGAAATAGTGCAGTGCTTCACTACCACAAGTACAGTATTAAACAAGACAGACAATTCCACAGTCAGACAATTGCTAAGGCCTTCCTGAATAAAACAGCCTGTGCCAATCGGAAGAGAGGTGAGAAGCCTTCTTTGGAAATGAACCTCTCAGCTTGGGAACCGTTGCTGAGAAATCCCTCTGTCAGGTCCTCACCCATCTTGCTGATAAGGCTTGTGGCACTGAAGGAAAGACCTTCCCTGAGGACCTTAAAACCTGGGCAGGCTCATATCAAGAGATACACTTCTTAGAGGCCAGTCTAGATGGACAAAACTGTCTCACCAGGTACGAGGCAGCTTCCTGTGATCCTCTGGGTGTAGAAGGATTAAAAGCAGTGTGACTCTGTAGCTGTTGATGGGGAACTTGAGTGTGAAGGTGCTGAAGTGCCAATCTCCTGCTCATGGGCCACTTCTTCTTTTGTGTCCAGATCAAACTTTAAACTGCCAAATTGAAGCCACCTTTTTGGCTTTGTTGTTGGCTAAAATTAAACCCTCATTGGCACATGTTTCTGGTAGCAATCAGCAGACCAGTAAATGAGCCAGATTCTGTATCTCTCTGCATTCACGCTACATGTTGCTGTTCACCAGCAGTCCCCACTTGAGCATATTGGTCTTACACTTAGGCCAGTGGTGGCGAACCTATGGCACGTGTGCCAGAGGTGGCACTCAGAGCCCTCTCAGTGGGCGCTCGTGCAGTCACCCAAGCAGAGTTCGCCCCGCCCCTCTTCCCAGCAGCCCAATGGGATCACTTACTCTCTCTCTCCCAGCACAGAGTTTGCCCCGCCCCTCTGCCCAGCAGCCCAATGGGAGTGTTTACTTCATCCCCTGTTGCTGTGTTGGCACTTTGCGATTGTTTTTTGGGTGGCAGTTTGGGCACTGGGTCTCTAAAAGGTTCACCATCACTGACTTAGGCACTCCGACCCTCAGCCTATTCAGAGTCCTCCTTTAATGTTATTCCTTGTCCAGTGAACTCCTTCCTCCATAGTCTAAATTAATTTTGCTCTTGCATACCCTCAAGAATGCGCCACTGATTATCCCCTTCATAGATAGAATGCTAGATTAGGTAACCATTTGTCCTGAGGCCAAACAGGAATGTTTCCCCTGTGTTCTTAGGATGAGGACAATTTGTCTACCAACTTCAGAGAAAGTTGCAAAATATGTTTTATTGATATTATTATCCTCTCTGGATTGGCCCTAGGATGAGGCACTCTGAGGCGTCTGCCCCAGAGGATAGATGAAAGGAAAGAAATGATTCTGTTAACTCCACCATATGTCTCATATGCGCTCTTGGTATTTATCATTCATCCCCAACCTCCTGTAACTACACCTATATCAGAGAGTAAACAAAACAAAAACAAAATAGACAAAAAAATGCTGTGGCACCTTAAAGACTAACTCCTGTATTTTAATGTTAGCTTTCATGGATCAAGTCCACTTCATCCGACATAAGAGTGGATATCATGGTATAATTTTGTAGATATCTGATATAGAGGCCCAGAGTAGCTGGGCAGAGTTGGTTGGTTCAAGAGATGGATATGCAAATCAATAAGTTATTTACAACCAGTAATAACATGCAATCAGTTTGACTATGAATCTATTATGGTAATCAGTATGAGGAGTTAGGTTCTGTTTTTGCAAAATAAACATCCTGACATTACACATCTGGCTAATGGGTTAAATGAGGAAGCATTACAGGAGAGGCACAACCAGAGGTCAACTGCCCTGAGAATCATCTCCTTCCCCCCTCCCCACATTTTTAAAGTCTGTGCTGTAAGGTGAATGCAATGCATTAGTTGTGGTATTTTTAAATTAAAAAATAACAACACCTAGTAGGTGAAGAAGCTACCATCTTAGCCTTCCTTCATCAACAGCCCTCATGCAAGGGCACAAATTCAGCATGAATCCAGACATTTGTGTCAAGCAAGAGTCTTTGTGTGAAATCACACTCTCTAATGGCTTTTTATTTGTGTGTGTGTGGTTTTCTTTAGTGGGAATCCCCCCCCCCAAAAAAAATATTCAATGTTCCATCAAACAGAATGTTTTCAATGCAAGCTGCCTTTCCAATCTACCTAACGACTGCTAAGAATGTTTAAGTGTTTTGCTGAGCATCAGCATGTAAATTTCCAGCCCAAGCAGAGGATTTGGCTGCAAGATCAGACACTTGGCAGTGCCAATAACTAACGTGCAGGATCGTGGTTACATAGCAAACATATGCCAGGAAGGCAAAAAGATGCAGGCTCACAGGGACATCGTCCAACTTTCTGCAGGAGAAAGATGACAGATGCCTCCACAATGCCCTATGCAGGAAGGGGAAGGAGTGACATTATCTGCATAAGAGGGAATAATGTTTTATTGACAGCAACTGCAAAAATACTTAAGTAGAATATTCTTGGAGTTGCAGCCAAAAAAAGGTAACATTTTCCCGCTCTGATCATCCACAATGGAAATAATGGCAATAGAAATTAATGCCCATCCACTCCAACTGCAGAGAGACACTCTGGCAACCCAGGTGGTATAAGCGGGAAATTAGCTATAAAGCTACAGTTGTTTCCTCAGGCAATTAGATAAAATTGACTTTTAAAGGCTGTATTTGTTTTAGGCTCATCATATTTCTAAACGCTATAGGTGCATGGATTTCGCTGACTGGCCTGCCTCGAAATTCCCTGCTTACGCATTTGGAAAGTTTTAATAAAGCTGTTGATTACTCCAATGTGGGCAATAGGACAGCAGATCAGATGGCAAGGATTCCAACAGGGTCAAAAGAGGCAAGGACCTGGAGAAGCCTTAACTTAGGTAGGACACACACAACAAGAGAAGCAAATTTCAGGGCTCTTTGTCTTTCACTTAAGTCTAGATCAAGGGTTGGCAAACATGGCTCTACAGGTGTTCTTGGACTTCAGTTCCCAGAATCCCAAGTCAGTACATCTGCTGATCAAGGCTTCTGGGAATTGAAGTCCAAGAACATCTGGGGAGCCAACTTTGCTGACCGCTGTTCTAGAACCTCTAGATCAGTGGTCCCCAATGTGGGTCACACACCCCACAGGACCTCAATTCCCAGAAGCCTAAGACAGTACATTGGCTGATTAGTCATCATCATCAACATCAACTTTAATTTATACCCCACCCCACTCAGCACACGGCCAACTCTGGGTGGCATTACAACATAATTAAATGTACAATATACAATAAAAAGTATAATAACCATCCTTAAATCCATACAAAGTAAATACAGTAAAACACGATAAACAATATAATACAGAGATAATAATTAGAACACATTGTAATAAGATAAACAGTCCCGATTACAAGTTACAATCAAAACAATTTATATAGTACTAGAAGTTTATAGCAAGAAACCACCTTTAATCCCCCACGTACGGAGCAGATCCCAGAACAACACCCAATTTATCTGATGGCATAACATCGGCATTGTCTCCTGGAGCCCACCGCTATGGCACTCCTCCTTGCTACATCCCCAACCACCAATAAAGCTCTCGCCTCCCATAGCCAGCCAGGCCAAATGAGGAGCTGAGAGGGTGACCATTGGTACAGCGTTGGTGGCGGCTCTTGCAGAACCAAATGAGAGGGCTCGGTGAGAGCCGACACCAAGGCTCTCACCTCTTGCAAATCAAGTCCAATCGCAGGAATAGCTTATTGGTGGTGGCGGCAGTATGCTAATGTTTCCTCCCTCCTGGCGAAAGCCAAGGGAGAGAGTCCCGAGGGGGAAATGGCCGGGAAAGTCCCGGTGAGCTCCCTCCCACCGCAGGTGTTCTGAAGGCAGAGGTGGGAGTCCATCCGTGGCCAGCCGCCTTTTGAGTCCCAAGTGGAGTAGGGTGGGGGCCAGAACGCCAACGCAGCAGGGAAAGTCCCAGTGAGCTCACCCTTGCCACAGGTGTTCTGAAGATGGTGGCGGGAGTTCATCCGTGGCTGCCCGCCTTTTGAATCCCAAGAGGAGGATGGCGGGGGCCAGAACGCCCAGGCAGCGGGGAAAGTCCCGGTGAGCTCCCCCTTGCTGCAGGTGTTCTGAAGGCAGTGGCAGGAGTCCATCCATGGTGACATGCCTTTTGAATCCCAAGAGGAGAAAGGAGAAGGGCAGGGGCCGGAATGCTGAGGTGGCGGGGAAAGTCCCGGTGAACTCCCCCTTGCAGCAGGTATTCTGAAGGAGGAGGCGGTGGGAGTCATAAGAACATAAGAACATAAGAACAGCCTTGCTGGAACAGGCCACAGCCCATCCAGTCCAGCATTCTGTCTCACACAGTGGCTCACCATTTCCTTCAGGGTATTCCCAAGGAGATGCCTTCACCTGCTTAGGATTCCCTGGAAATGGCATTGAGAGATATCCTGCCTATCTCTCCAACCCAGAGGTAGTCCTTAGGTAGCCATAATTATAGCCATTGATAGCCTTGTCCTCCATGAACTTGTCTAATCCTTTCTTAAAGCTGTGAAGACTGACAGCTGTCACCACTTCTTCTGGCAGGGAGTTCCATAGACCAGTAATCCTCTGGGTGAAAAAGTACTTTCTCTTATTTGTTTGAGAACTAGTACCCAAAAGTTTCATGGAGTGTCCCCTAGTTCTAGTGTTGTGCGATAGGGAAAACAGTTTTTCCTTATCTACCTTGTCCACACCGTGCATGATTTTATAAACTTCAATCAGGTCACCTCTTAGACGCCGTCGTTCAAGAGTGAAAAGGCCCAACCGTTGCAGCCTCAGATGGTAAGGAAGGTGTTCCAGTACCCTAATCATTCTGGTTGCCCTCCTCTGTACTTTCTCCAACTCCATAATATCCTTCTGGAGGTATGGCGACCAGAACTGTACACAATATTCCAGATGGGGCCTCACCATAGATTTATAAAGAGGCAAAATGACACTTGCTGACTTATTTTCTATACCCTTCCTAATGATCCCTAACATTGAGTTTGCTTTTTTCACTGCTGAGGCACACTGGGTTGACACCTTCATTGAGCTGTCCACCAGGACACCAAGGTCCCTTTCCTGGTTTGTCGCAGAGAGTTCAGACCCCATCAGTTTATAAATGTAATTGGGGTTTTTTGCCCCAACATGCATCACTCTGCACTTACTGATGTTGAAGCTCATTTGCCACTGTTTTGCCCACTCCCCCAGTGTCAAGAGATCCCTCTGGAGCTCTTCACAATCTCTCACAGTTTTCACTACCCTGTATAATTTAGTGTCGTCAGCAAATTTGGCTACCTTGCTTTTTACTCCTACCTCTAGATCATTTATGAAGAGGTTGAAAAGCAGGGGTCCCAGTACTGAACCTTGGGGGACCCCACTCTTTACTTCCCTCCACTTGGAGAAGTGTCCATTTAGTGCTACCCTCTGTTTCCTGTCCCTTAGCCAGTTGCTGATCCAGGACAAGACCTGTCCCTTTATTCCATGACTGGTAAGTCCATCCATGGCTGACTGCCTTTTGAGTCCCAAGAGGAGGAGGGCAGGGGCCATAACACTGAGGCGGCAGGGAAAGTCCCGGTGAGCTCCCCCTTGCTGCAGGTTTTCTGAAGGCGGCGGCAGGAGTCCATTCATGGCTGCTCGCCTTTTGAGTCCCAAGAGGAGGAGGGCAGTGGCCAGAATGCCGAGGTGGCGGGGAAAGTCCCGGTGAGCTCGCCCTTGCCACAGGTGCTCTGAAGGTGGTGGTGGGAGTCCATCTGTGGCCACCCGCCTTTTGAATCTCAAGAGGAGTAGGGAGGGGGCTGGGACGCTGAGGTGGTGGGGAAAGTCACGGTGAGCTCCCCCTTGCCGCAAGTGTTCTGCTTTGAGAAATTGAGAATTGAAATCCAAAAACCACAGGTCGGGAAACTCTGCTCCAGATGATTCAAGTCTTGGTGTGCTGTTGAATTTTCTTTCAGTTTTTTATCTTAAATAAGTTTTTCCTAAAATTCTTCCTCTTTGAAATGGGAAGAACTTGGAAGTATTAGTATTATAAAATAAAAATATATCATTAGATTCACTTGTATAAAATTAACAGTTCAACACCTAACCAAGGTCTTAAGAACTGTTAAGGTAGTGTCTATGGGGGACATGGACAGCATGGACTTTATATGCTATCAGAAGTTCTCATCCTTTATAAGCCCGCCTTTTGAGTCCCAAAAGGAGGAGGGCGGGGACCGGAACACCAAGGAGGCAGGGAAAGTCCTGGTGAGCTCGCCCTAGCCACAGGTGTTCTGAAGGTCGTGGTGGGAGTCCATCCATGGCCACTTGCCTTTTGAATCCCAAGAGGAGTAGGGCAGGGGCCGGAACGCTGAGGTGGCAGGGAAAGTCCCGGTGAGCTCCCCCTAAACAAGGACTTAAGAACTGTTAAGGTAGTGTCTACGGGGGAACCGGGGGACATAGACAGCATAGACTTTATATGCTATCAGAAGTTCTTATCCTTTATAAGCTGGGGGCCAAGTCACACTCCCTCAGACAACTTCGGGGGCCGTATGGCCATTTTATTTTAATTTAATTTTATATTTACATTTGTATGCTGCCCCCTCAACAACACGACTCCGGGCGACTCGCAACAATACACAATAAAATCTCATTACAACAAACCAAAATACAAATCATCCAAAAAGCTCAAGGCCAACCGCAAAAAGTCCAGGGCCTAAGGCTGGCCAGAGGGATAATGTCCGCCGCCGCCCCCCCCCCCCCCGCCCCAATGTCCAAGTCTCAGCCCCAAACAGCATAACCTCAGTGCATTGGTGGGGCCTGGGGTCAGCAATGGCATTCTTGCTGCCCACGGCCTCAGCAGCTCTTCAACCCTGGCCATGGGCAGGGCCCGGGGTTGGCAGCAGCGTTCTTGCCATTTTGCCCTTCCTCGAGCATATGGTACTTCTGGGCGTGGAGGCAGTGGGGGGGGGGGGCACATGAAATGGCACCACAGGCTGCATGTTGAGAATCCATGTGCTATGTACATACCTATTGAATTTGGTTACCACCAGGCAACCAAAATTTTCACTAGGCAAAATTTTCAGGTCAGTTCACTGTTGAAGAATTTAAAGGTTAAAATCACCTCTTTCTGAGGATCTGGGGGCAGGGAGCCTTATGGATGAAACTCCATGCCAGTCCCCAACCAAGAGGACCAATAATTTAACTTAATATTAGCTATCATACCCATGTGGGTGGCTCTGCTTTCTGTGAAGAAGAGTTCAAAGAGATGGGTGTGTCTTCTTGACTTGTAGGCATGAAACCTGACACATAAACAAACCACATTTCTTCCTTTTTCAGGTCCTAAGTAACGAGAACACATTAACGTTAAAAAATGTTCGCCAGGAGGATGCTGGGAAATACGTTTGCCGGGCTGTAGTTCCACGTGTAGGTGCAGGAGAAAGAGAAGTGTCCCTGACTGTCAACGGTATTTAACTTTGATTATTTCTTCTTGTCATTCCACTTTCATCTTTAGGTTCTCATTCCAATAACAGTCCCATTTTAGTAATAAAGAAGAATACTTATTTGGCGGTATATCTCGCGGGATGCTCAAATACATCCTGTCTCTGTAAGATCTTGCTTTGCCTCAAAGAACAACATCTCTTAGGGCTAGCACTGAAGATGGGAAAGGATCCATCACTACACTTGAAGGCAACAGACCATTAGAGAGACTAAGAGTTGCTGAACAAGCCACAAAACTCTGTCTTCCAATCCTTTGCTATTGCATTCCATCAGCAGCAGTGTTAGCAGGATCTAATGGGAGTTCTAACCTCAGTAATACAGTACCTTGGAGGGCCAACGGTTTCCCAGCCCTACTAAAAAGCAGGATCATAACAGGAAATATTGCTTCTCCCCAGTCATAGTAGGACAGCTTATTCTTTCTTCCTTTTCTCATGAGATAAAGGGGGAAGGTGATTGGACAGTATATTGCCAGGAAAGCAACAGATGCAGGATTTTGATGTCTACACTCATTTTCTCACCTCCTTTTTCATGGATATCCTGGTATCCCTTCCATGCACAGTTTGATGACAGGACCAAAGAGCAAGTTGGAGTGCCTTGATTAACACAGACCACTGTCCAGTTACTCCACAATATTTCCTTATGAAGACTGCCTACACATTTAACAAGCAGACATTCATGTGACAGTAAAGCTAGATGCTGATTGAGCATAGCATAGGCCAACCTTTTAGAGACCAAGTGCCCAAACTGCAACCCATAACCCACTTATTTATAGTAAAGTGCCAACACAGCAACAGGGGAGGGAGGAAACTCTCCCATTGGGCTGCTGAGCAGAGAGGCGGGGCAAACCTTGTGCTGGGGAGGGAGGAAGTGCTCCCATTGGGCTGCTGCGCATTGGGTGGAGCAAACTCTGTGCTGGGGCAACTGCATGGATGCCCACAGAAAGGACTCCAAGTGCCACCTCTGGTACGTGTGTCATAGGTTCACCACCACTGACATAGGCCCACTTAACAATAGTAACAGCAAAAGCTATTACACTTATATACCACCCCATAGCACTTAATGCACTCTCTGGGCAGTTCATATGGTAATTAGTGACTGCGGTAGCTCAGTGGTTAAGAAGCTCGCCTTGTTAGCTATGAGGCTGGCAAGTCCGCAGTTCAAGGCTTAGTTACAGCATGACAGATTGAGTGCCCATCTCTGTCCCAGTTCTTGGGGACATGAAAGGAGCCTTATTTGGGCGTTCCCTGAGGAGTCTCTTCTGCAAAAATCCTTTCAACCCAGAATAATTTATGACATGAAATTATTATAATTATATGGTAATTAGCACTTTTGCCCCCAACATGCTGGGTACTCATTTTACTGACCTCAGAAGGGTGAAAGGCTGAGTCAACCTTGATCCCCATCAGGATCAAACTCACAGTGTCAGCAGATTTGGCTGAGTACTACAGTTTAGTACTGTAAAGCTGTTAAGACAGCTTCCGGTATTCCTAACTCAGGGACTGTAGTGGCTTAGTGGTTAAGACATTGTGCTTTGTGACCAGAAGATCAGCAGGTCAACAGTTCAAGACCTGAGTGCTGCATGATGGAGTGAGCACCCATCATTTGTCCCAGCTCCTGCCAAGGCAGCTGTGAGTCATAGATGAAGACAATAATCTAAATGACCAAACAGAGTACACAGAAAGAGCCTCCTAAAAAGATTGTGGTATTTTTAAACCACAATCAGGCATACCCTGATAACGGAAACCTTGTGTTGCCAGCTAATCTTTCTCAGGCGAAAGGAACTGCAGAGTGAACTCACCAAAAGGCGCCTTCATTTTGACAGTTTCAAGTCTGGCCTTGACATGGAAGAATAATAATGGCCAAACGTTTCATGTTAGAATGAAGCAGCTTTGTAGAACTCATCTATGTCAAGTACATCTGATACCTGCTCTTGTTTAAAATAGAAGAAACTCAAATTTGAACAAACTACATATGTGACCCTGCCAACAGACTCTACCCTACCATTTGGTTTGCCTCACATTGACTTACCTTATACCTGCCCTCATTTTTTAAAAGAAGTACTCTTGACAGACAATTTTCAAGTGTTATTTCTTCCTTTCACTAAATAACAGAGAACATTTAATTTTAAGCTATTATCCCAAATGGAAGCAGTGACAGACTTTACCTTCTTGGCATCTAAGATCACTGCAGATGGAGACTACAGCCATGAAATAAAAAGATGCTTACTTCTTGGGAGGCAAGCTATGAGAAACCTAGGCAGCATAATAAAAAGTAGAGACATCACCCTGCCAACAAAAGTCCACATAGTCAAAGCAATGGTCTTCCCAGTAGTAATGTATGATTGTGAGAGCTGGACCATAAGGAAGGCTGAACGCAGAAGAATAGACACCTTTGAACTGTGGTGCTGGAGGAGGCTTTTGAACTTTTGGGAGTCCCCTGGACTGCGAGGAGATCAAATCAGTCAATACTGAAAGAAATCAACCCTGACTGCTCCTTGGAAGGACAAATACTGAAGCTGAAACTCAAGTTCTTTGGCCACCAAATGAGAAGAGAGGATTCACTGGAGAAGGACCTGATGCTGGGAAAGATCGAAGGCAAAAGGAGAAAAGGGTGGCAGAGAATGAGATGGCTACATTGCATCATTGATGCGGTAGGCGTAGATCTGTGTGGAGGATGGCAGAGAACAGAGGAGCCTGGTGTGGGTGGTCCATGGGGTCACAAAGGGTCGGACTCGACTGTGCTACTGAACAACAAAAAATATCCCAAACAATTAGGTTGATCCATTCACCTGTGCATGGTAAATCCTCTCACTAGATGGAAATAAAATAAATCTCAGCGTCTTATTAAAAACCGTTTCCACAGTGACTTCCATCAATCCTGATAAGGGATGAAGGAGGAAAAAACCTCAATGTTTCCCATTTGTATGGAGGAGATGTTATCAGGTACCCTCACCAATATAATGATAAGGATAAATGACCAATTGCCTGGTAGGGAAGATACAGCACAAAACAAATTCACTGCTGTTAATCTTGTCAAGCAGCCTCTGTATTGAGAATCTTACTTTTTCCATATTTTTTAAAAAAATCCCTAGCACCAAGCATTGGCTTTAACAAAAGGAACTGTGATTATAGTGCCAAGCAAACCAGGTTACTGTCTTAGAGTTGAGAACTACCCTGGCAGATCAGAAATAACAATTCAACTGTCAGGAACAAAGTTACTTTATCTGCAAGAGTCCTAGTCAGTCTTTATTTTGTTTTATCTTTTAAAGCCACTTCCATTTTAAGCAAGCTGGAATTGCAATGTGAAAAATACTTGTTAAAATTCCTCATTTTCATCATTTCAGGCTGTCTCAAAGCAATGATGAGAAACACAACATTTCTTACATAAGAAATTTGTGGGAATTTTTTTAACACATCAAGGTCTTTACAATTTGTGCATATTGGATCTTCACAAAATAAGTGTCGTTTCCCTTTAAGAATCAAAGACATGTATACACAAACCAATGACAGAATGAAGGGCTTATCAAAAGGATGAAAACAACCAGGCCTGTGGTGAGGAGAGAATTTACCGGGACAGACGGTTGCGTGCTGCTGCTCAAAACCCATATCTTACAGTGAAACACCACCTCGGCATTTTCTGCTTCACTTTCTCTTGCCAGTCTCCGCTCTGCTCCATGGGAGAACGTCCAAAGCACTTTGGGCAGCTTTGCCAGCTTCTCCCGAAGCTGGCCGAAGATCTTCGGACTTTCTCCCATGAAAATGCCGTGGTGGTTCCCTTTAAGGTATGGGCTTTGAGCACCATCCATCCCGGTAAATTCTCTCCCCACCACGGGGCTGAAAACAACTCATCCCATGCTTTTGTTTTCCAAGAATCCAGGCCACATGCCTTTGCAATTTTGCATAATTCTGCAAATAATCATTTTCACTAATATTCCAATAAATGCCTTGCCTTGTTTTGGGCAGAGACAAAGGTAGCTATAAATATTTACTCTTTTGTGTTATGAGTCAAAAATGTCAGTGTCTCACATCCATGGAAGGGGCTCATCAAGGAGAAGGTCCTACGGTACCTATGTTCCTTCTTGAGTGTTGCTTTTCTGCCACAATCTTGTTACACAGGCACTATCCCCAGATGCAGCAGAGACTGTATTAGTCTTTTGTCTATGTTGATTGACAGCAGAGATCTAATTAACTGAATATCTTGCTCCCCAACATCTCACCACTGTGCATCCCATGGAATGTGCTTTTATCACACATGTCCAGAATTCAGTATTCTCATTTCAAGCAAGACAACCTGCAGCCTCCCATACTTATAGCAAAGGCAGAAAACAAGAAGATTCTCATTCCTATGCTATATAACCTGTCTAGAATTAGCAGTAAGAGGCAGGAGCTTTGGGGATTGTTTTGAAATATATTAGAGCAAGTGTTTGTTGCAGTGCTAAAAGTTTTCCGTTTGTAAGAATATCTGCATCTGTGCTATTTCAGTACAGAATACTAGTTGAATGGCTGTGGAATAGGAGCAATTATTCTGCAAACTGGTAGTTAAGTTAAAAAAAATAGAAAACCAATATTCACTTTTTGAGGAAATCTAATTAGAAAGAGGGCTGGAGAAAAAAAGCATTGAACTCAATTATAGAAGGCCTAAAGCTAGTTTTTTTGATTGGAGTATATAGATAGCCATCAAACAGGAAACCCATAAGCTACCTCTTTGCAGGCGCACCCCCCCAATAACGGACACAGACAACATTGAAAGTGGATAACAGCAAAGGGCCACATTTATTGATTCAATGCCCTAGTCCGAATTATAAATTTGTATTGGTAAAACGACCAATCATAATTCCTAAGGCAAGCAGGCCGAAGTAACACTGGTAAGGTACCACCCCAAAATTGCCAACGGCAATTGGTTACAATGTATCAATTTGTATCAATTTGTTTGTCAACAACAAACAAATTGTTGACCGTAGTCAATAACTAACTCATGACCCCACCCTCTGACGCGTATCCGTGAAATCACAGGGGTGATGCATGCTGGTTAGCAATCACCATCACCCCATCGCCTGGTTCGTCGTTGACCGGACAACGTTTAACTAATTTATTCCTGTCTAGTGTTGTCCAGTCAACTGCGAACCTGCCGGATACTTGTGGGTCATACTGTTTACCTTACCAGTGCTACCCGCCCATGTGACCAAAGTCAACAGTATTAATGGAGAAAGACCCCTATATCAAACCATAGCCACAGTGTGGGGTGGGCAAAAAAGCCAGGACCCGAAGCCAATATGGGTCCCAACCAAAAATTCCCACCCGGCCCCGAAGCGACCATAATCACACTGTTAACTAGGGAGGGGGTGGAGGGGAAAAACTTCTCCGCTCCGTCGCTGAGGCAAAATGGCAGCACGGCTGCCTCGTGGCCACCCCTTTTATCAAGGCGGTGGCCACGCCCCTAACTACCCGGATTCTCTGTCCTGTGGGGGGGGGCCCGCAAAGGGCGCGGCGGCCATTTTGGCGCCGCGCTTGCATTGCAGGCGCACCCCCCCAATAACGGACACAGACAACATTGAAAGTGGATAACAGCAAAGGGCCACATTTATTGATTCAATGCCCTAGTCCGAATTATAAATTTGTATTGGTAAAACGACCAATCATAATTCCTAAGGCAAGCAGGCCGAAGTAACACTGGTAAGGTACCACCCCAAAATTGCCAACGGCAATTGGTTACAATGTATCAATTTGTATCAATTTGTTTGTCAACAACAAACAAATTGTTGACCGTAGTCAATAACTAACTCATGACCCCACCCTCTGACGCGTATCCGTGAAATCACAGGGGTGATGCATGCTGGTTAGCAATCACCATCACCCCATCGCCTGGTTCGTCGTTGACCGGACAACGTTTAACTAATTTATTCCTGTCTAGTGTTGTCCAGTCAACTGCGAACCTGCCGGATACTTGTGGGTCATACTGTTTACCTTACCAGTGCTACCCGCCACACGGAGGGGCTTCACAGAAGACCTGACGCCCCCCCCCAGACCGTCAGCTCGGTCAACAGGCCTGCTCGCCAGTCACCCAACAGGAGGTCCATACCTCCTCGCGACAGATGGACCCCATCCCCTGCATAGAGGTCATAATTTTGCAGACTAATATCGGGGTGATGACTAACCCGCCCCCAAGCCCTGGTGGTAAGAAACTGCGCCACCGCCTTGTTGACCGCGCGCCTCGCGCGGTCAAGCGCAAGGAGGTTAACGCCCCCTCTGTAAGAGTGGCGCGGAACAATGTCCGTCCAAACCAGGGTTGTGGCAGGCCAGACATAGTGCAAGTAGGCGAGTTCCTCGCAAATCGCATGCTTGAGCGATAAGCCGGTGACCTGGCCCAAATCATTGCCCCCCAGGTGGATAATTAGAATGTCAGGCGGGTCAGCCCCCAGGCCAGAAAAAAGGAAAGGCCTCAGCTCCTGCCATAACATCCCAGGCTTACCATGCCATGCGAGACTGGCGTGGTCACCCAGTCCCAGTCGGGGTCCCCACTCTGTCGCCGCAGCGTAACGCGCTGCCCTGTGCACATAGCTGTGGCCCACCAGCCATACTGTCACCGGTGTAATACGACACCCAGGGTCTGCAATAAAATTGAGAAAAAAGGAAGGTAAGGTGACTGAATTGGTACTCATGGCGGGAGTGGGCGCACATAAAACTGAAAACACTGTGAGCCCCACCTCCCCATGCTGCGTATGTCAGCCCCCGAGTACCCAAAAGCAGCTGCTGTAGAGGCTGCACCAATACGGAACGAATGTGTGCCATAACGGGCACCTGAAAAACCCACCCTGGTGAGGGCTATGGCTGTCACCTTCCAAAACTGAAATTTAGTAAGGGGAGACCCATCTTGGTGACAGAAAAACGGGCCGTGGTGCCAGCCACGCAGTGCCAGGTACTCCTGTAGGGCACCAACCGGACAGATGTCTGCCAAAGAACACCGTAGCAGTCTTACTCCACTGCCTACGCCATGCTGATCTGTTTTAGAGGAGCGAATCCTCAACTGGGCCCAGTCTTTGGCAACATAGACATCTTCGAGTTCCAGTGCCCTACCACTTGCATCCGCCTTAGACAGCATCACGAGTTCGCTGACGCGGAGCGCTCCAAAAAATGCCACCGTTGTGGCTGCATGAAAAAGGGCTGCCTCATAATGATCAAAACAGAGGCCTGGCCAGCCCCGGGCCAACTGGGTAAGAACCCCTGGGGAAATAGGGTGCCGGTCGTCCGGGCAACGCCCGCGCTCGCGCACCCACCCCTCCAAAACGTGTCTCACGCGGAAGTCAGAGGTGGTATCCACATGACCCCCTACTTTGGCCATAAAAGCCAACGCCGAGAGCTTGGATGCTATGGTGCGAGGTGCAAGGCCCTGTGCATGGAGGTGGACCATGAACCGCAGTACATGGTCCACCGGAATAGGCCAGGTCTCTGGCAAGTGAAATTGAGTGGCAAAAACCCTATATGAACTGAGTGCTTGTTGATACGCCTTACGCGTGCGTGGCGCTAGTGAAAGGCCAATCGCCCGGTTCACCTCTCCTTGCCAATAGTCCACATCTCGTCCGGGAGTGGCGAGGGAAATTCCTCCGCATCCGGGGCCAAGGCGCGGAACCGGGAGATCTGCAGGCGGGACAAAGCATCAGCAATATCATTATTAACCCCTGGGACATGCCTGGCCCTGAACAAGACATTGAGGCGCAGGCAGCGCAGCACAAAATGGCGCACTAGCTCCATAACCCTGGGCGATTTAGAAGTCTGTGCATTGACAATGTGTACCACGGCAGCATTGTCGCACCAAAAATGCACTACAGAATTAGCCCACTGTTCGCCCCATAGCATCAAAGCCCCCAGAATGGGAAAAATTCCAGGTATGTGAGATCCCGCAGGCGACCTGTGCCTGCCCATGCCGGTGGCCACCCACCATAGGCCCACTTCCCATTGAAGTACATCCCATAACCCAGGGATCCTGAGGCATCAGACTGGATCTGGAAATTGGGGGAAGCCAGGAGGTCCGACCTCCAAAATGAGACCCCGTTAAACTCCCTCAGGAATTGCAACCAGACGAACATGTCTGCCCTGATACCCCGGGTGAGCCTAACTCTGTGGTGGGGCCTGGATAACCCTGCCATGGCGTCGCATAAGCGCCGGGCAAAAGCCCTGCCCGGTGCGACCACCCTGCAGGCAAAATTAAGGTGCCCATGTAGCACCTGGAGTTCCCTCAGGGATGCCTTACGCTTGGCCAGCAATTCCAAGATAAGGGTCACTATCCTAGACACCTTATCGCCCGGCAACCTAGAAGCCTGCTCTACTGTGTCAATCTCAACCCCCAGGAACACTAACTTGGTCGATGGGCCCTCGGTCTTTTCGGGCGCTAAAGGGACACCAAGTTCCTGCATTAGCGTCTGAAATGTATTGAGGAGACGTGCACACGTGTCCCAGCCCCGTTCACCCCCGAATAAAAAGTCATCCAGGTAATGGGCTACAGACCGGGACCCTGACCTGCGGACAAAAGCCCACTCTAGGAAAGTACTAAAACGCTCGAAGGCCGAGCATGATATGGAGCAGCCAAAAGGCATGGCCTTATCAAAATAATATTCCCCTTTAAATTTAAAACCCAGCAATTCAAAGTCACCCGGGTGCACTGGCAAGAGGCGAAAAGCTGACTTAATGTCGCACTTGGCCAGCAAGGCACCCGGGCCACACGAGCGCACCATGCGCAGCGCATGGTCGAACGATGTATACCTGACCGAACAAAGGTCATCAGGTATAGCATCGTTGACCGATCTGCCGGCTGGGTAGGACAAATGATGAATAAGGCGAAACTCACCTAGGGACTTTTTGGGAACCAAACCCAATGGTGAAACCTTAAGGTTGGGAAAAGGGGGTGCAGGAAAAGGTCCAGCGACCCTGCCCGCGTCTAATTCCTTTTTAATGCTGGCCTCAGCCACCTCCTCCCTTCCTCTGAGGGATAACAGGTTGGGAGCATCCTGAGGTGATCTAACACCCATAAAAGGGATACGAAATCCCTGCTTAAAACCGTGAATGAGATACTCTCTGTCCTCCCCCTTTGGGTACGATGCGAGCCAGCGCTCCAGCATGTCCACCTTAATTGGGGAGGGTGCCTTTTGGAGAACTAGTTCCCTCCGTGGCAGCCTTGCCAGCCCACTGTCCACCCCTCCCTCTGCCTCGCGCCCCCCCAGGCTTGGGACAAGCCGAGGCTGCGTGGGGACCAGAACACGTGGGACACTCATGCTTATACCTGCAGTTCTTTCGATTGCAGGAACCATTTGACGAGAAAGTCCAGCACAGCAGGCGGGCTGGAACCCCCTGCCCCGCCGGTTGGCGGGTAACCTGCGCTGGAGCTGCTCGCTGGACCGCATGTCCACAATGGTATCTATCCCCCGGGGCAGGGCGTGTGGGTGTCATATACAAGAGCCACAGTCTCTGGCAGGGCTCATCCCATCTCATCTCGGGATGGAGGGGAATCCTCATACGGAATTCCTCATCATATGCTAGCCATGAGGGGCCCGGGAAATCTACCATCGCCCTATATATGTTGTCCAAATATTGGACCATGGGAATAGCTAGATCCGGCCGCGCCCTCAAATATACCGCCATGTATATCAAATAAGCGGGGAGCCAGTTGGCCCAGGTACGCGGCGGCTTGCGGCGGCGTGCCTGCTCCTTGTCCTTCTCATCCTGACCCTCCCTTTCTTCCTTGGTGGGCTCTCTGTTCAGGAGTGAGAAGATATCTACATACTCCCCCTCCAAATCTTTTCTCTGGTAGCCTGTGCCAAGTGATCGCCCAGTGGCAAGGAATACCCTGCCGTCGGCAAAGCCGAAAAGGGGACAACGGGCCTGGTAAAGGGAGCCGGAGCTAACCCTGCCACCCCCAAGACGTTGCCAGCAGTGTAAGAGCCTAGGCCCACCCCCGTGGGCATGGTGGCTGTCGTTGTCGCCGGGTGGGGCACCAGAGGGGCAGTCCCCGCACCACCCGAGCGAGGCCAAGGCCACTGAAAGGCCCCCCCTATATTGGGAATATGTGTAGATGTACTCGTTTGCACCGTATACTCACATGCTGCACCCCCGTGGGCCGCCCCCACCGGGGGTTCTGGCCCACTGGGGGCGTCGGAGCTCACGACCGATGTAGAGCTCATCACCGGGGCTTGACCCGCACCAGGTTGCTGGCTGGGGAGCTGCGAGGCAGTGGCCGTAGCCGCGCCACCCGCCTGCAGCAGCTCAACCCTCCCCGCCGGCTGTTGTCCTGCTGCCGTTAGCGCCTCCAAAGGTACCCCAAAAGGGGCACCTGCCTGACTGGCCCGGGCCAAAGACGCCTCGAGGGCCGCAATACGTGCCAGTAAGGAGTCCACATTAACCATGGGTAAAGAGCCGGCCGGCCCACCTGATCCTTGCATGGGGACAGGTCCCTGCACCCCAGGGGCCGTATATTGCCATTGACTACCGCCGAAGCCCGGGAGGGCTGGTGGATTAACCTGCCAAGGCAGGGAGCCGGGCCACCCCCCAAGGCTAGAGGGCCCCGGGAGAGGCTGCGGCCCAACAGGAAGAGGCCCAACCGATTGAGCAGGAGGATGAGCGGTGCCCACCGCTCGCGGGCCGCGGGCCGGAACTCCCTCCGCGCCCGCACTTTGATCGGGCCAAGGGGCGATAGCCCCCATGCCACCAGCCCCGGCCGGGGATGGCAAAGGTGGCTGCTGGGGAGGCGGCACCGCGGTCCTCCGACCCGGATTACGCCTCCGAACCACCCGAGCTGCATTCGCAGCAGCCTTCTTTTTGGAAGGCATCTCACCGCAGCAGAAAGGGAAGCTAGCTAGTAAACGGAACTAAAAGGCTTCCCGGTAGCACCAACGAGCGACGGAGACGCAGGGGAAAAAACTTCTCCGCTCCGTCGCTGAGGCAAAATGGCAGCACGGCTGCCTCGTGGCCACCCCTTTTATCAAGGCGGTGGCCACGCCCCTAACTACCCGGATTCTCTGTCCTGTGGGGGGGGGGCCCGCAAAGGGCGCGGCGGCCATTTTGGCGCCGCGCTTGCATTCTTATGATAAAACTGCCACATTGTTAGAAACAGGACTTTCTTAATTGTTGAAAGACATCTGTTCATCATACCATGAGCTTTTCTGACTTTTTATAGGTCGCAAATAAGCTTGCTCTGCTTTGTGATTGGACATTGAGAGGAAAACCCTGTCTTAATTTGCAAGCCCGATTGCTCATGGACAGCTCTTTGATGAAAAACATGTTGTGGCAGAAACAATATCATATTTGATTTGAAATTCTCAAATCAGAGGTTATGCACATTTTTAGCTATTCTCCTGGATTTTATCAAAAACAAAAAGACAAGCAAATGTCTGGATCCTTTCTCTGTGGGATATCTGAGGGACTTAGAAGGATTCCAAAAACATTCAAGAAGACTAAGGACATTTGTCAGATGGTTAATGCATCTCTAATCCGTCATGAAAAAGAAGCTATCACACTACCAGAAAATACTACTGGTAGGCAGCAAATGGAAAGCGAATTTAGAGGAGACACTTAGAAAAGAACACTTAGATCCTGAAAATAAAATATGACTTTCATTAATGCTCCCTCTTGAAGGCAGAACTAGTGTTATATTATTATTTGTGACCTCTAAAATGGCCCAGCCAGGATGATTTGCTTCATGACCAGAACACATAATGGTTGACACCCAGATTCATGGGTCATTTGAATTGTTGGTGCACATGAAATGAAGTAGAACAAAGAGCCTCTTGGTCTCTCATCTCTGTTGAGCTCATCTGCTATATTTGTTTGTTTGTTTGTTTCACTTATATCCCACCCCTCTAGGGAAAAGTACATCCCTACACAAGGTGGCTAACATTATAAAATCCGTCATACAACAAGCAAACCTATTAAAAATTACACCCCATAAAACTTATGATAAAAACTTGTGATGAAGCCAACTCTTATAATGGGCCAAAATACCACAGACCAGCATCCTGACCATGCAACCTAATTGGGAGGAATATAAGCCGGGCCTCAATCTAATAGCCAGAGATAGGCAGGACATTTGCAAAGGCCTCCTCAAAAAGCAGAGTCTTCAGTTGCTTTTTGAAAGACTGGAGTGAAGAAGCCTGGTGCAGCTCAAGTGTAATGGCATTCCACAGCATTGGTACTGCCACCGAGAAGGCTCTTCTCCTCATCCCAGACTTCCTAACCAGTCTCGGGGTTGGCACTTAAAGCTGCGCCGACAGAGAGGAGCAAGTGATGTGGGCTACCAACCTGAGGGGAAGACGGTCTGGTACTGATTTGTCTGCATGAAAGTATAAAAGGAACGTCCTCCCCCAGATGTTAGGGGTTGCTTCAAAGGAAATGGATGTTATTCACTCAGGAGTCCACCCCTGGAAATTTATGACCTTCCTTTGATTCCAGAAAGGCCCTAAAGTCAGAAAACTTCCTTTCCTTTTTCATTTTGTTTGAGCTTCTGGGGCTGCACAAATAAATTGGCACCATAGCTCTAAAAATAACCGCAACTGCTAGTGCCACCATTTATATCCATAGCAACCTCTTCCAAAGGCTTTAGCTGCCTGTCGACTGTCTCACACTCAACAGCAATCAGCAAGCAAAGAGATTGACAGCCTTCACTAGCCAGCACTGTCTACTAAGGATTGAAACTCTAGTTATGGTTTTCAGGGGTTGGCTGAAGGGTGGGGAGCCCTGTCTCTCTTGTCTCTCTCATGCATATTTATGGGCAATTCATTTTTAAAAGAATGACTCGCTTGTGCTGTTATCTTTATGATGATGATGATAATTTTGTATCAGAAATTATTCTGGTTTGAAAGGATTTTTTGCTGGAGAAACTCCGCTCAGGGGATGCCTGAATGAGGCTCCTTTCATGTCCCCAACATCTTTTCCCACCAAAGTGGTCCCTATTTATCTACTTGCAATTTCTTGCTTTCAAACTGCTAGGTTGGCAGGAGCTGGGACAGAGACAGGTGCTCAAACCATCAAGCAGTACCCAGGTCTCAAACTGCCAACTTGCCGGCCTTCCAGCTAACAAGGCGAGCTTCTTAACCACTGAGCCACTGCAGCCAATGTAAATAAATTTCATGTCAGAAATTACTCTGGGTTGAAAGGATTTTTGATGGAGAAACTCTGCTCAGGGGATGCCCGAATGAGGCTCCTTTCATGTCCCCAAGATCTGCCATGCAGCACTCGGGTATCTTAACCACTAAGCCACCGTAGTGCTGCATCTTTATGATAAGCTTTAGATACTAAACTCCTGAAGTAAGTTAATTATCCCAAAGATGTTCATTTAAGTGCTGTTTAAAATCTGCTGAGTGAAAAGGAAGTTGTAGGGTTGATATCTTCCCTTTGAATTATGAACACACTTTTTTTCTATACAACTTAAGTGTCTACCTCACATTTGGAATAATGGTCTGTATTCACCATCTTTACCTATTAGAATGGGATGTGGCCATGCGTATCTGGAATGCGTGTCCACACACATCCAGCCAATCCTGTAATGAGCCGGCCACACTTAACTTAAGTCCTGAAGATCACTCCCGCAAGGGTCCAGAAGCCAAGAATGGGGCCAATGCCCCACGAACCCGAACAAAAATACCTACACTTCCCAACATCCTCCACGCTGCACCACCCCTCAGCCAATCAGGTAGGATGATGCAAGCGCAGAGGAGGCAGGACAAGCTGGCGTGCATGTAAAAAAAATAGCCGGCGCGTGCCAAAAACAGCTCAGACCAGGGCCCTGCCTGCCTTACCGAGGCAGACAAAGCCTGGGTTGAGGGAATGGTCTGCCTGTCACCCCTTCCACGCCACCTAAGGGGGAAATGCCTAAGGTGGCAGCCAGCGATTCGTCAGGAGAGGTGCTCTCCCTGGCAGATTGCTGGCTGCCGCCTTTGTATTACCCCCTCTACTGTTTCGTGTTAACTCTTGAAACATTGGTGAGGGTAATACAAAGGAAACAGTGGAGACGGTGTCGGCGGCATCGGCATTGGAGAGGTGGCTTTTTAGGGTCGCCAGAGAGACCCTTCGTGTTGCGGGTCTCTCCTCCCCGCCTCCGTCTCCCACGGCCGAACTGCCAGGTGACCTGCGCTGGGACGGCGGCGAGGGCGACAACAACAGGGAGGCAGCTTTGTGTGAGTGTGTTGTGTCAGATGTGTTGAGTCGTGTGTGGTTGTGTTGTGTGTGTGTGTGTGTTGTGTGTGGAGGTTATATTGTGTGGGTGTGTTCTGTGTGAGTGCGTCATGTTGTGTCGTGTGTGTTGTGTGGGTTTGCTGTGTGGGTTTGCTGTGCCGTGTGTGATGTGTGTGGCTGTGGTGGGTGTGGGTTGTGTGTCAAGCATGTGTTATGTGTGAGAGTATGTGTTTTGTGTGGGGGTGTTGTATGTGATGTGTGTGACTGTGGTGGGTATAGGTTGTGAGTCGTGTGTGTAAGTCATGTGTGCATGTTGTGATTGTGTGGGTTGTGTGTTTGGGAAAAACCACCTTCCCTGATGGATCCCTGCCACCAGCACACAATCCAAACCTGCCTGGCAAGGCCGGGCAAAAAATGCTAGTAGTCAATATAAACATGATCTTGTCTAAAAGGGGCAGGAGTTAGCTAAGAGCCCCTGATTTTGGTAGTGACATCTTCCAACACATCCTTTTTCTCAGCTCATCCACGTTCATCCCAAAGATGTCAGGGGTTTGCCAGAAATAACATCCAAAAACAATATCTGCTCCTCCCCTAATAAAATCTAGAAATCTGTTGGCAGAATATGTAGAAAGAAAAAAGGAAAGCCCCAACTGGACATTCTTTTCTGGAGCTATTTTTATGGGTGTGTTTTCCGAGCTGATTGCAAATTGATTGTTTCCAACTGATAAGCTTTAACCATGGAAATGTACTCAATGGGAAGTGCCAGAGCACTGAACTCTGCCCCCGGAACAAACTGGAACAAAAATAAACCCTGAAGAGACAAAAAAGCATATACCAATATCACTAACAGCTACCCAGTTTCATTATCGAAAGTAAAAGCTCTATGTGGCAGAGTGTTAACTACCACTCATTTAACTCAGCAAGGGGCAAAGATGCTGACTGGGAGGCAGAAAGTCAGCAGTTCGATTCCCGAGTACTGCAGGGTGGAATGAGCTCCCGTCTTTGTCCCAGCTCCTGCCAACCTAGCAGTTCGAAAGCAAGAAAGTGCAAGTAGATAAATAGGGACCACTTTGGTGGGAAGCGTTCCGTGTGCTCCGGTGTCTAGTCATGCCTGCCACATGATCACAGAAACGTCTGCAGAAGTAGCCAGTGCTGGCTCTTCGGCTTTGAAACAGATATGAGCACTGAACCCTAGAGTCAAATACGGCAGGCTTTCGAGCAAGGGAAACCTTTACCAGTCCAATATATGTATAAAAGTTGGAGTGAGTTTTTCTGCTATTTCAGGATAATGCAGTAGGAACACAATGCCTTACTTACTATCTTTTGATTTCAATGCAATTTGGAGGAGATAATTGGAAATAGAAAGTTGGTGGTGACCTGAAAAAAAAGAAACCAGAGCTAACATTCTTGAGAATTCATCCTTTCCAACATGCTCTGCTGGTACAGACAGCATACTCTGAATTAGTTTAAACAGAGAGAGTTAGTACAAAATGTCAAAATCCTCTCAGCAATGGTGCTAGCAATTAAACTCCAGTTTGGGGCTCTTAGCATCTTCCCTCCATCTGCACACCAACAATAGTGAGGGTCAAGGGACAAAGCTAATGGCAGAATGGGTGGCGCCCAAACTCACAACTCAGCTCTGTGCAGGAACATATGAAATGCACAATGGAGGTCCATGCAGGAATAACCTATATACACTGGATCCTATTTGGTTGAGTTTGACTAGACCATTTTAGGTTCTGTTTTGTAGTCCCACCATAGTATGTGAACAGTTTGTTTATATTCTGTTCTTTGACTGTAATAAAATTGATTGATAAATTGCTTGATTGATTTGATTAACTGGGAGCATGCAAATTCCACATTTAAGTTCTCTGCAGGGTGATTTGATTTCTAGCCATACCTGTCAAGTTTTGGATTTGAAAATAAGGGAATTTCCTGGCCAAAACGGGATACTTGACAGCTATGCTTATCCTGTGCATCCCTCCAGTGGCGGCATTAGGGCATTGCAGTCTAAATAATATGGGAAGATGGCAGGAAAGAGGGTAAAATACGGGAGTTTCCCGGCCAATATGGGATACTTGACAGCTATGTTTCTAGCTCAATTAGATTTAAAACTATTTGATCATTGATTGGAGGTATGGCTGAAGAAATAGCAATGTTTTGCACTTGTGCACTGCAGGTGCGTTTTACTTCTGCTTCAAGTGGAAGGAACCACATGCCCAGCCTGCTGAACCACGTGCCCATACCTGGCCTATAGGTTGAGGGGGTTCCCTGTCCCTGCCATAGGGAAAGGGAGATGTGTTCCATCCTATGATTCCTTGCACCAAGAATGAGGAACTGATGGTATTCTAAGATGCTGTTGGGCTACATGTCCCTTCATGCCTTTCCACTGGCCATGCTAATGGAATTCAGAGATTAATAACATCTGGAGGGTTATCTGTGGTCCTCCTCTGTCTCTAGTCTGACCTTTAGAAATTATCCCTCACCAGTGGCCTGGTTTCTTAGGACTAGGCAAAGATGAGAAGCATTTCCAAGGGAAAAAAATGGATGTCCTCTGCATTATGTGTGGATGGCAATTCTCTCTTTCTCATTCTCCTCTTCAGGGAAACTGGGGAGTCCAGTCTGAATTTCCTTGTTCCATTGCCAATGCTTGGCCCTCAGGTCCATGAAGTAGTAACTAGAATGCATTTCCAGTCACAGGACCAGCTCTATAGTTTGAAAGAGTAAACCACCGCCTTCTCAGGCTGCATGTTTTAAAGTGTCAGAAAAGCACATCAATTTAGTCGCCATTTATCACTATCAGAGATTTACTGCCAGGGATGGGGAGAAATGCTTGTGAGGATTTTATGCTTCACTTGGTAGAATAAATTGGCTTGCTTTGAGTACCAGCACCTTGCCTTGAGGTGGTGAGATGAGGGGATGCATTTGCTGTTCTACCTCAGCAATAAAATATCTTAGGTCCCTCCTGTCAAGCTCTTGTCCTTAATCCTACCTGAAACACATCCTTGTGAAGCAATTCCCCATTGGATCCCTCTGTATCAGGAAAACCTAGTAAGCTGAAGGTAGACTTCTTAGCCTGTATCGTAGGGAAGGAGAATGCCGGAAGAATTGGCTTGCATTGTAGAGGGCTGCCCTCTGCTGACTACCTGAGGATTACCTAAGAGAGAGATTCCAGGCTTTGGAAGATGGGGAGATTCTTAAAATGCTCATTCTGTCTGAGGTAGAAAAGCCAAACAGGTCAGAATGGATGAAAGAAAAAATGAATGATAAAGAAGAACGAGAGTGAGACTATGCTTTTGTATCATTAAATCTCAGGCAGCTCATGACCAAGTGGGACATCTATGGCCCATGAGCCTACCTTGCCTTTAATGGTCACCAGACATCCCTGCAGGAGGCATCCATCTTAATCTACCTCATGGACGGCCAGTTCTCTATTCTCGTCAATGTTTTCCACAGCAGAAAATGGTGTACCTCAAATCTAGTCATCTTTAGGGCATTCCATTCTCATCAAGAGAGTTGAACCTTCATTTCAGTTGCAATGCATGGGCTCTGCATGGAATTGTGGGCTTTACTCTAAACCAGTGGTGGCGAACCTATGGCATGCATGCCAGATGTGACACTCCCAAGCCTTTCTGTTGGCATGTGTGCCATCACCCTAGCACTGAGTTTGCCCCACCCCTCTTCCCAGCAGCCCAATGGGAGTGCTTCCCCCCCTCCCCCAGCACAGAGTTCACCCTTCCTTCTTCCCAGCAGCCCAATGGGAGCGCTTCCTCCCTCCCCCAGCACAGAGTTTGCCCCACCATATTGGCACTTTGTGATAAATAAGTGGGTTCTGGGTTGCAATTTGGGCACTCAGTCTCTAAAAGGTTCGCCATCACTGCTCTAAATAATATAAGTTTTAAGAAAACAATAATATCACCACCATCCTCTCCCTCCTTTTTTCTCCCACATTTCCCAGGGCCACCTATAATCTCCAGCACACAGACGCAGCATGCGCTTCACGGAGAGAAGGGTCAGATCAAATGTTTCATCCGCAGCACTCCTCCGCCAGACCGAATCGTGAGTAGATGTTTTTCCTTCTTTGTCAGTGCACAGGAGGAAGTCATCAATGTATCTGCATCCTGCCTGTGCAGTAAAAAAAAAAAAGCAAGGCAGCTTATGTAACATTGAACAAAAATAATATCAGAAAATTACAAATCAAAACGGGAACAAAAGCTGTACAAGAAAACTACATAGCATACAAATTCATGGTTCAAAGGCCTTTGGAGAAACAAAAAAGAATTCACTCGGAATCAGAAAGGCAATCATGTAGATGCCAGCTAAACATTCTTCTCACTGCCTGGGAATGTTACTTTTTTACAGTACAACTCCCCAAATCCCTCATGCTGGTTAGAAGAAGTACCTTTTCAAAGATCTGGTACCTCTAAGTCCATGGTTCCCAGTGTAGGGCTCATGCTCCACGGGGAGGGGGGGACAATTTGATTTTTAAGGGGGGATTCGAGAATGAGGTAGTAACAGTGAATTTTAATGGCCTTTTAGGCTTTCTCCTCATGAATAGGAGTTCACTTTTAGAATAATAAGAATTATATATCAGTGGGGAGGGGAGCATCAGGATTTTAGAGATGCTTAGTTGGGGCACAGCCAAAAAAAGGTTGGGAACCACTGCTCTAAGTAGATGAGTTTTCTTTTTGTACAGACCATGGCTGGTGCATGGTCTCAATAAATATTTACTTATACATACTCAGGGAGTGTAGAGAAATGTGAAATGTAATGGGAAAGTACAGTAGATGTACATGACTGCTCTATTTGAATGTATTTGTCTGCTTACCCATAACCTTTGAACTCTAAACAACTGCTATTGAGTTATATGGTTATCTTTTCTCATTAGCAATCCTTAACTATATGGCCATCACCATATCAGGCATTTTGCTCATCTGGTCATAGTTTTGCTCACCTGGACATAGTTTCTATCTACTAAAGCCCATGAATACTAATGCCAGGTAAAATTTGTTCAAGATTTTGCCACCAAGATCTTTGTTGATTTCTCTGCAACAGGTTGCAAATTAACACAACTGCTTCTCTGGAAATACCTATCTGATGTCATCCTTAAATTCAAAATGAAAACATGGTCTTCTTCCTCCGTGTCTAGATCAGATGTGAAACTGCCAAAATGAAGACACCCTTTTGTGATCTCATTCTGCAGTTCCCTTCGCCTGACCTAGTGTGAGAAAGATTAGCTGGCAACACAAGGTTGCCATTACCAGGGTATGCCCGATTGTGGTTCAAGGATACCGCAATCTTAAATAAGCTCTTTCTGTGTTCCCCATGAAAGCATAGTGAAAGAATGTTTAATGGAAGGTGAGCAACCCACATAAACCTGTCCAAGTGGCTAATCACAGATTTCTTCAATGCACAGGCCTGGTCCTGGAAGGAGAACGTCCTGGAGTCAGGTACCTCAGGACGATACACGGTTGAAACTGTCAGCACAGATGAAGGCGTGATCTCCACGTTAACCATCAGCAACATCGTACGGGCTGATTTCCAGACCATTTATAACTGTACCGCCTGGAACAGTTTTGGTTCAGACACTGAGATCATCCGTTTGAAAGAACAAGGTGGGAATTGCTATTATGATGTTCCTAAGGCTAAAAAAAAGAGAGAGAGAGATTCAGCATGAGGTGGAGGGAAAGATACAAACTCATTAAGAATAGAAGGGAGAAGAAGATTATGACACATAGAGAGGAAGGAAGATGTGGAAAGAGAAAATAGGATAGAAAGCCAGTATAATGGTGAACTCATAAGCGGAGAATGAAAGGGAAACAAATCATGCAGTCCTCACCTTGGATTATGAGCTTCAAATATTACTAGAGAGGTGCAGAGAGAAGATGGGGCAGTGCTTGTATGTGCTTCTTAGATGACATTATGAGGAAATGACACAAGGCATTATGAAGGCTCCAGGCACTCATGTGGACTGGACAAAATACTTGGCTGAAGGGTAGTGAAATTAGAAGTGATACTTTTATACCATTTCATGATGATGCAAAAATGTAAGTGGTACCAGTTCTGTTTTCTGCATATCCTATTCCAGGACTGTTACTGCAACTGCTGATTCTCCTCTTCACTCTGAACAAAGGCGCTGGTCTTTGAAAGTTTTAATTGAAAATTCCCTGCTGCATGGCATAGTAGAGGCATCCTTTACGTTTGTTGTTTGTGCTGAGCAGCTTCCCAACTGCTTCCTTTCTTTCTTCTGAAACAGCTGCCCATTATTTGACTCAAAGGAAAACTACCTGGGTTTTAGGATGGCTAATGAACACATTTGTGTGTGTTTGTGTTGCTTGGGCCCAGCCGTTTCTGTTTATCATAACAGGCTGTTTCCTCAGGCAACACTAGAATTGCAGATCCAAAGTTTGATCATGGCTTGCAGTTATAGATGTAAAGTTAGTTTAGGCTGTCTTCACCCAATGAGGCGCCCTGACAAAGAATTTTCTGGCGCCTGAGAACTTCTCATCTCTAATGTGAGAATGAAACAACAAAGAGGCTTTCTTCTATGTGTGGGAAATGTTTCTGACCAAATTGAATGCATCTCCCCTTTGTGAAATTAAGCATGCACATGGTGGTGGGGAGCGGGAATCAAGTGCAGATGGCCAGGCAGAGTGAACAAAATTACATCTAGAAAATTGTATACACCTAATTTTTAAAAAAGTTTGTGCAACAACTTGGCAGCAGGCATTGCAATTTCATGTGGGTTGCAAAATTTGCAGTTTGCCCAAAAATCTTTCTTACAACAGACAAAACTATAGTTGAGCCTGAAAATTAATATCTTGTCCTCTCATGGGCAAGGAGAAAAAACAACTACAGTGAGAGAATACAAGCAAGCCAGGATTTATGCCCCTATTTGCTGTACAGGTTTGAAGGGACTGCTCGAATCACAACTTGCTGATAAAAGAGAACATGATAAAACATTGATTTAAGGCATGGGTCCTCAAACTTGATTCTCGAGGTGTTCTTGTACTTCAGTTACCAGAAGCCCAAGTCAGCACACCTGCTGATCAGGGCTTCTGGGAATTGAAGTCCAAGAACAGCTGGAGAGCCACGTTTGAGGAACCCTAGTTTAAGGGGATTAGAAAGTGTTGCAGGTAGCACTCAAGCCTGCCTCTCATTCCCAGTGCTCTTGACTATGGCTTTGAGGTTGAGAAATATGGTATTTGAATGGGGCGGTGGTCAGAAATGAAAAACACTTGAGAAAGCAAAACTGCTTTCTTATTATGCCAGTCTCTGCTCCACCATTGCCCTTCAGATGTGTTGGATGATGGCTTCTAAAGTCTCCAGGTTCTGGATGGCAACACTTCAGGAGGGCTCCGACTCATCTGCCATTAACTTGAGATGTATTTCCCTCTTTTTGAGGCCCTTTTGCCAACTTTGTGGGACTGTGGTGGCTTAGTGGTTAAGATGCTGAACTTGATGACTGGAAAGTTGGCAGGTGAGCAGTTCGTGACCCGAGTGTTGCATGATGGAGTGAGTTTCCATCTCTGTCCCAGCTCCAGCCAACCTAGCAGTTTGAAATAAATAAATTGCAAGGAGATAAATAGGGACCACTTCAGTGAGAAGGTAAACAGTGTTCCATGCATCCTGGTGTCTAGTCATGTCTGCCACATGTCCATGGAAACGTCTGCAGATGCAGACAGCGCTGGCTCTTTGGCTATAAACAGAGATGGGCATCAAACCCTAGAATCAGATATGACTGGCTTTCAAGCAAGGGCAATCTTTACCTTGCCTACTTCATGAATGGCCCCCAGGGATCGAAGATTAAGCTGGGTGTAAATGTTTCTTTAGATCTACCCCACCCAGCCTAATGTCTCCTGTCACAACAACAACCTTGCCTCAATTCATCTGTCCTTTGATGCATTGTATAATTTACACATAGCTCCAGTCTAGATTTAAGAATCTGTTACCAGTAACAGGGAAAGCCACGTGCTTTCCTGACAGAGCAACAATGTTTAAAAATGGTATTGAGTGGACTATTTTAGCAGAAACAAGATGGACATAACCAGCTGTCCCATTAGCAGCTAATGGAAACGGTGCATCAATCTTTGCAGGATGAGCCAGCATGGTGACTCAGAGTTTCAAGCCACATCAGTCAATAGAAGACTTCCTTTAACAATCAGTGTAGTGAAAACCCAAAAGTCAACGAAAAACCCATCAGTCTAAGATGGGTTAAGAACGGGTTAAAACAGCCGAAGCTAGCTAGATTTCAAGATTATTTGGGGTTATAATAAGGACTAGGCTTGATGTTATCAAGGCTGGCTTCTTGACTTGAAAGCAGTGATTTGAGGGAAACACCTTCCTACACTCTCACACTCTCTTTCTCATGACTGTTCACTACTGTTCACAGTCATTCCCCCCACACTTTGCTGCTGCTTTGATGGCCATTCTCCCCTCTGTCATTCCATTCCTTTTCTAGTGATCCCAACCAGTAAGTGGCCATAAATATAGCAACTCGTGATAGTATAGTTAAACAACATTTGCTGTTGACTGATGCTACCAAGGTTAAACAAAGGTTTGTACTAGTGAGGGTAATGCTTCTATTTCATAGCCCATTCTCAGATGAAAAGAGATATTTTAGACGAAGGATATCTTTCAGCTTTAATCATGATTTCTCATGAAAACACAACCACTTTGACTCAAACTTGGTTACAGTTTTAAGCTTCCCTTCTAAAAGGGTGCTGAGGCTGGGTAGGTCCCAGCATAAAAGACCAAATTGTTTCTGGACTACATCCAAATTCCATCCTTTCCCATTAAACGGTAGGACGGGCAGGTGGATTGTTCTCATTAAGCTCTGATTTATAGACATGGCTGCCATGCAGAATAAATTGGAGCTAAATGAACTTGTTAAGATTGGCCTTGGGTTCTGTCCAGTGTAAATAGACTTAGTGGTGACTTGTTTTCCAGCCTCCTGCCTAAGTACAGAATCATGCTTGGGTTAGCAGATGTTTCTGTTGTGCTAAGGAAATCCCAAGGAATAACTCTGCATAGTTGGTTTGCTTGATGAGTTGGGCTGTTAATTCTGAGCATTTCATAAAATGGAAACATGTGGTTCCTGATTGCCCAAACACAGAGTGTTTAGTACAGGTAGTATATTGTTGGGAGGTGAAAGCATTTTAGAGTAACAATAACATACTGATCTCTGAGCTTCATACGTGAGCAATCAGACTTCCAAACATTGCCTGCTTTGACCTCCTGATGACCAGTCACAAAAGTAACACAATTTTCAAGCTCTGCAAACCTGTGCTATGTCAAGCAGACATCTTTCAGCAATTAAGGAATTCCTATTTCTAAGTAATTATCAGTACCATACAGTTTAACCCTGAGACCCTAGAACAGTGATGGCAAACCTTGGCACTCCAGCTGTTCTTGAATTTCAATTGCCAGAAGCCTTGGTCACCAGGAGTGCTGACTTGGGCTTCTGATAATTGAAGTCCAAGAACACCTGGAATGCCAAAGTTCACCATCACAGCCCTAGAAGGTAAACAACCTCCTTGAGAAGACAATTTTAGTCCTGAAATGAAAACCTGCAACTGCCACTGAACTGGCATTTAGCACCATCTTCAGTTTCAATGACTGAATCTACAAGAAAGTAAATGAAAGTGGCAACAATTTACTCTATAGCAATTAATTCCACCATATGATATTGAACTTCCAGGGCTCTTCTTTTTCAGAGTCTAGATGATATGCTGCAGGTTTGAGTGCTGCATAGGTCAAAAACTAGTACAACATGGAGAAACCTAGAGCTGCTTTTTCCCCCAACATGCTCCCCTTCCATATGAAAACATTATTTTAACCATGGGAGGGAGCCTTTTACTTTAAACATGGAGTTAATTTGAATATATAGTCCCCTCATTTAGAATCTAAAAGGAGACAGTCTTCAAAAACATAGAGCATTCTAGGTTGTCATATTTCCCCAGCACCTTGTACCTATGTGTACATTTGAAACCCTATTGGTTGGAAACACTCAGAAGGGACCTGCCTGATTTCCTATAGCTACATTGCAATGGAGAATGCTAACGCTCGCGACAAAAAATAGGCTGTCCCAGCAGCTCTTATAGGAACTGGCGGGGGAGAACTCCCATAAATCCATTTATTTACTTACTTATTTTATTACTATTATTTAATGAGGAAAGTGGCAAAAGTTGGCAAGGCTGTAGACACTTGCTTTATTTTCAAACAGGTACGGAAATGAAATCAGGAGCTGGTATGGAAGCAGGTATGGCATCATGACCAAAGGTGACTATATGAATGGCCCTCCATCAAACTAAATCCCAATCGAACTATAGAGGATTATGGGAGATCAAAGGAAACTTGGTTGGAATGTAGAATTGGAATGTAGAATCCATCTTGGTTTTTAGAACCCTTCATACTGCTGGCTTGTTGGGTACTTACCCACCTACCTGTAACCTTTCTCTAACCCATTCTCCCATTGTTCTACATGGGATTGTGCCAACAAAGTTGTTATGGAAAATTATAATGCATTAGAAAAAGGAAAGGTTCAGAGCAAGATCCAGACAATTCCCATGGACTTGCTAATCCAGCTGCCTAAGAATCTGACATATTTATTTAACCATGGCCCCTAACGATTTGATATTGATACCTAAACTTAATTTTAAGGGATCGCCTATTCTGCAAGACTTTGATTGGATGTGTTCCACTGGGAAATTGAAGTAGCGATGCTGTTTAGTCAATCCATTGCAAGGTTTATTTTGCTAACTTAAGTTGACCATTGTCCCTAATACCAGCATTTGCAACCATATTTCCATCTTACTGTGTAAGCAATTCCTGGCAGACATTGTATGTATGCCACAAGTCACATCCCCTCTTGTGTCACTTCCTATTTGTCACCTGGAAATCCACCCCACCCTCATCAACTATTTCTCACTTATCTTTGGATCTCTCTGTGGAGGGCTAGCGGCATCAGGTTGTGTATGCCATCTCTTTCCCACTCAACATGCATTCCTTGATTATTTCAAACTTGGATAGGGAGCCCTTTCTTTTATTTCAATGCCATATTCCACTGAAGCGTATCTGCCTGAGGTTGTGAAGCATGTGGCCAGAGCCAAAAATAGACAGGGAAGCCCATTTCCTTCTCATTCACCCAACCCTATTTTAGGGGCTGGGAATCTTTGGACTGCCCAATGTTTTGGACGACAAAAACCACAGACCTTTATCACTGACTGTGACCAATGGAGTTGATAGAAATTGTTGGCCATGACATCTGACATACCAAACTTCCTCACATCTGTCCTGCTTTCTTTTTCCTTCATTCTCTACACCTAGCACCATGGCACAGAGAGACAGATAGTGTTTGCTAGGTCTGAATCAATCATTTGAAGAAGAATTTCAGCATTCCACTATTGCTCACTTGCCACACTAGGTTGTCAAGTTGTACACTCAGTGGTAGGATTCAGCCGGTACGCCCGTACCAGTAGTAGAAATTCCGGCTGGCCCCACCCACCCAATTGACAGAGCCTTGGGTCGTAGGCTTGTGCCTCGGGTCATACTCAGCAAGTCACATGGCCACATGGCCATGACCACTCAGTCACATGGCCACATGGCCACGCCCACCATGCCATGCCCACAGAGTAGGTACAGTAGTTTAAAATTTTGAATCCCACCACTGTGTACACTCCTTATGTATCATGAACAAGTAATGGTCCTGATATCACCTCTCTGTGGTGAGTTAATCCAAGGAAATAGCCACTTGCATCCTAACAGGTAGATGCAGAAATCTTCAGATATTCCCTCCATGTTCTATATCCTAAATACTACCTCATCCTTTAATTTTATGAATTAGTCTTGCTGAACTTGCTGGATGAGTCTTTTCATGCACATGAGGATTGGGAATGGCAGCCACTATCCTAGAAACACAAAACATTGTACACATCCCATTTTGACCAATTTGGGAACCAAAGCAGAAGATGGAGCTTGGGTTGTTCCAAGCTGTGACCAGCATTTTGAAAATCTGCCAGGACAGAATGGGCAGTATCCAGAGACAGTTCAGAGAATTTATCATGCTAAAGGCTGGGTCATCTAATGGATCTGAGATCCTCCACTAGACTCTTACTAAGAATTGATGGCAGCACTATAGATCTATGGAAGACAATGTCATTGATACTTATTTAGCATCCCTGATTCTATTCTTATTTGTAAAAACAATACCAGCATTGATCAACATTTAAAAATCGCAGTAATCTATACTGGTGCTAATAGGTAATTTTAGATCCTGAACATGTTTGTCTGGAGGAGGTGGGCCTCAGATGCCCATGTGTATTATAACCTCAGTTGTAAAGTACACAATATTACTCTATAGTAATTAGAGTTACTCTATAGCAATTCTCTCCTGGAATAAAAAGCTGTGGGCCTACTGTTACAAGATTGCAGCTTCCATCATCCCCGAATAGCATGATATTTTGGAATAAAGAGGTTTTGTTTTCCAACATCATGCCAGGAACTTTGGTTGAAAAAATTAGGCTAGAAAGTCCAGTGGTTTAACTTATAGAATGTCTGCCCCTTAAATTGACATTGGCAATGCTGACAGGCCAGGGATCTAAATTTTCACTTTCACCATCTGTGAGGTCAGAGGGGAGCCGTCTACATCAGGGGTTCCCAACCTAAGGCCCATGGGCCGGATCCAAGTAGGTGCATGCTGGTATATCAGGCAATCGGGCTTTGTCCCACCCCACCCTCGACTCTGGCACCCTGGGGTGCCAATAGCAATGTATGGGACTACCCCCCAAATAGGCGCACCCACCACTCCCTGTCCAGCACCTTCCCATACCCTGCACACCCCTGCCTCCAAGGACATTAGAGAAACAAAATGGCCATCCCCTTTGAAGCTGTTGGGACAAATGACCACCCCATTGTGCAGACAAGGCAAAGTGGCCATCCAGCCCTCGAAGCTGACTGAGAGTGTGACCCAGCCCACGGCTTGAAAAGTTTGTGAATCCCTGGTCTACATGAAGGTCAAAAATCAGACAACATCAAAATGAATGAATGAATCAATAAATAAATAAATCAATGAAACAATGAATGAATCAATGAATCAATGAAACTATAAGTACCCTAACAACCAGTTGAGACCTTTGCAATTGGATGATTGGGGTTATGAAAAACTCCTGATCCTGAAGACCTCTAGCAGCATACACTTTTCAATCAAAATCCTACCCCCACCCCCAAAAAATGTTTTTTGCTGCTGGGAGATATAAGGAATTCAGAGAAATTGGGAGTGTACATAGATGGCATTTACTCTCACATGCAGTCCACAGATCACATTCTGCTCGCCTTCACCCTCCCTATCATTTCTAATCCAGCAGTAACAGTCCTGTGCAAGAGCAGCCAAATGTCATATGTTAACTCTACCTACCAGCCAATATCTGCATGCAAAAGACCTGAAATGTTTGAGAAGAAACTTGTGTAATGCCATAGTTGGTACATTAGCGCAAAGCACCAAAGCCCAGGAAATTGACATAGCAAATACATTCTGTACCCACAACCAGACATGTGAATGACACCAAATAAATTGCATAGTTGCAGTCTCACAATCATCTCTACTGGCAGTGTGGGCAGGTCAGAGCCTGATACTGGATACATTTGTTTCTGCTGCCTGTTGAGACTTACACAGCTTGAAGCATTTTAATAAGAATGGCTGCTGTCATCCTGCTGTAATAACTCAAGTGTATTTTCCTTCATTTAGAAGGGTCCGTTTTGTTTCCAAGGGAAAACAGCTTTCAGATGCAATTAAGATTCCAAAATTAGCCTGATGGCATTCCAGAACCTCAACGTCCATTGAGCATCAGGCTGAAATTTGGAATATGATCTCAACATATGAGTTTTTATCTTGTGACTTTCCTTGCAAATAGGGAACAATCTGCAATAGACACAGATACTTAAAACCTGTAAAAAATTCTGAAACTGAAACTAGAAATTAAGTGTTGGATAGTTCAGTGGTTTAGGTATCTGGATGCAGAGCTAGAGGCTGGGAGTTTGATTCCCCACTGTGCCTCCAGAAAGAAGAGTCAGCCTGTGTACTCATGAGCAAGCATAGTCTCAGAGCATGCTCTAGAGCAGGGGTGCCCAAACTACGGCCCATGGGCCAGATCCGACCCCTGACACCAGTTCATCCAGCCTGCACCACTCTCATTGCTCCCAGAAGTGGAAGTAAAACGTGCCCGTCCGGTGTCAGGGGCCAGACGTGTGAATTGGTGTCAGGGGCCAAGAGCAATAGTTTGGGACCATTGGTTTAAGCACAGAAAATGACATCTTAAAATCCACCTCATCCTGTTGCAAAACAGATTGCAAGGTATGTTTGACTTCCACTTCCGGTGGAAGGAACCATGTGACTGGCCCACTGAGCCAGGTGACCAGCCCGCGACCCAAAATGTTTGGGCACCCCTGCTCTAAAGGAAGGAAATGATGAACCACTTCTGTGTATACTTTACCTAGAAAAGCCTGGAAAGAGTCACTGTAAGTCAGAATTGACTTGACGCCATGCTGTTGTTAATGGTAATTCCACATATACATGAGTGCTGCAAATCTAATAATCAGGTATAAACAGTAGTTGGCAACCTTCATTGAACATTTCTCCACCAGAAGCTTGTAAGAAGCCACCATTTCCAAAACAATACATTATTCACCAAAATATGGAGCCTGGTTACTTCAAGAAAGTGATCAGAGACTAGAAAGTCAGCTGAATGCCAAGAAACCTGAGACAAACAGGATATCTCACCACCAGCTAATGAGGTACTGCTGAGCCATCATCCTGCCAGGTACTGATGCAAGATGAGGAGTGGTACAGGATGGTGGGAGTAAGGGTCTCAAACTGCCAAAGCACCAAAGGTTACCCAACAGCTTTGTGGCATTGTGGTTGAGAGACAATGTCGCTGGCTATGACCTCTGAGACTGAGAGGTCAGTCATTGGTTTCTCACCCCACTTGGGGGATTTACTTTTGTTACTTTCTACCCACCAGTACACCAAGATGACTGTTTGCTGCTCTTACCGTGTGATATAAATAATAATTGCATGCTGTCAAGACAGTTCCGACTTACGGCAACCCTTTCCAGGGTTTTTTAGTAGAGAAAATTCAGAAGTTGTGTCCCATCCCTTTCTTCTGGGAGCACTCTGGCACAATGGCTCATGGGGTTAAGATGCTGAACTCACTTTCTGGAAGGTCGGAGTTCGATTCCCAGGTACTGCGTGACAGAGTGAGCTCCTGTCTTTGTCCTAGGTCCTGCCAACCTAGCACTTCGAAAGCAAGAAATTGCAGGTAGATAAATAAGGGGCCACCTCAGTGGGAAGGTAAACAGCATTCCATGCTGAGGCATGCCTGCCACATGTCCACGGAAACGTCTGCAGATGCAGACAGTGCTGGCTCTTTGGCTATAATGAAAGATGAGGACTGAACCCTAGAGTCGGATATGACTGGTTTTTGAGCAAGGGCGACCTTATTCATGCTGGCTCTTATCCCAGGAGGTACAGTAAGGAATCAAACACCCAACCTTTGGTTCCACAGACAATTACCCAAATGACTGAACTATCCAGCAAGCTACCGTATGATACCATTAGTTTAATCCATACTGCACTCCATATACAACACATTAACATCTTTCTAGGGAGAACAGCTCCTAGGCTCTTTCAAGGGCATTCTGGAAAATGTAGTTACCATCAACTAGAGCAGGGGTCAGCAAACCTGGCTCTCCAAGTGTTCTTGGACTTCAATTCCCAGAAACCCAAGTCAGTACACTGGGAATTGAAGCCCAAGAACATCTGGCAAGCCAAGATTGCTGACCCCTGTACTAGAGGATCATGTATTCCATCTCTGATTTTACAGTTGTTTTGCCAATTTGTTGTCCTAGATCTCAAATTGCCTCCATTTATTGCAAATGCATAATCCCTGTGATCTGAGAAGGGGAGTCATGTCCTTTGCAACAGAATCAACCAACCCATTGGCACCAAGTTATGCACAACTATGTGGTCGACAGAACACAGATACTGAAATATGCAGTAATGATCTCTCCTAAAGAGGAGAAGGAATATCTAATCTAGCTATATAACTAAAATCAAGGTCCGGTGCTGTATGTTCCTTATACAAATCCACACCCCCACACCGATTACACTGAAACTCGGCACATATGTACCTTCGGCTGAAGAGACAGTCACTGCAGGGGTGTCAAGCCCCATAGAGAGGGGTACACCCCTTAAATCAATCCGCAAAGGGGACACCCTCACCGACAGGAGAAAAAGCAAGGGAAAAAAGCCAACCAGGGGGATTGTGATGCCATCACCACTGCTCAACCAATTCCCAGCTGACCAGATTGGGGCTCCATGACATCACAGGGCTCATTGTGCTGGAAACTGTGTGCACACCTACTTTCAACGTCTGGGGTAGCCGACGTGGGTAACAGGCATCCCTCCTTGGGGTCCTTCCCCCCCAAAGGGGCTGCAATGCCCCCCCACCCGCCTGGCAGAAATGACCAGGGGAGGTGACTGCGCATGCGCAAGAATCTACGCATGTGCCTAACCCTGCCTGGCATTCCAGGCTGTAGCACATGTGCAAAATTCCACGCATGCACCAAAGTCTGCTTGGCATTCCAGGTGGTGCACAGCCTAGCCACCAGTACGGACGGTGGCAATTATGGCGCCCCTGCCCCAGCGACTACTGTTGGCGGGCGGCCACCACAGCATGGTTCCTCTGCACTCCTGAGGCATGCCTCGGGGGGGGGGGGAGAACCCACAGCCGGGGGGCGGGCGGAGGACAGGACCGGGCTGCCGCCTTCTGTAGGCCTCTGCCTCCCCAATGGGTCCTCTGCCCACCCACCCAAATGAAGCCTCCCTTCCACCTGACAACCCACGGGAGGATGGAGGGGCCAGGCTGTGATGGCTACCCACTGACTGTAGTCGCTGGGGAGGCCGCTGCTGGCAGCCAGAGTCAGGCTGAGATGACGCCTTGCGGCAGGGCTGAGGGAACGGCCGTGACAGCAGACAAAAAGGTAAGGCAGCTGGGGTGGGGGGGTGGGCCCAGGTCTCTCCTTGGCCCGAGTAGGGTACCACCAGGCAACGCTGGGTCCTCTGCTAGTCAACTCTACAAATGAATGTTCCTAAGTTCAGTTTTCTCCCCTCTGACTAGAGTGGAAAGTGTTGGGTTTCCTGAACCACAGTTTGCACCTTCCTGGTACAATTTTAAAAGTATCAAAAGCAGGAGTTAATTGAGATAAAGCAAAGCTATACTAACACGTTTGTCATAAATGTCAGCTAAAAAAACTGTGGTGGCCAAAAAGACAAGAGATAACAAGAATGCCAAGACTTTCTTTTTTAAAAAATCTTCTCAGCATTACAATTACAAATTGAATTTTGGTTTCTCTTTTTTCCCCTTGCATTGATCAAATCTTTTCCCCAAAAACACTAGGGGAAAATATCAATTCTGCAAACAGAGAAGTTGCATGCTAAAGGAATGATACACACTCACTGCAACAAGAAGCAAGTTAATATAAGGGTTGTAACAGTTTTGTGTTCTGTGACTCATCAAATACACAAAATGCTTCAGGAGTTCAGGGATCTCTTACATGTCACAGCCCCCTCTTCCAGAAGTTACTTATTGGGTACCACCTGGTGCTTGGCAGAGGGAAGTGCTCACGCCAGAGTGGGATCATGGTATCTACTGGGTGAACCAAAACCATAATGGGTTGGGACTAGAGCAGTGGTGGGCTCCCAAAAATTTTACTACCTGCTCTGTGGGTGTGGTATGGTGGATGTGGCCAGGGGAAAAGCCCTGTGTTGCACCCAAATTAGGACTACTTTATTTCAAAACTTGGATGGGTGGGGCCAGCCAGAATTTCTGCTACCGGTTCTGGCAAACTGGTGCAAACCTGCTGATGCCCACCACTGGACTAGAGCCATAAATGAGAGGAGCCATCTACTTTCTCTGTGTCTCTTGCTCTTTCTGCCTCCTCATCTGTTGTGTTCTAAGAGTTTTACCTTCCACATGGATTACAATGTATCTGAATCAATGTAACCTTGCATATAGCAACAATGTAACCTTCACCTGTATCATATGAACCCTGTAATAGGACGCGAGCTAATGACCACCAGCTGGCAGCAGCGAGCGTCCAAGCTCTCTTGGTCCAAACTCATCAAAGGCAACAGCGCGGGAAGTTTTCCCGCCACCACCTACACCTGGACAAGAAGGGCGTGACCAGCAATGACGTCACGCAGACAGTAGCCAATGGGCTACCATGCAACCACGTTCAAATGTATTACTACTGTATATAAAGAGCTATCGATCCGCCATTACCTCATGTTCCCTCTGTCCACGATGCAATAAACCTGAGTTAACCCAGCCCGAGGCTGTGTCCTGTGTCTTGGTTTTCATACACCAAATTGGCGACGAAGGTGGGATGAATGGATCCCCAAGGAACAGTCAGGGCACAGAGCGGGTTCAACATCACCAAGCCGCAAGACTGGGAGCTGTTTGAGATGGACTTCCAGGCGGCACTGGTGGAACTCAAAGTCAAAGAAGACGACGAGGAGAGGAAGAGGGCCATCCTCACCAGAATGCTTGGGTTAGAAACCAAGCGGACGCTGGTGGGCATCATCGCTCCAAAGAAGGTGAGCGAATTTAAGGCAGACGACATCATGAAGCTGCTGCGAGAGCGCTTCCGACCCTCGAGGGCAATGTTTCCCGCTCGGAGCGCGTTTTGGAGGCGAGTCCAAGCGCCGGACGAGTCGGTGGAGGCATTCGTGACCGCCATGAGGATAGCCGCCGGCCCCTGTAGATGGGACAACCTAGAGATGGCCCTCAGGGACGGCGTGCTGTGTGGCCTGAAGGACAAGGAGGTGCAGCGCAGCTTGATGAACAAGGAGCCGCCACCCACGCTGGCAGAGGTCGTGGAGGCCGCGGAAGCCGCGGAGTCCACGAATGCTGGAGTGGACGAGATGCACCAGTGGCGTGAGTGGCGTCCTAGAGCCGGCAAGGCGGAAAATTCGGTGCACGGGAAGTCCGGACAGTCGGTGCACGCAACTCGACGGGCCTCAAAGTCGTCTACGGAAGGCAGCGACGGCGAGGAGGTCCAGAAGGTCCGAAAAGGTGGGCGCCGCTGCGATGGTTGCGGGGCGGCCCATGAGCGCGCGAGGTGCCCATTCAGAAAGGCCGAGTGTTACACCTGTGGCCGTCGGGGGCACATCGCCAGGGCATGCAGAAAACGGAAGGAGGGCCGGAGGCAGTCACAAGACCGCTCGACCAGACCGGACCATCCAGCGAGGTCCAAAGATGGCGCCCAGACCACGAGGAAGCGGGACGGTGTGGGCCGCGTCTCGGACGACAGCGAGGACGACGCCCCAGTGTTCAGCGTGTCCGCGGGACAGTCCCATTACTTCGTTGAGGTACTAGTACAAGGGGCCCCTATTAGGATGGAAATTGACTTGGGGTCCTCCTATTCTATAATTCCCCAGAAAGAGTTCTTGAAAATCGACCCCCACGTGCGGCCCAAACTTAAAACGTTGAGGTCCACGCTACGAGATGTACAGGGAAACAGCATTCCGGTGTTGGGGGTCGGGAAGTTTCGGGTCAGCTTTAAGAGACATTCTGCGGAACTGCCCCTAGTTGTCCTTAAGGGGGGAAGTTGTAGCCTCCTAGGGACGCAGTGGTTTCAGCCCTTAGGCTTGTTCATAGGGGGAGTGCATACAGTGGGAGTGGACCCAATACAAGCGGTTTGCGATGCGCATCCCGCCGTCTTTGAAAAAGGACTTGGAAGGTTCAAGGGACCCCCTGTAGCCTTCGACCTAGACCCGGAGGTCCGCCCGATAAGACTCAAACCGCGCAGGGTGCCGTTCGCACTCAAGGACAAAATAGAGGCGGAACTGGACAAACTGGTGGGCCAGGGGATTCTTATTCCTGTTGATTCTGCGGAGTGGGAAACTCCAATTGTAACAGCTCTGAAGGCCAACGGGGAGGTGCGCATTTGCGCTGACTATAAGTGTACAATTAACAAGGCGATCCGCCCTAATGCATACCCGGTGCCGGTGGTCAGCCACCTTTTGGCCAGGCTGAATGGGGGAAAGTGTCTCGCTAAGCTCGATTTGGCACAAGCCTATCAGCAACTCCCCGTAACTCCCGCCACGGCCGCGGCACAAACGATAGTTACACACAAAGGGGCGTTCCAGGTGTCGCGCTTACAGTTCGGCGTGAACTCGGCACCCGGCCTTTTTCAGTCGCTTGTGGAACGCCTCCTGAAGGGGCTGGAGGGGGTGTTGCCTTATTTTGATGACGTGTTGATAACAGGGGGGAGTGAGGCCGAACTGGCAAAGAGATTGGATAAAGTACTAACTGTTTTCGAGAAAGCGGGGCTGAGACTGAGGAAGGACAAATGTGTTTTTTTCGAAACTGAGGTCGAGTTTTTAGGGTTCCGGATCACACCCGAGGGTATTAAGCCGTCTAAATCCAAAGTAGCAGCCATAAAGAAGGCCCCTCGCCCCACATCCAAAACCGAGCTACAGTCATTCCTGGGGCTCCTCAATTTTTACCATACATTCCTCCCACGGAAGGCATCCATGGCCGAACCGCTTCATCGGTTACTAAAAAAGGAGGAGACATGGGTGTGGGGTGACGAGCACGAGAGGGCGTTCAAAGAACTAAAGCAACTCTTAACATCTGAGGCAATCCTGACGCATTTCGACCCCAAACGGCCAGTGGTCTTAGTCTGTGATGCATCCCCGGTGGGGGTGGGAGCGGTGCTGTGCCACGTGTTGGATGACGGAAGGGAGGCCCCGGTAGCGTTTTATTCAAGGTCCCTGTCCCAAGCGGAGCGCAATTACACACAAACCGACAGGGAGGCATTAGCAATAGTAGCCGGAACCAAAAAATTTCACGATTTTTTGTATGGCCGCCCGTTCAAAATCGTGACCGATCACAAGCCCCTGTTAGGGATTTTCACGGCAAGCAAGCCCACGCCGCAGATCCTGTCCCCGAGGATGCTGCGATGGGCTATTTTTCTCAACGCATACCAACACGAGTTGGAGTACCGGCCCGGAAAGGAGATCAGCCATGCTGATGCACTTTCGAGATCTCCTTTGCCCTTGTCGGACGACCAAAAGGCGAGAGTTGAAAGAGACCGCCAGGTGTTGTTAATTGAGGTCTTAGACGCACCCCCAATAGTACCAGCCGACATTGCTAGGGCGACAGGCAAGGACAGAACGCTGGAGAAAGTTAGTTCATGGGTACAGAAGGGGTGGCCGGCATCGTCCCCAAGCACAGAATTCGACCCATTTTTTCGGAAGAAGCTAGAGTTGTCCCTGGAAAGGGGGTGCCTGTTGTGGGGCCAACGGGTGGTGGTCCCTACGTCCCTGCGTCCGAGGGTACTCGAACTGCTGCACGTCAGCCACCCAGGCATCGTCCGTTCAAAGGCGCTGGCCCGGAGTTATTTTTGGTGGCCACAGCTAGACACAGATATTGAGCACATGGTCGGCACTTGTGAGGCATGCCAGGGATCCCGACCAGAGGCGGCCCGTCTCCCGCATAGGGAATGGGACACAGCAAGGGGGCCATGGTCCAGAGTACACGTAGATTTCGCTGGCCCATTCCGGGGAACCATGTTTCTCCTGGTGGTGGATGCGTTCTCCAAGTGGCTGGAGGTTATCCCAGTAAAGAGCACGTCCTCCGCCACTACAATTAGTCAACTGAGGAGAGTCTTTTCCACGTTCGGTTTACCCGACACTTTAGTCAGCGATAACGCTAGTTGGTTCACCTCCGCGGAGTTCGGGGCATTTATGGAGGCAAACGCCATTCGGCATGTCACATCCGCGCCGTTTCACCCGGCCACGAATGGCCAAGTGGAATGGCTGGTGCGTACAACAAAGGATGCGCTGCGGCGCATGGGCCCGGGGGACCTAAATCACCAAGTATGTCAGTTCTTATTAGCGTATAGGGTGACCCCCTTGGCGTCAGGTTACTCGCCGGCAGAGCTCTTGATGCGGCGAAAACTGACCACGATCCTGTCCAGGCTAGACCCGACGAGAGTCGAGGATAAAGGGAAAAACATAGGGTTGGCAGTCTCGAAAGGTTTCGCCGCCGGCGACCCTGTTCACTGCAGGAACTATGCCAGCGCAGGGCCAGCCTGGGTACCAGGGACGGTGGTAGAACAAACGGGGCCAGTGTCGTACCGGGTCGAGACTAACACCGGCCTCCTCTGGAGGAGGCACGCAGACCAACTGAGACACCGAGTGAGTGGGCCAGTCGGTGGGGCGCAGCAACAAGATTCAGCGTTAGGGTTCTCCCCCACCCGTTTAGCCCAAGGGGGAGACAGCAGCGGACAACAGTCCCAAGCAAGGGGGGAAGGCAGAAGCAGCGGCCCCGACTCATACCCTTTTGATACGCCAGCTCTATCAGAAGCCGGGGAAGGGGGAGAGGAGTTCGCGACCGCTGCCCCCGAAGGTAATTTTGTTTTTGATGTTGCGAGCCGGGGGGGTTTTCAGGAGTGTTCCCCCACCCATCCAAGCGAGAAGAGGGGTTTTTCGTTAGCCCCCAGTGCCCCCGGTTCTTCCCTAAGAAAGAGCACACCTCCAAACAACGCCGCGGAGCCGCGGCAAGTCACTAACGAGTCTCCCTCTCCAATTACAGGACAGGAAACCAGGGAACAAAGAAAAGGTAGCAAACCCGGGGAAAGGCAGCCTGCATCGAGACCCCAGCGTGTTCGAAATAAGCCATCTTGGCTGAGAGACTTTGTCTCCTAGGGGGGGGAGTGTGTTTAAGTGTGGGCTCGAGACTTTGTCTCATCCTAGGGGGGAGGGGTGTTGTGTTCTAAGAGTTTTACCTTCCACATGGATTACAATGTATCTGAATCAATGTAACCTTGCATATAGCAACAATGTAACCTTCACCTGTATCATATGAACCCTGTAATAGGACGCGAGCTAATGACCACCAGCTGGCAGCAGCGAGCGTCCAAGCTCTCTTGGTCCAAACTCATCAAAGGCAACAGCGCGGGAAGTTTTCCCGCCACCACCTACACCTGGACAAGAAGGGCGTGACCAGCAATGACGTCACGCAGACAGTAGCCAATGGGCTACCATGCAACCACGTTCAAATGTATTACTACTGTATATAAAGAGCTATCGATCCGCCATTACCTCATGTTCCCTCTGTCCACGATGCAATAAACCTGAGTTAACCCAGCCCGAGGCTGTGTCCTGTGTCTTGGTTTTCATACACCAAATCATCTCTCTCCTTTCCCTCCCTAGCCAGTGACACCCCAAAGACAGAGTTAGAATTGCAAGGCCAACAGTTAGCCATCCCTTAAATTTCATGCCCAAACCCCAAAACTATGGGGGAAGACCACTGTGCTTTCACATGTAATGTCACTGAGAAAAGGAAGGCAAGAGTTGGGAGAGTGAGATCCTCTCGCTGCCCCTGGCTTTGTGCCACTGCTTCCAGGGCTTGTGCATGAAAATGGTGTGAGAATTGTTACACTACTCCACTCACTTCTTTGGTTCAGTTGGACACAGCTTGTAAGTCAAAAATCTTGGAGCAAAGAAAGCAAATTGGAAAGAAAGCCAGTGAAGACATGAACTAGGATCAAACTTATTTTCACGTAGAGCTAGGGGACTCTGGCTGCAGCTGGGAATGGAATAGCCTTTAAACCTTGATAAACGATAGATAGATAGATAGATAGATAGATAGATAGATAGATAGATAGATAGATAGATAGATAGATAGATAGATTTGTACCATTATGCTAGCTCTCAGTCATCATTCCTCTGCTACATCCTGAACATGCATTCTTTAATCATAACCTGCATCCCTCTTGTTACTGTAGTTCTGGGCTGAGTTGGATTCAATTTTGGAATCTAAATTGCTTCTGTGAAATGCCAAAATCTATACTTTTCTTCCACTCCCCAAGAAGATTGTTTTGAAACACCCATTATTTTCCATTTTACCTGATGATATGCTCCTGAGGTGGGTTGTTCGTAATCAGGTAGGCAGCTTTTTAAAAATTCTTGGAATACAAAAAAAAACCCAGATTAAATTAAAGTATTAAATGCTGCTCCAATTATTATAGCACAAGAAAGCAATTCACTATTTAAACCAGGGATTCTCAACCTGCGGCCCACGGGCCAGATGCGGCTGATGGCACCATTTCATGTGCCCCCCACCGCCTCCACCACACCAGGAAGTGCCATATGGTGAAGGAAGGTCAAAATAACTGTCTGGCCCCTGAAGCTGTCTGAGGGAGCTTGACCCCACCCCTCGCTTTAAAAGGTTGAGAACTCCTGATTTAAACAAAGAGAGAGACCCATTTTATGATCACTTCATTAAAAGCTTAGTGAAATGAGAAGGTTTAGCTAAGAGGCTACCCCTCTCATACACATACATCTTCTATCATTTACCACTCAGATTTTTCCACCAATACAGGTCCTGTTCATATACCAGATACACAAACTAAACAAGCTCTGAAAGATGGACAGCAAACTTGCTCATCAACAAATGAGAGAAAATAAAAAATATATAGGCAGGGACTCTGGATGACATTGTTTGCTGGATTATTTCCATTTCCAATGTTAAACACCTACTACACTGCACAATGACGATTATGCTACTGGGAATAACAAATGTGATTTACATGTTACCGAGTGTACAGATTCCAAATTTGAACTCAGAATTTGCCTATCACTTACAGATTTTAAGGCATGCTATAGCTGTTCAAGCTGGTCGGTAATTGGGTAATGTATTTTTACATGGGAATATTATAGCAGTTGCAGCTACCAATATGCCTTCTGCCACCTCAGCTGAATCACAATCCCTAGTGGCATGCATGTTCCAGCAGCAGCTGGGTATGTCTGGGCAAGTCAGTGAGCTGACGTCAGAAATAGGTATCTAAGGCAAGATGGACCAATCGTTTGTCTCTAGTGTGAAATCATCTTATTGGATAGTACAGCTAGGTCATAGTGAGTCTGTTTTGAGCTAAAGTTAAGTAGGTGCAGCTGTGTTAATAAACCGGACATTTTTTTCTATATTTGTGGTAAATATACCCTGCGTGGTCAATGCAAAAACCTAACCAAGAGGGTGAAATTTGTTTCTTTAAGATCCTGATGTCCTAGGCAGACTCAGACTTCGGATTTGGATTCAGCGCAATTGATTTAGTATAGGACTCATGGATTAGACCAAGTAGCAGACAATATTTTTAATTTTATTTTTTTGTGATGCAGTGCTATCTTTGGATCTTGACCTTAACCAAAATTTCAGTTCGGTTTATCACAATCATAAGCTATTTAAGAGAAATAATTATTAAAAAGAAACAGCAATCAAGCAATTATGGTCATTTTAATGTCAAGCATTATTTTAAAATTACTTAAAATTTCCAGGCAGCCACTGATTCACCTAATTCATTCATTCATTCGTTGATTCATTTCATTCTATGACAATATTCATTCTCCAAAGAACAACGTGTTGCACATGCTGGTGCTAATTCATTAAAAGTGCTAGTGGGAAAAGACTAATTGGTGTGACAAGTTGTTGTTGTTATTCTTATTATTAAGAAAACTCATAATGCTGTACCACTGTAATGTGTTGTATAAACATCCATTATATACAGATGGATATAGACATAACTGTTGTACAAAACAAGAACTTCTATCCCCATCAATTATTATTTTTGGAAGTGTCCCCCATCATTAGCAATTACCAAGAAATAGTAATTACTCTTATATGCCACTCCATAGCACTTAGAGCACTCTCTAGGCAGTTCACAAAAAGTAATTAGCATCTTGCCCCCATCATACTGGGTACTCATTTAACCAACCTCGGAAGGATGAAAGGCTGAATCAATCTTAATTCCTGTCAGGATCAAACTCACAAGGTCCGCAGTTTGGCTGCAGTACTGCAGTTTAACCACTGCAAACAAGGACACTCGCTTTCTTGAAAGGCTCTAAGAAGCCCAATTCCCTTCTCAAGCGGAGCTTGCTTAACGCCAATGTTTCCCAACCTTTGGTTTTTGGACTTCAATTTCCAAAAGCCTAAGTCAATTCCCCAAAATACTGATCAGCCAATGTACTGGCTTAGGCTTCTGGGAATTGATGTCCCCTTGTGGAGTCTGGGCCCCATGTTGGGAAACATTGCTTTAGCCAAAATACTCTTAATTTTGGTACTGTATTGTTATTTCTAAGCAGACCAGATCACCTGGCCACTTCTAGTTAACCTCCTACCCAAACACTCATATTGGACAAAATCCTGCTGCATAATTCTGTGCCCAGTGCAACCTGGACTGTGTGTTAGATATGTCTAACTGACATTGATTGAAAGCTGCCCCACTGTTTAATATTCCAAATCTCCATTGGGTTTTTTTTACCATGGAGAAGCTTTTGGAAACCTTTAAAAGTTAAAAAATGACTGCTAGATTAGTCCTGCTGGAATTGGCACTTCCACTGTTGATTTTTTTTTTATTTAGCCCAGAGTTACCTGTTCCTGGTCTGCTCAATGAAATAAAGAAATTTTCTCACTGGCAAACAGAGCTGCTCCATCCCTCTGCCTCTCTCCCACCAAACAATGGTGTCAGCTTTTCACACTATCCTCTTCTTTGCTTCAGTGTCCCACTATCCAGAGTTGGTATGCTATCAGTTTGGAATATTTATCCAGCATCTTAAAATTCCCATCACAGAGAAAGTGTGATACCAGGATATTTTGGTCGTCTTCCTGAGATGCTGCATTTCTAGATGCAAGGAGTGTATGTCTGTATAGATACAAGTAGGCATCACATGAGCCCCCACAACCACCATGGCGCCCAATTATACAACAGCTTTGACTTGAAATCAAGCAAACACAGATGGAAATCCTTGCCAGACCTTCAAGCTCACCAAAGAAAAGTTGGAGAGTGGGAGCAATGGGAGTGGGATTGGTGCAGAGGTGCCCAAACTTTTCAGACTGTGGGCCAGTCACATGGTTCAGAGGTCCGGTTACATGATTCAGCAGGCCGGTTACGTGGTTCCTCCCACCAGAAGCGGAAGTAAAACGTGCCCATGCATGTGCAGGAACATTTTACTTCCACTTCACGGAGAGGTGAGGGCGGCACAGGCTGGATGGATTGGCATCAGGGGCCTGATCTGGCCTGCGGGCCATAGTTTGGGCATCCCTGGATTAGTGTGTTCCCCCATTTCCATTTATCAGATGTGTACAAATAAACTAGTCACCTATGGAGGGCTCACTGTGTGCAAAACAAGGGCATCAAAGAGTGATATATGAAGCAAAAACTAAGCAAAACACAAACATCTTTTTGTTCTGTTTTCAGCCTGTGAAGTTTGGTATAGCAACATGGGGGTCTAACCCAGGGAGAAAAGTTATTGATTGACACATCCACCATCCTACAGCCTAAGCACAGCTTCATAGTTATACTGCAACAATACTTTTACAGATCCTGAGTCCAGTGTTGGATAACTAGAATTCCATTCCTTTAGCAAGACAAGCTCTTCCTCCCTTTCAGAGAAAAATCCCCGCTGATTTTCATATGGCTAAGATTGAGTTCATTATGATTTTGAAACAAAAGCTGAGAAACATCCTTTGTCCAAGGTTTTAAATTTTAATGTTTTTTGAGGCAGGACTCTACATGCATCTAGATACACACAGCTTGAAATATGCATTCCCCTGAGCTTAGTTCCTAACAGCTCTCTGTATTCTTTACAAATAAATAACCAGAACTCAGTTGAATAAATCACCCAATGCATTCTTAACCTGTCCTGTTCCAGCTATGTCTGCTTTTATGTTGCTGAAACACGAGAGATCCAGAGGTCAGTGACATTTCTCCAAAGGTGTTCACCATAAACAAACATAGCGCCTACTCAACTTCTTTGAGCATGCCAGGTTTCATTCCAACAACCTGTCCATGTGTTTTATTAGTTGAAAACAAAGGTTAACAAGTTACAGTAGGAAGTTCTGATAACTGAGGTTGCAGCAGGCAAGAAGGAGCCATTGGGGTGGGGGGGGGGGAGGTTAAAGATATCCAGATCCCATCTCCACTTCATTTGCTTTCTTGTTTTTCCAGAGTCAGTGCCAATGGCAGTCATCATAGGTGTGGCAGTCGGAGCTGGTGTGGCATTCTTGGTGTTGATGGCCACCATTGTGGCCTTCTGTTGTGCTCGTTCACAGAGAAGTAAGTTTTTTTTTAATCTTATTGACTTTCTCTGACCAAATTGCACTGGTGGTTTGGAAGACTTTCGCCTCTGCTTAAACACTACACAAAGATCTATACCCCCTGTTGTCCCTTCTCAATTAACACCTCAGCTCAGATCCATATGATAATGTTGCACCTGAAATCATGACATGTTCTTGGATGCATCTTGGATAGAAAGGAATAGGCATGTCTTGAATTGAGATGATTTAGGTCATTTGATTATGGTGTGTGGTAGAGCAATGCTGCGGAGAGGACTTTGCCTAGATTAGATCTTGTGGTAGGTCCAAGGCTCTGTCATCTCTTAATGAGTAGGACTCAGCCTGGCACTAGAGCACGTGTCATCCATGCAGAAAATTCCAGTTTCTGTTCCAGGTGGTGCTAGGAAAAAATTATGTCTGAAACTCTGAAAAGTTACTGCTAGTCAATTGAGCTACTGCTAGGTCAACATGAAGATACTGAGCTACATGAACACAGTAATCATAAGCATGCACTAGTTCCACAGCTTGGCATTTCAGTTTGGTCATGCAAATTGATAACAAACAAAACCAAATGACCAAATTGTGATATATTTTTAAAGATGAAATTTCCACTACATGTTGAATTAACAAGCCATATTCTTAGAACGCTCGTTAACAATGTCTATTTTGACTGGTGTTTCTAGTACTTACATCTATCTCATTATTGGCTGATGGCTACAATATTTGTATTCCAGTGGTTAAATACAACAATACAGTTTTGACAGCAGGTTCACAAATAGAGACTGCTGTTCTGAGGGGTGTAAAGATAATGCAAAATGATAGAATAGACTCCTAGCTTGCTGTCAATTCAAAAGTGATACGAAGACATTGGCTAGAATTCAACTGGGGATTTGCATTGACATAACTGTAATGTCATAAACTGTGGCAGCGAATTGCTACTAATTAACAAATTGCTGCTGGCATGTACTCAGGAAGGCATATGGTGACCTGGCAATTAGTGGAAATTTTATGGCATTATACTTACTTCAGTGTTAATCTCAAAAAGGATTTTGGCTGTTATTTTTATGTGGTTATAAAAATTACATAATACTGTATTATCAATACTGTTGGTGCATTTTTTAAAAATATGTTGACATCTTATTCCATAGCTTGCATCTACTACATAATGGCAATTATACCTGGGCAGAGGGCCTTTTTCATTAATAAAAAGTCCTATTTCTGTCTTGTGGCTCCCATGGTTTCCACACAATGGAAAGGGATGGTGCAAGAGTCTGAAAAGCCATGGGACAGAGGAAGGAAGTTTTTAATTATCAAAAACTTCCCCTGCCCAAGACATCATCACCATTCTACAAACCTAAGTTATGGAATAGGCTTTTGATCATTACATTATTGTGTATCTCTATTAACTAAACTGTTTTGGGAGTGAATTGCATAGTGAAAATGTAACATATAAATAATGTAATAAGCAAATAATACTACCTTTAGATGCTTTTTACTCCCTTCTTCTCCTTCTCCCAACTACTATTCATCTCAGAAGAGTTTTTCTTCACTCTGTATCCCTACAGACCAGATTCTGTAGCAAGCCATTATTTTTCCTCTCTGCTATCCAGCAAATACACATCAAATTCACCAGCAGGTGTTTAATCTACTAACCAATTTAGTGATCTCCAACACACACACAGCATAAACGTGCTCAATGGTTTGGCTCAAGCAATATGAAACCTTGCTCAGGTGCCGAGTGTGCCAATACTTAGAGAAGAAAGTACTGGCGCATTATAAAATCAAAATCAAACAAAGCAGCAAAAGGATACAGAATGAACTGGCTGTTGTGTGCTCATTTTGGCCTGACAGAATACAAACGAAAGCATCCAAGTCTGCTGAACAACTCTGCCATTTTAGGTCTGCCTCCATGCTGCAGATGCTTCTCTCATTCTTGCATACAACGATAAGAAGCTACAACATCCTTTACCTCCCTTGTGAAGGCAGCAATCCCATGTTGTGTATCACCTTGCTGTTGGTTTGTGATTGGACATTAAACAGTAAATAAAGACCAGGTGATATTTGCTTTGCATGTCTAGATAGATAGATATGATATGATATTCAAAACAACAGTTCAGTAGTCCACAGAAAATGCTTTACAAGTGACATGACACTAGTGGCATCAGTTTTGTAAATAGTCAGCAGTTGTCAATTCTTTCTGCATTTCCTTTCCTTCTAATCTCACTGTCTACTCTGTCTACTCACTGCATGTCATATGGTTAGTAAGGATTGATGCCTGAAACTATGGTGAACAGTTCATGTAACTAATAATGTGAGCTGGGGCCCACGACAATTTTTACTATCTTTGATTGAGATATTTCTGTGTGAACAGTGCTGGTTGTGCAGATGATCACACTCAAACATTTTGCAGTTAGTTGCAACCAGTCATGCAACAACAGATCTCCTGCTAAGCAACACAGCCAACTTTTGCAGAGCAAGAAGTTCTTGACTGGCCTTTGTTTTTAAGGTACTGAGGGAGTTTTCCTTTTTATTCCCCTTAGTAACAAAAAGACCCAGTGGTGGAATGAACAGAACTATGAGTTCAGTACACATCTAGTGTCTTTTCATGGAATTGCCATATCTGATCATGGGGTGGACTAGCTCACCTTATCAAATGATAATACTATCTTCTCCTTCTGCAAATGATTACTGTAACATTTTTTAAAATGGAGAATACCTCAGAAGCATACTTACAGTATGAATGTTTCCTTGTTATCTTGGATTCCATACACAAGATGCCTTGATTGATAAATGTTGCTCTGTTTTCAGCCAGCTGGGACTGGGAAGTCTATATGTTTCAATGGTTTAAATATTTGAATCCCTTCTCAAGCCTATAGTACCATGATGGCGAACCTTGGTACTCCAGGTGTTTTTGAGCTTCAATTTCCAGAAGCTACGTCTCTATGAATCTACACAAATGGATGCACAGTAAACCCATTCATGTGGATACACAGAGACTTGGGCTTCTGGGAACTGAAGTTCAAGAACACCTGGAGTGCCAAGGTTTGCCATCACAGCTGTAGTACTTTAGCACCGAGTAGGAGAAGCAGATGTTAAACATCACACATTGAAGAACGAGAAGATAAACAAGAGCTGAGTTGGCTCATTAGGAGAAGAGAGAAAAAGAAAAGAAAAACTGTAAACATGTTAAAGAATGATTGTTGGCTGAATGAACAGGGATCAAACCATCAGGGGGAGGAAGAGTGATTGTTCTGAGCTTCTAAGCGAGTGCGAGAGAACAAGCAGCCCTCAGCAGTGCTTCTAACTGGAGTATTGGAGGGATAGAGAGAGACAAATAAGCCAAACGTGATGCAAAACCTTTGTGTTGTGTTGCCAATGTATTTTTTGAAAGCCGTTAGTTCTTTTGGATGGTTTGCAAAGAAATCAAAGTGCCCCCATCTCCCCTTGGATTTGTTTAATGAATGGCTCAGCTCTCGCACTAGTTTGAATCTAAACACAATAATCACATCTGCTTTCGTTACTCTCCCACCACCACCACCTTCATAATGCTTGCAAACTGCATTAACAGCTCTTTCCGGTATTAGCAAATTAAATCTCCAGCACTCATTAATGTTGCATTTTGGGAAGTATTATTTGATTGACAGCTGTGTGGCTAAAACCTGAGATGAGGCCAATTTAATTTACCAGGATCATTCAGAGATGATCCATCATTCAAACTAGCTCAATAGAAAATGGGCCAACTTGTCATTATAGTGTCAATGGTCAGACATAATCAGTCTAGTCTGAATATTTCTGTCCCTCACTTGTAGGATTCTTTTCCCTTTCCCCCGAAAAGATGAATGCAACAACACAATATCATTCCTCTGATTCTAGGAAAAAAGAGAACATGTGACTCATTACCTCCTCATCATTTTATGGAACCAGATGGTGCTGGATTCTTTGCAGGGCATATCATCTAACTGAGTGTGTGACAGTGACAGATCAAGGATGCAGTGATGATGCCGATGCTCTGATTAGGAAGGGAAGTCAGTGTTTCAAAGAACTGGTCATTTGGAAGGTGGAACCTTCCTGTAAAGTGCGATGACTGTCTGGAGCCTACCCACTGTGCTAAAAAAAAGAACTGAGATACAGAAATACATGCACAGCAAAGATGAGAAAGGTTAGTGGAGAGATTTCTGTCTTCTCCAGCAATCTATTGTTCTTACCATCTACAAGGTGAACTTCAGAATCTGTATTTAAAATTCAGCAAAATGAAGTTAACTGGCAAGTATTTTTTCTTCTTCTCTCAAATTTTGGGGAAGAGGCATGTGTGTGTTTGGGTATCAGAGGTTGGAAGTACATTGGCACAAATAATTAGTTACTAATTATTTTTTTAATGAAGACATGCCCACAACTCTAATCTAATGAGGGTTATCTTTACTTCTTTTACAGTGTAATTGTAACATTCCAATTACTTCTATAGTTCCAATGGCACTGTGACCCCATGAAACGAAGGGCTATCATACTTCAGCTGCTTGCTCATGCTGTACCTAAAACTGCTGCCTTATACACTCACACAAACATACACACAAACACAGTGCCACCACACTTTTATCATCAGCTCTTTATGACGTATTTAAAATGCAGTGAGGGTTTAAAAGAGCTGCCAAACAAGTGGATGTAGCTCTTAATGAATCATGCAGGATTATTACTGGCTGCCTGAATCCTACCCCACTAATGGGCTGAAACCATATATAACAAGTGGAAAGATGGTTCAAGATTTGTTGCTGCTGTGTGGCATCAAGTTGCTTCTGATTTATGGCAGCTCTCATAGGATGACAGAGGTATGGGAAATTATGAAGGAATGATTTACCATTTTCATGCATTTTCATGGCAGAGTGATCGTTTAAACCCAGATCTCCTGAGGCCTGGACTAACACAAAACTGTACTGGTCCATAAATATTATCACATCACTGGCAATCTAATAAGGTTTTTGAGATAAGAGAGAAATTCAAGGACTGGTTTATCATTGCCACTCTTCAATGATTTTCCTTGGCCAAGTAGGGTCTTGAATCTATTTCCCATGTTCAGACACACTATTCACTTTCCCAGCTAGCTCTGAAAAACAATCTTGTCCAAAGTCAAATACATTGGCTGATCAACGATTTAAGCTTGCATCTTTCATACCTAAAGGTGCTATTGAAAACCAACGTGTATGTACTAAACTAAATAAAATGTGTTGATTACATTTTAAAAAACATATAATAAAATATCACTAGCTGCTAGAAAATAAACAATAAACTTTTTAAAAGACTGTAAAGTGCACAAATAGTTGAACATCACCATAAAAGTTACCATTCCAAAAGTTAATAAACTGAGACCATTTCATTTTTCTGTAAACTTTCAGTTTGCGATTTTTAATAGGCTCCTGTTATATAAACAATATTTTTAATTATACAGTTTTCCCAACCCCCTTGCTTTTTTAAAACCATCCTGTATTTTTCATGCAAAGAAGGCACATGGGCCATACCACAGGGTTTGAATCAGGTTCAAACCTGTTGGACAGGTTGCTGTGGAGCTGAGTGACAAAGACATTGGCGATTGGAAGGTCTTATATGCTTATCCTCCTAGGAGACAATGTAAGACTGGTAACACTTCCTCCCTGCAGATCTCTTTTTTGTATGAGTACACACAGTTTAAGACTATCTAGCAGTTAAGACACTGTGTAGTGGTTAAGATGTTGAACTTGACAACTGGAAGGTCGACAGGTCTGCTCCTGCAAACCTAGCAGTTCAAAAACAAGAAATTGCAAGTAGATAAATAGGTACCACTTTGGTGGGAAGGTAACAGTGTTCTGTGTGGTCCAGTGTCTAGTCATGCCTGACACATGCCCACAGAAACATCTGTAGGCACAGATAGCACTGACTCTTTGGCTATAATCAGAGATGAGCACCAAACCCTACAGTCAGATACAACCGGCTTTCAAGCAAGGGCGACCTTTACCTTTCACACAGTTTAAATCTTTCTCTGAACAGAAAATTCAAGGCAGATAAAAGAAAGTATTTCTTCATAAACCACAGTGATAACATGTGGAACTCATTATCACAATAAGTAGAGATAATGAAAGGGAAAAACCCAAGAAGGCATAGGCATGTTTTCGGTTAAGTTGGGCATAAGCTTGAGGGCCATTCAATAATTACGTGATCCATTTTTGGGGGAAATTCACACACACACACACACACACACACACACACACCATGTAACGACCGTAATTTTTGCTTCAGGACACACACCCCTTAAAATTACACAATTCAGAGCTTTTGTATCGAAACTCTGATTTTTAGAGCTTTTCACTATTGGTGCCTAATGCCGAACACATCAGTGAGGATTCTCAATGCATCACACCCAGCCAGAGATGAGCGGCACCTGGAGCCTCTCCTGCGGCTACAAAGGACGCTCTTCTCCCCTGCCGAGGGTCACCACCACCGTTTTGACCGGCAGCCGGCCAGAGGAGATGAGCGGCACCTGGAGCGCTCCAGCGGCTACAAAGGATGCTCTTCTCCCCAGCTGAGGGTCACCACTGCCGTTTTGACTGGTAGCAGGCCGGAGGGGATGAGCGGCACCTGGGGCCACTCCGGCAGCTACAAAGGACGCTCTTCTCCCCCGGCGAGGGTCACCACCGCTGTTTCGACCAGCAGCCGGCCGGAGGAGATGAGTAGTACCTGGAGCCGCTCCAGCGACTTCAGAAGCTGCCCCTCTCCGTCACTGCTGAGGTTCACCAGGCACTCCCTTTTCTGCCATTGGCAAAGGTTGCAGGTTGCTCCCTTCACCCCAACTGATCCAGTAGGAGGAGAAATGGTGTAGCTGGAGGGAATTTCGGCCTCGGGAGCCACTGCCGGCGCTCCTCTGGCTGTCGTCAACTCGGCTCCTTCTCTGGCCTGACCGGCCATGGGAGGTAAAGGCATATTCCGTGACTGGCTTCCGTGGCCCGGACTGTGTTCACCTTCAGTGCCCTGAGCCACGTCTTTCAGCCGGGACTTGAAGGGCTGGAACAGTGGTGGATGGGCTGACGGTGGGTCCCATTGATTTGTTGTTCTTACCGATATGCTGTTATTGATCTTGTTGAGTCTTTATTGTATTCATGATGATTAATGTTTACTATTATCTTTGATTGTATTAATTATGCTGTATCAATTATCTTGTATTATTTCGATGTTTATTTATATGAATTATGTTGCTTATATATATTGTTTCTTTACTTGTGTAAACCGCTTTGAGTCATCCATGAGGGTCGAAAAAAGCGGTATAGAAATTAAACTTCAAATTGAATCAAATAAGGATTAAGAGTCGTTGTTGTCTCCTGCCAGGGGTACATCAAGATCATCTTCCCAATTTGGATCCCAAATAATAGGGACAGCAGAAAAGCTCTGCAGATAGGCCAGCACTGTGTCCAACAGTGTGGCCAAGCTATGCGACCTGGGAGCTATCAAAGCGTCCTAATCAGCTGTCTCCGGTCTGCAGCTATTAAACAGCCATGAGACACCCCAAGTGATAGTGCTGTCCGAGGTCCCAAATTAACCGAGACTCCAACCAAATAACTAAACAGGCCCAGTGCAATGGAAGGAGCAAATTGAGGCAAAAAGGTCATGAACCCAAGGAGTGGCTGGAGGCCCTAGCCTACGAGAGGAAAAGAATTGTACCACAAGAAAAACAGAAGAACTGAAGCAGGGGCATCTCTGTCCACCGATGGAAGGAGATCCACCAGTGCAGGCCTCACTTTCGTGTTTTCAAAATAAAATGCACCATCCCACCTATGAGATGAATGCCACCTGCAGATGTACCGCAAGGAAAACAGAAGAACAGAGGCAAGGGCACCTCCGTCAACCAATGGAAGGTCCACCAGTGCAGGCCTCGCCTTCGTGTTTTCAAAACAAAATGCGCCATCCCACCTATGAGATGCACGCCACCAATGGACGCACTGCGCCATAAAATGTTCAATATGAAGATCAGCCGGAAAGAACTGCACCATCTCTGTGGTGAGATGCCCAACAGAGAGCGGAAACAGGAGGAAAATTGTGCCCTCTCACAGCTGAGATGCACGCCCCCAGCAGCAGCACTGCAGGACGAAACTGCGACACAGCAGGCTGCAGCAATGACAGGAACCGCATCTTAAGAAGAGTCCAGGAACCTTGAAGAAAAGAGAAGGCACCAGCAGGAACTGCCAACAAACTGGGGGAGGGGGTACGCACCATAAGAAAACCCACAGTTATGCAGGCATATGGAGTCAGGGTCCAGGAGAAGGAGTGAGCGGAGCAGTGGAGAGGCTGAGAAGTGGAGCCAACCCAGGCACTCAGTGGGTGGGGATACTAAATCCCAGGCATGCGCTGAGCCCGGGGCAGGGCAGGGACATTGGGACCCCCAGGATGCCAGAGGAGACCATATCTGCATGAAAACACAGGGGAAAGATGATTCTACGTGCTAAAATAGACTTAAATCAATGCAACACCGTCATACTTATGTATTTCCGCATAGCACTAGTTATCAGCCTAGGAGGGAAGGAAGGCCGAATAAACCCCAACCCCCTGGCAAGAATAGAACTCACAATCCTTGGGTAGCAGTTGGTTCACTGATACCCCAAGGGTGGACCCCACCCAAGGAAAGGCCCCCAGCCAGTTCAGGCAATCAACGCAAAAGCGAAACTGCTCTCCCAGAAAAAGGCCTGGCGAGGGAGGGAATTAGTTTCAACCTTGCCAATTCAAAGAGGCCGGGTCCACTTGGGGCCCTTTGGCACAACCTAGCCATTAATGGGCAATGTGCTCAGATTGAACCACTACTCACCAGGCAGGCAGCACCACCGAATGAACAAGGCCTCCAGGCCCCATGTGAGGACATGTGGATTCCGCGTACACAATTGGCACAGCTGTCCCTGACAGAACCGCAGTTATGGGTGAACACTCCTTCGAGCCGTTGGTTTTGAGGGGACAGAAATTGGGGAGCAGAATATTAGATATAGTTTGATTTACCGATTGCTGACCTGACAGGCAGCTAGGACAATAGAGGGCCAAAGATCGCCAGATGGGTAACTCGATAGGCATGTAATGAGTAATCTCGCATCCGCAGAAGCTCTAAGCCTTAGAGTCAACTTCAGCCACTTGTTTGCTCCCGATAACGATGAACAATGCATGTCCCCGGTAGTTAATTAGTTAGATAAGGAACTTCCCCCGGTGAAATAACCCCTAATTAGTAACTTGTGTAATCGCAATGTGCAGACTCAGGGCTTTCCTGTAAACGGACGCACGCAAAGTATGCATGCAGCCAAGCCAGGCAGGTATAAAGTCTTTTGCCTTCTGATGAATAAACACTGGTCTTCGCTCCATCTTGCCTCATGTGTCTTGCTTGACCAGTCTCCTCCGGGACCCTCCAGCCCACATCGGGCCCCAATCCAACAAGGACGGGAGGCTTGCTCCAGAGGGAGGGAGAAATATTTGTTTCTCAATGCCAAGCAGTTAAAGAGGGCGAGGCAGGAAGGAGCCACCACCTATAAAAGCTTCTTGGCTCCCCTCCCTATCACACCAGGCAGGCAGGCAGGCAGCAGGTCTGCTGCCTGCAAGAGCACAAGGCCCATCTCTTCCTGGGGGAAGCAGGCAAAGCCAGCACAGGTGGGTATTTTACCCCAGTGCAGGTCCATTTGGACTGACCTTTGTAATACTGATGGAAAGCATGTTTCTCCCCCTTTGTTTCTTTCTATTTTAGAAACAGCAATGCTAAAAGAGCAGGAGGGAGAAGTTAGCCACTGTGAAGAATGCACAAATTAGACTCCCAAGGGAAGAAATGGAGCATCGCTTCTTAACCACTTCAACTCACCAACCAACTCTGGCATTATATTTCATAAAATGTTCCAGAGGGACTTGCTTTCCCAAGGCATAAACTGAGTGGCTTAGCAGTAACGTAAGACTAAGAGGCAGGAGAAAGAGGCACCCTCCATCGTGAAGTTCTCAAAAATCTGCTAGCTCACAGTCTCCAATTTATTGGCTAAAAGCCAGGGGAAACCTGAGTAAGGTAAAGATGGCTCACATTTGGTTGGGCAGGCAATTCCTGCTGCTGCTTTAATGAGAAGAAGCAAAAAGGCATTGTAAGGAAATCATATATAAAGTAGAGAAGTTCCCCACGGGACATATTTTAACAGGTTCAGTACACACCTACCTGTATTGTTGTTTCCAGGATTGCATTACAAGCCACAAGTTACTTAAAAAGCATTGTCCCTATGAGGCAATGCTTTAAGGCCATAATTGGTGTTCAGTTCTGATTAGATGTTAACGTTCTGGTGCCTAAAACATTATTCCTATTCTTGGACAGAAAACAAATGATAATAATAATAATAAACCACAACAAAAAGGAGAGGAAAAGGCTGAAATGATATTTCTTGCACCATGAAGCTTGGGAAATTCCATGGTGGAATGTGCTTCAGCTCTTGAGTAGGCGATGCCTTGGGGACAGGCAAATTGTGATTTGGGAATACATTATCAAGAGAAAGATAGAAGAAAGCTAGTTAATTAGGTATTGATCAGCCTCGTGGCACTAGGCCATCAATTAAGAAACTTTTGCCCAGGTTGTGAATATTCTAATTCAGATCAGTGGTGACTGCAACTCATATCTGAGAATACCTTTTTTCCTGCAGCAGGAAAAATGCCATAGGCATGAATTTGCTTAATGTGGATCCCAGCTTGCCATGAAGTGATCCACAAACTACGGAGCCATCTCCTGCGGCACATATGAAATGAGACATGCAGGATTTAACACCGGGACTGCAATGGACTGCTGCAGCCTTGAGGATATGGACAAAGTGCACCTTCACAGCCAGTCCATCTGGCATGTCCTCTTCCACCTCCATGACCTTTGGGAATCAGAGTTCCTCCTCCACTTATTTTGCCATTTGGCCAAATATGATGGTTTCCAGTGGCATTTCCTCCACTGAGGGCACCATCACCATACCTGTCAACCCGCGGCTCCAGAAAAAACGGGACCTGCACAGAGCGGTTCTGCGCAGGTCGCCTTCAACGCATGCATGGAAGGCTTCCACGCATGTGTGGAAGGGTTCTACATGAGTGTAAAACCCTTCTACGCATGCGTAGAAGGCAACTTGCGCAGAAGGGCTGCGCAGTACTTCCTTTCCCCCGCTGCCAAATTACGGGGTTTTGGCAGCGCGGGTTGGGAAATGACATCAATCGGCGCAGGATTACGGGGTAATCCCGGCCAAATCGGGAAGGTTGACAGGTATGACCATCACCCCAACTAAAGGGGCTCATCCCTCCATAGACGTTGGCCCCTTTAGGGAGTCAGGTTATTTACCGCCGCCCAACATCGGCGTTGAGTGGCTGGCTGTATGTTCTACTCCATTACCATTGCGGGATGTCCTTTTGACATTTCAGACAAAAGCAAAATGACTAGTTGATTTTTGAGATAGTTCATGAGAATATTTACACTAGCAGTTGGTTAGTGCATAGTTTATGGGTGCCAAAAGCAGTAATTTCTCCAGAAACTTGTAACTGGGTAGAAATTGAGAAATATTATTGTATTGTCGATGCTGAAATCCACTTTAGCATAGTGCAGGAGAAAAAGCCCTGAAGTATTAGCCCAAATCCACAGAAGGACTTCAGAGGCCTTTCTCTCAAATGTTAGACAAATGTGTGCAAGAGTGAAGCAGATCTCTGTCATCATGCGCCATTAGGCACTTCTGTTCATCTTTCTAACAACCATTCAGATATACTAACATCTGGAAGATGATGTTGATGTATGAATTCTGATTGGTTAGCTGGGACATCAATAAATGAGAATATATCAAGAGGAGGACCATGAAGATGGTGGGAATTTTGCAAACTGAGCCCGCTGATGAACGATTGAGAAAGCTGGGCCTGCTTAGTCTGAAGGAGAGAAGATTGAAAGGTGATTGAATAGCTGTTTTTATATACCTGAAGGAGTGTCATAGAGAACGTGGAATGAGCTTGTTTTCTATTGTTCCAGAATTTGTGACTCAAACCAGTGGGTTCAAATGACAAGAAAGGAAGTTCCAAATAAACATAATGAAGGACTTCTTTTGCTACAAGTTTCCAAATAGGAGTTGGGAGGGAACATCTTTTGTCAATGCTTTGCCTATGGATTTCTTGCATTGACTCAGACTGTTGGAGATTATTTTTTTACTCTGCAATTCGATGATTCCATGACAAGAGGCCCTGAATTGCACTTAGAAAAAATCCAGAGGATCCTATTATGAGGACTCTTCACATTAGCTTGCTGCCTGTGCTGAGCATCTATTTTCCTGACACTTTTGTCAGCATATTTGTGTGCCAAAGCAGCATTATGAGAAGTGTCAGCCTCTTTTAAGCCACAGAAGGAGAGAAAACCTGCTACACATTCTTTCAAATGCTCTCTGCCTCTCGGAACCCACAATCATCCTCAGGTTTGGATGATAGACTGAACGGCAGACACATGAACACTTGAGTTAGTGTCGCCCATAAAGTATTCCATCTTTCAAAAACAGCCAGAAAAATGAACCATCTCCTGTCACTTGACAGCAAGCATTATTTATAGTGACTTCAAAACAGCCCCCCTTCTAGAGTGACTCCAAATTAGCTTGAGCAGGGGCCCCTTTCACCTCCTCATTTGAGTAATTCAATCCCCTTGTTCTGTTTTGCAGAGTGGAGGAAAGGATTCATTTCAAATTTCCTCCCCACCCCAGTTTTTTTAAAAAAAAACAAAACTAATGGGAAGACCAAAATAAACAATGAAATTCAATCCAGTTCTCCAAATCAGGAGTGCTCGACCTTTTTAAGCTGGGGGCCGGGTCACACTCCCTCAGACAGCTTCAGGAGCTGGACGGTAATTTTGCCCTTCTTCTACCACATGGCACTTCCTGGTGTGGTGGAAGCAGTGGGGAGGCACATGAAATGGTGCTGTGGGCCACATCCAGCCAAGGGGCCGCAGGTTAAGAATCCCTGCTCCAAATCCTCAATTGGATATTGGTTTGCAAAATCCATAAGGTTCTTCTTTTTCTATTTATTATATTTATACCCCGCTCATCTAGGAGATTTTTCTTCTTTACATGTATGTGCCCTGCACTAAGGAACCAATCTGAGCTATTTTGTTGTTTCAAAGGCACAGGCTAGCCAACATTATCTTGTCACCTGAGACAGGACACAAAGTCCTCTCAGACATAATGCCGTGGCTGCAAGTGCCATAGCATATTTTTTAATAATCTCTTGTATTTTTTAAAAAATCCAGGGGGCATGTAAATCTCCCATGTATTTTTATATTATTATTATATCTTTATTTATGAGGTATGTTCCTCATACCAGAACCAGGGCTCCCCCTGGTGGAGGAGGAAGCACCCCCTAGGCACTGCCCTTAGCACTACTGCTGCCCCCCACAGGGAACAAGGCAGCAGACCAGCCTTACTGTAATAATTCTATTTTAAATCTCTTTTCCCATTCTCTGCTGCGACAGCATTTCATATTATGGTGATTTTTCATGGAACTGTTTTTTACACTTATATCAGTTAATTGTGTACAGTCTTAGCCTTGTGTACCTCAATTTCATTTTTTAAAAACTCTGTGTTTAAGACAAAACCACAGAAATATCATCTTTATGTTGTATGCAAATATACTTGAAGCTGATTGGCTCATTATCTCATATGAGGTTAAGCCCTTGGCACACCAAGGTAGGTCAGATCATGTGTCCCTGCTTCTCACACCAGCATACACACCCCTTAGGAAACAAGCCCCAATACAAACATGGACTGTTACTGTGTGGCCTGATGGAGCCTCTCAACAGCTGCAGGACTGTTTCCAGGAGACCGATTGGAATGTGTTTGACCATCAAGATCTGGAGACCTACACATCAACGGTCCTGGATTATATTAGATTCTGCACCGCCAACGTCACCAGGGAAAAGCATGTAAAGATGTATCCAAACAGGAAGCCCTGGATGACAAGTGAAGTTCAGAGACTGTTGAAGGCCAGAAACTTTGCTTTTAGAACTGGAGACCGGGTATTGTATAGTATAGAAAGGGCGAACCTGAAGAGGGGTATAAGGAAGGCAAAAGCTGTGTATAGAGAAAAAATTGAAGATCACCTGAGTAGTCACGACACCAGGCAAGTGTGGCAGGGGATCCAGCACCTTACTGACTACAAACCCAGTAATTCATTGCCTGTAGAGAGCAGTGCTTCTCTGGTGGAGGAGCTGAATACCTTCTTCGCCCGATTTGAGGTGACACCAGCAGTGGATCCAGCAGTGTTGCCAGAGTCATCATCATTACTCCCCTTAGGGAATGTTGCCAGGGTGGAAGAGGGAGAAGTGAGGCGAATATTAAAAGGGATAAATGCGAGCAAGTCTATGGGTCCCGATGGAGTGGCTGGTAGGGCACTGAGAGACTGCTCAGAACAGCTGGCAGAAACTTTTATGAAGATTTTTAATCGGTCTTTGGCACAAGCCACTGTCCCACCTTGTCTGAAATCCTCTACTATTATACCTCTGCCTAAAAAGCCTAACGTAGATAGTCTGAATGACTTCCGCCCTGTGGCGCTTACACCTGTCATAATGAAATGCTTTGAAAAGTTGGTGCGGAACCGTATTATGGCTTGTTTACCAGTTGGACTTGACCCTTGTCAATTTGCATATAAGAGAAAGAGATCCACGGAGGATGCTGTGGCTACGGCCCTACATGCTGTTCTGACCCACTTGGAGTAACAAGGAACTTATGTGAGACTGTTATTTGTAGATTTTAGTTCTGCTTTTAATACTATTCTTCCGCATAGACTGGTGCCCAAATTATTAGATCTGGGGCTTCCGCCATGCTTATGCAGGTGGATACTAGATTTTCTATCAGATCATTCCCAACGGGTCAGGATGGGTTCTCATGTCTCTGCAGATCTCAGTATAAGTACGGGGACGCCGCAGGGGTGTGTGCTGAGCGCTCTTCTGTACACGCTTTACACATATGATTGTGTTCCCAGTTACCCCAGCAATAAGATCATCAAGTTTGCAGACGACACAACGGTGGTTGGTCTGATTACTGCTGGGGAGGGGGAGTCAGCTTACAGGAAGGAGGTTGAGATGCTGACAGAGTGGTGTAGGAAAACAATTTATTCCTCAATGTAAAAAAGACAAAAGAGATCATTGTGGACTTTAGATAATGCAAATTGAACATCCAGCCATTTATTATTAAAGGAAATTGTGTGGAACAAGTCTCGGTGTTTCGATTTCTGGGAATGGAGCTGAGGGATGATCTAACATGGGAAGCAAACACCAAAGATCTGATGAAGAGAGCACAGCAGAGGTTATACTTCTTGAGAATCCTCAGGAAGAAGAATAATCTTTCAAAGGACCTGCTGTTGGCATTCTACCACTGTACAACAGAGAGAGTGTGTTAACCTATGGTCTGTGTGTATGGTTTGGGAGTTGTACATCTAGGGAAAGAACAATGCTGTCCAGGGTCATAAAGACTGAAGAGGGGAAATCGGGTGTACTCTTCCCACTCTAGATCAAATCTATGCCACCAGGTGTTATAAGAAAGCTGTAGAGATTGCGCAAGATAGTACGCACCCCGGAAATGATCTCTTTCAGCTTTTGCCTTCTAGAAGAAGATGTAGGGTCATAAAGACCAGGACCAGCCGCTTGAGAAATAGTTTCTACCCAAAAGCGGTTCTGGCTTTGAATACAGTGCAATGCAGTCTATGAGGGAGCTTCTGTATGTAGTTTTTAGAGTTTTTAGGGTTTTAGAGTTTTTAGAGTTTTAGAGTTTTTAGAGTTTTAGAGCTTTTAGGGGTTAAATGTGTATATGTGGGGTGGGAGTATATTGATAATTTTGTATAGTTGTATTTTGTTTAGGTTTTGTTGGGTTGTTAAGTGTTTTTCCCCCCAATCTCATTGTTCTATGCAAGACAATGACAATAAAGATTTAGCTATCTATCTATCTATCTTCTCTCATCTGGGAAAGAGGGTGTTAAAGGGAAGAGACAATGAGCCAATCAGCTTCAAGTATATTTGCATACAACATAAAGAGGATATTTCCGTGGTTTTGTCTTAAACACAGAGTTTTAAAAAATGAAATTGTCGCAGCAGAGAATGGGGAAAGATTTAAAGTAGAATTACCACAGTAAGGCTGGCCTGCTGTCTTCTTCCCCATGAGGGGCAGCAGTGGAGGACAAGGGTATCAATGGCTATAATTATGGATACCTAAGAACAACCTCTGGGTTGGAGAGATAGGCAGGATATCTCTCAATGCCATTTCCAGGGAATCCTAAGCAGGTGAAGGCATCTGCTTGGGAATAATACCCTGAAGCAAATGGTGAGCCACTGTGTGAGACAGAATGCTGGACTGGATGGGCTGTGTCCTGTTCCAGCAAGGCTCTTCTTATGTTATGAGAATGACAGGTCACAACTAGTGGTGCAGAAGAGCCAAGATTCAGAAGGTCAAAGTCTGAGGGCCTTCTAAGTACCAGCAACAATGACGTCTCTTTGACTTTCTTGCTTTCTCCAGGCATAGCTGTAATGTAATGTAGGGCAGAAATTATTTATCCAGGAGCAAGATGTTGTTGCAAACTAGCAAAAAAAATATTGGATTGTGGTTTGGTCAGGAATGCGCCATTAAGAGCAGTTACATAAGAACAGCCTTGCTGGAACAGGCCACAGCCCATCCAGTCCAGCATTCTGTCTCACACAGTGGCTCACCATTTCCTTCAGGGTATTCCCAAGGAGATGCCTTCACCTGCTTAGGATTCCCTGGAAATGGCATTGAGAGATATCCTGCCTATCTCTCCAACCCGGAGGTTGTCCTTAGGTAGCCATAATTATAGCCATTGATAGCCTTGTCCTCCATGAACTTGTCTAATCCTTTCTTAAAGCTGTGAAGACTGACAGCTGTCACCACTTCTTCTGGCAGGGAGTTCCATAGACCAGTAATCCTCTGGGTGAAAAAGTACTTTCTCTTATTTGTTTGAGAACTAGTACCCAAAAGTTTCATGGAGTGTCCCCTAGTTCTAGTGTTGTGCGATAGGGAAAACAGTTTTTCCTTATCTACCTTGTCCACACCGTGCATGATTTTATAAACTTCAATCAGGTCACCTCTTAGACGCCGTCGTTCAAGAGTGAAAAGGCCCAACCGTTGCAGCCTCAGATGGTAAGGAAGGTGTTCCAGTCCCCTAATCATTCTGGTTGCCCTCCTCTGTACTTTCTCCAACTCCATAATATCCTTCTGGAGGTATGGCGACCAGAACTGTACACAATATTCCAGATGGGGCCTCACCATAGATTTATAAAGAGGCAAAATGACACTTGCTGACTTATTTTCTATACCCTTCCTAATGATCCCTAACATTGAGTTTGCTTTTTTCACTGCTGAGGCACACTGGGTTGACACCTTCATTGAGCTGTCCACCAGGACACCAAGGTCCCTTTCCTGGTTTGTCGCAGAGAGTTCAGACCCCATCAGTTTATAAATGTAATTGGGGTTTTTTGCCCCAACATGCATCACTCTGCACTTACTGTTATAAAATATAGTACAGTATTTGCTCTTCATTGGTTAATAGGGGCTAATCAACTCTGCATTCCTGGTCTTTCTTTATGGAAGGTGTCAAGCTATAGGTTCTTATCATTCTTCTTCTTTTTCTTTTCTTTTTCTTCTTCTTCTTCTTCTTCTTCTTTTTCTTCTTCAGTGTCTAGACCTGACGTGAAACTGCCAAAATGAAGGCACTTTTTGGTGAGTTCATTCTGCAGTTCATTTCACCTGACCGAGTGTGAGAAAGATTAGCTGGCAATGCAAAGCAATGCAATCACACTTATATACCTCCCAATAGAGATTGCCCCCAACATGCTGGGTACTCATTTTACCAACCTTGGAAAGATGGAAGGCTGAGTCAATCTTGACCTTCTGGTTGCAGTACAATAGTTTAACCACTGCGCCACCAAGGTTGCCATTACCAGGGTATGTCTGATTGTGTTTCTAAAATACAGTAGAACCCCATATAACAAATGTCCCCATAGCCAAAAAATATATTTAAAAAATTGCAATCGCATAACGAAAAAAAAAAAGCCATGGTGCCCCATACAATGAAAAGTTTCACTATGCACCCAGATATTGAAGCAGACGCATTCACAACAGCTGTAAAATGCACATATGCATGCATAAACGCAGTGTCCCTATGAGAAAAACTGTACAACAAAAATCTCTATGGGAAAAATCGCTTAGCAAAAAAATTTCCGTTGTACAATTTTTCTCATAGAGATTTTCGTTGTATGATTTTTTCCCAAAGGGATTTTTGTTAGTATAGGAAAAATCATACAACGAAAAAATCTCATAGCAAAAAGCCCCATAGAACGAATTATTTTCATTATACGGGGTTCCACTGTACCACAATCTTACAGGAGAATCTTTCTGTGTACCCCGAGTCTTGTCATAATACGCACTTTCACTTTCAAAATTTCCATCAAAGCCATTTAGCACAACCATTGCCCTCCATACCTCAAAGGAGAAAGATCCTAGCGCCTGTTTCTACAACTACCTGGCACCAAGAAGGACAAAGAAATGTTGACTAGTTCATGCCACCTGTCTGCGGGAGGAAAAGAATGCAGTGGTAGTACAGGTGAGTATCTATGTCTTCAAGGAAGTGGAGGAAGCAGTATCACTGGCTGTCCTGTTATTGTCTGCCCAAAAGGAGTAGGAGGTTTCGTTGGTGGCACCTCAAAAATAAGAAGAGGATGAAAGTGAAGCAGAGGCAACAGCAGCAACTGAGGACTTTGCCACTCCTGGGATTGAAAAGAGTGGTCTACAGTAAAACCTTGGGTTACGATGGAGGTTCGTTCCAACAGCCTCCATCGTAACGTGAAAAAAATTGTAAGCCGAAGCATCCATAGGGATGCATTGAGAATTTTAAAAACGGTCATGAATTGATCCTCGTAACCCAAAACAATCCCATTAAATATTCGTAACCCGGGATGGCATTTCCATAGGATTTGCCATTGTAAACCAGGGCAAATGTTACCCAAAGTGGTTGTAACCCAAGGTTTTACTGTATTTGCCTTTCCCAGCACTCTTCTACCTGAAGTGACTGCTAATGGCAGGGTTGACTGTCTGAGCAGTGTTATTCATAAGAAATCTCTCCTCTGCAAGCCCTACCTTTCTTCTTACAGAGAAGGGTAACATGGATGATCAGAGGACTGGAAATGCAGCCAAATGAGGAAAGACTGGAGGAACTGGGCACGTTTAACCTTGAGAAAAGGAGACCAAGAAAAGATATGATAACACTCTTCAAATACCTGAAAGATAATCATAAAGAGGAAGAGAAGGATCTGTTCTCCGTCATCCTAGATTGCAGGATGCATAGTAATGGGCTGAAACTACAGGAAGCAAGATATAGGATGGATATCAGGAAAAACCTCTTAGCGGTTAAAGCAATATGACAGTGGAACCTACTACCTCAAGAGGTAGCACTCAAGAGGTAGCAGGTGAGCACTCCAACACTGGAAGCATTCAAGAGACAATTGGGAAACAATCATCTGTCATTTCTGCTTTGTTTCAGATCCCTGCATTGAGCAGGGGGTTGGACTTGTTTACCTAAAAGGCCTCTTCTAAATCGAAGATTCTATGATTCCCCTTCATGTCAACAAAACTTGCACAGTAGCATCTCCTGAAGGTTCTTGCCATCTCACATCAAAGAAAGAAACACAGCTGCATGAAAAATCCCAAGTTGGTGTTGGATAATAGCCTTTACTGCATCACTGAAATATCCTTACAAGGGAAACCTTAGATTTCTCAAAACTCCTCATCAGCTTTGGCATTATAGGATTTGAGCTCAGAGCAGAGGATGAACAAACGGAAAAGTTCAAAAACCACAGTGAGCCCAGCTAGATGTCAGAGCTGCACGATCTGAGGTTGAACTAAAGTTGCGAAACACAGACTGCACGCTTGAAGACATGAGTTTGTAGTGCAACCTCATGAGGTTTCACCTCCCTTTAAACAAAGACTTCCATTTTCAGCAGCAAAGAATTACTGGCTGCTGACTTCCCATTCATATATTACAAATGTGTAATGCATGTCATCAATTCAGAACTGACTGACAGTGACCCTAAAAGGGCTTTTGAGGGGAGTCAGATATATATGGAGTGTTTTACCAGTTCCAAGGGGACTGTCGTGGCTTAGTGGTTAAGACACTGAACTTGAAGACTGGAAGGTCAGCAGGTTAGCAGTTTGAGACCCGAGTACTGCATGACAGAATGAGCTGTCGTCTGTCCCAGCTCCTGCCAACCTAGCAGTTAGAAAGCAAGAAAATGCAAGTAGATTGCTGCTTGCCTTCTATCACTGTGCCATTTAGAGCGTTCTCACTTATGGTTTATGTGTGTGGTACAGAAGTTGTACTTATCAGGATAGGACAGTGTTGCACAGAATTATTAAAACAGTGGAGAGTATTATTGGTTGTTCAGTTTCCACCTTAGAACAAATTCATACCTTCAGGTACCATAGAAAAGCGTTAGATATATTAGGAGATCCATCGCATCCTGGTCACCGCTTCTTGGAGCTGCTGCCATCGGGGCAGAGATATAGAACAATGAAGGCGAGAATGAGCCATCTTAAGAACAGCTTCTTCTCTAGAGCAATTTTGACCTTAAATGGAAACCCTGGACTCTGAAGTCATCTTATTTTATTTTATTTGTCATATGGTACTGTATTGTACTGTTTTAATTAGTGTTTTTGTAGTTGTTTTAAATTCATGTGGAGTGCCTTATTTTGAGTTGATATAGCAACTGAGAAATGTTGTTGTTCCCGCAAGGGGACAATGACAATAAAGATTTATTCTATTCTAGGTACCACTTTGGTGGGAAGATAAACAGTGTTCCGTTCACTCCAGGATCTAGTCATGCCTGCCACATGTCCACAGAAATGTCTGCAGATGCAGATAGCACTGGCACTTTGGCTGTAAACCAGGGGTCCCCAACCATTTCATATGGCCCACCACTGCAGCCAGACATTGAAGCAGACGCGTTTACAACAGCTATAAAATACACCCATGCATGCGTAAACGCAGTTACATCAGCTGTAAATGCTCTTGCGGCTGTCGCAATCATGGAAATGGGCGCATTTACTTCCACTTCTGGGGTGTGTGGTCTGGCCCGCTCAGCTATCCGGGGTGTGTGGTCAGGCCTGCACATAAAAAGGTTGGGAATCCCTGTTGTAAATGGAGATGAGCACTGGGTCCATAGAGCCAGATACAACTGGCCTTCGAGCCAGGGAGACCTTGACCTTACATTTACCAGTTCCAACACACACTCACACAGTGAGTTTCCATGGCAGAGCCAGATAACCAAAGCCAGACCAAAGCAAAGTCTTCTGAGTCCTAGTCTGTCACTAGGTATTGTTCAACTCTAATTTTGAATTTTGCTCCTTGACTAATATGTTTGAGTCTCTGCTATCTAAACTTAACAGCACCCAAACTCACAACTAGAGTCAGTTTTCCCCTCATGGGACAGCCAACTCTGAATTAATGGGCTGAAATATTTAGCCCTGGCCAATCCTTTTAAACTCGACTGAGTCCAACATATCAGAGAGAGGGGAAAGAGAAAATGCAGACCAAACAAAATCTTCAAGCATCCTAGCAGCTTCTGGAGTTTAAGTACATGAAGAACTAAAAATGACAGGGTTGGGGGAGGAGGGGAGTATAGGCCAGTTACGAATTGCAGAGCTTCTTCTCAATCTGTTTCTTCAAAGCTCTCTCAGATTTACCTTCCTTTGTGCCTTTAATCTTGGGCATGCACAGAGAAAAGCTTTTCCTCTCCTCTTAGGTCTTCTGCTTCGTATCTGTGCTTTAATTTTTAAAAAACAGCATCTTCAAAGATCATCCTCATGTTTCAGCTGGGAAGCTAGCAGTGCTAAGGAGCATGCTGGGAAACAAGTCTCTCAAAAGCTGCAGTCTCAGAGCCACAGACTCTTTTGTGCCGCACTGACACTTGACTGAAACCGGTAGACCTAGGGGTACCAGTTTCCTTTGAATGGTTCCCTGCACTGGGGATTCTGTCTGAGGTAGTAGCATTGTGGGAGCAGTGTCCCGATCCTGAATGGGAACCAGGGAGGGGAGAAACTAGATCAGATGGATGATGATGGGTTTACTGCGATTCATCTGGCCCACATTGCCCTCGTTGCTCCCGGAAGTGACGAGGGCAGCGTGGGCCAGATGAATCGCAGTAAATTTATTCGTGTGGATTCACAGGGGGCTTGGGCTTTTGGGAATTGAAGTCCAAGAACATCTGGAGTGCCAAGGGTCACCATCATGGTTCTAGGCCACTGAGTCCAACTCCCTGCTCAATGCAGTAATCCAAATCAAAGTGGATATGACAGGTGGTTGCCCAGTTCTCTCTTGAATGCTCCCAGTGTTGGAACACTCACCACCTTTTGAGGCAGTTGGTCCCACTGTCGTATTACTGTAAATGTTAAGAGGTTTTTCCTAAGTTTCAGTCTTATCATACATGTGGGATGGGGGTTTCTCATTTTAACTTGCATCATCCATCTGATCTAGTTTCTCCCCTCCCTGGTTCCCATTCAGGATCGGGACACTGCTCCCACAATGCTACTACCTCAGACAGAATCCCCAGTGCAGGGAACCATTCAAAGGAACCATGTACCCCTAGGTCTACCGGTTTCAGTCAAGTGTCAGTGCAGCCCAAAAGTGTCTGTGGGCCCCCACAATAGCTAAGGGACTTCGTCCCATCCTAGGGGAAAGGGATGTTGTGTATGTAACTGAATGTAATGCTTTAACAGTTAGTATTAAATTGTTGGGATCAGGTGATCCTCCATTTTGTGTTCTTCTTGGAACTAAGCTCTCACGGGACTTGGGCTCCCGCCCTTTCTAATGAGATGTGCAAAGGCTCCATAGTCTTGGGTCACTCCACGATCACCCCACTGTTCTCCCAACCAATCCAGTTGCTTCCCACCCAAATGTATTTTTGATGTATTGTATATATAGGCACTGCTGCGACATTGCTCTCCATGTTCAGTTTCCCAAATAAAGTTGTGTTTGGCCCTGTTATGCTGGCTGCTGCGTATCAATTCCTTAACATCAAAGAGGATGTTTGCAGTTGGGTGATCCCTTTATTAAGGTCAACTCCACATTCACAAAACACGCTATATATCTTGTTCTCCAGGTTAAGTGGTGAAAAATTAGACAGGAGGTCTTCCATGATATAAATGATATGTGGTATAAGCTTTTATGGAGTACAACCAGTTTATCAGATGCAAATGTGGGAGACAGTGCATAAAAATTGAAAGTTATACAGTCATTGCTCTGGAACAATGAATGCTTTCCCCGCTCCCCTCTCTCTACCCTACATGATGTAGTTTTATTTTTATTTTTTTTATTGAGCAAGGTTTATTCTTTCACTCAGATCTGAAAGGTGTGGTATCAGCCAAGAATGACATCCGCGTCGAGATTGTTCACAAGGAGTCTGCCTCCGGCAGAGAAAACGAGGAACACCCAACGATCAAACAGTTGATGGTGAGGAATTATTCTCTTTTTCCTTTAATCTTTTGCTCTGTCTAACCTTTGACAGTAATGAGCACTGGTGCGTGCAGTTCAGTGCACTAACATCTGCTCGGGGCAACATCTGCTCTTCCCAAATTTCAAGGCATCTGAGTGGCATGTGAGATTTGGGGAAGAGCAGGCTTTGCCTCATGTATATAAACCTCCCTGAGTGGCAACTTTGCTAATGAAGACAAAAAGCCACATGAAAGTTGTTATTGCTGCTCAGCAAGTTGCCCGTAGGCGCTGATGAAAAGGCAGGATTGCCAGCCCTTGATCGGGGAAATTGACGTGCCTGCAAATGAGCATAAAGAGAACTAAGCAACATATTATTATTATAATAATCTAATTAGGCACTAATCAGTAAACCAGGGTGAAAAGGCCTCTGTAATGTGTAGAAGCAGCATAGCCACATCTCTCTCTCTCTCTCACACACACACACACACACACACACACACACACACACACACACACACACACACACACACACACACACACACCACTGTGAAAGGTCATTAGCTCTATTACTGTCAAACTGTCATTGCTCTCCAAGTGGCTTTGGAATGACCCAAAGTCATAATCTGCCCAGACTTTCTCTGACGCTGGCTGGGATCTTTCTGTGCCAGAGGCTGAAAAACTTGAAGGCAGCCTCAGCAATTGTAAAAGTATTATGAACTGAAATTGGCCAGTTGGGTGCCTGTACCCTTGAGCCATTCCATAATCTATGATCCCCAATGAGCCATGACATCCTGGCTCCTAGTTAGTTATTTATTATTTGATTGTTTATTACAATTATGTACCACCCATCTGTGTGATATTCCCACTCTGAGCAGTGTACAACATTTTTAAAAAGTATTACAAAGGACAACAATAGACAAAACATCAAAACAATCCAATCTCCACTAGGGAGGATAGAGGTAAATAATAAATTTAATTCAAAACTGAACTGTTCTTTGGCATTGGGGAGGATGTTCTGAAATTCCTATTTAAAGAGTAAGGTCTTCAGTTGCTTTTTAAATGTGGCCAAGGGTGGGGCTTGGTGCAACTCTGTTGGCAGAGAATTCCACAATATGGCTGGCCCAGCAGGTGTGGGGTGCCACGATGGGAGTTGTCCCCCCCCCCCCAGCTGTCTTATATAGGACCACTCTAAATTACCCATCAGCTGGGGACTATCTGGGATTTGCTTAAAGTTGTTTTAAATTAAGTTATATTTTATGTTGACTGTAAGCTGCCCTGAGTCGCTGTGGCGAGCGGGCGGCAATATAAATCTAATAAATAAATAAATGGGTGCCACCACTAAGAAGGCCCTTCTTCTTGTCACAACCTTCTCCACCATTCTCGGTGTCGGTACCTGAAGCTGTGCTGTCTGTGAGTAATGAGTGATGCGGGCAGTCGTTCTATGGGAATGACACTCCTACAGTTAGGAAGTTCCTAAACCATATAGGGCTTTGTATGGTAAAGACAACACCTTCTGCCTGAGATGGAAAGGAATGGGAAGCCTGTGCAGACCGGCCACAGTTAGTGAGATATGTTAAAATTTCTTTGTTGCCATCACCAGCCTGGCTGCTGTATTCTGGACCTGCTGAAGTTTATGTATCAGGGACAAAGACAGCCCTATGTAGAGAGCATTATAGTTGTCAATACATGAGATTACCAATGAATGGACTACTGTAGTAAGGGAATGTCTGTCCAAGTAGGGATGAAACTGGACAATTTGATGAAGTTGAATAAAGGCAGTCTTACAGACTGCTGAAATTTGTGAGTCTAAGCTCAGAGTTGGATCTAAAATGACCCCCAGGGATAGGAGCCACCCCATCAAATGTGGGACCAGGCCACCCAGTTGGGCAGACAGTCCCTCCAACACCAGGGCTTCCATCTTGTCATGGTTCAGTTTCAGTTTATTTTTGTCCATTCTATTATTAAGACCAGGAAATTGTCAAGGTACTGGACTATATCCACTGCAGAAGTTGAAAAAAGGGAAATAGAGTTGGATGTCATCTGCAGATTGGTGAACCAAACTCCGTGTCTCCAGAGGCTTCATGTAGATGTTAAACATTGGGGAGATTATTGTTGAAGAGCTGTGAGGCTTTTTTATAAGGAGATCAGGATTGGTTCTTGGGGATCAGCTGGCTGAGAGCTCAGGCCATTTGGTCTGGGCCTTGTATGGCTCCAGAAAATCTCACTGCTGAGGATCCCAGCTCAGGATCTGTCCTTCTGTGCCCGCTGAAGAAGCTGGGTTTTGTGGATCCTTCTGTAGGTTAGCTGTAGATGAGCAGACTCATTTCTGTAAGGAACAGAGAAGAGGAGAAACTTCACAAAGCTGGGGAAAGCCTCTTGAAGCCATTGCTAATATACAAAATTGCAGAGAGCCATTTTACCAGTTCCCCAACCACTGCTGTATTCCGAATCCCAAATGCCAGTCCTGCCTTTTTGCTTGCCGGTGTCGCATTATAAATGACAAATACAAGCAAAACAAATGGAAAAGATGCTGAACCGTAAAAAATAAAACCAGCCAGCCATAAAAGGAGAAAACAAAAAGAAAAGCCAGGAGAAAGGGAAGAGAATTGGTTTCAAACACATTCAAGGGCTTCTCTCTACACACACATAAATGCACACCTGTCTCCCCCTACTTCAGATTTTAGAATGCCTTTTGTCAGCATTCACTTCCCTTTTTTTGCTGGGAAGGAGGCTTTGTGAAGGATCAGTGGAGCTCCCGTTTGGAGAGGGACATTTTGCCGGGTGGGCAGAATCAATTTCAGATGGTACATCTGTAGAGTACAGCCCTTGAAATCAGTTTGAAAGCACACTTGTTATTCTGCTAGTGTTTTCCTGTATTCTGAATTACCATTTTGTTTTATTTCAAAAGGGCTCGATAAAATAGGGAGCCACATACTGAATGCCAAAGGCTATTTGTTGGGGGGAGGGGGGCTGCTCTTTTCTCAAAGGAGACATTGCATTAGAAGTTGATTAATACCCCCAATATTAGTCCCACCCTTAGTCCTGCATAGACAGGACCTTACAATAGATGGGGCAAATAAATCAAGCCTGTCTTAAGACCTGTTGATTTCATTAGTCTCCTTTTCTAAGCATGCCTAAGTGAGGTTCCAGTCCTCAGATCATACCTGTCAAGTATCCCATTTTTCCTGGGAAAACCCCTTATTTTTACCCCTCTTCCTGCCCCCTCCCGTTTTATTAGTTTCCCTGTAATATCCCTTATTTTTTTGGAAAAAATCCTGACTGGAGCCCTCACAGGCGAAGCTGCAGAATGTTTTTCTGGTCACCAGAGGTCACTGTGTGGCTTTTCACTTGTGGAAGGGGAGAGAGAGAAGTGTGTGTGGGGGGGCGTTCTGTAGTTTCTCTTTCATTTCCCCATTCCCTGCCACATGGTCATGGAGGCTTTGTTTTTGCTGCTGCTGTTCGGAAACACCATGGGACGGGAGTCTACTCTAAAGGTGAGCGATATTTCATATATGCAGGGGCAAATCAGTGAGAGACTTCTCTCTCACTTTCATGGTTTATTGAGCTGTTTCTGCCCTGCCTCCTGGCTGGAGGCTTCCGTTTCTGTTCTAGAGTTAACTTGGGAGGGGGGGATGTTGCTTGATCACTCTATGAGAGAGAGAGAGAGAGAGAGCACACCACCTTCTAACAAACCATCTGGAGGGAGATTAACTCCTCAGCTGCAGGGAGGCTTGGAAACTACAGAGGTTGCTTTTTCTTCTTTACTAATTCCCTTCCTTAAGCTAGATCCGACATTCTCAGGTGTTGGTGCTTCAACTGGTTGCAGTGAGGAACAAAAAGATTGGTTAATTTGGGGGAATTAATCCCTTGCTCCTCCACCCTAATTGGGTGTGTGTGTGGAGTGTCTAGCCATGTGCAGGGCTAGTTCATTAAAGCCAAGCTGCTTATAAGCAGTTGGTAACCCTAGGGGGCTGGTTTACTATTCTGCACTTTCTTTGCTTCCCAGGAAAAAAAATTAATTAAAAATGAGTAAGGTAAAGGTTTCCCTTGCTTGAAAGCCATTTGTATCCGACTCTAGGGTTCAGTGCTCATCTCTGTTTCAAAGCCAAAGAGCCAGTGTTGTCTGCATCTGCAGACATTTCTGTGGTCATGTGGCAGGCATGACTAGACACCAGAGCACATGGAATGTTGTTACCTTCCCAGCAAAATGGTCCCTATGTATCTACTTGCAATTTCTTGCTTTCGAACTGCTAGGATGGCAGGGACAAAGACGGGAGCTTATTCCATCCTGCAGTACTCGGGAATCAAACTGTGGACCTTCTGCCTCCCAGTCAGCATCTTAGTCACTTAAGCCACTGAGTAAACAAGAAAGAAAACAAAACAAAAGTCCCCCAAGAAGATGGGGAAAGGGTTCTTTGGCCCACACAGCTTTGTGCCCATTACATCTACAATACCATCTTGCCATCTTATTTTTGGCCACCCCCTTCTTTTGTCCTCACCTTTCCCAGCATCAAGGCTTTCTCAAGTGAATCCTCTCTTCTCATTTGATGTCCAAAGTACTTTAGCGTCATCTTTACTATTTGACCTTTAATGAGCAGTCATGGTTGATTTCTTCTAGGATCAACCTATTTTTAACACCACATTTCAAAGGCATCTATTTTTCTGCGCTCAGCTTTCCTAATGGTCCAGCTCTCACACCCATACACTACCACCGGGAATACCATTGCTTTGACTATGCAATTTTTTGTTTGCAAGGTGATGCCTCTACTTTTAACTATGTTCCCCAGGTTTCTCATAGCTTGTTTCCCAAGCATCAGTTGCCTTTTTATTTCATGGCTGCAATCACCATCTGCAGAGATCTTTGATCCTAAGAAAGTAAAATCTGCCAGTCATATCCAACTCTAGGGTGCAGTGCTCATCTCCATTTACAGCCCAAGACCCAGTGCTGTGTGTGTTTGCAGACATTTTCATGGCCATGTGGCAGGCATGACTAGAGCCCAGCAAGTCACATGGCTATATTTGACCACGCCCACAGATTTGGGAACACCCACAGAGAGGTGTGGTCAAAATTTCCCTTATTTTCACATCCAAAACTTGGCAGGTCTGCCTCAGATCGTATACATCAAATTGGCATTTTGCCAAACAATACCCTTCCATTTTCCATCTCATGTTACACTAGGGACAGGTAAGTAGTTGAATGAAGCGCCACTACGTCATTATGTTGCCCTAATCACATTTCCGTATATAGGCATTATTTCTGATCCCAAACCATAAAGGAGCATGAGAAGTTTTGGAGGGGGACAGCATGCCCTCTCTATCACTAAAGACTGCCCCCTATCACAGCTTAGGAGAAATGAAGTGGAGAGGTTTTTTAAAATAATTTCTTTAATTAAAAATCATCTTTATTTTAAACTTTTTTTCCCATTCACCATGTAAGCTGGGAGATTAAGAAGATATGCCCCCCCCCCCTAAAAAAATGCAATTTCTTAAATCTCCACCTTTTGCAAAATAGGCCCATCTGTAATTTGCTTAAGAAAATGCTGAGTCCATGTGTAATATCTGATGCTTTAGACCGGTTCTGTCCCTTGAAGAGATCTCCCTCCATAAAGAAGACCCTCAGTGCTAATGGAGATTTTCTTCCCTGTCGTTAAGGCGCCTTTACATCTTTTCCTTCCTATTATTCAACAGTGCTCATCCTACGCACTGCCTCTAGCAATAAAGCAACTAATAGGAGACTCCAAATTTGCCAATAAGCTGACAGATAAAGTTAAAGTAGATTGGTTCATTAACAAATAGCAATAATGAACCCTTGGCAGAGGTTCCCATTGTAACGATGGCAAGAAGCTAGCAAAATTAACTTGCAACGCTGAAACATAGCCAAAACAGGAGACAACTGAACTCCAATGTCCAAAGTAAGGTTGAATGCTAAATACTCCTGCTTAGACGTCTGTTAAGAAGTTTCTCCTAATATTCAGCCTATATCTGACCACCTGTAGTTTCAGCCTGTTATTGTGCATCCTGCACTCTGGGATGATAGAGCAAAGATTATTTCCTTCCTCTTTTTGATTATCTTCCAGGTATTTGAAGAGTCCTGTCATATCCCCTCTCAGTCACCTTTTCTCAAGGCTAAATATATGCCATGGCATGGTTTCCTAGAAGAGGAAAAAAGAGAGAGCAGGGTTAACTCAAAGTAATATACCAATTTCGGAAACCCAATAATATATTGTTGTCGGGGAAATCCATCCGCATCCAGATACTGAAAGGAATACCGATTTACCGGAACGGTGTCGGTTTGATTGTTTGTTCTGAAGAATTACTTACTTGAAGTTATGAAGTTTAATAGCTCAGCTATATGAGTTCTGATTTTCGACATATTGCATTAAGTACTTTAAGTTTTGAATTTTACATGAATAAATGAAGATTTGTTTTTGAAAACTGTCCATAAATTTTTTGCCTCAAACGGGACTTCTTCTTCTGATTTTGCTCATACTGTTTGACCCACTCTTCTTTCTTATTCACTAAGCCACCACAGTACTTATTTCTAAATATGCATTTGTCCTTCCAGATTATTGTATACAATTTTGATGCCACCTGGTACTATCTTCATTTCATGGTGCATAAGAGACAAACCTTTTCCTCAGTGTATTGTAGAGATATATGGGTAAGGTACCTGGGCACATACTTAATGCAGGAACTATAAAGATGCCATGTATAGCCTCAGATCACACATCCCTCTAGTTCAATATTGTTTTCCTTGCCACACAAGGCTATTTTAAGAAGGAATGAACATAAGAACATAAGAACAAACTTGCTGGAACAGGCCACAGCCCATCCAGTCCAGCATTCTGTCTCACACAGTGGCTCACCATTTCCTTCAGGGTATTCCCAAGCAGATGCCTTCACCTGCTTAGGATTCCCTGGAAATGGCATTGAGAGATATCCTGCCTATCTCTCCAACCCGGAGGTTGTCCTTAAGTATCCATAATTATAGCCATTGATACACTTGTCCTCCATGAACTTGTCTGATCCTTTCTTAAAGCTGTCAAGACTGACAGCTGTCACCACTTCTTCTGGCAGGGAGTTCCATAGACCAGTAATCCTCTGTGTGAAAAAGTACTTTCTCTTATTTGTTTGAGAACTAGCACCCAAAAATTTCATGGAGTGCCCCCTAGTTCTAGTGTTGTACGATAGGGAAAACAGTTTTTCCTTATCTACTTTGTCCATACCGTGCATGATTTTATAAACTTCAATCAGGTCACCTCCTAGACGTTGTCGTTCAAGAGTGAAAAGGCCCAACAGTTGCAGTCTCAGATGGTAAGGAAGGTGTTCCAGTCCCCTAATCATTCTGGTTGCCCTCCTCTGCACTTTTTCCAGCTCCATAATATCCTTCTGGAGGTATGGCGACCAGAACTGTACACAGTATTCCAGATGGGGCCTCACCATAGATTTATAAAGAGGCAAAATGACACTTGCTGACTTATTTTCTATACCCTTCCTAATGATCCCTAGCATTGAGTTTGCTTTTTTCACTGCTGAGGCACACTGGGTTGACACCTTCATTGAGTTGTCCACCAGGACACCAAGGTCCCTTTCCTGGTTTGTCGCAGAGAGTTCAGACCCCATCAGTTTATAAATGTAATTGGGGTTCTTTTTCCCCAACATGCATCACTCTGCACTTACTAATGTTGAAGCTCATTTGCCACTGTTTTGCCCACTCCCCCAGTGTCAAGAGATCCCTCTGGAGCTCCTCACAATCTCTCACAGTTTTCACTACCCTGTATAATTTAGTGTTGTCAGCAAATTTGGCTACCTTGCTTTTTACTCCTACCTCTAGATCATTTATGAAGAGGTTGAAAAGCAGGGGTCCTAGTACTGAACCTTGGGGGACCCCACTCTTTACTTCCCTCCATTTGGAGAAGTGTCCATTTAGTGCTACCCTCTGTTTCCTGTCCCTTAGCCAGTTGCTGATCCAGGACAAGACCTGTCCCTTTATTCCATGACTGGTAAGTTTATTCAAGAGCCTTTGGCGTGGGACCTTGTCAAAAGCCTTCTGAAAGTCCAGATAAACAATGTCAACTGGATCCCCCTTATCCACATGCTTGTTGACACTCTCAAAAAATTCCAACAGATTAGTGAGGCATGATTTACCCTTGCAAAAGCCATGTTGGCTCTCCTTTAGCAGCGCCTTCTCTTCTATGTGCCTATTAATTCTATCTTTTAGGATGGTTTCCATCACTTTACCTGGGACACATGTCATACTGACAGGTCGGTAATTTCCTGGATCACCCCTGGATCCTTTTTTGAAAATTGATGTTACATTCGCTACCTTCCAGTCATCAGGCACAAAGCCTGATTTGAGTGAAAGATTATATATTGCAGGCGCACCCCCCCAATAACGGACACAGACAACATTGAAAGTGGATAACAGCATAGGGCCACATTTATTGATTCAATGCCCTAGTCCGAATTATAAATTTGTATTGGTAAAACGACCAATCATAATTCATAAGGCAAGCAGGCCGAAGTAACACTGGTAAGGTACCACCCCAAAATTACCAACGGCAATTGGTTACAATGTATCAATTTGTATCAATTTGTTTGTTGACAACAAACAAATTGTTGACCGTAGTCAATAACTAACTTATGACCCCACCCTCTGACGCGTATCCGTGAAATCACAGGGGTGATGCATGCTGGTTAGCAATCGTCATCACCCCATCGCCTGGTTCGTCGTTGACCGGACAACGTTTAACTAATTTATTCCTGTCTAGTGTTGTCCAGTCAATTGCGAACCTGCCGGATACTTGTGGGTCATACTGTTTACCTTACCAGTGCTACCCGCCAATGTGACCAAAGTCAACAGTAGGAACACAGAAAGACCCCTATATCAAACCTTAGCAACAGTGTGGGATGGGCAAAAAAGCCAGGACCCGGAGCCAATATGGGTCCCAACCAAAAATTCCCACCCGGCCCCGAAGCGACCATAATATCACACTGTTAACTAGGGAGGGGGTGGAGGGGAAAAAACTTCTCCGCTCCGTCGCTGAGGTAAAATGGCAGCTCGGCTGCCTCGTGGCCACCCCTTTTATAAGGGAGCTGGCCACGCCCCTAACTACCCGGATTCTCTGTCCTGTGGGGGGGGCCCGCAAAGGGCGCGGCGGCCATTTTGGCGCCGCGCTTGCATTGCAGGCGCACCCCCCCAATAACGGACACAGACAACATTGAAAGTGGATAACAGCATAGGGCCACATTTATTGATTCAATGCCCTAGTCCGAATTATAAATTTGTATTGGTAAAATGACCAATCATAATTCATAAGGCAAGCAGGCCGAAGTAACACTGGTAAGGTACCACCCCAAAATTGCCAACGGCAATTGGTTACAATGTATCAATTTGTATCAATTTGTTTGTTGACAACAAACAAATTGTTGACCGTAGTCAATAACTAACTTATGACCCCACCCTCTGACGCGTATCCGTGAAATCACAGGGGTGATGCATGCTGGTTAGCAATCGTCATCACCCCATCGCCTGGTTCGTCGTTGACCGGACAACGTTTAACTAATTTATTCCTGTCTAGTGTTGTCCAGTCAATTGCGAACCTGCCGGATACTTGTGGGTCATACTGTTTACCTTACCAGTGCTACCCGCCACACGGAGGGGCTTCAAAGAAGACCTGACGCCCCCCCCAGACCGTCAGCTCGGTCAACAGGCCTGCTCGCCAATCACCCAACAGGAGGTCCATACCTCCTCGCGACAGATGGACCCCATCCCCTGCGTACAAGTCATAATTTTGTAGACTAATATCGGGGTGATGACTAACCCGTCCCCAAGCCCTGGTGGCAAGAAACCGCGCCACTGCCTTATTGACCGCGCGCCTAGCGCGGTCAAGGGCCAGGAGGTTAACGCCCCCTCTGTAAGAATGGCGCGGAACAATGTCCGACCAAACCAGGGTTGTGGCAGGCCAGACATAATGCAAGTAGGCGAGTTCCTCGCAAATCGCATGCTTGAGCGATAAGCCGGTGACCTGGCCCAAATCATTGCCCCCCAGGTGGATGATTAGAATGTCAGGCGGGTCAGCACCCAGGCCAGAAAAAAGGAAAGGCCGCAGCTCCCGCCATAACATCCCAGGCTTACCATGCCATGCGAGACTGGCGTGGTCACCCAGTCCCAGTCGGGGTCCCCACTCTGTCGCCGCAGCGTAACGCGCTGCCCTGTGCACATAGCTGTGGCCCACCAGCCATACTGTCACCGGTGTAATACGACACCCAGGGTCTGTAAGAAAATTGAGAAAAAAGGCGGTAAGGTGACTGGATTGGTACTCATGGCGGGAGTGGGCGCACATAAAACTGAAAACATTGCGAGCCCCACCTCCCCATGCTGCGTATGTCAGCCCCAGAGTACCCAAAAGCAGCTGCTGTAGAGGCTGCACCAATACGGAACGAATGTGTGCCATAACGGGCACCTGGTAGGCCCACCCTGGTGAGGGCTCTGGCTGTCACCTTCCAAAACTGAAATTTAGTAAGGGGAGACCCATCTTGGTGACAGAAAAATGGGCCGTGGTGCATGCCACGCAGTGCCAGGAATTGATGTAGGGCACCAACCGGACAGATGTCTGCCAAAGAACACCGTAGCAGTCTTACACCACTGCCTACGCCATGCTGATCTGTTTTAGAGGAGCGTATCCTCAACTGGGCCCAGTCTTTGGCAACATAGACATCCTCGAGTTCCAGTGCCCTACCACTTGCATCCGCCTTAGACAGCATCACGAGTTCGCTGACGCGGAGCGCTCCAAAAAATGCCACCGTTGTGGCTGCATGAAAAAGGGCTGCCTCATAATGATCAAAACAGAGGCCTGGCCAGCCCCGGGCCAACTAGGTAAGAACCCCTGGGGAAATAGGGTGCCGGTCGTCCGGGCAACGCCCGCGCTCGCGCACCCACCCCTCCAAAACATGTCTCACCCGGAAGTCAGAGGTGGTATCCACATGACCCCCCACTTTGGCCATAAAAGCCAACGCCGAGAGCTTGGATGCTATGGTGCGAGGTGCGAGGCCCTGTGCATGCAGGTGAACCATGAACCGCAGAACATGGTCCACCGGGATAGGCCAGGTCTCTGGCAAGAGAAATTGAGTAGCAAATGCCCTGTACGAATTGAATGCTTGTTGATACGCCTTACGCGTGCGTGGCGCTAGTGACAGGCCAATCGCCCGGTTCACCTCTCCTTGCCAATAGTCCACATCTCTTCCGGGAGTGGCGAGGGAAATTCCTCCGCATCCGGGGCCAAGGCGCGGAACCGGGAGATCTGCAGGCGGGACAAAGCGTCAGCAATATCATTATTAATCCCTGGGACATGCCTGGCCCTGAACAAGACGTTGAGGCGCAGGCAGCGCAGCACAAAATGGCGCACTAGATCCATGACCCTGGGCGATTTGGAAGTCTGTGCATTGACAATGTGTACAACAGCCGCATTGTCGCACCAGAAATGCACCACCGAATTAGCCCACTGTTCGCCCCATAGCATCAAAGCCCCCAGAATGGGAAAAAATTCCAGGTATGTGAGATCCCGCAGGCGACCTGTGCCTGCCCATGCCGGTGGCCACCCACCATAGGCCCACTTCCCATTGAAGTACATCCCATAACCCAGGGATCCTGAGGCATCAGACTGGATCTGGAAATTGGGGGATGCCAGGAGGTCAGACCTCCAAAATGAGACCCCATTAAACTCCCTCAGGAATTGCAACCAGACGAACATGTCTGCCCTGATACCCCGGGTGAGCCTGACTCTGTGGTGGGGCCTGGATAACCCTGCCATGGCGTCGCATAAGCGCCGGGCAAAAGCCCTGCCCGGTGCGACCACCCTGCAAGCAAAATTAAGGTGCCCATGTAGCACCTGCAGTTCCCTCAGGGATGCCTTACGCTTGGCCAGCAATTCCGAAATAAGGGCCACTATCCTGGACACCTTATCACCCGGCAACCTAGAAGCCTGCACTACTGTGTCAATCTCAACCCCCAGGAATACTAGCTTGGTCGATGGGCCCTCGGTCTTTTCGGGCGCTAAAGGGACACCAAGTTCCTCCATTAGCGTCTGAAATGTGTTGAGGAGACGTGCGCACGTGTCCCAGCCCCGTTCACCCCCGAATAAAAAGTCATCCAGGTAATGGGCTACAGACCGGGACCCTGACCTGCGGACGAAAGCCCACTCTAAGAAGGTACTAAAACGCTCGAAAGCCGAGCATGATATGGAGCAGCCAAAAGGCATGGCCTTATCAAAATAATATTCCCCCTTAAATTTAAAACCCAGCAACTCAAAGTCGCCCGGGTGCACTGGCAAGAGGCGAAAAGCTGACTTAATGTCACACTTGGCCAGCAGGGCACCCGGGCCACACGAGCGCACCATGTGCAGCGCATGGTCAAACGATGTATACCTGACTGAACAAAGGTCATCAGGGATAGCATCATTGACCGATCGGCCGGCTGGGTAGGACAAATGATGAATAAGGCGAAACTCACCTAGGGACTTTTTGGGGACCAAACCCAGTGGCGAGACCTTAAGATTGGGAAACGGGGGTGCGGGGAAAGGTCCAGCGACCCTGCCCGCGTCTAACTCCTTTTTAATGCTGGCCGCAGCCACCTCCTCCCTTCCTCTGAGGGATAAAAGGTTGGGAGCATCCTGAGGGGACCTATCACCCATAAAAGGGATACGAGATCCCTGCTTAAAACCTTGCAGGAGATACTCCCCGTCCTCCCCCTTCGGGTACGATGCGAGCCAGCGCTCCAGCATGTCCACCTTAATTGGGGAGGGGGCCTTTTGGAGAACTAGCTCCATCCGTGGCAGCCTTGCCAGCCCACTGTCCACCCCTCCCTCTGCCTCGCGCCCCCCCAGGCCTGGGACAAGCAGAGGCTGCGTGGGGGCCAGAACATGTGGGACACTCATGCTTATACCTGCAGTTCTTTCGATTGCAGGAACCATTTGACGAGAAAGTCCAGCACAGCAGGCGGGCTGGAACCCCCTGCCCCGCCGCCTGGCGGGTAACCTGCGCTGGAGCCGCTCGCTGGACCGCATGTCCGCAATGGTATCTATCCCCCGGGGCAGGGCGTGTGGGTGTCATATACAAAAGCCACAGCCTCTGGCACGGCTCATCCCATCTCATCTCGGGGTGGAGGGGAATCCTCATACGGAATTCCTCATCATATGCTAGCCATGAGGGGCCCGGGAAATCGACCATCGCCCTATATATGTTGTCCAAATATTGGACCATGGGAATAGCTAAATCCGGCCGCGCCCTCAAATATACCGCCATGTATATTAAATAAGCGGGGAGCCAGTTGGCCCAGGTACGCGGCGGCTTACGGCGGCGTGCCTGCTCCTTGTCCTTCTCATCCTGACCCTCCCTTTCCTCCTTGGTGGGCTCTCTGTTCAGGAGTGAGAAGATATCTACGTACTCCCCTCGCCATATCTTTTCCCTAGTAGCCTGTGCCAGGTGATCACCCAATGGCAAGGAATACCCTGCCGTCGGCAAAGCCGAAAAGGGGACAGCCGGCCTGGTAAAAGGGGCCTGAGCTAACCCAGCCACCCCCAGAACATTCCCTGCAGTGTAAGGACCAATGCCCACCCCAGTGCCCAAGGTGGCAGTCGTAGTCGCCGGGTGGGTCGCCGACAGCGTGGCCCCCGCACCACCCGCGCGAGGCCAAGGCCATTGAAAGGCCCCCCCCTAGATTGGGAATGTGGGTGGATGTACTCGCTTGCACCGTATACTCACATGCTGCACCCCCGCGGGCCGCCCCCACCGGGGGTTCCGGCCCACTGGGGGCATCGGAGCTCACGACCGACGTAGAGCTCATCACCGGGGCTTGACCCGCACCTGGTTGCTGGCTGGGGAGCTGCGAGGCAGTGGCCGAAACCGCGCCACGCGCCTGCAGCAGCTCGACCCTCCCCGCCGGCTGTTGTCCTCCTGCCGACAGCGCCTCAAAAGGAACCCCGAAGGGGGCGCCCGCCTGACTGGCCCGAGCCAACGAGGCCTCCAGGGCCGCAATGCGGGCCAGCAAGGTGTCCACGTTGACCATGGGCAAAGGGCCGGCCGGCCCGCCTGGTCCAGGCATGGGTACAGGTCCCTGTACCCCGGGACCCACATATGGCCATTGGCCAGCACCGAAGCCCGGCAGGGTTGGTGGAGAAACTTGCCAAGGCAGGGGGCCGCACCACCCCCCAAGGCTAGAGGGCCCAGGGAGAGGCTGCGGCCCAAGAGGAGTAGGCCCGACAGAGTGGGCAGGAGCAGGAGCGGTGTCCACCGCTCGTGGGCCGCGGGCCGGAACCCCTTCCGCGCCCGCACTCTGATCGCCCACTCCGGGCCAAGGGGCAATAGACCCCATTCCGCTGGCCCCGGCCGGGGCTGGCAAAGGTGGCTGCTGAGGAGGCGGCACCGCGGTCCTCCGACCTGGGTTGCGCCTCCTAACAGCGCGAGCTGAACTCGAAGCTGCCTTCTTCTTCGAAGGCATCTCCACCGAAGCAGAAAAGGGAAGCCGGCAAGGCAGAATCGCTACCAAAAGGCTTCCCGGTAAGCTAACGAGCGACGGAGACACAGGGGAAAAAACTTCTCCGCTCCGTCGCTGAGGTAAAATGGCAGCTCGGCTGCCTCGTGGCCACCCCTTTTATAAGGGAGCTGGCCACGCCCCTAACTACCCGGATTCTCTGTCCTGTGGGGGGGGCCCGCAAAGGGCGCGGCGGCCATTTTGGCGCCGCGCTTGCATTTTGGCTAGGAGATCAGCAATTTCATCTTTAAGTTCCCTGAGAACTCGTGGATGGATGGTGATTTGTTAGTGTTTAGTTTAACAAGACATGCAAGGACCTCCTCCCTGGTTATTTCTATCTGGCTTAATTCTTCGGTTTCCCTCCCTACTAAGATAGGCTCTGTTTTGGGCATGTGGTCTCTGTCTTCTTCAGTGAATACTGAAGCAACAAATTCATTGAGTCTCTCTGCAATCTCTGTTTCCTCTTTAATAACCCCTTGCCTTCCATTGTCGTCTAATGGTCCAATGGCCTTCCTAGTTGGGTTCTTACCTCTAATATACTTAAAGAAGCCTTTGTTATTTCTCTGAGTATTTTTAGCTATACGCTCCTCAAAGTCTTGCTTTGCTTTCCTGATTGTTGCCTTGCATTTGTTCTGCCAGAATTTATGTTTCTGCCTGCTGTCCTCATTCGGACAAGCCTTCCATCTTCTAAATGAGCTTTTCTTGCTCTTGATCACTTCCCGAACAGCTCCTGTAAGCCACATTGGAGTCCTCTTGGACCTGGCAGTGCCCTTTTTCCTTTTGGGTATGCATTCCAATTGGGCCTCTGTTATTGTTTTTGTAAACAGCCTCCATGCCTCTTGGAGTGTTTGGACTCTCTCAATTTTCCCTTTCAGCTTCTTTTTTACTAGTTTCCTCATCTTTGGGAAATTTCCTTTTTGAAAATTTAAGGTCTCTGTGCTAGATTGATGTTAGATTGATTAATGAAATTGACATTGCCCAGTTGCAGTGTGTTAAGCCTGACTTTTACATGATTAGTGATATCAGTTAAACTCTGTGAAGTTAGCAGGGGAGGGCAACTGATTTCATTTGCCTGCGATCAAAAAGTCTAGGTGCTTTAACCCACACTGCCACCAAAAATAAAATGAGTGTTTCAGTCACCTTAGGATTTCCAAAACATGAAGTATTGGCAGCATATCTGTTGAATCCAGCCCTTATAAGCACTAGTCCAGGAGAACGATGTAACAAACAGCAACAGGCTTTATTAACAGTCAAAATAGAGATGAGCTTACAAGGATTCTGAGATGGCTATAGTATCCCAGTGTATTCAGTCCCTCTGGACTCTTACCCGTCTTTGGGCAATATATGTGCTACCATGAAGCACAGCAGTGGAGGGACCCAGGGCATAGCACTACCCAGCTACCCGAATGGTGTGTGGGAAGTATAGATCCAGTCCGGCTCCACCCTGGTTTACCCGTGGGGCTTATATAGTGTCTCTCTGGATACAAGGTAGCGACTTGCTGGACGGACAGAACTAACCAATCATAACCAGGGATATGTGTGATTAACCAATGGAGAACAGGATCCAAAAGTGTAACCAATCATAAGGCTTGGTTTAGCCTAACAAGCACACCCATTTGCAGAGGTTTCATGCCACTTTGGGCTTCTTGCTAGAATGGCGGGAAACTGCCATTTCCCCTTTGTAAGAGCGCTCCTGCGCTTCTTTGCAAATGTGCCTCAATACACAACATTCCTCCCCCCTAAGTTTTCAGTTGGGGCCCCAGGTCAAACTCCAGACACTGAGTCCTTATCCAAGGAGTGTTTACCCTTGTGGCCGTGAACCCTGTCTGACCCTTTCATGCAGGTGTCCTCTGGTTCCAGCAGTTTACTGAAGCTCCAAGAAACGATCAAGGGACTTTGCATCTGGTGTGTGTGTGTGTGTGTGTGTGTGTGTGTGTGTGTGTGTGTGCGCAACCTGAAACAAACCATTTTGGTGAGGTGCATAGCTCCTTCCCGTCCTGAGCTATGTTGGTCATGAGAGATCCCATGTGTGGTGCATACAAGGAATCCCCGTGTTCCCAACCCTCGCCCCATGTCTTTGCAAACAGCCCAGGGCTATCAGCCCATGCCCCATTCAACCCAGCTGCTGCAAGTGAGGCCTCTAAGGTGGGGACCACTCCCGGTTTAACTCCCGCAGCTGCCTTTACCGTTGGGCTTGGAGAATGCGCTCCCGAAGCACCCGAGGAAAGCTCCCTTTCCTTCGGCGTACAGAGATTCTTTGGACTTTGTTCGTTGCCTTCCCGCCCTGGGGTTTGAGAGTGCTTCCACAACCCCTCCCTTTTTCCTGGGGCATGCGAGCCCGCACTTTGGTGTTCCTTTTCATGCCAGTCTATGTTAGGGGGCAATTGTGTGACCCAAATCCCCCCTCCAACCCCAGGGGACGGTGAGAGGCCACCTGCTGCCGGGGAACCTGAGAAACCTCCCGAACAAGCGATGCCTTTAGTGGTGTGTCGTAGCTCCCAAATCTCAATGGCATGTTCAATCCCTGGCCACCAGAAATTGCTACACAATACGTTTTTGGAATGGAGAAAATCAAGGGACCCGCTCAACAAGTACTCAAGGAGTTTGGCCCTCAACCCACAAAGAACCACTGTCTTGCAAAGCCAAAACAAGCACCCTCCCAGCACTGAGAGTTTTTCGTGGTCACACAAACATCCGAATTGTAAGAAGGAGGAGGCCGCCCTATGTCCACCCACACAATAACATCAGACAACGGGGGGCAGTCTTTGAAGCTGTGGTAAAGTTCAAGGACAGTTTGAGAAAGGCAATGGCCAAGCTGTCCCAGTTGTTAGGATTTTCAAAGTCTAGGGCATCAGGTGGCAAAAGTTCTTGCGACTCAAACATGTTTGACTGTCCAGTCTTTTGGGTAAAGTCACTGTCCTTGGGCGCAACGTGTGCTTGGTGGAAAAACAATGCACTTAGTTCTTCCGTGGTGGTATCACTCTCAGGGGGCCCCTGGGACAAATCCACCACAGGTAGGAAAACTGCTTGGGGCTCATCCTCGACTCAAAGGACTGGTTCTCCCCCAACTGGATTCCTGTAAAGTGGATGCCCAGGACCCCAAATCATTGGGACCCTAGAATATTAGTCTTACCCGCTTTAAGAATAACGAGGGGTAGACTCGCGTGGACATAGTTATAATGGACTTTGAAGTTCCCTATTATCCGAACTGGAATGTTGCAACCCTGTAAGTCCACTAACATGCCTGGAAAACTCCCGAGCTTGGGGCACAGGTCAGGCGGAATGCGACGGTACTCCTCGTTGGTCACGATGGAAAGGAAAGACCTGGAGTCCACCTGCAGACAGAAAGTCACCCCTTCGATGTGGAGGTCCATGCTGTACCCATCCTTCAGGTCTCGTCACTCGTCGTCGGCCCCGTAGCTCATGAAGACCTTGGTAATGCAGAACTGGAGCCTCGGATGGAGTTTCAGCAAAGTCTCACCTTGTTTCCCACAGACCTTGGAGATGTGGCCTGCTTTTCCGCAACTGTGGCATAGGGAGCTCCTGAAGGGACACTCTGTGCAAAGATGGTGCTTCCTGCATCCTCAGCATGGCACAACCGGCCCTGGCGCCTGTGCCCTGGTTCCCTGTGGTGGACTGTCATGGTCTTCGCAGACATGGCCGGAGGCATCGGGAAAAACTGCTGCAGTCATAACTGGACCCAGCGATTCTTTGTTTTCGAGAGTCAACCTGCGCTGAAAATGCTCGTGCAGGGTGTTCAACAAGGCCGGTAAGGAAATTTTCTGGAGCACATCGGGCGGCAGAAGTTTTGCAATGACGTCGAGAGTCTCTAGCCCGCAGTGGGTGAGGAACATCGCCTTCCACAACACCAGCTCAACTTTTCTTACTGTGAAGTAGCTCTCCAGCTGAAATTCGTAGTACAGCCACAGGCGAGGTTTGCTGGTGTCGAATGGACACAGCCAAAGAGGGATCTGGTCAGCCATCTCGATGTTCTTCAATCCCATCCACGTCACCAATGTTGAATCCGGCCCTTATAAACACTAGTCTAGGATAACGATGTAACAAACAGCAACAGGCTTTAATAACAGTCAAAATAGAGATGAGCTTATAAGGTGTTCCCGGATTCCGAGATGGCTATACAATCCCAGTTTATTCAGTCCCTCTGGACTCTTACCCATCTTCGGGCAATATATGTGCTACCATGAAGCGCAGCAGAGGAGGGACCCAGGGAATAGCGTTACCCAGCTACCTGAATGGTGTGTGGGAAGTATAGATCCGGTTCGGCTCCACCCTGGTCTACCTGTGGGGCTTATATATTGTCTCTCTGGCGGTAGCTCCTGGATACAAGGTAGCGACCTGCCGGATGGACGTAACTAACCAATCATAACCAGGGATATGTGTGATTAACCAATGGAGAACAGGATCCAAAAGTGTAACCAATAATAGCCTAACAAGTGCACCCTTTTGCAGGGGTTTTGCGCCACTTTGGGCTTCTTGCTAGAATGGTGGGAAACTGACATTTTCCCTTTGTAAGAACGCTCCTGTGCTTCTTTGCAAATGTGCCTCAATACACAACAATATCACTCTAGGTTTCCCCACTACTCCTACTACCAACATTCTTCTCATGCCTATTTTCCACTTCCCAAAAGTGTGATATGAGAAAATTGGTCAGTCAGGAGAAAGATAAAGACTTATGAGGTAAAGAAGTTTCAGGGGGGAAATGATACTCAGAACACTTTACTTCTGAGTGGGCCATTTTCTTCTTATGCTGCATGTTCCTTGACCGCATTTCTAACCTCTTTGCGTCCCTTCAAATTCTCTCTGCCCTCTCTGATGTTCTCAACACCTCACCATTTAATGGCAGCTGTGAATATGATTAGCATGCCCGAACCCTCGCACATCAAGAGCAGATAATACAGGCTTTAAATAGGAGCAGACAGAGTGCCCACCATCATATCCATCCATTAGATGACACCTCCCTGGCAGTCAAAGCATTGCAGGGTATCATTGTCCTTTTCTGATTGTCCTTCACACATGGGCTTCTCAATCCATGTGGCAAGGTTCATTTACAAACCAGGCTAAATTACCTCTCCCAGGTCTCATGAGACGCCATCAAAACATTTTTATGAAATTGAAAGGTATTACAGCCACCGCACCTCCCTCCAACGGCTAATTTTCTAATTCTATCAGAAAAACAATCAGAGGTTTGCACTATGCAATTTCCTCCTTCCCTGCACAAAGAGTTGCCTGTTGCTAATGTTTTCTTTCTACCCCCAGGAAACCTCTCTAATGTTTTATGCTACTGAGGACCTATTGGATCAACAGGGTCGGGATCACTGATGCTCTCCCTTTGAAAAACAGAGTCACGTGCCCCAACTCAATTCACAGTGGCTTTTGTTAATTAATGTTTAGCACACTTAGAAGCTCAATAGCTCCTCAGGTTACCTACTGTGCAGGCATAGATCGTAGTTTTCCTCCCACTCTCTCCATATTTTATTTGTATATTCTACATGTAAAGCAGTTAAGTGCACTACAATTATGCAAAGAGTTACTTAGAGGTCCTTGGTGATAAAACACACACCCTGAAGATTGCCAGTCGAATCCCTGATATTGCCAGTTAACAAGATCAGGTAGTCACTGATGTGAAAGATCTTTGACTGAAACCTTGGAGATAAAAATGGGGAAAGCTAATTCCAGTTGGCTGCTACTCATCAACCCCACCTGAGCCAACATGCTCAGTTGTCATGCTGGCGGTAGGATTCTGATATTTGCAATCAAAGCAAATTGAATTTTGTCCATCTCTGCAGAAATCTTACAGCCTGGAAACAATACTTCTAGATTACATATTCCAGACTCCGCCAGCTGGTTGAAAAATAAAAACTATATAATACCACCCATGTGCGTGATGCTATACCAAACTTGATGCACACTACCAATAATTATTTTTAATGCTAGAACTTACCTGTATGTCACTAGCACTACAGTGCTGTATCTGTTGCAGAGATTTTAATTTCTGCACAAACCAGGCTAGAATCATATGATATGCCTCTACCCCCTTTTAGTGAGACAACATTCCTAGAGATCTAAGAATAACTTTAAAAGTTGCAATTATGTTAGAAAAAATGAATATTATCTCCCTTTAAATTAGAGCAATTCATATTCAGCCATGTCTCAGATACTGAATTGAATCTGTCTTATTTGGGCGGAATTGTATTAGGCTGGGATGCAGGCAGGTCAGAATCAGTTCCAGGGCAGGCTAAAGTAAATGTGCACATTGATATGTTTTCAGCGCACAAATTATATCACGTGAGGAACACATTTCAAAAGTGTTTCCTTTTTTAAAAAAATTAAGCAAACCTTAAATATATCTGAAGCTAACTGAAATTCAGCAAGATTAGTCTCTCCAGATTTCCTGCCTTCAAATTAAATATAGGCCACCCTTGCTCAAAAGCCAGTTGTATCCGACTCTAGGGTTCAGTGCTCATCTCTGTTTATAGCCAAAGAGCCAGCATTGGCTGAGTTTGCAGACGTTTCCGTGGATATGTGGAAGGCATGACTAGACACTGGAGTGCATGGAACGATGTTTACCTTCCCACTGAAGTGGTACCTATTTATCTGCTTGCAATTTCTTGCTTTCAAACTGTTAGGTTGGCAGGAGCTCGGAGAGAGACCCATCATGCAGCACTCAGGTCTTGAACTGCTGACCTGCCAACTTTCCAGTTGTCAAGTTCAGCATCTTAAGCACTAAGCCACCACAGTCTCCTAAAATATATCTGAAGCTAACTAAAACTCAGCAAGTTTAGTCTCTCCAGATTTCCTGCCTCCAAATTAAATATATATCTGTGCAAAAGCTATCTAAGGTATAGAGTTATTTGCTTATTTGTTTTATTTCAAGCATATTTCCCCAATGCAAATCAATGAAATTGACTCAGATCTGGACATGGCACAGGTTGCTCTGGAGTCTGGACCAAATCAGGATATGTTCAAAACTCCCAGACTGGCCTCTAGATCAGATTATGAAAGCTGTGCACAGCCCTATATTATAGTTATACATTCATTATTATTATTATTATTATTATTATTATTATTATTATTATTATTATTATTATTATTATTATTATTATTATTATTATTATTATTATTATTATTATTATTTAAATAAAACTAATAATAATAATTTTAAAAATGAGAAAGGGGGGGGGGGCAAAGTAGAAACTATTTGCAGTTAGTTATATCCAAATTCTGAGACAGAAATTGAAAAATGCCACTGACCATTTCAATGAAAATGTGGAAACAGCTTCCTTCCAGTGGTAGAAGTTGGCAAAGGCCTCAAATTTCACAAGGCTCACATGTGAGCACGGGCTCTGGATAACTATCCCTTTTTATGAGACCTTCAGCAGGGTGAATACACAACCACACTCCATGACCTTACAAAAATCTGGACATGCTCTTGAGTTTGACTACCCTGGCAACAAGTTAACAGCAGCTACTCAGCCTTAAAAAGTCTATGGGTGGCTTTATGGCAAGCCATCTGCATTGACATCAGCTCCATGCCCCCATTGAAAGCATATTGGTGTCTTCAGCCATATGGTTGCCAACCCATGTCAGCCAAAGACCACAAGAAGCATTTTCATTACACACTAAGCAGGAAGACAAACAAGTGAAGCATGTCCCTGATTTACTAACAAAGAGATGAAGGGGTGCCACTGCCAAGTGTCACATTTCCCAGCTGTTTTATTAACATCAGGCAATCTCCCGCTGTTCAGTTTCCACAGGTTCGCCAACCTATTTGTTTTCCTGGAAACAGAACACACGAAGGAAGGTTAGATTGTCAGGCAGATCGATACCAAGCAAACCTCTTCATTAGGATTGCACATGAGTCCCCCAGTCTGATTTGGAGGTCAATTCAGGTTTTTTGGAATGTGTCTAAATTTAATCTGGAACCTGGAACTGCATCTGAACATTTTGCTTGGATGCTAATACAATTCAGGCTTGGCCAGTTTGACTTGGTTTTAAATTTGAGATCTGTCCAATTTTAGCTAACCTCTGTTTTGTTTTGACTTGACAATGACTAAAGAAGCTGAGGTCTAAGAAAATCCATCTTTCTGCTGCAGATGATTTGTCTATTCACCATAGTCTAACTTTTATTTCGTTCTCCCTCTTCCCCACACCTCACTTCAAATTAATCCTCTTAATACCAGAATTTTTCCCTTTGTGAATGTTCATTTAGGATAACTAGGGGCCACTATTTTGAATTATTCTTGAAAACTAAAGCACAGATAGCCATTTGGAATTTTTAAAAAGTATATGATATAACAAATCATTTTAAAACTAAAAATCAATAACATAAATATACAGATGAAACTCGGAAAATAAGAATATCGTGTAAATGTTCATTCAGTTCAGTAATGCAACTTAAAAGGTGAAACAAATATATGAGATAGACTCATTACATGCAAAGCATTACATGCATTACATGCAAATACATACATTTTTCGCCGTATAAGACGCTCCGGCATATAAGACGCACCCAATTTTAAAGGAGGAAAATCTAGAAAAAAAAGATTCTGAACCAAATACTGTACTAAAATATTTTATATCAACTGTATAAAGTAAACAGCAGTTTAAGAACAATTTTATGTCAACCATGTAACATATTAAGAACAATCTTTACTCTCATTAACAGTCAGTAAAGTCAGTAAACAGTGAAAGTAACAAAAATCAGTCTGTAATGTTTTTATTCGAACCCCAAGAATTCCTCTTCTTCGCTGCTATCAGAAATGAGGAAGGACAGATCCTCGCAGTCATTGTCATCACTTTCTTCCTCACTGGTGTCAAATAAGACGTCGTCTTCTGTTCCGTCCAAGGCATTACTAATGCCACACTTCTTGAAGGATTTTACAACAATGTCCTCCTTCACGGAGTCCCATGACCTTTTAACCCATTCACACACTTGTGTGATAGTGGGCCTCTTCATCCGCCCAGTAGGCGTCAGATCATGGTTCCCAGCTGCCATCCAGGTGTTCCACTCCTCACGCATCAGAACTTTGAATGGCTTGTTAATGGAAACGTCCAGAGGTTGCAGCTGGCTAGTGAGGCCACCAGGAATCACAGCTATTTGGGTTTTAACTTCCTTAAAGTTCTTTTTAGTATTTTCCGTAATGTGCGCTCTAAACTGGTCAAGCACCAACAAGGAAGATTTCTTCAGAAGACCGCCAGGACGTTTGGACCACACTTTGTCAATCCACAGCCTCATGCCATTTTCGTCCATCCACCCTTTATCGTGAACATGCACGACGACTCCCCGTGGGATTGTTTCTTTTGGGAACGTTTTCCTTTTAAAAATCAACATCGGAGGCAGTTTGGTACCATCGGCACAGCAGGACAGCACAACCGTGTAGTGGGTTTTCTCATGCCCTGAGGTTTTTACGGTTATGGTTTTTGCTCCTTTGTTATCTACGGTTCTGTTAGATGGCACATCAAACGTTAGCGGGACTTCATCCATGTTCCCGATCTGGCTAATTTCAAAGTTACCGGTATTCTTCTTCCTCGCATCAATAACAAACTTGTGAAAAGAAAGAATCTTTGATTCGTATTCCTTAGGCATTTTTTGTGCAATTCTGGTTTTGGTGCGCATAGAAAGGCCAGATCTCTTCATAAATCTATAGCACCACGATGGTGATCCGGTGAAATCCCGAATGCCTTTCTCCACAGCAATACGTCTGGCCTCATAGATTATCATTTTTGTTGAGACAGAAAGTCCATTTTGCCTGTGATGTGCGATCCACTCCTTCACTTCCACCTCTAACTCTGGCCACTTTGCAGTTGGTCCACGTAAGATGTGCTTGCCTTTATCCAACTTTTGGAGCTGATCCTCCTGTTTCCTCCACTCTCTTATCATTTTCTCAGTTGGAGGTGGCCCGAAGTGTCTCTCCGCTGCTCTATTCCCATGCTCCTTAGCAAATTTAATTACTTCCAGCTTGAAAGCAACTTTATATGCCATTCTCTTCTGCTTAGACATCTTGAGGAGATGGTACTATAATTTTTCTGCAAGAAATGTAACCCCCTCATATTTAATCGGGTGCTCTCTAACCCCCCATATTTCCTCTGGTGGTCTCGTAACCCCCTCATATTTCATCTGGTGCTCTCTAATCCCCATATTTAATCTGGTGGTCTCATAACCCCCTCATATGCCATCTGGTTTGCGTGAATGCTGCTGGAGAGAATGTTGTGGGATAGACTGCAGCCTTGGTTTACAGACTGTTACACTGACCACAAAGGGTAACATACATGTGTCATGAGAACAGCTATATTTGGAGAAGGCCAATGGCAAATTTATAATCATATGGGGGCACAGGAACAGCCATACTGCAACTTTAAATCATCAGTAAAATCAGCCAATGCTTGGCTTTAAATGTTCATTATGCTCTAAGCTCTCCTAGACCCTAGGTGTGTGTGTGTGCATGTGTATGCACATTTTACATTTCATTTACCCTGTAGTTGGTCCGCCTGATCACTTTCTCACATACACCATACACGTTGTCTGTGATCTACCCAGAAGGCACATTATGACGTAGGGAGGGCGGTGTGTCTTCTCCCCGTGATTTGGGGGCGGAGCTTGTGGAGCCATTCTTCTGCCCATCAATCATGGGCATCCAATAGACTAGTGGGGGAGGAGCAAGACCGGCAGTATGAGGTAGGGAGGGCGGTATCTTCTCCCCGGGATTCGGGGGCGGAGCTTTGGCGGATCAATCCTTCTGCCCATCAATCACGGGCATCCAATCAACTAGGAGCGGGGCGGGGCAGAGTACGGACAGCAGTAAGCATTGGCTGGAGGAGGCGGAACGAGGAGGCAGACATGCGGACATTTCAGGGCAGCATGGATTGATCGGGTGCCCGGGAGATATGCAGAGAAGCGGCGAAATTGTGCCCACACTGCCCAGCAAGGAGTGAGACTGCTCGGGGAGACATGAGGAGACGCAGCCTGCGCTGATGGATGGAGGTACCGGTAGTAAGCTCAGCATGATGCCCGTGCAGCACATGGTTAGACTGTCGGGAGGGGGGCATGGCGCGCTATAGGAGGGAGAGGGAAGCCCGAACACACACAGCCTGGCCGTGCAGGGAGGGTCACAGAAGTCACCACAGCCCGCAGTACATGCCCCAAATCCAGCCCGCAGCACACACTGCATAAGGAGAGGACTGCGAGCAAGCGCCACACAAAGTTGGGGGCAGTTTTAATGCATGTAAAATGTGTATTTGCCGTATAAGATGCACCAACTTTCCCCCCCCCAGTTTTGGGGAAGAAAAAGTGCATCTTATACGGCGAAAAATACGGTAGTTCAAACCTTACTTTGTTATTATATTGATGCTTATGGCTTACAGCTTATGAAAACCCCAACCCCCCAATCATCACATAATCTCATGTTCTCTGAATGCCATGATCATCACAATTATAACGAATTAAGGACTGCAGTGGCTCAAGAGGCTAAGATGCTGACTGGGAGACAGAAGGTCAGCAGTTCGATTTCCAAGTACTGCAGGATGGAATGAGCTCTTGTATTTGTCCCAGCTCCTGCCAACCTAGCAGTTCGAAAACAAGAAATTGCAAGTAGATAAATAGGGACCACTTCGGTGGGAAGGAAACAGTGTTCCGTGCACTCCGGTGTCTAGTCATGCCTGCCACATGACCACGGAAACGTCTGCAGAAGCAGACAGCGCTTGCTCTTTGCCTTTGAAACAGAGATGAGCACTACACCCTGTAAAAGGCTCCCTGCACTGCTGAACAGAGAGATGTTTATTATAGTGTTGAGGCAGGCACAAACCAACCCTGCATAGTGGCCTGTCTATGATCTTTTGGCCTAAGGAGGGCTGTTTTTTCTTGAGAGGTTTTACTGCTTCAGCAGACAGCGTTTTGAGATGCGCTGGCCTCTCGCTATCCAGAACTATCTGGCAATTAAAAATGACGATGCTGTACTTGTAGAGATGTCCAGTATTCCTAGATAACAGTTTTATGCCTCCTCCCTCTTATGACACTTTCAGAGTCCAGCTAACCAGTGGTTGGATAAAAGTTACCTCACCAGGAAGAGACTCCAGCAAACTGATAACACTTCTCTTCAAGGAAACGAAACCTTAACGAAGTCTTCTTCTCCCTTGGAATTCATTCCTCCTGACAGAGACCTTAATTTGTAGCCTCCCTCTCCCTTGGTCTTATATGCTGGATTCTAAAAATTCCCCTCTTTAAGGTTTGAGGAGAATAAAAGTACACTACTACGTTCCTTCAAATATAGCAGCTTTTTATTGGTACAAAAATGAAATAAAATAGCAGACGGATAAAGGCAGTTCAAATAAAACACAAACCATAAAAGAAATAGAAATCGCTATACTAGCTAAGTAGATAAAAAGTTGGGCTTTCGGAGCCCCCATGAATATTAGACTTGAGGGCTAACATTGAAGGCATATTGAAATAGAAAAATGGGCAGAGGGACCCCAGGCCGTGGGGTGTCTGCTGCTGAGATGCTAAAACTCTCAGTTTATATATGTTTTTCCCCGCTCACACCTCCCATCTCAAGTATGTGAAAATTCCCGAAATATGACGTGAGAAGACAGATGGCTGGACACCTGGACATCCAGCTGCGTGTTATGCACCTGGATATTACATGAGATGGTTATCTTAGATTCCATCTTGGCATCTTCATGTGATAGATCAAACTGTCATTTCCCAGACTAAGTGTCCTTGAAACTGGCGTCCATGAGAAAGTGGGTGCGTGGGGCACTAACTAATACCTGGGTTTGCAGCAATCTACTTGATTGACATTATATCTAAGCACTAATTGGCTAAACATTCCTCTACTTCACATAGAGTAAATGAAAAATTAATGGCATCCTTTGAATTCCCATTACACACCCTAAAGTCAGATATAACTGGCTTTCTTTTTTTTAAAAAAAATATTTTTATAAACTATTAACAAAATAGCAACATCACGTAAACATAGACAAAATTACATCATAACATCAAAACATGAAACCCCCATTCCCAACCCAAGAGAATAACATATGTAGCATTGAACCCTTTTTAAAACTAGCATCCACCTATGCTGTAGGTTGAGAACATAACACCCGTGCTTTCATTGGGGTCTGCAGTGAGTCACAGATGTCACATTATGTTTTATATCCTCCAAAACTGGAGTGTATGTGGGCCAGATTTAATTCCTTCCTCATTAGTTAATGCATATTGTATAAATGGCTTCCAAATTTCCCAAAAGGAGGTTTTCATCTTTAAACCTTGTTTTTGGTGGATTAGACTGGTTAATATATCATTTAACACTAGCTGCCAAACTCCTACATACCATCTTTTCCTATTCAAGTCCTCCTTGTTCTTCCATTCTTGCACTATTAACTATCTAGCAACTAGTAATAATGCTAAAACTAACTCTTTCTTACACTCTTCCAAATTTAATTCTTCAACCTCCCCTAATATAGCATGTTTAGTTTCCAGGTTTATTGATGCATTTAGGATATTATTTATTTCTTCCTCTATCAATTTCCAAAATGTGCTTGTTTTTTCACATAACCACCACATATGAATATAAGAGCCTTTCTCTTTATTACACCTCCAACATAAATCTGATTTGTTACTATTTATTTGATGAATTTTAATTGGGGTAAAATACCATCTCCAAAGAACTTTACATGTATGTTCTTTTTCCTAGATTGACATTGTTTTCATAATTCTATTTTTCCATTTTTTCCTCCAATTTTCTTCTTTAATTGTGATTCTCAGATCTTCCTCCCAAATTCGTTTAAGCATGCATTGGGTTTCTTCCCCTGGGATTAGTAATTGATATATTTTACCCGCTAAACCTTGTAATTTTATTTTCCCCTTCCTTACTTCCAATACCAGATCTTCGAAGGGTGTTGTTGCTCTCCTCTCTCTTTTTATTTCCCTTATAGATCGATCCCATCCCTCCATTTGCTTTTCCTGCAACCAATTTAAATTCAATTTATTATATATTTATTTTCTACATTTTCTAATCTAGTCTATACTTAGTAATACTTTATTTTGCATTAGAATGTATCTTATTTTCCTTGATGGTATTAGTGGGCAGTCCTGAATGTCTAAAATATATATTATAGGGGAATGATTTGGAGCCAATTTACTTTTAATTCCCTTCCATATGAGTGAAAAATTATTAATTATTGGTTTATTGTGTACCTGAGATAAGAACATCCCACCCCTCAGCTTTTTAAATTCTACATGTTCCGTTTCATATGGTAGTTCACATTGTTGAATTAGTAATTTTATTATTCTCTTTAAGTGAAAAGTTTGGTAATAAATGTTGATGTTTGATATATTTAGTCCTCCGTATTTATTCATTTTTATACCACAATCCTTTACTAATTCTCGTTTTTTCCCCCATTATTACAAACTTCATTTACCAATTTTTGTCAACTACTAAGTTCCAATTCTTTAATTTTAACTGGGAGATTTTCGAATAAAAAATATTTTTGGCATAATTTTCATTTTGCAAATATTAATCCTCCCAAACCATGAAACTTTTAGCCATTTTATTTGATCTACTAATAGTTTTAAATCACTTCTTACTTTATTAAAGTTAATCTTGTATAGTTCCTTCATTTCTTCTGTGACATATATGCCAAGGTACTTCAATTTGTCCTTCATAGTAATATTATATTTTCCTGTAATCTTTCTTTTTTCTGCTTGTGATAAATTACATGTAATGGCCTCTGTTTTTGACCAATTAATTCTTAATCCTGTAACGTCTTCAAAGGTATTTAGATGGGTTTGGACTCTTCTTATATTGTCCAAAGGATCTTTAATCACAAACAGAGTATCATCAGCAAATAGGCTTATTTTTTATTTCCTACTCCTACTAACTCATCATTCTGCCTTATTTCATTTGCAAGTAATTCCATAACCAGTATAAATAACAATGGGGATAGTGGGCAGCCTTGTCTTGTTCCTGCATTGATATTAATTTCCTTGCTTAACCGATTATTCATTTTAATTTTGGTCTTACTATCTTTGTATAATTGATCTGTCACATGTCTGAATTTAGGGCCGAACTGTAATTTTTTACATATTCCCTTTATCGTTTTCCACTGGATTGAATCAAAGGCTTTGTAGATGTCTAATGCTAAGATACAAATTTTTCGTTTCCTCTTTTTTATTATGTCGATGATGTTAACTAATCAACTTATTAATTTACCCATTTGCCTACCTTTGCCAAACCTGTCTGATCCTCTCCAATATATAAATTTAAGAAATTATTAAGTCGATTGTTCATTATGGAAGTGAAAATTTTCGCATCTTGATTTAATAACAAGATTGGCCTGTATGCATCTATCCTCTCTTTATCCTTACCAGGCTTTGGCATTAGCGCCGTTATTGAATGGCTCCAAGATTTTGGAATCTCACCTCCTTCCAATATGTAATTATATAAAAAAATTATTTGGGAATCAGTACTTCTTGACATTCTTTGTAAAATTCTGATGGGAGGCTGTCCTCTCCAGGTGTCTTATCCTTTTTTAATTTACTAATCACATCTTCAATTTCCTTGTCTTTTATATCTTGTTCCTTTAAATTTATATGTTCCTCTTTGAATTGAACTGTCCAATTTTTATCCTAGCAGGATCTTAACATATTATCATTAATTTTATATTATTTATATAATTTCGCAAAAAATTATTCTGCTATTAATAATTTATCCTCCATTTTATGCTGTCTTTTACCTCCTTTGTCCATTAACGTCTCTATTTGTCCCTTGCTTTTTTTTGCCGAACTGTTTTTGCCAGATTTCTCATATCTTTATTATTGAATTCAAAATCGTTCCTTTTTAAATATGCCATGTCCTTCTTAACCTTTTCAACCTCTGCCGCTATTGTTTCCTTTTTTAGTGTTTGTAATTTATTCCAAATCGCTTCGCTTCCCATATCCATGTGTTTTCTTTCTAACTCTTTTATATCCTGATCCCTTTTGATTGCTTGCCTATTCAATTCTCTATTGTAAATAGCTTTCTCTTGTATATAATCCCCTCTAAAAACGGCCTTCATCGCATCCCACAAAATATGCAATTTCACTTCCCCAGTGTCATTATTTTCCCAATTCATTGTCCATTTGTTTATTAGTCTTTTTAATCAATTCATTATTAAGTAATTTAGTATCCATTCTCCATAATTTACTTTGATATATTCTATTTGCTAATCATATTTCTAACATAATCATCATGTGATCTGAAAGTTTAAAATTACCTATCTTGAAATCTTCATATTTTCCAACACAAAAAATAGTCCAATCGTGAATATGATTTATACTTTGAGGGGGAAAAGGTATATACTTTTTCTTTACCCTTTATTGCTCTCCACACATCTTTAGGTCCTAGCTTCCCCATCCATTTATCAACTAATTTATACTAAATTTTCCTGGCATTAGTAGGCTTTGATGCATCTAATGCTGATCTTGTTAAATTAAAATCACCCGTATAATTAAGTTTAATGAGCTTTCTTTTTTTTATAATGGGTAACATTTTGTCCAGGAAAAACCCCTGAACCTTAATAGGTGTATATACATTTACCAGTGTAAATTCTTCCTCCTCTATTCTACCTTTTAACAATTGAAATCTACCCTCCTTGTCTTTAATACTTTTGGACATTGAGAAATCTAGTTTATTTGATATTAACATAGCCACTCCTCTTGAATTGGACGATCCCCAACTTTTCTCATATATTTCCATTCCTTTTACATAAATATTGTTTTTATTTTCATTTTTTGATGAGTTTTTTGGAGGAAAATATCTGCTTTTTCTCTTCTCAATGCCCCTTCCAATCTTTTCCTTTTCATTTGATTCCCTAGACCCTTGACGTTCCATGAAATAATTTTTAACTTTTTAAACATACATAATTAGTGCTCTCTCTACTGTCACTGCAAATCCCCCCACAGTGTGAAAAAAACAATAAATAACAGAAAATGACACTTTCTTCCTCCAAACACATTATAAACAAAACAATACAAAAAATGAAGAAAAAGGAGAAAAAAGGAGAAAGAGAAAAAATTGCTAACTTCCCCACTTTCCTACTGAAAAGTGACCTTTGAAAACAAAGAGGGGAGGGGGTTGTGGGTGACGGATGTAACTTATGACTTAATATCCATTACTTGTTCATTACATATTACTTTATTACAAACGGTTAGCCTCGATTTTAATAACAAAATAGTCCTTTAAATTGGTTCCTATTTACTTCCTCCTTCTGCACCTGTGACCTCTTCCTCTTCTCTCTCCACTGTGGAGGTTGTTCCTGCATTTATCAGGGTTTCTTTAAGTTGCCTTCATTCGCAAGATCCCTTTTCTATTGCCTTTGTCATAATATCCAATCCATAGGAATCTTTCCTAATCCAAAAAAATTTCCCCTGTTCAACAAAACTTAGTTGTTTATGCGACCACCACTTATATGGTATACCCTTTTCTCACAGTTTCTTCGTGATTGGTTTTATTTGTAATCTCCAAATACATTCTTCTAAAGCAATATCTTTGTAAATGTTGGTCTTTACACCCTCCATTTCTAAAGCTTCAGTTCTCAAAGATTTAGCATGTTTCATTATATTTAATTTTTGACCCAAGTTGGTAAATTTAAGTAAAACATTTCTAGGTCCTTCCCTATTCTTTTCTTGACCTAGTCTATACACAATCTCTATCCATATAACTAAAATCAAGGTCCAGTGCTGTATGCTCCTTATACAAATCCACACCCCTGCACCAATTGCACTGAAACTCAGCACATACGTACCTTGGGCTGAAGAGATGGTCACTGCAGGGGTGTTAAGCCCCATGTGGAGGGGTATGCCCCCTAAATCAATCCACAAAGGGGACACCTTCACCAACAGGAAAAAAGCAAGGGAAAAAAGCCAACCAGGAGGATTGTGATGTCATCGTTACAGCTCAAACAATTCCCAGCTGACCAGATCTGGGGCTCCATGACATCACAGGGCTCCCTCATACAAAGCAACACCCCTGCACTGATTGCGCTGGAAACTGCATGCATGCCTACCTTCAACGTCTGGGGTGGCTGGCGTGGGTAACCGGCAGCCCTCCTTAGGGTCCTTGCCCCCAAAAAGGGACTGTAACACACACACCCCAGCTGGCAGAAATGACCAGGGAAGGTGACTACACATGCGCAAGAATCCATGCATGTGCCTAACCCTGCCTGGCATGTGTGAAATTCCATGCATGCACCAAAGTCTGCTTGGTGTTCCAGGTGACGCACTGCCTAGCCACCAGTATGGATGGTGGCAATTACAGCCGCCCCTGCCCCAGCGACTACTGTTGGTGGACGGCCACTGTGGCATGGTTCCTCTGCACTCCTGAGGCACACCTCGGGGGGGAGAACCCACAGCCAGGGGGCAGGCAGAGGACGGGACTGGGATGCCACCTTCCACAGGCCTCTGCCCCCCCATGAGTCCTCTGCCTACCCACCCAAATGAAGCCTCCCTTCCACCTGACACAACCCATGGGAGGACGGAGGGGTCGGGCTGTGATGGCTACCCACTGACTGTAGTCGCTGTGGAGACCGCCGGTGGTGGCCAGAGTCAGGCTGAGATGATGCCTCACGGCCGCAACAGCAGACCAAAAGGTAAGGCAGCTGGGGTGGGGGGTGGGCCCGGGTCTCTCATTGGCCTGGGTAGGGTACCACATGGCAATGCCGGGTCCTCTGCTAGTATCTTCTGAACCCAACTCTTCTCCTATTTCCAGTGCATTAATCCAGGCTAACAATCTTTTCCTTAAATTGTCTGGGTTCCGTTCTGGTATATTCCTAATAATTACATTATTTCTTCTTGCTTGTTCTTCCAGACTTTCCAGCCTTCTATCATATTGGGGTTTTTTTAATAAATTTTTATTAAATTTTTCAAAAATATACAAACGTACAAAAACAATACATCATAAAAATACATATATTTCACAAAAAATAATCAACATATCCGATAATTGATCCAATACATTTTTATACCCATCTTTATAGTAAAACATCCCGTAAAAAGAAGATTAACATTTCATTATGATTTAGTAGTTAACATCTAACCTACTCTTTCTATCATATTGTTTCTGTCTCTCATCTTTTATCTGTGCCTGTTCTTTAACCTCTTTTAATTCATGCTTCATTTCCCAAACTTCTTTCCCAATTGCATTAAATCCCTCTTTCAATTCCTCTATTTTCTGTAGCCTGTGGTACATTCCTTTTTGGTACATTTAATTGCCTGGGTAATGCTTTCTTTTACTTCTTTTTGGAATTTCTGATTATCTTTTAGTCGTTGATCCTCCAATTTTTGAAGCCTGATTTGAAGTTCTTCTTCTAATTTATCAAACCTAGCACTAAATTTCCCCTTAAATCATTCAAATCTGGGCTTGGACCCCTTTCACAAATCGGTTCTTCCTCTGCCCCCTTTGCCTTCCCTTTATCGATCCCTTTTTTCTTGGTGGTCATCTGAACTTCTACCACTTCTCCACTAAACATATCCTGTCTGCCCTCACCTTCTTGTTCTTTATGCCCCTCTTGTTGCTCTCGCAACTCTTGTTGTTTAATTTTTAGCTTCCTTTCCTCCACCATCTTCCTCAATTGTTCCAATTCTTAGATCTCCTTAATCTCCTCCTTCAATTATCTCCTCTCCCCCTCTTCCTGTTCTTTCCTCTCCAATCTTCCCATTCTAATCCAAGTCACATCTTGTTTAGAAGTGATAAATTTTTACTCATTAATACTATAATCCTATATTGTTAATATCCCCATTTAGCTGTAAACAGGTATAAGAGTACTTATTGAATAAAAAGGGGTTATGAAAAAAAATTAGCTGGAAGACAACACTAAAATTAATTATTTTTTAAAGGGAATTTCCAACTCTTTCCCTCCCTTAATCCGCCCCTTTGGAAATGTAACCAGGTGCTACAGTACATGAAATAAGGCCAACTTATGCAACTGTATCACCAGCTGATAAAGTCCTGGACCTACACTGTATCTTCCATTAAGCAAACTCTTTTCTTGCTGTTGTTCTCTCTTTTTCCAGATCGCTATTTTCACTTTTTTGCTGAGTGTCCCAATCCCCTCTCAGTTATTCATCAGTCCCTTAGATCAGCTAATTCCATGAAAGGCTTTCTCTCAAATGGCTTTTTCCAACTGTCTACTGTCCAGTTCAATAAAAGTCAAATTCAAATGTTCCCACAACCACAATCTGCTAACCGCAATCCACAAAGATCCCCAGAGCTCAGAATCCGCAATATTCAATTTTTTAATTCCCCAGTCTGCTCTGTCTACTATAATCACCGGAACTTGTTATTTCTTGTCTTCTCAACACTGCCTCTCTCGCCGAGAGTCCATCCACATCATTCACCTCCTACGTATTCAATGGCAGTCTTGTCCTGGGCATTCTCCAGTCCTCCGTTCCTCCTTACTTTATTCCAGATTCACCATTTTGCCTTGGCTCCAGCCGAGTCCAGTATTATACAGTATTATACATCTACTGTGGTTGGAGAGTAAGACGTCCAGCCCTAGGCCACTCCAATCTGGGGTGCCTCAGGGCTCGGTGCTGTCTCCTCTCCTATTTAATATCTACATGAAACCTCTGGATGAGATCACGGGGCGCGGTACCATCAGTACACAGATGACACCCAAGTGTACATCTCGTCTTGTGGTGATCCCAGTGATGCTGTCAAAGTCCTGTCCGAGTGCCTGGCGGCTGTTGGGGTCTGGATGGAGGACAACGGATTATTACTGAACCCTGGCAAGACTGAGTGGCTATGGATTAGGGGCCCGGTGTTATCTCGGGAGCTACCATTGTTGGTTTTGGATGGGGCTAGTCTGCCCCAGACAGATCCGGTGCACAACTTGGGGGTCCTCCTGGACTCATGACTGCTGCTTGAAGATCAGGTAGCGGCCATGGTCAGGAGGGCTTTTGCCCAACTTTGGGTGATTCGCCAGTTGCACCCGCTCCTAGACCGGGACTCCTTACTCATGGTCACGCATGCTCTGGTCACCTCTAGACTAGATTATTGCAATGTGCTCTACATGGGGCTGCCCTTGACGACCATCCGGAGGCTGCAGTTGGTCCAGAATGCGGCTGCTCGGGTGGTGATGGGGTGCGGGCGTTATGCTCGCACCTTACCACTGCTTCAGGAGCTGCACTGGCTTCCAATTTGCCTCCGGGTGCAATTCAAGGTGCTGGTCATTACCTTTAAAGCCCTATATGGTAGTGGGCCAGGATACCTAAGAGATCACATCGCTCCAAGAACGTCTGTCCGTCCAGAGCAGACCGGAGGGGCTCTCTGCTTGTACCATCTGCTAGAGGGGCCCGTCTCTCTAGCACAAGAAGGAGGACGTTCTCTGTGTCCGCTCTGGCCCTATGGAACCTCCTGCCAGTGGAACTAAGGCCGCAGACGGAATTGCTGCCCTTCAGGAAAGATCTGAAAACATGGATGGCGGGGCAGGTGTGGGGTCCTGAAGATGTCATGACCCCCACCTGCTGGTTGGTTTAATATCAAAGTAATCTTCTACTTTTTAATGTGTGGGGGTTTTAGCAGGGTAATCTGTTTAATGGGGTTGTTCTTGTTTTAAGGGTTTTAAGATTGTATGCCGCCCAGAGTCTTTGTGAGTTGGGCGGCTATATAAATATGAATATAAACAAATAAATAAATAAATAAATACTTCCGTTCAAGTTCAAACTCTGATAAACTTTATCCCACCATAAGTCTCTTCAATTTGAGCAGACTGCTCTGGTTCCTTCCCACCCTTTTCTTGTTTTTCCAAATTTCACCAAATCAGAATTAGATAGTCAACTTCAACTCTTGTCTCCTCTTTAGCCACTCGCCTTGCCCCCCTCCATTCCCCGACAGAGTCAATCCGAGCTTACCCCGAACAGCTCACGAACATGGGAGTCGGGAGTCTGCGGAGTTGGGTGCTGGTATCTAAGGAAGTTGATAGCTAAAACGTCCACTGTGTCCAACAACGGAGAGCTATGAGGTCTCACAGCACGACTTATGCTCTCAGTTCAACAGGTCTCGCAAGCCTCACCAGGGAATCACTGTGTCTTGCGGCTTGCTGGAATCCGCCAGTTATCTCAGCGGTCTCAAAATGATCAAAACCCTTGTTTGCTCTATTTGATAACAGCCACCTTCTAGATTCTTTTTAAGGTGTTTTAAGCCAAATTGGAGTCTCTAAATCTCCCCTTTCTACTGCTTCTCATGGCTCACCTTTCAGAACTAATGGAAAAGACAGCCAGTCAATCCGCCATAATGCCATGCCCCTCAGATATGACTGGCTTTCGAGCAAGGGAAACCATTACCTTTACCTAAGGCATGACATCTCTCGCTTTGCATGTAGTGAGTCTATCTCATATATTTGTTTCACCTTTTAAGTGAAATGAATGAACATTTACACGATATTCTAATTTTCTGAGTTTCACATGTAATGGTGTGCAATAGAATATAAGTCATTAGAATGGATGGAAATGAAGTGAAATCTCAAACATTAGATCCTATGGTCTGATTGATGCTGTAATTCAACTACAGTTGCAGGGACCAACGGTGTAATTGTTCAAATAGAGCACTGTAACACTTTCAACAAAAATGACTCTGTAAAAGGAGGATGAGGCTCAATGGCTGAAGTTTCATTTGTTTGCTATATGTTTTTTAAACTACATCAGTTGACAGTTGTTAGGCTCTAAAGAGACTGCATTTGAGGCTACGTTCGACGTGAGATTGTAACGAACTATAATACTTCTGATGAAGATTCTGTACCGAAAAACCAATTACAGAATCAGGTTTCTTAGATTATCAGTGAGAAGTGAATCTAACGAGTACTTTACACCTTTTTTGGACTTTTGAAAAGTACAGCATTGTTTACAAAGAGTAAAACACATATCATTTTTGGACAAAATTTATTGCATTTGCCTCAAACAGGTTTCATGGTTTTGCAATTCATATTATAAGCACGACAGAATATGTGTTGTGAGAGACAGCTGAAAATTACAATTACAGTTATGTTCTTCTTCTATGTCTAGGTCAGATGTTAAACTGCCAAAATGAAGCCACTTTTGGAGAATTCATTCCATAGTTCCTTTTGCCTGTCCTAGTGTGAGAAAGATTAGCTGGGCACAGCCCTGTTGCCATTGTCCAGGGTATGCCCAATTGTGGTTCAAAAATACCACAATTATTGAAGAGACTCTTTCTGTGCACCCCAACAGTCATGTTGATACTCATGAACTTTAAATGAGGAAAAAGCTATCCCCAAAAAAATATCGAGGAGTCAAAAGAGGCAAATCTGAGGTTTTCATCTGATCCCATAACCATTTTGCTAGGCTTAACAACTATTTAGCAAACTGCCAACCTTCCACCCATTCTCTCCTCTGCCAGCAATATCCCATGCCTAAATGAAGAAATCCATGGCCAGATCTTTCCGCCAGCAGAACTGGTTTCTTATTTTTATAGTTAATTCATTTTGCTCTCTTTCTGTCTCAATCTACGAATTTTGTATACTGTATTCATATACAGTTTAGCATAATCAGAACTGTTATTGCAAGCTGTTTTACTTTATAATGCTATTTTGTGTGCCAAGTGGTCTACATCCATTTATTCTGCCTAGCTGGATGAGACTCACTAAATCAATGGCTGAAAAGTCAGTCAGCACTCCCTATAATAATAATTTCATGTCAGAAATTATTCAGGGTTCAAAGGATTTTTGCTGGAGAAACTCTGCTCAGAGGAAGCCTGAATGAGGCTCCTTTCATGTCCCCAAGAGCTGGGAGAGAGACAGGCATTCAAACTGTCCTGAAATACCCAGGTTTCGAACTGCGGACTTGCCAGCCTTCCAGCTAACAAGGTGAGCTTCTTAACCAGTGAAGCCATCACAGCCCCTAGTTTTCAATGATTTTTCTCCTTGGTAAATGGTTGAAATATCTGTTCAAAGATTTAGTTGCAGATAGTGAGGACATTAAGATAAAAAACCTTTTGCTGCTTCTGGTCCTTCTCTTTCCTCTTTAGATCTACACAGCATTAAATGCAGCCCTTGAACACTTATCTGAGATTTAATTTCACCCTTGGGCCTAAAAATACCCATTCCCCAAATTAAATCTGCCTCTTGTTTTTTCTGTTATGCTTACCTCTCTTAGACTCACCACAGGAAGCCTGCTTCTATGGAAAATGCCTGTACTCACCTGCGCTTTTAGCAGTCATTTCTCAACTACAGGGTGAAAAAGCCCTGCTTACATTAATTTCAGGAGCTATTTTTATGAGTATCGTATTTTATTGTGATAGGAGACTTTACTGCAAGTCATTTGCAGGTTAAGGTGTTTTTTCCTAATCTATCAATAATTTCTTCTCTATCCTTCTTCCATCCCAAAATTATTTTCAGTACTTCTTCATTGCCCTGCCCTGACACTTTGGCTTTATGGTATTCTCGGTACTCATTCTGCAGTTTGGAGAGTTGTTCTTTTCTTTCTTCTCCCTTAAATTCTACTTTCGTGAAGAAATGGGTGTCCACATCTGCATCACCAAATAAAGAGGATATCAATAACCTGAAAAGAAGACAAAAGAGGTTGCTAGTTTGTGGGAAATTGCAGGTGCAAATTTATATCTTCGTTACCTTGGATACCTTAGAATCGTTATTCGGCGGGCAGTCCGAGCATTGGTAGACGTCTCTGCAATGACATTCCACACATACAAATGGACTTGTAAAATCAAGTCCATCTGCATGCGTTTTTTTAGCCATTTAGATATCATGTCACCTGCTGGCTAGGTCCAGACCATGACGTCTGCCCTCCACTTTCACCTGGCCTAAGGGATCCGACCAAGGATGCTTTAGTGAGTTTTAGTCCTGGCCTAACATCATTGACAAGAGATGGGCAGCACTGCCTAGTTAGACCGCTCAAGCCCCCGTGCCCTAGCAAGGCTCTCACCTGCGTACATAGGTTATTAATTAAGAGTTGAATAAGCAAGTCCTGTAATACTTTACTGTTCACAGTGAAGAAGATGGAATATTAAAATGCAAACCAAACTACTCCATGAGATGCCAGAGCCAGATTTTATGGCACAGCACAATTGGTCATAAAAACATGTTGGGGCAATTCTTTTTTTGCTTCCATAAAACCTGCTTCCGAAACCTAGCTGAAGTGTTGATTGATTTGATTTGATTTAATTTATTCAATTTGTATGCCGCCCACTCAGCATACGCCGACTCAGGGCAGCTCACAAAAATCACAACATAAACCAACAATATACAAAGTAAATACACAATTATACAATATACAAAATTCTATCTACAAAAAACAACACATTATAATATACAACAACACAGTACAATACTATAATATGATAATAAAGTCACAACCACATAGAAAAATTCCTAAAACAAAGTCCAGGGATGGGGTGGCAGGCGTCCTCAGCCTCAAGGCAGGAACGTCTTCTGTCACTAGAACAAGACAACAGAGTACAAAATACAATAGAACACAGTAGCTCTCAAGGCAAGTGTGACATCTCATTTTATAATTACAGCAATCTTGAGAAACAAATTCGACTGGAGGATCAGTGATTGCCAAATATCATGGTTGAACAGCAATGTGAAATGTTGTTTCCTTGGTCCAAGCCAAATATTTTGTCCTTCTATTGTTTTAAATATGAAGAGCAGGAAAAGAAGATGATCCACACTGTGCTATAGTTTGCTTTTTCAGACGTAGGCCAGGGAAGCTACAGATGCAAAAGGAGGGATGGTGGTTTCTTGAGATTTAAAACAGTACACTTAGGGATGCCTTGAGACCAAGTGACCTGTGTACCTGCTAAGCATTACATGCAGATGATCTCTATGCATGCACACCTCAAATGTCCCAATCCTCCCTTTCGATTCACCTCACAAGGTTCCACCAAGCCAACTGTTTCTACTGCATGGGTGTAGTTTGGGGGCATAGAAGATGCCACCCTCCGAGGAATAGCAAGCTACTAATGATGAGGAAAATGAATGGCACTTATTTTGTAATCCATGCATCCTACGGCACAAACCAGTGAAAGAGGGAATAACTGTTCTGTTGTTTCCTTTATTCAATTTCCTCCCTCTTCTCTCCTAAAATCCATCTTCTCCTGTCACTACCAATGCCCAAAGGGTAGTGGGTGGCTGAAGCTTATAGGCTGAGATGACGACCCTCTTTGGATACGCAGCAGGGTTTTAGACACATCGGCACAGAAAATTGCCAAGCCATCTATTTATTGCAAGACTCTAAGGGGCACATCAAAGGGGAGGATATTACAAAGGAAAGAAAATAAATAAACCTCCAACTGTTAGTTGATGAAGTGAGAGCATATTGAATTAAGTCACAGCATACACTTTACTAAGGTCACATTAATGAATAGCTTAATTCTAAAATTATAAATTAATTCATGCGGTTTTTGCTTTGTGGGCAACTGTTCTTTTTTGGATCCAATGCACATGGATACAGACACATGATATAGGGGAAAGGAGCTGAGGTACTATCCCTATAACAGCACCTGCTGATTAATGGTGTTATTTGCACATCAGCATTCCATGCACTCCGGTATTTAGGCATGGCTGCCACATGTCCACGGAAACATCTGCAAACACACACAGCACTGGCTCTTTGGCTATAAACAGAGATGAGCACTGTACCCTAGAATTGGATATGACTGGCTTTTGAGCAAGGATGACCTTTACCTTTGCACAATAGGATTACTCTACTTTTTTATTGTGTCAGAAGCACACAAAGGTGTCTTCTGATTTGAAAGGATTTTTGCTGGAGGAACTCTGCTCAGGGGACACCCGAATGAGGCTCCTTTCATGTCCCCAATATATTTTCCCACCCATGTGGTCCCCGTTTATCTACTTGTAATTTATTGCTTTCAAACTGCTAGGTTGGCAGGAGCTGGGACAGAGACGGGTGCTCATTCCATCATGTAGCACTCAGGTCTTGAACTGCCAACTTGCAGACCTTCCAGTTAACAAGGCAACCTTCTTAACCACTGAGCCACCACAGTCGTACTCTACTGATCAAATTGTTTCTTGTACAGATAGGTTCTCTGAAAAATAGAGGACTTAGTATGCCTATAAACAATGTCCTATGTGAAGATTTCACACAGATTTGTCTTGCTGTGAATCCATGAATTTGGGAGTTAAAATGATGTGCTCACAATCTGGTGCATTTTATATGAAATTGAAAACAGGGTGTTGTTGGTTTGTTGTTGGTTTTTGAAAGTAGGAAGGCATGCTTCACTCATTCTCAGCAACTCACATGGGTTGTTTCAATAGTCTTTACATCGAATGTGATGTACAGGTGAAACTTGGAAAATTAGAATATCGTGCAAATGTTCATTCATTTCACTTAAAAGGTGAAACAAATATATGAGATAGACTCACTACATGCAAAGCGAGAGATGTCATGCCTTAGGTAAAGGTAATGGTTTCCCTTGCTCGAAAGCCAGTCATATCTGAGGGGCATGGCATTATGGCAATTCAATCCCAAATACTCAGCACAGACCTATTCTATATGAGATTAACTCAGCTATCTGACCTCAATCTATACCATTCCAAAGGAGCAATCATTTTCAAAAAGACCAACTGGGAAACGTTTACTAAAATGCTAGATGCATCTATGCTTCAAACTGCCTCTCAGAGAACTACAATCAAATTATATTTTCAATTCTGGAATGTTCTCATGCCTCCCTTCCAAGAAGGTGCCAGGATCCAGGATCCTTTATTAACTGATTAGTCATCTGACCATATCAGGTTAAAATGTGATAAAATACAGTATATTAGAAAAATATGATTACAAAAACAGAATAAAACAGATTAAAAATAGGATGATACAATCACAATAAAATGAGATATAAGATTTACTCAATAAAATTCATCCTCTTTGCATGCATCACCTCTGTATCCTAGAGCAGTGATGGTGAACCTTGGCACTCCAGGTGTTCTTGGACTTCAATTACCAGAAGCCCGTCAGCACTCCTGCTGATCAGGGATTCTGGGAATTGAAGTTCAAGAATAACTGGAGTGCCAAGGTTCACCATCACTGTCCTAGAGGATACCAGACCATCTACATCCCAGGTCTCACTCCAGAAACACGTCTAATATTTAGATTATATTTCACACTTCAAAGAAAATTCTTTGAATGAACATATGATGAATGTTGGGAGAATTGTGATCTCGACCCATGTAGAAACAGAAATAACTCACTGGATAGGCACCGTAAGAGTGCTTGACATGGCAAGAAGCAGTCAGAAAGCTCAAAGACTACTGAGAAGATGTAACAATTATCCAAACAAAAGGATGCTGCAGATATAACCCCAAACCAAACAGGACACCAACCAATTTTGGCAAGCAAGACCAATCAACACATAATAAAAATAAACATAAAAGGGATATTCGGAGTATATCCAATGGCCTTTCTACTGCCTTCATATTGGTAAGACCCACCGAAAAAAGAGGGAAGGCGAGAGGGGGAAAGGCAAAAGAAAACAAAATGTCAATCAACAATAAGTACTCTATTGTCAATTTAGAATTAAGATTAGACCCTGCTTTTGGAAGCAGTAATTTGTTCAGTTATCTTCGTCTGCACTGGCAAAGAGAAAATGTGAATGCTGGAGAGAGTACAGTAGATCAATATCTGGAGGACATTAAAGGCAACTGAGAAATTGGCTGATAACTATGCGGATCTCGTGCAGTCCTACCTTCCTGAAAGGGTAATTAAAGCCATAGTCTAATTAACATGTACTTTGCCCTCAATCAGAAGCATCCTTTACAGAAAAACTAAGACTGGGAGAATTAGTTTTTCCATGCAGATCTATCTAAGGAAATGAAAGCAACTTTTTGATAAGTTTTGTTGTTTTGGGGAGAGAGAAGCTTTCTAAATAGTTAGGTACAAAATGTTCCCAGCGTCAGGTTTGATGTGACCGCCTGATGAAGCAGAATGCCAAATGACGATCCACTAACTTGTTGTGTTTAAACTCCAGCAGTTGTTTCAGAGGGACTGTGGTGGCTTAGTGGTTAAGACACTGAACTTGATGACTGGAAGGTCGGCAGGTCAGCAGTTTGAGACCTGAGAGCTGCTCCCATTTCTGTCCCAGGTCCTGCCAACCTAGCAATTTGTAAGCCAGAAATTGCAAGTAGATAAATTGGCTTTATCTTAACCTATAAATCCAAGTGTTCACCGTTGGAACTGGCTATAGGTTGCTATGCGTCGCCCTACTGACCCGCACCCACCCTTCGTGCGCACGGCCGAATTGCCTACGCAGGTCAACGAAGGATTTAAAAATCCAGCACGGGGGCCTCAGCCCCACAAACGGCAAGAAAGGGAAAGAACTTCACTTCCCAACATTCCTTGCGCCGCGCCGCGCCAGAGCCAATCAGGCTGAGAGGCTCTCGCACGGCGCAGCGTTCGGAATCGCGTCGCAGCCAATCAAAACAAAACCATTTTAAAAAAACGCAGCACAAACAGAAAGCACCAACCCATTACTACAAGCCCCAGCGTCCTGCGCGCCATGAGCACGCAGAACGCTGAGGAAAACGGCGCCCGAAAAATTAAAAAGAAAAACAACTCACCGCGTCAGAGCCAAACACACACCGGCCGGCTTTCTTTCCCTCACCCACGGCGCCTGGAGTTTCCCCTTTAATATCAGTGGGTGGGGGCTGCGACCCCCCTCTCCGCTGGCTTTTCTAGGGTTGGGAGGATTGTGGGGAGAAAAGGGGAATGTTTCCCAAACCCTTCTGGACTCAGGACACCAGGGAGAGGGGATCGATTCCCACCCCCATCCTTAAAAAAACTCCGTCTTTTCTACTCTTTAAAAACGGAGTTGTTTTAAGGAGGGGGGGAGGGAAACGATCCCCTCTCCCTGGTGTCCTGAGTCCAGAAGGGTTTGGGAAACATTCCCCTTTTCTCCCCACAAACCTCCCAACCCTAGAAAAGCCAGTAGAGAAGGGGGTCGCAAGCCCCACCCACTGATATTAAAGGGAAAACCCCGATCTACTTTCACAACTCCACACAAACAAAGCACCATAAAACAATAAAGCCCCCCTCCCTACCACCTAGCCCACCCTTCGTAACCCTCAACGACCATGCCCCCCTCCCCACCACCTAACCCGCCCTTCCTAACCCCCAATGACCATGGCCCCCTCCCCACCACCTAGCCCACCCTTCCTAACCCCCAAAGACCATGCCCCCCTCCCCACCACCTAGCCCACCCATCCAAACCCCCAATGACCACGTACCTTCCCCACCACCAAATAAATACTTTTTTAAAAAATACTAAAAACACTCAAACACAGCCAAAAATACACAAAAACAAAAACACCAAAAACAATAAGAAGTAAACAAAGACACAATCAAAAACAAAACAAACAGACAAAAAATACAAATTCCAATTCCCCCAAAAAAACATACACACAAAAGAAAGAAAATAAGCAAACTTACCAAAACAGGTGCTACCTCCACCAGGACTGGAAAAGAAATGAATACAGAAAGACCCTCTCCACCCAGAGGCAAGGAGAGAAACAAAAGTCAAAATACAAAAACCCCTACCAGCACCACCTGCTGGCCACAATAGTACAAACAATTCAAAAACACACAACAGTCCCAAACAAAACACAAATTCACAATTATACACAAAAGGTCACACCAACAAAAACAAGTAAAAAAAATTACACTAAACACACTTTCACACAAATCACAAATATATGTCAATAAAATACAATAGAAACTTTAAAAAATCCTGTGCTGAGTTATTATATCATACTTTCTTCTTTTATTAATCCTCAAAAAAACCCAAAAAAGCAGATCACAGTTAATAACAGCCAAGCCAAACAAATTTAACATAAATAAACATTTAAAAAATGAAAATTACAGACTAAGCAATTTTAAAAAAAAAACAACACAATTTAACCTTCCAACACAATGTAAAACTATTGCAAAAATAAAATTGGCTCATTTCAAATTAAAAAACACGGGGGGGAAAGCCCGGCAACGCCGGGCAACCCTTGCTAGTTAACTGATAAGATGGCTTGAGACTCAATATCAAGAAAACCAAGATAATGGCAACAGGCCCTATCAGTCCCTGGAAAATAGATACGGAAGAAGTAGAAGCAGTGACAGATTTTACTTTCCTAGGATCTAAGATCACTGCAGATGGCGACTGTAGCCATGAAATAAAAAGGCAACTGATTCTTGGGAGACAAGCTATGAGAAACCTGGGGAACATAGTAAAAAGTAGAGACATCACATTGCAAACAAAAATTTGTATAGTCAAAGCAATGGTATTCCCGGTGGTAATGTATGGTTGTGAGAGCTGGACCATTAGGAAATCTGAGTGCAGAAGAATAGACGTCTTTGAAATGTGATGTTGGAGGAGAGTTTTGAGAGTCCCCTGGACAGTGAGCAGAACAAATAGGTCAATCTTAGAAGAAATCAACCCTGAGTGCTCCTTAGGAGGTCAAATAGTAAAGATGAAGATAAGTACTTTGGACATAAAATGAGAATGGAGGATTCACTTGAGAAATCCTTGATGCTGGGAAAGGTGGAAGGCAAAAGAAGAAGGGGCGGCCAAAGATGAGATGGCTAGATGGTATTGTAGACACAATGGGCACAGAGCTGGGCGGGCTGAGGAGGATGGTGGATGACAGAGATGCCTGAAGGACACTGGTCCATAGGGTTGAAAAAGGGTCGGAACCGACTGTGCGACTGAACAAAAAAAAATGGTACCGTTTTGGTGGGAAAAGTAAATGGTGTTTTTTGCTTTCTGGTGTCCTAGTCATGCCTGCCACATGATCACGGAAACATCTGTAAACATAGACAGCACTTGCTAGTCCTTGGAATAAGATTGCCAGCATTTCATTCCCCCAATATCCACCAATTTCTGTTTCTTTCGGGGTTTTATGTTGTTGTTGTTGTTGTTGTTGTTGCAGATGGACAGGAGTGAGTTCCAGCAGGATTCAGTTCTGAAGCAGCTAGAGGTGCTCAAAGAGGAAGAGAAGGAATTCCAGAATTTGAAGGTAAAATATTGCAGGATATAACATTACCTTGAAAAAGGTTAAGGTACTAACCTATGAATCCTGGAATCAAAGTTGAGCATGAATGTCTACCATTTCAAATTTTATTTTTTTATAAAATATGTTTATTTTTGCCATTTCCAAGTTTGAAGCAGCTTGCTGTATGTGAAATGGTTTTCCTTTAAGCACATTGCTGATTGAGATGTAGTAGGACTATTTAGGCATTTGAGAAAATATGTGTAGTCCACAATAAAGATGGGGGGAAAGGGATGGCTTCCTTGTAAAATTCTGAAGGAGGATTCCAAACACAGTCATTTAAACCAATAGACACTTATATTCATGTTGCCTGCCAAACAGAATATAATATTGAAACAGGAGAGTGAAATAATTCAATTAAAAGCATGAGTTTACATGGAATTATTATTTCCCCTTGGAAAATTCTAAGCTACACAGTGCAGCCTGACATCATTATTTGAAATAAAGCAGGAAGGTTTGATCAAGAAGCAAAAAATTCTCAAAGACTTACAGTTATTTACTCTTACAAAAGACACCCCCGACACACCAAATGTAATACAGAAGTAGAAGTATGGAACCATAAGGTGGAATTTTATTCATTCCATTTTTTTCCAGGCTGAAGGCCCTGGAGTTGGCTGTTATAAATCAAACCCAGTGCTTCAAGTAACAGTCTGGGAACTTTTAAATAACAAGCAAATTTGCACAGAAAGGCCATTTATCTCTTTCATATTTTACCTGGATTTATTTGTTTCCCCAGTATATTACCAATTACTGATTTCATTCCCAGGATGTATTGTGCACTCACAATTGCTCTGCATCATGGAAGCTCCAGTTTTAGGCAGCCTGTGTCTTGTGTATGATATTGCAGGGATACAGGATACCCTCTGTTCTCGAGGTAGCCATAAAAACAGCATCACACTGCTACTAGATCAGACTAAAAAGATAGCCGTCATTTGGATTTGAATCCTATCTGCAATTTCAGGATGCTGTATTTACATAGACTTAGGATCCAGCTGTTCTATGTGAGATGCAGCAGTAATCCTGCCCAAATTAGGTTTGTGTTGATTCAAAATAACGTATGGGTGGCAGCCGAATTCACTTTGCTTTGATTTCACAAACCTGCTTTGGTTTTCAGTTAGAACTTTTCAGGAGTTATCCAAGGTGCTGAACCCTATGGCCACAAAAGGCAGAGAACCCTCTGCATGGAAGCACCCAAAGTCAGTTCCACTTTAGGTGGGCGCTCACTGTAAGAACAAAACATCATTTATAAAAACTCTCCCTTTGTCTCAGTGAGCAATTGCCCCCTTTCATGTAAATGAAGGACTTTGAAAACTTAAACCCAATGTTAGTCGCAACTAGGGCAGAATCACTGGAATGAATCACAGGTCATGTCACTTTCATTTAGTTGAATGAGCCTAGTCTGGTTGTGATCAGCATTAAATTAATCAAATCAATCTTTATTACAGTCCAAGACCAGCATAGTGCAGCAAAAGATAGAAGTTCAGATAAGGGTACTTAATATATATTTTAAGAGGAGCATTTCTGCTCAGAGAAGTGATAAAATTAGTATTTAAGATTAATGTTGCTACAACTACTATTAAGCCTATGATGTAGCACTGGTAGTTTATTTAGCTGAAGGACCTGCCAGGATTGTTCTTCTGGTCTTACATGCTGCGGCAGTGTTGTGGGTGAAGGTGGGGCTTTCATCAGATAGCAGCCAGTGGGTATATGTCAGCAGGGTAATTGCAGAGCAGCACAGATATGAATTTGTTCTGGATGTCTCTATAAAAAGGGCAGATGCAGAGAACCTGTTCTGTGGTTTCAATGTCTCCAGTGTCACAGGGGCATTTTATCTCTGACATTGGTTTCCTTTGGAACGTCACCTCAAGAACCTCAAGAGGAAGAGCCTGACAGCAGGCTAACATAAATACCCTCTGATGACTAGGTATCTCATGTTGGAGCAGGTACCAGGGTGACACTTCTCAGCCTTTTGGCTAAGATCAAGTGCAGCATTAAATTAGTCGCCAAACAGAATAAACACAGCCTGCTCAAGGAATAATCCTGTATCCATTTCTTCCAGGATCCCACAAATGGATATTACAGCGTCAACACCTTCAAGGACCACCATTCTACACCCACCATCTCTCTTTCAGGTTGCCAGCCTGAGCTGAGACCGCCCAACAAACAGCGGGTGCCTACAGGCATGTCCTTCACCAACATCTACACAACCCTTAACGGGCAAAACCGCCTCTACGATTACAGCCAGCGTTTTGTCTTGGGCATGGGGAGCAGCTCCATTGAGCTCTGTGAACGGGAATTCCAACGGGGCTCCATGAGTGACAGCAGCTCCTTCCTGGACACCCAGTGTGACAGCAGCGTCAGCAGCAGTGGCAAGCAAGATGCCTATGTACAGTTCGACAAAGCCAGCAAGGCCTCGGCCTCCTCTTCTCACCACTCACAGTCCTCGTCTCAAAACTCAGATCCCTCCCGGCCCCTCCAGAGGAGAATGCAGACCCATGTGTGAAAGAAGGGACCTGGTGGGGAGAGGAAAAGAGGAGGCCAGAGGAAGAGATAGCAGGACAAGACAGACCAAAATCCAGAAGTGGCCCGGAGCCTGGTCCTGCCAGTAGCTGAGGACCCTACTATATGTCAGCACCTTCTGGGTAGGATGGAAGTTCTTCTGCAGTTTTATTTACACTCGGGTGGCTTCTAATTCCTCAGAGCATTTCTCACTCCCTCTTTAGAGTAAAGACTTCATGGTGAAGGGAGCTGAAATGAGCCTGCACATAAAACTCTTCAAGCAAAGAGACATGCATCTTTCTTTCTAGACCTGTTGACCCTCATTAAGCAGGTGGATTGAACCTACAGCAGCTGAACCCAAACTAATTTTAAGCACAACATCTCTTTTCTTTCTGTAGCAGACCAGGCATAGGGGAATGGGAATAAAGAAAGCCAAAAGACTACACAAGGATACTTAGGTTGAAACAAAACCCACAAGCTCAATTTTCTGTATATGTAATACTTGTGTCTTCTTTCCGAGATAGGCCAGGCTTATAAATTCAACACCCCGACAGTAGAAACATCCACAGTCTTTAGTGGAACACTAAGGAGATCTGCCTTTCCCCTCTTTCATTCCATATAAGATGACCCACCTGGCCACATGGTATTTTGAGATAGGACATGGTCTTTCCACAGACCTGCTATTTTGTATTTTCCAGTTCCTACGGCCAATAGCCCTCCCAGTTCTAGCTGATGGGAAGGGCCAAACATGCTATCTTTCTTCTTACGATTCCTGTGAAATCCTCGGGTGGTAGTTGCTTCATGGAGACAAGATAACACTCATAGTGGCATCCTCCCTTCTTCTTCCATTGCAATGCCACTTCCAGACTGTGGACCTTTTGGAAACAGTGCGCCTTCAAAGCTGTTACGTTCACCAGCCATCACCTTCTTCCAGACGCTCAATGCCATTGGCAAAACTATAATTCCCAAATGTGTTCTTCAAGCAAACTCAAAGAGTGTGCTTTAACTGAAAGAAATTCAATGTGAGGGTGGGTAAAACAGCCATTGGTGTAACTTGACATGCACTGACTCCCAATTCTGATCTTTTATTTCCATTTTTTATTTACTTACTTCTATTCTTTCTGTTTGGTGTTCAGTGTTCATAATATTACAGTGTGTCTTTGGACTTCCAAAAAAGCCAGTTGGAGTTGAGCACTTTTAAAGAGTCTCTTTTCAACAGGACATACACAGGCAGACATGTACAACCCTGCACAACATTTTCTGTTTGGAATTGGTGGCAGAAAATGGAAGAACTACCTGTGTGACAATTACAGCAGGCACACTTAAAGGAAGTGACATGGAGCAAACACAGGGTGTTTTCTGATGGCTGCGTGTGCATTTCTGGCTCCCTTCTTCTTAGCTCACCCTCTGCCATCAATAGCACAATTAGAAAGTTAATACAAGAAGTGTCACAAGTAGGTTCCTTTGAAAACTGGCCAGACAAAAGAAGGATCCATCCCAAGACAGAAGTTATGCAAAAGAGTTAGGTCAAAGGAGATGTCTGAGCAAGGCTTTCCATGCTTTCATTTTCATGTGCAGTCTTAGGTGACAATGCAACATCTCGTAAAAGCTCCATGACACCCAGAGGTAACTAGCTTCTAGGCAGTTGCTGTTGATCCCTCATTGGCTTCCATACAACATTTTGTGTGCTGGATACCCACAATGGGATAAAAATGTAAACCATGAATGGGGAATGTGTGTCTTTCAAGTTGTCGTTAGGCTGCAATTCTTATCTCCCCTAGTCAGTTTAGGAATGAGCAAAGGGTACAAGAAACTGAGAAGGACTGGATGGTCACATCCTTCCCATCCCTAATGTAGACTGTACTGGTCTGATGTAATTTACTGTATCTTTCTTCTTGCCATATGCAGAGGTTCTAAACTTTTTATTTATTTCTTGCACTAGCAAAGGAAGTTAAAAATAAAGAAGAGCCTTATGGCACCCTGGGCTCTCCCTTCTTATAATTCTTTATCTGTAAACTGGAGTCAGAGTGGGAAGCCTTTCAAACAGGAGAAGCTTTAAAAAAGAGAGCAGCCCTGTATAGAAAACTAGCTGATTACCCGGCCTTGCCTGGGGTTTTTTTCCCCATAGGCCAGCCTTTCCCAAGGAAACCTCATGGGTTGTGTCTGGGTCACTCCTGCCTCCCTTCCTCCATCTCTCTCTTCCCTCACCTGTTCCACTTCTTCTTTGACGGTCCGCCCTTATCCTTCCCATACATGTGTGCCCTTTGCGTCCCTAACTGAGACTGTGACATTAGCCAGCTCAATTACATCACAATGATGTCACAATCAGGTGACCTACCTAGGGCTATTGACATTAGCATCACTATGACATCACTTGGACATACACACACCCTCCTGTCATGTATACTTCCCTTTGCAGAATTTAGGGGCATACACCCCCATGGGCCTCGTGACCCCCCTTTGGCACTCTTTCAGGTGCAAGGTAGGCATGTGTCAAGTTACAGTGTGTCAATATAGAATTCATCAGCCTGCTGCAGGAACAACACAGACACAGAATCTAGTAGTGTTTTGAAGCTTTGCAAGTCTTACTTGGCATCAGCTTGGGTTGTCTTCAAACACCCACCCCCCATTTAATCAGATATATGGAAGATAGTCTCAGTGGGCTGACATACATACACAGGCAGACTACAGCTGTACAGGTTGTACAGACTATATTAAAGCCAATATAAATGCAAACGGTCCCACCATGGCTGTAATCACAATTGTAGCCTTTAATGTGCCACAAAAACCCTTCCGTTAGGGATTGCAGCAGACTATTAGCCTTACTCCCCCACCCCAAAACTTCAGCAAAGGAAGTATGTCCAAATATCAGGAAGGGTTGCAACAAACATTGGCCAAAATCCTGTTGGTATTTGTATAATATTTGCGTAAATTGCTATGGCTGATGGTAAAAAGATGGTATAGCTGAGTCTTGCATATACCACACCCGGATACACAATGGAAAGGTGTCTGGAGCCTCCTCTAGTAGCTGTAGCCAGTTACACACACCTGACATGAATACTGATAGGATTCTGATCATTGTATAGTGAGGGACTATGGAACAGGGAGATGAGAAAAAACCAATACTTGAAAATACATGTTGGCTAATATAGAGCAGAAGAATTGTACCTAAGATGAAACAGTCCATATACATCCCAAATGGACTGAGTGAAGAAGTCAATCTCCTGTGGTGGTCAGGAAAAGAGAGGGGAAGACAAGAAGTCTTCATCAATGTCCCATCTTAATTGGATGGAAGGAGAAGTTACCTGTTTCAGCCAGTTTATCATATTGCCCCTAGGATCATGCTTGGATGCATAAAGTAATTGGCATTTCCCCTGTTCCTATATTGTGCTATGTTTTGCACAAAAGCTTGTGAAACTCATATAGATCTCTGCAAGAAATCTATGCAGGCCAGTAAAGCTCATATAGCCTTCCTTGTTTTGAAGTTACCTAGCGGAACGCTATCTTCACTTTCACAGTATATGCATACAGTGGTGGGCAGGCCCATTGGGCAACCAGGATTCAGCCTGGGGCACACAAACCCCAGGCCCATGGTTCCCCCCTTGGGTGCCAATCCAAAGAGCCGAGCCAAGCTGTGCTGCCCAGAACGATTGAACAAAGGAGCAGGGCTCCATGTTCCTCTGCCTGCCTTCCTCCTCCTGTGCTGCCAAATATAAGATTACAAAAGCAGCCCCATTGACAGCAGAGCTGCCGTGGCTTAGAGGTTGCAATTTTGCCTTTTAAACAGGAGGTTGTTGATTCAAATCCCCAGAGGGGAGATGAAATTAGAAGGCGAGTAGGAACGTATATATTTTATTAGGGTTAGATGCCCTTATCACTCCGTCTAGTGCCCTTTTACCTTAGCCAGCATGCCCCTGTATGCATATAATCAGTATCTGTCAACACATGGCTGGAAGATCACATGGTTAGACCACCCAAGAATTTGATTCCATACCTCAGATTCCCTGTGGTCCATGGCTGTGGGTCAGAAGATGAAACCCAAAAAAAAGTAACCAAGGGAGGCTGCCTTGTCAATCACACCAAGAGCAAAGGCCCATATGCTAACAGTTGTAAGTATCTCAGCCACACCTAAAGTCACTCTGAGACATTTGCTACCTGAGGCAAAGGACAAGAAGTCTCTGCCACCATCCATTCATGCTATTTCATGGACAGAAACTAGATGAAGTTCCCTGCTGAATCTACTATGCTATGCACTTTGTAGTGTTCCTTAACTAGTATGTAAGTTCAATCTCAAAATTTATGCACATAGTCACAGCCTAATGACAGCAAACTCTTTTACTGTACCTGTGTACTAGAGTAGTTGGGTGGGGGTCAGTATGGGTCATCCAGACATACAGCTTTGCCCCCCAACAGTGGACAATGGCCAGAAGCCTCAAGAGGAATATCCCACTGCAAGTTTCCTAATGACAGACACAGCCATGTTGCCAAAGCTTCATGGTGCTGACCCTACCAGTTACCAGGACTGGTTTGCATATGCCCTTCGCTCTTCTGCTGATTGTTCTCTTAGTGGGTTTGGTCCCAACTTTTGTCTACCACATTCCCATTCCCAGACAAGTAGGGATGGATAGTAAGCATGTTGTTTACTTAAGAGACACTTTGCCTGAGTGGTCAACCTCCTTCTGGCCAAACACAGGTTGGGAATGCAGGTGGGTTCTGTTGTGTCCGAACCCCGGAAGGATTACTTGAACAGAGCTGGTTCAAACAACAACATGGTTTATTGCAAGGAGCAAAAGAACAAGGAACCGGTGCAAGGCAACAGCTTTTATACAGAACACAATAGATACATTTACCCAAGGTTTCCGGAGAAGCGAGAAAATATTAGCGAATCAGCTTCCCCAAAATTGGCACCTATTTTGCAAGGCGCGCTGAGGCAATAATAACCTGAATACACAACAGGTTCCCATACATGCTTCTTCCTATAATCACCACCAGTCTAATCTCTATATGTGGGAGATCATCATTTCAAAAAGAGCTCAGCTAACACTCTGTTTTGCTAGATTTCTATATAGAACAGGGCTGGAGAGAACAGATGAAAAACAACTTCCATCATCATTTATTATTGCTCAGGTTTTCAGGGAATGGTGGGAATGGCAGGAGACATGCCCAGGTCAGTGGACAATTCCTCCCACACTCTTTCACCAGTAGTTAGTTTAGAATAGTGGGATATTCTGTGCTGTGAAATACTACTTTTAGCCTACAGTGGTACAGTCCATCTCCACCCTCGGACATGTATTTTATCAATTTATCAAGAATTAGGTAAAGTACCAACATTTTTATTTTATTTTTGGTCTCACTAAGCCTTCAGCCTCTTCAGTGCCCATGAGATCTGAAAAGATACTTCTGCAGAAGAACCAGAAATCACAAGGGTGTTCTAACACTACTTCTATAGCAGTTTGTGGTGTGTGAGAAAGCCAGAATAGTGTTCAGACTCCTAGAATATCAAACTATTTGACAGACATGCAAGTAAACAAACAGTGAATATTAATACCATATATACAGAGTGGTCAGGCTGTTGTGGAAATAGATGTGTCATGTTTTGTTCTCTTCTACAGGAAGAAAACATGACTCTTCTGAATTGCAAAAGGTTATGGTTGTGTGTAGTATCAATTGGCTCATGTCTAGGTTTCTTGCTCTCATTTTGCTCACAAACATAAAGAAAATAATTCCCTTTTGACAGTTTAATGACTAGGATAACGAGGAGAAGGCTGAAGACCCATTTTCTGTCTCTTTTTAGTCATGGTAAAGGTCACAATTGTCAAAAACCAGTCGTATCTGACTCTAGGGTTCAGTGCTCATCTCCGCCAAAGAGCCAGCACTGTCTGTGTTTTCAGATATTTCCATGTACATGTGACAGGCGTGACTAGACACTGGATTGCACAGAATGCTACTTACCTGCCCACCGAAGTGCTTTCTTGCTTTTGAACTGCTTGGTTGGCAGAAGCTGGGACAGAGATGGGAGCTCATTCCATCATGCAGCACTCAGGTCTCAAACTGCTGACCTGCCGACCTTCCAGTCATCAAGCTCAGCGTCTTAACCACTAAGCCACCGCAGTCCATTGTAGTCATGAGAAACCAAGAAAAGCCATTACAAGATCTTGAAGAGGTGGAATAGAGCATGTCAAAGCTTGGGGCCAGAAATTCAAGCAAACCTCTGCACAGATCTCTAGCGCAACCATACCATATAGTGTTCTGGTCACTGAATGTCAAAGAAATGTATTACTTCAAAAATTGGTGGAAGGTAGTCTTCCAGATAACTTTGAATGCCGTTCCCATCAAACTCAGCTTGCATAGATAAAGGAGAGGCACACTGGCAGTTGTAATCTAACAACATCTAGAAAGCCACATTTTGCCTGTCTGTCTAAAGTGTCTATGAGCCAGCATTTCAAGCAAGATAGTAGACTGTGCATCACCAAAGAGGCTATAGGTGGAAGTTAGAAACCTTTGGACTCAAGGTGTTGAAAACAGTGCATACTCTATTGTGCAAGTCATTACAATTTTGCCAATAGTAAAGGTAAAGGTTTGTCCTTGCTCGAAAGCCAGTCATATCTGACTCTAGGGTTCAGTGCTCATCTCTGTATATAACCAAAGAGCAAGTGCTGTCTGCGTTTGCAGATGTTTCCATGGACATGTGGCAGGCATGACTAGACACCGGAGTGCATGGAATGCTGTTTACCTTCCCACCAAAGTGGTAGCTATTTATCTACTTGTAATTTCTTGCTTTTGCACTGCTAGGTTGCCAGGAGCATAAGAACAGCCTTGCTGGAACAGGCAACAGCCCATCCAGTCCAGCATTCTGTCTCACACAGTGGCTCACCATTTGCTTCAGGGTATTCTCAAGCAGATGCCTTCACCTGGGAGCTCAGTCCGTCGTGCAGCACTCGGCTCACAAACCTTCCAGTCATCAAGTTCAGCTTATTAACCATTTTTTTCCATAAAACCATCAGGTCATATAAATAATCAGAAGTAAAATGATTAACTTCCACAGCCTAGGGCTGAGCATCAGCAACTCTTTCATTAAGTGCTTCATAAGTTGTGGAAACTTAAATTTCACAAGTAGATGAGTCGAGGATCAGCCTCAGAACTAACCAGCACCTGGGTGTGCTGCCAGAAACCCCTGGAGTCTATGCTGTTTTTCATAATTTGCCATGTCAGTTTCTCTTCTAATTTACCAGTGAGAACTTGGGAAACAAGGCAAGTTGTCCGGGTGGGGGTGGGGTGGGGTCTTACAGCATAGGTTTGCACTAGCCAAACATTATTAGGCTTCCATTCAACTATACAGAGCAAGAAAAATTATTATTTTCATTTTTACTATTGTACTATTGATTGGAGGGGATCAATAGTACAGTTCTGAGGTCCATCAATGAAAACAAAAATCAGAGTAGATAGTGTATTTTATCGGAACCACTAAGATGTTACAAAAGTGCTTCTGATTTATGTTATGTTGTCAGAACTGACTTTATAGGGACCCTGTTTGAGCTTTCAAGACAAGTGAGGTACACAAGGAGTTCTCTCCATCTTCTGTGTTTCCATGGACAAGCAGGAATTCAAACATGGGTCTCCCCAGTCCCAGGCATTCATGATCTCCACTACATCACACCAGGTATCAATAGTGTGCTGCTTAAGGATCCCATCCATATAAAGCAAGATAGGGTAAAGCCAGTCATATCCGCCTCTAGGGTTCAGTGATCATCTCTGTTTATAGTCAAAGAGTCAGCACTGTCTGCGTCTGCAGACGTTTCTGTGGACATGTTGCAGGCATGCCTCAACACCAGAGTGCACGGAATGCTGTTTACCTTCCCACAGAAGTGGCACCTATTTATCTACTTACAATTTCTTGCTTTTGAACTGGTATGGAGCTTGGACAGAGAAGGAAGATCACTCCGTTGTACAGTACTCAGGTCTCAAACTGCTGGCCTGCTGACTTTCCAGTTGTCAAATTCAGCGCCTTAACCACCGACCCAGATAAGACAGTAGTAAAAAAAACAGGATGGTAGTAAAAGGTTTCCCTTGCTCAAAAGCCAGTCGTATCCGACTCTAGGGTGCAGTGCTCATCTCTGTTTCCAAGCCGAAGAGCCAGCGCTGTCTGCTACTGCAGACGTTTCCGTGGTCATGTGGCAGGCATGACTAGAGTGCACGGAATGCTGTTTACCTTCCCACTGAAGTGGTCCCTATTTATCTACTTGCAATTTCTTGCTTTCAAACTGCTAGGTTGGCAGGAGCTGGGACAAAGACGGGAGCTCATTCCGTCCTGCAGGATGATAGTAGTTTATTATTAATTGATTAGTCTTGTGACCTTATATCAATAAATAGGATGGGAAAGACATGAACAATTTAAAATCTGGTGCACTGCAATGGCCATCTTGCGTCTCTCTGTCACAGCAAAGTGGAGAATGTAAGTTCACTGAAGAGACAATGTGTTAAAGTATCCATTTGCACCTTGCTTGGATGAACAGTTAATGTTTTTTCTCCATCTGCACCGACAAAAGAGCTGGCTGGGATTCAGACAACTGCTCATTCTCCTTTTTAAATATATTCACAGACTCCTTGGCTCAAAGCCGAGAGAGCGTAACAGCAGTATGACAGCCTATATATCAGTAAAAGCTGGGGATTAAATTGAGGTGGTATGTTAGCTACTATTGTTGCTGCTGTTGGTATAAAAGAAAGGGAGAGAAAGTTATGAGGATCATGGGCTTCTTGTGATGGTTTGCACCTTCTTTAAACAGTGGGCTTTTGCTACCACCTACTGGTCATATGTTGGCATCCCAACTCTAAATCCAAGAGAATTTCCTGAAAACCCCTTGGGTTCATAACAGGGTGGACCCTCCTCATTCAGCCTCACACATAATTCATGAAGTTTGATTAATATGCAAATACTTGGCAGCTGATCACCCACGCGAGCAGTTAATGATTTGTTCAGAGATCCAGCTGCCTGCCAGCACTTTTTAAATTTTAGTTTTTTAAAAAAATTACTGTCTACGGCAGGAGATTCTTCAACCATCTGTTCATTAATATGTAACAAGCAACAGTGATAAGCAATTAAACTGGCTGCAAATTAACCAATTTGCTTGGGGAGTGGGCTTTTCAGCACTTGTTTGTTTCATTAAACCTTGAATTCATCAGGAATCCGGAGGAACCGCAAAACTATGCGTCACCATCACAGACTGATTGCAGATCCTGTCCCAGAAATAAGAAGAGATTTGTGGTATTGTTGAATGTGGAAAATTACGACCTGATTTGCAAATTGAGCTTTCTAGCAAGTGCTTATGGTGATGTCCACAGACAAACACAATCATTATGGAAGAATTCAGTTGTGCATTATCAAAACTGGTCCCACGGTTAGGCAGGGTGAGGTGGCTACCTCAGGCAACAGATTAAGGGATGTTGTTGCAAAATGTTAGATAACAGAGTTGTATGCCACACAACCAGTTCTCCAACATTCAAGTCAGGGGAGAGTATTAGTCACTAGTCCATTCTGAAACTTTGAAGAGCCACATATACACTCACAACCTCTCCCCCCAAAATGTGCTTTATTTATTTATTTTATTTATGTTGGAGGAGAGTTTTGAGAGTACCCTGGACAGCGAGGAGAACAAATAGGTCAATCTTAGAAGAAATCAACACTGACTGTTCATTGGAAGGGCTAATAGTAAAGACGAAGCTAAAGTATTTTGGACATCAAATGAGAAGGGAGGATTCACTTGAGAAGGCCCTGATGTTGGGAAAGGTGGAGGGCAAAAGAAGAAGGGGGAGGCCAAAGATGAGATGGCTAGATGGTATTGTAGACACAATGGGCACAGAACTGGGAGTGCTGAGGGGGATGGTGGAGGACAGAGGTGCCTGGAGAACAATGGTCCATAGGGTCGCAAAGGGTCGGAACCGACTGTGCGACTGAACAACAACTCACGCAAGCGCGACTCAAGGTGGCCATACAACAAAAATAAATACATAATACAATGTAATATATAATACAATACTGTCACAAATAAATACAAATTCTACAGTACGATATATAAGACAAATATAGTAGCAACAAATTATGCAATACAAATTATACAATAAAAAGCATAAATAATGAAATAACAAATAACAAAATAAGTACAGCAATGTCCTCGGCCACCTAATGTCCATAACGGAACCCATGCTCAAACAACCATGATGGAGCCCCACGGCTCAAACGTCCTCGGAGGAGCAGGGAAAGCCTGGCCTTGAAACAGCTGTGATGGCTCCGGTGTTCTTTTGAAGCCCTCCTGGCAGGCAGGGGCAGGAGGGAGAGGAGTGCCGGCAGCCCCAGCTGAGCTGAATCTTCCATCCTGGGCTGAGACGCAGAGAGATGTGTCGGCCCCGAGCGTAGGTGTTCCACCCTCCCCCAGCCGGTCCTGGGCTGAGCGAAGGAGCACAGGCTGACGGCGGCAGCGGCCGGGCAGCCAGAGCATTAGGGCTCAGACTTCCCCCACAGCCGGGGGGAATGCGGCCCTAGGAGCAGCCCCAGCTGAGGGAACGTGGCGGCGGCGGTCTTCTCGCCAGCCCTGATGGCTTTTTCTTCCCTCCCGGGCCAAGGGATGGGTTGGCCCCGGGAGCAGCCCCAGCTGAGGGAACGCAGCAGCAGTGGTCTTCTCGCCAGCCCAGGTGGCTTTTTCTTCCCTCCCGGGCCAGGGGAGGGATTGGCCCAGGGAGCAGCCCCAGCTGAGGGAACGTGGCAGCGGTGGTCTTTACAATGATTGTTATGTTAAGAGACAGAGAGAGAGAGAGATCTTAACTGACTTTGCAGCCTTTCAAAAAAATAGCAAACTTGCCTCCACTCTACCTGAGGAGTATAGGTGTACTTATGGAGCCAATTTTTAGAAATGGAGTTGTGGAGGGGGCTCTGGAATGCTTGGGAATTACAATTGGGCCTTGTGGGCTAAGGTTTGGCCCTCTCTGTTTTAAAAGGGGACTACCGTGGCTTAGTGGTTAAGATACTGAACTTCATAACTGGAAGGTTGGCAGGTCAGTAGTCTGAGACCCGCGTACTGCACGATGGAGTGAGCTCCCGTCTCTGTCCCAGCTCATGCCAACCTAGTTCAAAAGCAAGAAATTGCAAGTAGATAAATAGGTACCACTTCAGTGGGAAGGTAAGCAGCATTCTGTACACTCCGGAATCTAGTCATGCCTGCCACATGTCCATGGAAAAATCTGCAAACACAGACAATGCTGGCTCTTTGGATATAGACAGAGATGATCACGGAACCCTAGCATTGGATACAACTGGCTTTTGAGCAAGGGCAACATTTACCTTACCCTTCAGTTGTGGAATGGAGAAAGATGCAGCAGCCAGCCCAGCCCAGCTATTTGTACAGTATATAGAATATGAAGACTCAGGGCTTTTCTTTTTTACCTCAGCCACCAAACCATCATGGGCCCAGTTCTATGTGTTGTACACTCCCGTCCTTCAGTAAAAGGCTTTTCAACTCCTCCATTAAAGGCACAAATTGTTTGTGGACAAGAAAGCATTGAGAGCCAGCATGGTGCAAAGGACAGCGTACTGAAATTAGTCTCAGTTGACTTGGGTTTGAATCCCTGCTATGCTATAGAAACTCACTAGGGGTGGGGTGGCAGAAGTAAACTCCCACCTCTTAAAAATCTCAGATATCTTGAAAACTCTACTTAGATCTCCATAAAGTAAAAGTGACTTCATGGCACCAAACAATAAAATAAACGGTTACAAAAGATTTTATCAAGTTTACAAGGTAAACAGTTATTAAGGAGAGTACCATAGCAAATTCTATGCTCAACGAATGATAGAAGAAAGACCTTAAGTTTTGGCCTTGTTTTCTAAGAGTACCATACCATATGTTCAAAGCTGTAGGGCAAGTTAGCCAACTAACAGAAGAAGAAGAAGAGGGTTTATTTTCACAGTTTCACATCTAGTCTAGATGTGGAAGAAGGAGAATAGTTCTGTACTATGTATAAATAGAAGGGGGTAGAGAATAGATTCCCACAAGGTCATCAGCACTGATTATTTTGGTTTCCAGATTGATAATTCAGCCTCTAAATTACTAGATCTGAAAAGCTGTCTGAGTTTACTGGTGAGGCTTCAGTAAAATTGAAATTAGTGTACTAAATGACACCCCTGAGAAACAACATTTTATATTACATTGTGGGTTAGCCTGCTGCCTTTTGAGTTGTCTGCTTTATTTAGCAGCGAAATCTTTAATTAGGGGACACAGGCCTATCACTACCCTATAAAAGAAAGAGCTTAAATGTTCTTTTGGTGATGGTAGTGGTTTTATAATAGCCCAGTGATGTCATAAAAAGTAATTACAATAGTTACCACATCTGTTTAGCTCCGGTAAATGTCCCACTTTTCAGCTCAACTGAATCACTCTCAATGTTTTAATAGATGGAAAGCAGATACATTTTACACCATTTTGTAAAGAACTGGTGTTGGGGGGTAGCATTAACTACTGCACTTTTTAAGGCTTGCAAATAGTTTTTTATTCTTCTGCAAAATTTAGATCCTGCAAACAATGAGTCAAAAAGCAGCGATGCAGAGAAACGTCATGTTTAAAATCTAACATGATCTGTTATGTATGAAAGTCCTACTTTTGGACCTGGATAAAAGATGCTGGATTTGAAATGCAGGAAATTTCTAATACCTTGGATTTTTATTAATGCAAAATTGAGATACAAGACAAATAAATCCAAAAATCTGTCATCAGAGAGTACCTTTCTTCATTGTTGCAAAACAGACCAAACGGCGGGGTATTTGCGCAGCCTCGGGGTGACTTGTTGCCTCTGGGCAAAGGAGAACACACACACATATAGCACATGTGCTCAGATTACAGATGTTAAAACATGAAACATGTTTAAACTCTTGCCAAGATTGTAATGCAGTAAAGTAAGACGGATATGCCAAAGCAGATTGATAGGTGAGTCTCCATGGAAGCCGAAGATAGCTTCAGGAATTCTAACCATTTAGACACTGGGGAGAATCTATCAGATGGGATTGAGGACTCTTTGTTTACTAGCTGTTGCTTCCCCGGTGCAGTGTAATATGTGTGGTTGCATGTTTCATGCCAGGATCAATTTATTGAGCTACCAGACACATCCATCAACTGAGAAGTGACATCCAGGCAAAATGTGTGCTCGGATATGAGTAGCAGCCGCAGCCGATATATATACACAGTGGATAGGTCACAACTGCAGTGTTAAGCTATGTCTTAGATAGCTAGATAGCTCAGTGGTTTAAGTCTCTGGTTGAGCGTTCAGTTCCCCACTGTGCCTCTTTGACAGGGGTAGACTCAATGATCTTTAGGGTTTCTTCAAACTCTGTGGTTCTAAGATTATATTATATTATTATATTTTCTTCCCTCTATCAATTTCTCTCTTTTCTTTTTATTTGTTGGTGTGGTTGTGTAAATAGCACTGCCAGCCAGCCTTTGTACCATAGGGTGTCGGGGAAGCCAGTCTTTCTCTACCTACTAGCCTCCTAAATCTATAGCATAGGATCCAAATATGGAGGAAAGCGAGAATCATTTACACCAGGGATTCTCAACCTGTGGCTGGCAGTCCAGATACTCCCCATGACACCATTTCATGTGGCCCACCACCACCTCCACCATGGAAGTGCCATGTGGTGGAGGAAGGGTAAAATGGCCATTCGGCCCCCGAAGCTGTCTGAGGGAGTGTGACCTGACCCCTCCCTTTAAAAGTTTGAGAATTCCTGATTTACACAGTGAAAAAGCGCAGCAGTTTCAAGCGTAACTCTGAAGAGGTGTGTCTGCAGTTTAATACACTAAACCCTGCACTTGAGGTCTACAGTAGCCCAAAGGCCCTATTTGTGTATTTTATATAAAGGTTATTTTAGCAATCAAGAGAGTTTATTGTTTTATTTTTATTGCATCTTCTATATTTGTTAAATGTTGGTTTTAATGTTTGGTTTTATTTATTTATTTTTTTCCTGGTTTATATTGCTGCCCAACTCCGAAGACTCTGGGCAGCTCACAGAAAATAAAACCAATCACATTTTAAAAACCAATAAAAAAACCATTAAAACTGCCACCAAAAATTACTTTGACCCCTACAGATTAAAAGAGAATAAAAGAGGGAGTGTTCTTACTAAATCAGCCAGCAGGCAGGGGTTGCCACATCGCTGGTGCCCCACACCTGCTTTGCCAGCCAGGTTATTAGCCCTTTCCTGAAGGACAGCAACTCCATCTGGAGACGCAGCTCAATTGGCAGGAGGTTCCATAGGCCCGGAGCAGGCACTGAGAAGGCTCTCCTTCTGGTGCTAGAGAGACAAGCCTCCCTAGAAGATAGCACCATGAGAGAGCCTCTCTGGTATGCTCTGGTGGGACGGACAGATGTTTTCAGGGTGACGCGGTCTCTTAGGTATCCTGGCATATTGTAAACCTGCCCAAAGCTTGGCAACTCTAATGGGCCAGTAAAGGAAGATGTTTCCGTGGACATGTGGCAGGCATGTCTATACACTGAAGTGCACGGAACACTGTTTGCCTTCCCACTGAAGTGGTCCCTATTTATCTACCTACAATTTCTTGCTTTCAAACTGCTAGGTTGGCAGGAGCTGGGGACCGAGACAGGTGCTCATTCCGTCATGCAATACTCAGGTTTTGAACTGCTGATCTTCTGCCTCCCAGTCAGCGTCTTAACCACTTGAGCCACTGCAGTATAGAATTGGAAATAATAAACATTAAAAAATTAAACTTAATAAAATTGATGCTTCTGTATAGTCCCATCCCACCCAAGGTCAGACCCTTTGGCATTTCCCTCTTTGCAGTAACAAATTTCTTCAAAAAATAACCAGAAAAGCACAAAGAGCATCACAAATCCAAACAAGGGTTAGATCACAGTATCACCAGAAATGTACAAAGTAAATCAGATGCAAAAATGGTGTATGTAGAGACAAAGAGAACTATTATAATAACCAGTTAAAGAAATAGAGAACAACAAAAGGAGAGAATAAAATATCTCTTCCAGAAGATCCAAGAAATCAAAGAGAATTTTAAATTTAGATTAGGAATGCTGAATAACCAAACACGGAAATATATTAACTGGTCAGGAGAAATTAAGGAGAAGATGGCAACTGTATACAGAACAGTAATAAAAAGAAGAGCTAGAAGGATGACATACTCTTTTGAAGAGGAGGAATCTTATGATGAAGAAAGTTCGGTTTCACTTACCAGTGATAACTTTCGTTCTTCGAGTATATAGTTTGTGAATACACACTCATGGGTTATGCGCCTGCGCAGAACGGAGATCGGAGGCTTGAAAAGCTATTGGTCTAAAGTTTTGGCGGTAAGACCGCCCACCGTACCGCCCACCCTGAGGCGCCCGCGCGCCATTTTACCTCAGTTCCATACTTAAGCCAAGCACAGGATAAACCAATTGATCTCATCCGTGCAGCTCAAGAGGGGAGGCAGGGTGGGTAGTGTGTATTCACAAACTATATACTCGAAGAACGAAAGTTATCACTGGTAAGTGAAACCGAACTTTCTCCTTCGTATAGTTTGTGAATCCCCACTCATGGGAGATTAGCAAGCTCACACTCACTTGGTCGGTGGGCAGTCGGATGAGATGATCCCACGATGCGATGAAGATGCGGTAGGTTGACCCGTCAGGGGCGATGAGTCCGGAGCCCTCTGGTGAGGACGACACGGCCAAGCCTGGCGTCCGCAGTGGCTCTGGTGTCCACCCTGTAGTGCTGGACAAATGTAGAAGGTCTGGACCATGTGGCAGCCTTACAAATGTCCTCAAGCGGTGTGCCCTCCAAGAAGGCAGTGGATGTGGCCACCGCCCTGGTGGAATGCGCCCTGACATGCGGTGGAGGTGGCAGTGACGCTGACTCGTAGGCCAGGTAGATGGTAGAAGTGATCCATTTGGAGAACCTTTGAGCAGAAATGGGTTCACCCTTGGACTTTCCCCCATACGCCACAAAGAGGCGTTGTGACTTCCTGAACTCTCTTGTCCTGCTGGTGTAAAACAATAAGGCTCGTTTCACATCCAGCGTGTGCCAAGTCCTTTCTTGGGCGTTAGAGGGGTTCTGGAAGAAAGCTGGCAAGGAGATAGTCTGTGCCATGTGAAACTTGGAGACCACCTTGGGCAGGAAGGTGATGTCCGCTTGGAGGACGACGCGGTCGTTGAAGAATTGGAGAAATGGTGCGTCTGCTCTCAGGGCAACCAGTTCTCCAGCTCGTCGTGCTGACGTGATAGCCACAAGAAAAGCCGTCTTCCATGTGAGGAGGCGAGCATCGCTGGTGGCCATGGGCTCGAAAGGGGTCCTGGTGAGCGCGTTGAGCACGGTAGACAGTGACCATTGAGCCGTAGGAGTCCTGACCGGAGGGAAAGCGTTCCGTAGTCCCTTGAGAAAACGCTTCACCGTTTGGTCACGGAAAGCCCCAGCAGCGGGCGAACCAGCCGGAGAGTGCGCCACCACTGCTGCGAGGTGCACTCGGATGGAGGTGATGCTAAGGCCAGACTCCGCCAAATGGAGGAGGTAGGTTAAAACGTCCTGCAGTCCCGCCTGCAGGGGGGCCATGTGCTGGGAAGCCAGGAAAGCACAAAAACGCCTATATTTGGAAGCGTAGGACCTCCTTGTGGAAGGGCGCCGCGCTAGCTCAAGGATCCTGGACAGTCTGGGGTTATCCTCCACGCGGTGAGGTGGAGGCTGGGCAGGTCCGAATGGTGCAGCTGGCCGTGCTCCATTTGGAGAAGCGTCGGTGACTCCGGCAGTGTGCGATACTGTGACGACATGCGCAACAGTAGCGGAAACCAGGGTTGGCGCGGCCATGCCGGCGCCACCAGAATTGCATTGGTTCTGTGTTGGTACATCCTGGTGAGTACTTTCTGGACCAGAGGAAACGGAGGAAAGGCATAGAGATAGTCCTGATCCCACCGTTTCATGAAGGCATCGCCTTCGGAGTTCAGTCCGATGCCTGCTCTGGAGCAGTACCTGCTGAGCTTCCTGTTGGACTCCGATGCAAAGAGGTCGATGCTCGGCATTCCCCAGGCCTCGCAAAGCGACTGGAACACCCCGTCGTCCAGCTCCCATTCGTGGGTCGTCGAGGTGAGGCGGCTCAGGTGGTCTGCCAAAACATTCAGTGTGCCCTGAATGTGCACTCCAATTGGGAAAATGTGCCTCTCCAGGCACCATTCCCACAACTGCACTGCAAGGTACAGGAGGGTGGTGGACCGTGTTCCTCCCTGCTTGTTGAGGTACGCCACCGCCGTGGTATTGTCCGAGGCCACTTGAACCGCCTTGCCGGTGAGCAGAGTCTCGAAGGAACGCAGGGCCTTCCAAATGGCCAGCAGCTCCAAGTAATTTATGTGGTGCACCGTTTCATGCGGTGTCCAGGTGTCGTTGACCGTGAGCATCCCGCAAGCAGCGCCCCAGCCGAGGTTGCTTGCGTCGGTCAGTATCTGCAACGAGGGTTGCGGGGGGTAGAAGCTCTTCCCCGTGGCCACGTTGAGTGGTGTAGACCACCACAGCAGTTGGTCCCTCAGTTCCGGAGACGGGGTCAACCGTTTGGACTGGCTCTGCCGAAGTCCGTCGAACTCGTGAAGGAGCCACGACTGCAGGGACCTGAATTTCAACTTGGCGTGGGGAATCACTGCCGTCGTTGAGGCCATCAGGCCTAGAAGTCTCTGAGCCTTCTTCGCCCGGATGCACGGTTTGGTGCACAGTTCGCTCACCCCCTGCGCAATGTCCTGTAAGCGTTTCTGGGGGGCGTAGGCTCTCGTAGCAAGCGAGTCGAGTACCGCTCCGATGTACTCGACGCGTTGAGAGGGAGTCAACTTCGATTTGGTGAAGTTGATCCTGAGGCCGAGACTCTCCATGAGGTGGACCGTGTATTGTGTGTCCCGAACGGCCGACGATTTGGTGGGGGAGACGATCAACCAGTCGTCGATGTACGGGAAAACTCTGATGCTCCGTTGGCGGAGGAATGCAACCACCGGAGCCCTGCATTTGGTGAAGACCCGCGGTGCCGTGGCCAGACCGAACGGTAGGCATCGGTACTGGTACACGGAATTGTCGATGCGGAAGCGGAGAAACCGTCTGTGTTCCTCGAGGATGGAAACGTGGAAGTAAGCATCCTTGAGGTCTATGACTGTGAACCAGTCCCCTTTGTTGATGAGGGGGAGGACGGTCTGCAGGGTCACCATCCGGAACTTCCTGGTGTGGATGTGTTTGTTCAGGCGGCGCAGGTCCAGGATCGGGCGAAGGCCTCCGTCCTTCTTCTGGACCACGAAGTACCTCGAGTAGAAGCCGTTGTCCCAGTCGGACGGTGTTACCCGCTCGATGGCTCCCTTGGAGAGAAGGGTTGATATTTCTTCCTCCAAATGGGGGGACGAGGTGGTGAGACGATGTCTTCCTACCCGAGGCACCCGCACGAACTCGATGGCGTAGCCAGAGGACAAGATCTTTAAGACCTACTGGTCGTCCGTGATGCCCGACCATGCCTGGAGGAAGTTCCGGAGGGGGAGGTACGGGATGTGGAGCGAGAGAGACTCGGCCGTCGCAGCTTCAAACGCGGGGCTTGGACCTCGCGCCCGAACGCTTGTCCTGTCCGTAGGGTCGGTAGCGGGGTTTGTGCTGACGCCGCTGCTTGTAGGAGCTGGATCTAGGCTGCTCCGTCGGTCCTTGCTGTTGCGGGTTGCCCTGGAATCGCCGTGTGAAGGGCTGGAACCTCGGCCTGGCGGGCGGAGCCGGCGTGGTGAGCCCCAGGAACTTGGCCGTGGAATTGGTCTGGCGCATCTCATTCAGGACCTTATCGGTATCCTGACCGAAGAGGCCCTGACCGTCGAGGGAAACTCCTCGATGAGCTTTTTCATAGCATCATCGAGGGAGGTGTCCCTGAGCCAAGCATGGCGACGGAGGTAGATTGCGGAGGCCATGTCCTTTGCCGCATAGTCGTTGATATGCCGGGCAGTGCGCATCAGCTGCTCGGCGACGAAATCCCCCTCGGTGGCCAGCGCGTCGATCCGCTTTTGGGCGTCGGCGGGCAGTTTCGCCGTCTCAACCTTCACCTGCTCCCAGAGGTGCGATTGATACAGGCCCATGGCGGCCGAGTAGTTGGCGGCACGGAAGAATAGGGAGCCGGTGGCGTAGAACTTACGTCCCACCGCGTCCAGTTTCTTTCCCTCCGGCGTCGATGGGACCGGGAACCCGCTGGTGGCCGTCCTATGCTGGAAGGCCTTGACCACCAGGGAATTCGGCAGGGGGTGAGCCTGCAGGAACTCGACGTTCTCGTCCAGGACTCGGTACATGCTGTCGAGCCTGGACGAAACGGAGTGAGCCGCCAATGGTTTTCTCCATGTCGCCCTCGCCGAAGTCATCATGGAGGGGAGCATGGTTATGTGGACCGGCCGTACAGCACGTCTGTCGAGCTTCGCGGTCATCTGATCCTCACCCTCCAGCGGCGGTTGATCGACTTTAAGGTTGAGTGCGGTGCCCAGCCCCGTGAGCATGGCGGTCAGCGAGCGTTGGTCCTCACCACGCGGTGGGTCCACCGATCCGATAGCCTGCTCCGGCGTGCGCTCGGCGTCGACGTCTCCCTCGTCCTCCTCCGACGACGAGCTGGACTCATCGGAGGACGAGGGAGGAACTCTTTCATCCACGTCGGGACCGCGCCAGTACGGCCTGGGCGGGCCAGCGGGATGGGAGTCCACCGCATCAACGTCCGGACCACACCATGACGGGTTGGGTGGGCCGGCGGAGCGGACACTCGACCCACGGGAGGTCGGTGGGGCCACGGCAGGGCCGGGGTGCCCGGGGCTTGCGGTGGTCGCAACCGGAGCCGCAGAGGCCGCAGGCATGGAGGTCTGGAACTTGGTCACAAACGACGCCATGACCTGGAACATTTCTCGAACGAGAGCCATCTGGGATGCGTCCGAGTCCGCTGATGGTAGAGCCCCGGTGGCCGGCGGGATAGTGGCCCACGAAACGGTGGGCGTCGAAACGGTGGCCGGCGTCGGCGTCGGCGAAACGGTCGTCGGAACGGTGACGACCGCGTCGTCTGTCGGCGTCCTGGGTCTTGGAGAGACGGAGGCCTGCCTCGGCGAGCGGTTTCTTCCTCGAGGAGGCGAGGGGAGCACCTGAAGTGGGTGAGCTGGAGCCCCAGCCCTGTGTCCTTTATCAGGTGACCCGGAGGACGACCGTCCTCCCCAGATGGAGGATCCCGGAGAAGGACATCGGGCAGTCGAGAACGGCGGCGAAGGCCCGGGAGAGGCGGGTGTGCGCGGGGTTGGAGGAAGCGACCGTCTCTTCTCCGACCCGCGCTTGCGCTTCTTCTCACCGTTCCTGTCCTTCTTTTTCTTCTTCCTAATCGGAAGCACGGAGGAAGAAGCCGGCGGAGGCTGGGAGGCAGCGGCGGATGTGGAAGCGGACGCGGTGGGAGCCAGAGCGAGCTCCATCAGGTGAGCCTTGAGGCGATTGCTTCGGTTCTGCACCGCGAGGCGCGTAAACTTTTTGCAATGCGGGCAGGACTGGCTCTGGTGCGACTCTCCCAAACAAAAGAGGCACAGGCTGTGGCCGTCGGAAGCTGGGAACTTCTTAAGGCAAGCCGTGCACTGTTTAAACGCTGCAGCCATCAACCGCGGAAAAATTCTTCCGGTGGAAGTTTCTGGAAGCAAGTACCCCGAAGGGCGGACCAGCCGCCACCCCCTTGAGGGGGGAGACGGTGATCGATGCGAAAAAATTGGCTACTGGATCCACTCGAAAGAAGAAACAGCGCCGGGGTGGCAATCCTGCCCGTGGGACAAGATTGCCGGCAAAAATTGTTGAAATTAGCTAAAGCTTTCCCTCAGAAGGGCGATAAAAATTGAGAAGCTCTCGACGATCGTCCTGCTGCTACGGCGGAAAGAAGAGAACTGAGGTAAAATGGCGCGCGGGCGCCTCAGGGTGGGCGGTACGGTGGGCGGTCTTACCGCCAAAACTTTAGACCAATAGCTTTTCAAGCCTCCGATCTCCGTTCTGCGCAGGCGCATAACCCATGAGTGGGGATTCACAAACTATACGAAGGAGAATCTACGGTTCTAGAAAAGAGAAGTGAAAACTGTTCTGAAAGCATTGGGTAGAAATAAATCACCAGGAGTCAATGGGATAACAAAAGAAGGTCTTGCAGTAAAATAAGCTTTCGTTTGCAGGCTGTCAGCAAGATTTTGCACAATGCAGGAGCTTTTATTTGCAAACCAGCTGAGTTTGCAAAATGGTACCACACCTCTGTGCTATGGAACTTCCTTATGCTCTTTGCTTCATTTATTGCTGGCATGTGGTCCCTGGGACATTACCCAGATCAGAAGGAGCCCCCCTCCCCCTTTGAAGGCAGGTTCCCTACCTGTGATCTATTATAAGATTATTTTGTTCTGGAGGCTGTTGGGGTCTGGATGGGGGCAAATGGGCTACAGCTGAATCCTAGCAAGACTGAGTGGCTATGGATAGGGGGTCCTGCGTTATCCCGGGAACTACCATCTTTGGTTTTGGATGGGGCTGTTTTGCCCCAGACCAACCCGTTGCGCAACTTGGGGGTCCTCCTGGATTCGCAGCTGCTGCTAGAAGAACAGGTGGCGGCTGTGGCCAGGAGGGCCTTTGCCCAACTTCGGGTGATTCGCCAGTTGCGCCCGCTCCTGGACCGGGACTCTTTGCTCATGGTCACTCACGCTCTGGTGACCTCCAGACTAGACTACTGTAATGCACTTTACATGGGGCTGCCCTTGATGACCATTCGGAGGCTGCAGCTGGTCCAGAATGCTGCGGCCCAGGTGGTGATGGGGTGTGGACGTTATGCCCATGCCTCACCACTGCTTCGGGGGCTGCACTGGTTACCAGTTTGTCTCCGGGTGCAATTCAAGGTGCTGGTTTTGACCTTTAAAGCCCTACATGGTAGTGGGCCAGGGTATCTTAGAGACCGCATCGCCCTAAGGACGTCTGTCCGTCCAACCAGAGCGGACCGGAGGGGCTCTCTAATTGTGCCATCAGCCAGGGTGGGCTCGCCTCTCTGGCACAAGGAGGAGGGCCTTCTCTGTGTCCGCACCGGCCCTTTGGAACCTCCTGCCTGTGGAACTGCGGCTCCAGACGGAGTTGTTGCCCTTTAGGAAGAAACTAAAGACCTGGCTGGCGGGACAAGTTTGGGGGGCGGGTGGGGATGGGGGTACCGTTGGGTGGCTGGTATAGAGAAGTGTGCCTTCCCCCAAGGTCCCTTCGGTTCGTGCGCACCTTTTAGGGGTGGTTTTTTTAACTTTTAACTTTGTTTTATCATGTGTCTTTTATGTATTTACTGTCTGCTATGTAAACCGCCCTGAGTTGGGTTGTACCTGAGTGGGCGGTATATAAGCGTGAAAAATAAAATAAAATAATAAATAAATAAACACTGTTTCTAGCGTTCCTGTTTTGGTTGCTGCTATTGATACTAAAACAGCGCCATCCACAGATGAGAAGAATACATTAACATTGCTTTGGGGGCAGTACAAGAGTTGATGGATTTTTGGAGGAAAAGAGACAACCAAAGGATGGTGAGTGGAATGGAATATCTGTACCTCTTCTTTTCTTCATTTCTCTGCAAAAGGAAAAAACATTAACAACAAATCGCAAAACAACATCTGGAAAATGCAGAATTGATCTTGTCTGTTTCCAATGTTATATCCAGGAGCTTTGAGATTGCTCCTGAGTCTTTTGACTTGCCTGTCTCTACTCCCTTCTAATCCTGATCTTTTTCTACTTTGACTCATTCTCTGTACACATTGAAACCAACCTTTGGCTGTCTGTTGGACAGCTGCCAGTGATGTATAGCTTGCCTGCCAAAGAACTGTTTCAAGAAAACAAACCACCCAGAAGCTTTTTGCCACATGCAGACTGACTTGCCAGCCCTTGGCAGCTCTTGATTCAAGGTCTGCCACGCAATCCCCGATCATGTTTCCGGCTATGAAATGAAATCATAGCACCGAATCACAGCCAGATGTCTGGCTTTTCAAGGCACGTCTTCTCATGAGTCCTTTGTCTAGAAGTCAAGTATGGCCCCTAAAGCCAAAAATAATTTTGTTTTAAAAAATTCAGAAAGGAAAAAATGGACATACACGTTTTGGCATAACTAGGGTAGGAGACCTCAAGTGGCACTGGGTGGTGGTGGTAGAAAGGAAAAGATAAGCAAATCCAGATGGTATAGCAAAGTATGGCAATTAGCGCTGAATGAAAAATTAACAGTGGAATTAAATGTAAAAAAGGGATTATAAGCAAAAGAGGTTTTTGGGAAATTTGGAACCCATTTGTAGTATATGCCTTGTTAGATGAAAACAATGTTAAGACAGACCTGGAAACATATAAATTTTGGGAAAACTAGATGAAAGGGGGCCATTCAACAATTACATGATCCTTTTTCTGGGGGAAATTGACCCCCTCCCCCCTATGTAATCCAACCGTAATTTTTCATTTGACCCTTTACCCCCCTTAAAATTACGTGGTCTGAACCAAATAGTACTGTATTTTGCACCACCAACCAGTGGTGGCGCTGCAGGGGAAATGGGCGGGCAGGCCAATTGCACTGAAGCAGGAAGCGATGCTCTAGCCTAGCCTCTTGCTCTCCCTGGAACCAGGAAGCATGGCTTTCCCCCTCCATTTTCATCGCATGGAGCAAGGCACAAAGGTAAATAAAACCCTTTCTTTTTATGCACAGGTTTGGTTTCCCACTGTCAGTTAAAAACAGCTCCAAATGGATTACGTAATTTTGACCTGACACCCCCCCCCCCGAACCCACATATTTTTTCTGTAATTCGGATGGCAGACCCCCTCCCTCCTTTGAGGATCACACAATTGTTGAATGGCCCCAAGGTGGGAAGGCTCTATTCTTTTACAAATTCCAATGTACAGCACGAGTGACAAGTGTAAATGTTTTGTGTTTTATGTTTTGTGGTCTAAGAGAGTAATAATCTGTTATTATATTTTGTATGTTAAATACTTGTTTAAACTATTATGTTTTGTATGTTATCAAAATAAAAATATTACAGTACTTTCAAAAAAAGAAAGGAAAAGAAAGGGACTGAATGAAAAGTAAGATCAGAAGAAGAATAGCAACAAAAATATTTTATTCTTATTATTATTATTATTATTCACAATTAGTGAAGATGAAGCTAAAGTACTTTGGACATCAAATGAGAAGGGAGGACTCACTTGAGAAGGCCTTGATGCTGGGAAAGGTGGAGGGCAAGAGAAGAAGGGGGCGTCCAAAGATGAGATGGCTAGATGGTATTGTGGACACAATGGGCACAGAGCTTGGTGGGCTGAGGAGGATGGTGGAGGACAGAGGTGCTTTAAGCCGGGGGCTCGGTCACGCTTCCTCAGACAACTTCAGGGGCCAGACGGCCATTTTCCCCTTCCTCCACCTCATGGCACTTCCTGGTGTGGTGGAGATGGTGGGGGCCCACATGAAATGGTGAAACCCTGCTTTAACCCCTCATGACCTCGCTTGAATGGTTCTAAAATTAATGAATCCGTGCATGAATAGCTTCTTCCCCACAGACAGAGAATGAATAAGAATCTCTTGTCTTGTCTTTAGGGATAGAAACATGAAGACAGGAAAAGGCTATCTGATCAGAAGAAGTAGAGACAGAAAAGAACCAGACAGAGAATGAGAAAGATTGGAAGAGCAAGCCAAGCCAAGCCCTAATGATTTATTTCCTATTGCATGTTTTTCTATTGTTTCTGCTATTTTACGTTTTACTTATTGTTCTAAATCATCTTAAAATGTAATTGAAATATAAATATGCATTGATTAAATTCCTGTATTTTTAAGTGGCATCTCCCACAAGGTAAAGGAAACCAAATAACATTGAAAAATCATGTAACCTTAGGACTCAGTGGTTAAGAAGCTCGCCTTGTTATCTGGAAGGTTGGCAAGTTGGCAGTTCAAGACCCGAATACCACATGACAAAATGAGCGCCTGTCTCTGTCCAAGTTCCTGCCAATCTAGCAGTTCAAAAGCAAGAAATTGCAAGGAGAGAAATAGGGACCACTTTGATGGGAAAAGATCTTGGGAACATGAAAGGAACACATTTGGGTGTCCCCTGAGCAGAGTTCCTCCAGCAAAATTCCTTTCAACCCAGAAAGCACCTTTGTGTGCTTCTGACACAATAAAAAAATTAACTGATCCAGGCTGGATCAGAAATTTAAAACAAAATGAATGACACCCCCCCCCCCCTTCCTTTAACATCTTTCTTAAATCTATCCCTTAACTCTTCTGAATTGAAATTTATTGAGTCAACTTGCTTCATAACAATATTTATATAAATCAAATATCACAGGCATACACATTCATAATAAAATTCAGAAACATATATATCTTAAGGCAGTATGCCCAAGATTATTTTGCTTTAGTCAGATTTCAGTTTATCTTCATCCCTCTGAACAAAAAAATGGCAGCAGTTTCTGTAATAAAATAATTTATGGCAGCCCAATCTAAAAAGACATTCCATTCAGCAAATTCTTCTGGACAGAAAATTATCAATGGATTAATATGATCGTTAGGAGGATCTCTATAAAAGAGAGAAAATGTTATATAAGAGGGAAAAACATGACCTGAAGTTTCAATTTTTTCTGAACCACAAGGACATAATGACCTATTAGAATATTCCCACTAATCTTTCATTTTACAGAGCTGAAAGTAACACAAAAAATGGACATGGCTAAATCCCCTCCTATACCTTAGGATATTAGATGCTTCTTATTACTTAATTGTGAGGCTAATAGAAAATGGACAGATGTCAAATGATGAAGAAACAATCTTGCATGTTTCTAGAAGAAGGTTTTGAAAGTCCATATCATTAATACATTGAAATAATACAGCATTCTCAAGGTTAATTTCTTATGTAGCAAATGCTGAAAGCTGTCATCAATATCTTGATAGTTGATATAATCTGCTGTAGGTTTGCATAGACCAGGGGTGGCCAACCTTTTTATGCTGTGGGCCACCTGACCATGCCCCAGACAGCTGAGCACACCGGACCACACACCCCGCAAGCAGAAGCGGCTGCATTTACGGCTGTCATAAATGTGCCCCCTTCCGTGTTTACAACAGCTGTGGGCACATTTTACGGCTGACGTAAATATGCCCACTTCGGGAAGCAGTGGAGGTGGCGACTGGCTGGATGGAATGGCATAGTGAGTGGGCCAGGAGCCCCTGGCATAGACAACCAGATGAAAGTGTAGGGTACCTTAAACCAAGACAGAAATTTGGCTCTGGAATCCACAAAGACTGGACCCACCTCAAATCACAATACTACAGCCATCACACATTTGGATACACACAAAATTGTCCTTAAAATTAGTGTGCACTTTCTGAACATTTAAATTGCAGCACACAATCCAAATTTAAGCACCATATAAAAGCTGTGCAGGTGACTCAGAAGCGAAAAATCTGAAAACTCAAGCAATATGATTGTTCCTGTTAAAGTAAAAAGAAGCACTGGATGGCAGCCATGTTGTTTATACATGTCATCAATAAGATGATCTCCATGAAAAAAAACAAAGCACAGAGTAACCAAATGGTGCACAAATAAAACCCAAAAATCAGGGGATGGGGTTGAAACAGAAAAATATCAAAATATGGTCCAATATTTTCCCATTGTGTATCTTTGTACCTTCAAGATAGAGATTATAGGCTCTGTGAAGAGGTAAAAAATTTGTTTTGTTTACTGCTGAAAAACATTGAGAACCCCTGCATTAAAGTACTGTAATGAATAAATAAAGGGTTCAAAAGAATTCCCGCCAGTCACCTCTGATATGATGAACAATGACCTTCTGCATTGCACAGAATTTGCAGAGATTTTCAAACAGAATTATATATTTGTATGATATAGCAACTATTTACCAGTTGATGTAGCCTCTACCTTGCTCCATAGCCACTCAAAGGTTGACTGAAGATCAACCAAAAATAAAATAAAACCCTTTCACTGGTAGAGGAAGAATATTTTTATGCCAAATTGTCCATAGTAGAGAGGCCTGTTTCGCATCAAACATGTTTCCTGTCTCAAAACAATTCCTTTAATGCAAAAGAACCAGGGGGGGAAATGCTAAAAACAGCAAAAATAAACTTCTGTAAGTAGATAAGACTTATGCTGCTTTTCATGCATGTGAATGATTTCTACTTTTCACTAAAATTAGGCAGGACAGTTTTAAAAATATTCACGAAAGGGAAGGTAAAGGTTGCCCTTGCTTGAAAGCCAGTAGTATCTCATCTCTGTTTATAGCCAAAGAGCCAGCGCTTGACTGTGATTGCAGACGTTTCAATGGACATGTGGCAGGCATGACTAGACACCGGAGTGCACAGAATGCTGTTCAACTTCCCACCAAAGTGGTCCTGATTTATCTACCTGAAATTTCTTGCTTTCAAACTGCTAGGTTGGCAGGAGCTAGGGCAGAGACGGGCGCTCACTCCATCATGCAGCACTCGGCTCTCAAACTGCTGACCTGCCGATCTTCCAGTCATCAAGTTCAGTGTCTTAACCACTAAGCCACCACAGTCCCTCACAAAAGGGTAGTCCACTAGTAAACAAGAGTGGGAAATAAGAGCTGGTCCACAAGTGATTGTCCTGCAGTGAGTCGGGTGTTGGACTGATCAGCAAGTGTGCTTACTTGGGCTTCTGGTAATTGAAGTCCAATAACACCCGGGGCACCAAGGTTGGCCACCCCTGGACTAGAGCTTCAGAGAACGTGATTCTAATTCCTGCTCAGCCATAGAAATTTATTTATTTATTTATTTATTTACTTGACACTTATATCCTGCCCCTCTTGCGGGGGGAGGGGGGGGACATCCTTACTCATCATAAAACCAGTCATATAACAATCAAAAGTTAAAATCTGCACACGATAAAACTCCCAGTAAAATCATTGCCACACATTACAATAGCCAGAAAGTACCACAATCCAGGACCCTTAAAACGCAACCTATTTAGGACGAAAAAGAGCCGGGCAGCATATCAAACAACCAGAAATAGGCAGCACATTCCCAAAGGCCTCCTCAAAGAGCAGTGTTTTTAGTTGTTTTTTAAAAGACTGCAGGGATGGAGCCTGGCGTCGCTCAGCTGGAATGGCATTCCACAGCATTGGTGCCTCCACTGAGAAGGTCTTTCTCTTCGTCACAGCCTTTCTAGCCAGACTCAGGGTCGGCACCTGAAGCTGTGCAGACATTGAGGAGCGAGTGATGCAGACTACTGTCCTGAGGGAAAGACGTTCCGCAAGGTAAGGTCCCAGACCGTTTAGGGCTTTAAAAGTTAGCATTAACACCTTGTACCTGATACGGAAAGGGACGGGTAGCCAGTGCAGGCCTGCCAAGGCTGGGGAGATATGCTCAAATTTTCTCACTCCCGTAATCAGCCTGGCTGCTGCATTCTGGACTCGCTGACAGAAACTGACAGAAGGTGCACAAACCTCTTTGAAGTGAAATCTGGGCCGCATGCCCATTCTCCACAACATGCTCCCTCCCGAGTCAAGCTTTTGACCAAAATAGAAAGGCATGGTGGAGCAGCGATAATTTCTCCTAGATCAGAGGTTCCTGTTCTTCACTTGCCAAAGAGCCTCCTTTTCTTCCTCTTGGTTGAGGAAGTAGCCTTTGTGGCCACCACTGGATTGTTGTGATGGCAAACCGCTGGGGGGTGGCCCTGCTGTTCCCCCATTCCAGGGATAAAAGGTATGATGCAGCCCGAAGCCAATGGACCTCGCCGCCGCCTCTCCCCGGCCCCTGCCACCGGCCAGGAGATTTGAGACAGCTGCGGCCGCTATCTTCAGAGCCCTGCCTCGGCAGGGATAAAAGGGATGGTGCAGCCCGACACTGAAGGACCTCACCGCCCCCGCCCCCTGTTGCCATTCCTTGGGTCCCGTCCATGGCATGGTACAATCTGTGCCGAGACAGTTACTTTGTTGGCTTGCTGAAATGTATGGGCTTTGAATGAAGGTTTTTTTTTTTTTTGCAATGTTGTATTTCTTTCATATTTTGTAATGCTGTATTTTTTTATGATACAGTACTTTGTAATGTAGTATTTATGACTTATATGATTTTGTGATATGACGTGTATTGTTCCTATTGATATATTATCTGGATTGACTATAGTAATGCTTGATTTGTTGTGAGCCGCCCTGAGTCGGAGTATGTTGAGTGGGTGGCATACAAGTCGAATAAATCAAATCAAAATCCCAAGGAGTTTGCCACTTATGTGACTGCCTTACTGGATTAACCAAGAATTAGGGAGAGCTATCAAGAAACAGACTGACTGACGAAGAGACCTTGAGACGGGTCCAGTAATTCAAGAGCAATCATTATATGAAAAGACACAATTATCCCACTTTGCTACAGACATTTCAGCACATTTACTTGGAATTAAGACTCACTGGAGCTATGAGGCCTACCTCTGATTAGTTGTATGTGACACAGCATTGCTAATCTGTGTTCCCTCCCAAAACAGATCTTATCATCTTGCTTGGGAAAATGCACAAACAAAATAACACACTTCGGAGCAAGTGCAACAGCCTTGAAATTGAGTTGATCATGAAACTACCCTACCAGGGTAACTCAAACTGCAGCCAGAAATTTACCTGTTTCATAGGCGGAACAATTGGGTATCTGAAATTGGCAACTCCATTCCTCCGTTTCTAATTTTCATGCATTCTGCAGCCACATGGTTGGCATCTTTCTTCAGATTAGCTCACTGAACTCACCAAGGAGGCGATGGGCAAATTCGGATGGAGTTGACGCATGTGTGCTGCCGTTCCCTATGCACTCAGGGATCAAGATTATACGACTTTATGTATGTCGTCAGCAAAAGGTTCTACTCGCTAATCCTCCAACTGTAGACGTCAGTTTAGTCTGAAATACATCTCAAATTAACTGTTGCATTCCACTGACCATCCCTAGCTGGACAAATTCCTGAGACACACATATTTGAGACAATCTTTGTCCTTTACTGGTTGAAGATCTGTGCTCCCCTTCACACTTCAGGACTTCTAATGCAGCCGAAACTGCTGACATTGTGAATACAATCCTGGTGTGGGGACGGGGTGTGTATGTCAAGGTTGACTCAGCCTTCTATCCTTACGAGGTCATTAAAATAAGTACCCAGCATGTTGTGGAGAAAAATGCTAATTACCTTGTGAAGTGCCCAGAGTGCTCTAAAGCAAAACAATCACACTTATATACTGCCCCGTAGCACTTAGTGCACCCTCTGGGTGGTTCACAAGTTAATTAGCATTTTGCCCCCAATATGCTGGGGCAAGTGCAATTGCTACTTTTATTCTAATGCTGAATATATGCACAATTATTTACTGTGAAAAGTATGAACTGATTTCAATATTGAAACGTTTGCAAATTTCTCCCAGGCTCTATCAGCATGGCAAGTCTATAGTTGCTTGGATGTTATGGGAAAACATCATAGATAGTACCCATGGTAATCATGTATATCCCAACCATATGCTGCACCATCTGTATCCCTGGGGTGCAATTGGTGTTCATGTGCATCTCATGTATCATCAAATCAGAACTAACTTACAGCCATCCTTGTGAGGCTTTCAAAGTAAGTGAGCTATATATGAGGAATGGTTTTACCAATCCCAGCCACTCCGTCTGTGAATTTCAATGGTAGAGCAAGGACTTGAACCCAAGTCTCTGGAATCTTAACCTATCAGTCTACACCAAATGGGTAAAAGGCCTCCTGTCTTCACTGGTCAGTTGCATAACCCATATCTTGATGCTATAGGTGGTTTGTTGACTGGGCACTAAAGAAACTGGGTCACCTTGGCCATGAGCAACATAGGGATGAGTGACAGAAGAATCATTATATCTGGTGATTCATTGGTTCCGTTCTATTTGAGTGCCTGCTGTGTTTCTGAGTGTATTCCCAGCTAGCCCTAAGAGTTACAATATTCGAATAATCCGAGCCTTGCTCCACAGTTTTCATCCAGGTTCAGAGAGTGACACAAGAGTCCTGGTGGCGCAGTGGTTAAACTGCTGTACTGAAAGGTTGTGAGTTTGATCCTGATCCTGACCAGGGCTCAAGGTTGACTCAGCCTTCCATCCTTCCATGATCAGTAAAATGAGTACCCAGCATGTTGGGGGCAAAATGCTAATTAACCTGTGAACCATCCAAAGAATGCACCAAGCTCTATGGGGCAGTATATAAGTGTGCATGTGAGAAGTAAATGTATCGGTTTCCTCCTCATGCCATTTGCAATTCTGAAAACACCCTGAAGCTTCCCTTGTTGGGAAGCCAGTCTTCCCTAACCAGCACACCGAATGAAATTAACCCAGTCCACTCAAACCACAAGGACAAGCTTCATCACAGATAAACCCAGACTTTGTTTTGCAACCAAAAAAAAATAGTCAGGCTTCACGATGGCCAATTTTAAATTAAATTTATTAAATTATTTAACACTGAATTGCAGTACCATTTAAATGACATTTCCCAAGGGAATCAACTCCCTGTGAAATCACAACCTGCAAAAGCACAACAATTTCTCTCCCCCTCTCCCTTTTCTGCCAAGGAATAATCTGGACTTTTGTGATAACATAGGATGCATGTCATCCTTCTTGGGCCTTCTGAGGGACCATAACCATGGGCAGTGATATCTAGAAAGCCAACTTCTTTGCAATGGAGGTAATGACCTGGGCCATCGGAGGTAGCGGTCCTGGCAAGGCCATGGAAGCAGCACACTTGTGATCATGGCTAAGGCACATTGGCTGTGCATGTAAGATTTGGTGGTGGTACTGTGAAACTTATGCTGCTGTTGACCTCACTTTGCTTCCTTCCCCTTTACAAATGAAACAGAAGGTCCTGTGGCAGTCAGTTCAGAGCCTTCCACCAGCAAGAAGTGTGTTTGCCTTAAAAGTTAAGATTAAAAGGAGGGGGAAATTAACATATTAATTCCTGCATGACAAGATAAATGCTGGAGGAGAATATTTGATTCTATGCTCCACACCAGATAGACACATCCAATCTGGAGCATGTTTATGAAATATATAGACCTCCTCCCCTCTCCTGCGTGAAGGAGGCAGCTCACGTACTTCAATATCACCCTCTACAAAGAGCCTTCCGTCAGATTAGCAAAACACTTCTTTCCCATATTTTAGAAAAGACTGAACAAAGTACTGTGCAGATTTTAGTTTGGCTGATAAGAAACTATCTAACATTTGTTCTTTCCTTCTACAAAAGAACACTGCTCCACTAAAAGGTAGATCAGCACACTTTACGCGGAGAGAAGGATGAAGGGACCATCTCTTCTGCCTAAAATCCGTATTGCTGTTAGTTACTGTTACTAATTTGGGGAGTGATGAGCCAAAGGACTGGCTTAGTGTAAAGCAATTTAGGCTGTTTCTGCTTTCTTCAACAGCCAGCTTTAGTCAAGACCAGAGGTTCCCAACCTAAGACCTGTGGGCTGTATCTAGCCCCTGGCGCCATTTAATGCAGTCCCCACCCCTCCAAGGGCATTCGAGAAACAAAATGACTCCCCCTTTGAAGCTGTTGGGACAAAATGGCCACCCCCATCGTGCAGGCAAGGCAAAATGGCCATCTGGCCCTCGAAGCTGAGAGAGCGTGACCCGGCCCCCGGCTTGAAAAAGTTGGGAACCCATAGTCAAGACAGTACTTTTTTAAACTGCCAACCTATTTCTCCTGGGAAGTAACTCCCACTCAGTAAAGGAAAGAAGCCTAAAATTTGTATTGAAAAAACAGACATGGGATACAGGACACGTTCACATTCACACACATAAATATAGAGACAGATCCTTCACAGAAGGAGTTACTTTCAACCAACTGCTCAGCAAACCCGAATTTTAAATTCAGATTCACTGTTTTTAATATAAAAACCATTAACAAATACTGTAGGGTAATCTCCTCTTATGTCACAATCTCCAAAAAATATATATGTAGCTGTATGAGAGCTAAACATTGTCATAACCCACTTCTTGCTTCCCTGGAACATCATTCTCCTGGACATCTTAAACTGTTTCACTACACGAGGGGCCCTGAATCAGTACATTTGTCTCTTCTTTTTATCTTCATTTGAACAGGAAGAACAGAAAAGATGACAAACAGCTCACAATCCTTCATTCAATTGTCCCTCCCTGCTCTGTCAAGTGACAAATAACCTAGTTATAACATAAATAGAAATAGTAAACAGCCACCACTGCACCTCTCGGAGTGGAAAGGCAAAAGTGATGTATTTAGCAACATACCACAGTCAAGATCACTTGACCCCCATCACAGAAAAGTCTTTTGTATCGTTCTCGAGGCCCATGGTCAGCTCTGGCTTGGCCCCTGAATGATACATTTCTGACAATGCAGAAGATTTCAGGGAGCTTTGGTTGTTAAAAGCATAGTCTTCATGCCGATGAAATCCTGCAACTACCCAAATGAAGAAGAAACCATAGACTATGGCAATATCTGCAAAGGCTCCCAATTGACACTGCTCTCCTGCTCTCCCCAGGACCATCTCTGTTCCTGGCTGCCAAAACATTGAAGAACCCCGTATTTTCATCCCACACGGCATGCTGCAAGGTCTCCACACCAGTCAGACTTTGAGAGATAGGACAGTTGTCTCTGAAAAGCCAACAGTCGCAACTGGCTCCAGTTGGCTCGTCAGGCAGCGCAGGACGCAAAATTGCAGTTCACATTCCATCAGAAGTACGTGAGATTCTTGATGACTCCCAATTCAAGCATCTTTTTTATGGCTGATGCCTCATGGGAGACGTTGTGACCTGATGACTGAAAAAGAAGAGGACGAAAATCCATGACAAGGTAGAGCTTGCTGGTTTGTCAGAGTAAACAAATGGAAAAGATGAAGCTCCTGGGATACATGCATCATTGAACTAGAAAGAATCTTGGGGTACATTTAGATCAGGAACCCGTAAAATTTATACAGCACAATGCAACTATAGCATCTTGACCATCTGTAGTCCTTGCTTTGTTTAATTATATACAGTAATGGGAAACCCAACACATCCTAAAATGGTATATTCCCACAATAGCCAGCTCTTTCCATTAGGAAGTTCTGTCCAATGTTTAGCCAAAAATTCCTTCTCTGTAATTTCCTCCCACTGGGTTTAGCCAGGTTATCCTGCTATGGTAATAGTGTAGGCCATACTGCCAGTGACTCAATGCCGAATGTCAGGCAGCGGTTAACTAACCTAACAACCCTGACTACTAACAGCCTTGGGTGGTGAAGTTCACAGATGATGGTCCCCAGGTGAATTAAATCCCACTTGAATCCTTCTTAACGGAGGGCAGCAACTTCACCAATTTTGGCCTGGGGCTGAGAAGGACTTTGTGTGCCAAAAGGCCTCAGGACCAGAAAGTGACTTGCTGAACTGGATCAGTGGTATGGGTGTCACACTGAGATGTGGAAGGCAAATGGAAGGCCACTGCATTATATTGTTCCCAGGGCAATCTTCATGGCTGATCGCCTTAATGATAGCCAATATGCAGAATCAGATACAGCACTTGAAAAAGAAGGATCTAGCCCTGCCCTCTGGAACAAAAGGATAACCCTTGTTGTATACTCTGGGCAGCAGTCCTCTCCTGTCTCTTCTCCACCTTCTCTTCTTTGGGATAAAATTACTCAGCTGATTTCAACTGTCAAGCAAATTTAACCACTCTCTTCTAGACACACTCCACATTTTCAGTGTTTTCCATCTTACATGGTACTCAGAAAAGCAGCCTTCTCCCAGACATGGTTTTTGAAATTCAATTCAATTCAGTCGCTGGTAGTCTATGGTCAATAAAAGCTAAGAGGGCAACCCGTCATGCACTCTACTTGATGTGCAATTCACGCTGAATCAATTGCAAGTATGGGTTATTGTTGCCTAACCCCTGCATTGTGATCATGTATCTTTCAAGTCAGGGAGTTGTTCTATGATGAGACATATAAATGCACTGGTTGTTGCTGGCAAGAAACTATGGTTAACTACTTCAAACAAGCCAGGATGTTAAAACATGGTCTAATGTTGGCTTCTTCCAAATCAGTTAGTTCAGATGAAATGAGAAATCATATTTGGCTGATTCTTGCACAGGAGTTTTGTATGCCCGTAAGGGCACTATGACACGTTTGCCCAAGGTGGCATGCAGAACCAATTCAGTGGCCATGTGCCAATGTTGGAGTAAGCCCCGCCCCCACACACCACCCCATGTGCAGTTTCTCTAGCCATCTGGCTCCCACTGCCAATGGGGAGGGGAGGCTGAAATCCCACCCAAGAGGCGTGGCCAGACATCCCTTTCCTACCTAGGAGACAGGGAGACAGTGTGCACACACCATGGAGGTATAAAAAACAGGAGTTGGCACTACAGGCTTCATGCTGTAAGTTTTTTGAAGCCAGTGGGCGTGGCCTGCCACCATATTAGGTGGACCAAAACATTAGCACACTACCATTTACGATTGCTTCTTGTGTTGGAGGGGGGTGGATTGATCCCCTCTCCTGGGTTCCCTGGGTTGGGGGGGTTGGGGGGACAAAAGGGGTCTGTCCCCCCAACCCTTTCAGAGCCAGGGGACCCGGCAGAGAGGGGATCCCCCCGCAGGATACCCCATTATTAAAGAGAAGAAACCAAGCGGTTTCTTCTCTTTAAAAACAGAGTGTTTGGGGGGGTACGGTGGAATCGATCTCCTCTCCCTGGTCCCCTGGGTCCAGAAGGGTTGGAGGGACAAAAGGGGTCTGTCCCCCCAACCCTTCCAGAGCCAGGGGACCCGGCAGAGAGGGGATCCCCCGCAGGACACCCCGTTATTAAAGAATAAACCAAGGGGTTTCTTCTCTTTAAAAACGGAGTGTTTGGGAGGGGGTGGAATTGATCACCTCTCCCGGGTCTCCTGGGTCCAGAAGGGTTGGAGGGGACAGACCCCTTTTCTCCCCCCAACCCTTCCAAACCCAGGGGACCAGGGAGAGGGGAACGAATCCACCCCCCTCCAACACTCCGTTGTTAAAGAGAAGAAACCACTTGCTTGCTTTCTTCTCTTTAATATTGGGGGTGTCGGGGGGATTCCCACTCTCCGTTGCGCCCCCTGGGTTCAGGAGGGTTGGGGGGACAGACCCCTTTTGTCCCCCAAAACCTCCCATACCCAGGGGACCAGGGAGAGGGGATCGATTTCACCCCCCTCCCAAACACTCAATTTTTAAAGAGAAGAAACCACTTGGTTTCTTCTCTTTAATAATGGGGTGTCCTGTGGGATATCCCCTGTCTGCCAGGTCCCCTGGCTCTGGAAGGGACAGACCCCTATTGTCCCTGCAACCCTTCTGGACCCAAGGGACCAGGGAGAGGGGATCGATTCCACCCCACCCCCCAAACACTCCATTTTTAAAGAGAAGAAACCACTTGGTTTCTTCTCTTTAATAACGGGGTATCTTGCGGGGGGATCCCCTCTCTGTAGGGTCCCCTGGCTCTGGAAGGGTTGGGGGGACAGATCCCTTTTGTACCCCCAAACCTCCCAACCCCAGTGGAGCCAGTGGAGAGGGGGATCACACACCCCCACCCACTGATATTAAAGGGGAAACTCCGATCGAGTTTTCCCTTTTAATATCAGGGGGTGGAGTAGATTCAATCACCTCTCGTGGGTCCGTGAGGGTTGGGGGGACAAAAGGGGTCTGTCCCCCCAACCCTTCTGGACCCAGGGGAGCCAGCGGAGAGGGGGATCACAACCCCCCACCCACTGATATTAAAGGGGAAACCCGATCTACTTTCACGACTCCACACAATCAAAGCACCATAAGGCAATGTTTTGGGCCAACTAACATGGCAGACTGTCAGATTAGTCGGCTTCAAGTTTGTGATGTCATGTCATCTCCTGTTTTTTATACCTCCATGGCACACATGCTGCTCATCTCCCTTGGAGGAATGTCTCATCACCTCACTTTGCCTCCAGGTAGGGATTTTAGCCTCCCCAGTGGTGAAGGGAGGTGGGTGGCAGGCACCAAGTTGTAGGCACTGTAGTTTGCGGCCTTGTTGTAAGCCCCAGGCAGCAGTAGTGAAGGCACCGATGACGACCGGGACTTCCAACAAGGCTGTGCTGAGCTTACCTGGGGCCTGGTGCATTGGCAGGGGCTTCTCTGGGCTGGGGCATCAATTGGTGGTGCGCATGCTCACGTGCATGCGCAGTTTAGAGGACGCAGTGACATCATGTGATGGCTGCCCCCACTCCCACCCTCCTTTTGGGCACTTCTGCCTTAAAAGGTTTGCCACCACTGGTGTATGTGTTGCCAGCAGAAATAAGGATGCCAAGCTTTACATGACAAATCAGAAACATTTATGATTTTGCTTATTAAGCTAAGATACAATCATCCAAACTCTCCTGAGTGGCACATATTCATCTATTAAGAAAGGAAAAAGTTACTCACAGCCATTGACTTCACCGTGATTTGCTCATAGTAATGAATGGACTGCTTCTTGTTAGCGGAGTCAGGATATCCAAATCCTGCAATATGTACCATATCACAGAAGTGCAAAGCTAAGGTGATGGCCACCAGTCCTGTGGTTGGCTTCTGGAGAAAGACAGAGCAGGAAAATGATTACGCTTTCCATAAATCAGAGCAACCCTTTATTCAGTTTTAAAGAAAGCAATGAATTCAGCTGTACATAAATCTAGAATAAGTCTATAAAGTTTTATTTTCAAACCCTTCCTTAAACTCCAGGAAAAGGCAGCCTTTCTGATGTTACCATTTCCTTATGTAAAGGTAAAGCGGTGATGGGAGATGACATTGTTGATGATTCTACTTATGTTGCCTTAACTTATCAAAGGGCTTAAACAAAAGTTGGTTTATTGACTTGTAGGAAAAATATGTCCTGATCAAGGTGTCTCCCATGCCAGGTAAGTAAAGCAATTCTGTGTATTCTGTACTGTACCTAGAAAACCCTGGAAAGTCATCAGAATTGACTTGATAGTACCCAACTATCACTATTACGGAAAATACAATAAATTTTGTTCTAAGGTTTAATATTCCTGCCCAGAGAAATATAAATGTCTCTTCTTCCCTTGGCCTATCAAACTCACAATAAACCTGTGAGATGGTGTGTGTGTGTGTGTGTGTGTGTGTGTGTGTGTGTGTGTGTGTGTGTGTGTGTGTGTGTGTGTGTGTGTGTGTGTGTGTGTGTGTGTGTGTGTGTGTGTGAGAGAGAGAGAGAGAGAGAGAGAGAGAGAGAGAGAGAGCTGGTAAATGGAATCAGATTATCTCAGTGTTTCCCAACCTTTGCTTTTTGAACTTCAATTCCCAGAAGACTAAGTCAATTCCCCAAAGCACTGATCAGCCAATGTACTGACTTAGGCTTTTGGGAATTGAAGTACCCCTGTGGGTTGTGTGCCCTGTGTTGTGAACCGCTGGATTAACTGGTAACCATTGTGGTTTAAAAGGTCTGAATTTCATCTTCTCTAGGTCTAATATTCCAGCCAGAATCCTGCAGTTCGATAGATAAACAGTACCAAGAAATCAGGAACCTGTCCCAAATTGTTCAAATTAAATTCACTTGTTTAGCTTAGTAAAAGTTTGTTTCTGGTTATTATGTTAAAAGTGGGTTTACAGGTCATGAAAATCTGATCTCCTAGCTCTTGAAAAATCTGACAGGAGTCCTGCTTGAGCTTCAGACAGGTGGTTTTTTAAAATACATATTGCCTGAGCACTCTTCAATGTCACAACAAACACAAAATAAAGCTTAACAGTATGAGGTTTCAATTCTCTTTTTTAAAAAAACCTTTGATTTATAGATGTGGGATATTGTATTTCTGTATCTATGATAGAAAACAACAAGAAATGGCCCATGTTGATGTACAATAATAGTGTGCCTGCATTGCCAGCAAGAATAACAGTGCTATGCTTAACATAGCAAAGACTAGCCTGAATGTTAAACACCACTAATGGCAGCAGTTAAGATGGTCTACAGCAACGTTTCCCAAACTATTTATTTATTTATTTCCCGCCCATCTGGGATATCAGCCGGTTGGAGGGGAGTGGGAGCGACCATTGCTCCGTGGCAGGAGGAATTTTCCACCTTCATCCCTGCCACAGAGCTGCCTATGCTTCTCCCCTCAGCCGGTTGGAGTGGAGTGGGAGCGACAGTTGCTCCATGGCAGGAGGACATTTTCCACCTTCGTCCCTGCCACAGAGCCCCCTGAGCTCCTCCCCTCAGCTGGTTGGAGGGGAGTGGGAGTGACCATTGCTCCGTGGCAGGGCATTTTCCACCTTCATCCCTGCCACAGAGCCCCCTATGCTCCTCCCCTCAGTCGGTTGGAGGGGAGTGGGAGCAACAGTTGCTCCGTGGCAGGAGGACATTTTCCACCTTCGTCCCTGCGACAGAGCCCCCTATGCTCCTCCCCTCAGCTGGTTAGAGGGGAGTGGGAACGGCTGTTACCTATGACATGGGCCTTAAGATGCCCAAGGATGTTGCAGAGGATGTTGAGTACCAGGCTCCATCACTGACATTGAGCCTGGATGCCATCTCCTAGGCTCCCTCGGATGTTCAGCCACAATGTTTAATTGTATTTCAAGTTTTATGTAATTTACCATCTTTGTCTGTAAACCGCTTTGGGTCACCAATAGGTGAGGAAAGCGGTATAAAAATATACTAAATAATAAATAAATAAATAAAATTTCTATTCTGGGCAGTGTACAACATTTAAAAAATATCTTTACAATACAAAAAAAAATAAACTATATTCCACGGAACACTGGTGGACTTCAATTACCAGAAGTCTAAGTCTGATAAGTGGTTTGAGGAATTGACATAGGCTTCTAGGAATTGAAGTCCAGAAACCAAAGATTGGGAAACACTGGTCTACATGATACCCTGTTGTGCTCAGTTCCATTCACATTTACCAAAAAGCAACCCTCATAATTGTTTTGTGATTGAGAAGTGGTTAACTCATGATAGGGAAAAAAGGCAGCTTCGGGTATTTTCCATTGCTTGGTGTCCCTATGTAAATCGTAATATTCTTTGTGTAATCTTCTTTTAAAACATAGCCCGCAAACCCTTTACCTAAACCTCATGAAATTTGGCAAAAGCATAACTGTCTGCAACATCTGTGCCAAGTTTGGTGCTGATCCTAAGTCCAGTTTCAAAGTTACAATTTTTGGATTGGAATACATCATTCTTTCCCCCCAAATTGCCTTATAAAACTTTGTTTTGCTCTGCTACACAATGATTAGGTTTACTGTCTGTGTCAGCAACTGTGACTACAGGTTTCTCATGAACATTAAATATTAGCCACATAAATCTTATGTGAGGCAGCAAATACATGAAGATAAAGGAGAGACTGTGTAATTTTTCTAAGAAGAGATAAAATGAAACCACAGCTTTAGTAAACATAGGCAAAGTTGAAGCTTTTCTAATCTGAAACTCTGCCAATTTGACGGCAAACAACACTGAACATTATAAACCAAGATCATGTCCTAAATAGCTCAGTAGTTTATGTACCTGCCTGTAATTCTAAAAGATAGAATTAATAGGCACATAGAAGAGAAGGCGCTGCTAAAGGAGAGCCAACATGGCTTTTGCAAGGACAAATCATGGCTCACTAATCTGTTGGAATTTTTTGAGAGTGTCAACAAGCATGTGGATAAGGGGGATCCAGTTGACATTGTTTATCTGGACTTTGAGAAGGCTTTTGACAAGGTCCCGCACCAAAGGCTCTTGAATAAACTTACCAGTCATGGAATAAAGGGACAGGTCTTGTCCTGGATCAGCAACTGGTTAAGGGACAGGAAACAGAGGGTAGCACTAAATGGACACCTCCAAGTGGAGGGAAGTAAAGAGTGGGGTCCCCCAAGGTTCAGTACTTGGACCCCTGCTTTTCAACCTCTTCATAAATGATCCAGAAGTAGGAGTATATAGCAAGCTAGCCAAATTTGCTGACGACACTAAATTATACAGGATAGTGAAAACTGTGAGAGATTGTGAGGAGCTCCAGAGGGATCTCTCGACACTGGGGGAGTGGGCAAAACAGTGGCAAATGAGTTTCAACATTAGTAAGTGCAGAGTGATGCATGTTGGGGCAAAGAACCCCAATTATATTTATAAACTGCTGGGGTCTGAACTCTCTGCGACAAACCAGGAAAGGGACCTTGGTGTCCTGGTGGACAACTCAATGAAGGTGTCAACCCTGTGTGCCTCAGCAGTGAAAAAAGCAAACTCAATGCTAGGGATCATTAGGAAGGGTATAGAAAATAAATCAGCAAGTGTCATTTTGCCTCTATGGTGAGGCCCCATCTGGAATGCTGTGTACAGTTCTGGTCGCCATACCTCCGGAAGGATATTATGGAGCTGGAAAAAGTGCAGAGGAGGGCAACCAGAATGATTAAGGGACTGGAACACCTTCCTTACCATCTGAGGCTGCAACGGTTGGGCCTCTTCACTCTTGAACGACGGCGTCTAAGAGGTGACCTGATTGAAGTTTATAAAATCATGCACGGTGTGGACAAAGTAGATAAGGAAAAACTGTTTTCCCTATCACACAACACTAGAACTAGGGGGCACTGCATGAAACCTTTGGGTACTAGTTCTCAAACAAATAAGAAAAAGTACTTTTTCACCCAGAGGATTACTGGTCTATGGAACTCCCTGCCAGAAGAAGTGGTGACAGCTGTCAGTCTTGACAGCTTTAAGAAAGGATTAGACAAATTCATGGAGGACAAGGGTATCAATGGCTATAATTATGGATACCTAAGGACAACCTCCAGGTTGGAGAGATAGGCAGGATATCTCTCAATGCCATTTCCAGGGAATCCTAAGCAGGTGAAGGCATCTGCTTGGGAATCCCCTGAAGCAAATGGTGAGCCACTGTGTGAGACAGAATGCTGGACTGGATGGGCTGTGGCCTGTTCCAGCAAGTCTGTTCTTATGTTCTTATGACTTGGGTGTTCAATTCCCCACTGTGCCTCTTCCAAAAAGAGCAAGACTGTGTAGTCATGGGTAAGCTACACAGCCCCAAAGAACCTCAGAAGAAGGGATAGTAAGCCCTAGAAAAAGTTGCCATAAATCAAAATTGACAGCATACATATTATGAACTATGATCAGGTCCTGTTTCTGAGATATAATGCTTCAGATTATAAGCAGGATTCATCAGATATGACTGAACACACCCTCATAAAAAAATTCCTTATAAAAAAGCAAAGCAAAGAAGAAACCACTACTGTCCGAGGGATGCAGAGGAACAACACTGTACCCAAATAAACCCTCACCTATAGTCTGAAGTGGTACAGCCCAGGCTTACCATTCAGTGAGAACAAGATTGTTTCACCATGGCCAAAATCCCATTGGGATTCTCCACTGGCATAAATTAATTTGATGACAAATTGTCACAAGACAAGGAATGCCTCGACCTGGATTTTGATTCCTTGCTGCGCCTTGTAGGAGAAGAACCAGTCCAAGTAGACTTGGACAAGTTACGTGATTCTATAGCAGTGTTTTTCCAACCTTTGGTTCTTGGACATCAATTCCCAGAAGCCTAAATCAGTACATTGGATGATCAGTGCTTTTGGGAATTGAAGTCCAAGGACCAAAGGTTGGGAAACACTGTTCTATAGCAGCGATGGCCAACCTTGGCACTCCAGATGTTTTTGGACTTCAATTCCCAGAATCCCTAATCAGAAGGAGTGCTGACTTGGGCTTCTGGTAATTGAAGTCTAAAAACACTGGGAGTGCCAAGGTTGGCCATCACTGTTCTATAGTGTCCCCAGAAGAAGGAAGAGGCAAACATTTTCTGGGTATGCTACACCTAGAAAACCTTGGACAGGGTCGCCATAAACAACTTCATCATTATCATCAGGATCACCATAAACAACTTCATCAAGATCAGACACAACCTGACAGCAGTTAATTATCACTTAACACAGACAGAATCTGTTCGTATACCAAGTCACACCAACTCAAGATGCAACAGATGCAAAATCTATACTGATTTCTTAACTTGCAGGAATTATCCCTCCTCCCCAAAGTTACACTCTTCACAGGCAAATCAAAAGGCATTCTAGCAATACATACACCCTAAAGACCACAGTATTATGGCGTAGATATCTTTTTCAAGACTTAACATGAGGCAAGGCAAGGCAAGGAAGGCAATTAACTCAGACCATGAGCACTAAAGGGGAAAGGTGTTTAGTGGGTCTCCTCTTGAGTTGTTTTACCTGATGTAATCCTACCAACACAGTTGCCTGAAATAATATTCCTCCTTCTATACTTTCATGTTTTAAATTAGGAAATGCATCTTTTATACATGTCATATAAGCTCTGTCCTCCAAATTTTCTAGTGTCTATTTCTAGCTCTCTGGATTCCATCTCAGTTGATGAGGCTTGCTGCCATCATGGCCTGTCTCCACCTATCTCTCACTATGTGGACTAGTTGTTCTTTATTAATGTCCAGGCAATCTTTGATGTTACTTATCCAAGAATCTTGGTGGCTACTGAAGGGAATTGTTAAAATTAAAGGACACAGAGAAGATAAACTACAATCTGTTTCTGAAAAGCTGAAGAAAAAAGTATTTGGCTAATTTTAGAAATACAGTGGAACCCTGGGTTATGAACGCCTTTGTTGTTTTTTTCCATACTAAGTTTTTTTCACAAGGCAGGTGCAATTGTGGCATTTTTTCAAGCTGCTTTGGCATCTTCCGCCACTTCCCATGGTGACAGGAGGGTATGGAGAGCATTTCTGCTCCTTTTTTGTAATTTTTAGTCGAATTTTCGGTGCATTTCGGCAGCTAAAACGCAGGGTTTTCGGAACATTACCAGAGCTGACCAATAGAGGCCGCTGTTGGAAGTGTTGAAAATGCATTAAAAATCAATTAATCCCTTCTGGAAGTCAGAAAAAAATGGCGGCGGGGGGGGGGGGGGGAGTCTTTTATCTGTTCAAATCTCTTCATAAAGTGGTGAAAACATAGCGAAAAATTCCAAAGTGCACTTTATAAAGAGTTCGGAACAGAAAAAAATACGTTTTTTTAAAACTTTTTTCTGACTTTCAGAATGATTTGGTTTTCAATTCATTCTTATGGGAAACCACCCTTCGAGATACGAAATTTTCACACTACGAAAAACCCCAAGGAACGAATTAATTTCTTATCTCAAGGTACCACTGTATGCATTTAGGAATGTCAAATCCCATTTCCAAATAATCCTTCCGATCATTGCCTTTTCTGTTTTCCCCTTGTCTTTGATATACCTGCCTCTTACCTGCTTAAACTTCCGCAGTTGCTTCATTGGAATGTTTAACAATTTTGCAGCAGTAATTTCCATAAAATATGGGTTCAGAATGCGGACTTGTTCAGGATTTGCTTCCCAGATTAAAGGAGGCTGCTTCCAAAAGCCCTTCCGTATCTAGAAAGATGATAACCACAGGAAGTTCAGAACTACACTCTTTACACTTGGCTGTCAAGAGCAGAGCCCAAGAAAGAAAGCTAAGCCAGTTTATCATGCAGAAATATTGCAGATCAAGACTGGGAGGAAAACATTTTATATCAGCAGCCATTTTTAGGTATTATACCCTGGAACTGCATTTTTCCTTATTTAGCAACTATCTCTGTGCATCTTCAGGCTTCCTGGTCAAGTGGAGAATATTTTCCCCTTTCCTCAAAACTACTACATCTCTCATTATTACTGTGTCCAAATTCCCTGCAAAGATAGAATTTCATAATGTTCATTTAACTGGTGGAGAAATTAGCAGGAGAGAATGCAACTTGTACTTGAGCATTATGTGTAATGATGGCACAAGCTGGCCTTCAGCACTGGCCTCCTGGACTAAAGTTCAACACAGTATTTCATAACATCTAACATACTTATCAACTTAGGAAAAGCTCCTGGGTCAAGACGTTGGGGTTCAAAATGAGTCTCATTCCACCACCAACTTAGCTGTCAAAAGAGGGCATTACAAGATGTGTTATTCCTAATTTCATAATAACTTACTCTCTTCTTGTCATGGAGAATTGTTTCCAACCAAAGGAAATCCATAGGTTTGAATGCCACTAATACCAGCAATGTGTTGGGGTCGTTTTCAGTTTTGGGGTTGAAGTGAGCTGACTCTGGATAGAAGAGTCGCATAGTGGTTTTGGAGCCCACATCGTGTTCATAACCATGGACTGGTGCATTATTCAGCCTGGGGAGGTAGTGGGAGGAGAAAGAATTGTCATCGTAAGGCAGAAGGCTTAAACTATATAGTATCCAAAAAAACCCCCATAAATATTGTCTGCTACTTGGTCTAATCCATGTGTCCTATACTAAATCAAGTGTGCTGAATCCAAATCTGAAGTCTGATTCTGCCTAGGATGTCAGGATCTTAAGTAAGCAAATTTCACCCCCTTGGTTAAGTTCTTGCATTGATCATGCAGGGTATATTTGCCACAAATGTAGCAAAAATTGTCCGGTTTATTAACACAGCTGTACCTACTTATCTTTAGCTCAAAATATGGTTTCGCACTAGAAACAAACCCTTGGTCCATCTCGCCTTATATACCTATTTCTGACATCAGCTCACTGATTTGCCCAGACATGCCGGGCCACTGCTGGAACAAGCATGCTACCAGGGGACGTGATTCAGCTGCGGCAGCGGCAGGCATAGTGGTAGCCGCAACTGTTATAATGTTCCCATGTAAAAATACATTACTCAATACCATTTGAACAGCTATAGCACACCTATAACTTAAAATATGTACGTGATAGGCAAATTCTGAGTTCAGATTTGGAATCAGCACACTCGATATCATGTAAATCATATGTGTTATTCCCAGTAGCAAAATCATTGTTGTGCAATGTAATGCAAACACAAACCCATAAGCTTTTGGGGGGTCTTTTTTCCAAAACTGACCTGTTTTACAAGAATAAGCAAACAAAACAAGTACGCTTAGATTCTGACAAATCAAATTATTTCCATTTTATAACAGTTAAAAATAAAACCAGTGGGCCGTATCTGGTGTTACCAGATTCTCACTTCCCTATAACTTTTACTACATATTTACTACCATTGGTTGAGACAAGAAATTATACTACAGTGCCATGCAGTGGAAAAGATGCTGCTATTCTTCTATAAGAAAAGATTAGAAACCCTTTGCATCCCAGTACCTGATGACAACATCGTATTTATTAATAACATTTCCCATGGAGCTGTTTCTCAGCCTGTGTCCGTTCCCGACTACAGCACATTTCCGGCACTTCAACCTGCAGAAGGGAAAAAGAAAGATTTTAATTGGCCACTGCAGGACCAAAAGAAAAAGTTCCAGAAGATGGAATGACCATATGCCCTGCCATTCAAAAGGAGGTTCTGTGCTCAAGATCTCTCATTAAAAGAACTCAGGAACTGGTGTCATTAATGTGCCCACTTCCACTTCTGAGGTCGTTGCTGCGGGCCGGATAGAATGGTGTCGGGGCCTGGGGCCTGCCCATGGGCAGTAGGTTGCAAACCCCTGTTTTGTTGGAAACAAGCCTCCGTGGGAATACCAAAAGCAGAAAAGAATGAGGGAATAAACTGAAAAGAAAAAGATACTACCCTCCAGCGATTTGAAAGGATGAGTCTTATGGACAGATTTTTTTGCCTCAGGTCTGGCCCGGGTGAGCCAGCACAGCTTGGAACCCAGGAGTAAATCTACCTTTCTACTTCCCTCCTAACCTTACTGTGAATTGCTTTACTATTTTCTTTCAAATAAAAAGATTGAACTGCATGCTCGCCTGCATGTTAATTAAATAAGCCTTGTTTAAAAAGTGATTTATAAAGTACAAAAAGGAAAGAATGTAACAAAATAAAACTTTTCATTATTTTTACTCTTCAATTCTGAATTTTTGATACTTTTTAAAAAAATATTTAATTAAAATACAAGAAAAACACACAAAACAAAATCACAACTACAAAAAATCACAAAAATCTTAACATAATTCCACTCAGGGAATGCCCAAAAGAGGCTTCTTTCATGTTCCCAAGAGCTGGGACAGAGACGGGCACTCAATCCATTATGTAGTACCCGGGTCCCAAACTGCCGACTTGCCAGCCTTCCAGCTTACAAGGCACTGCCACCGCAGTCCCTAAACCTTCTTGATTAAATTTTTCAATATCATTAAATTTTCATGTATTTGTCCCCTTGTTCCAAAAAAGATAATACATCTTGCTCTGATTTTACTCCTTTCCCTTGATTTTTGATGCCACTTTAATATGGAAAATGCTTTTGGTTGCCCTGCTGTACAAGCTTCCCTGAGAATAAATCTCGCTCAAGGCAGATAGTCTTGCCTCTGAGTAAATATGCATAGGATTGTGTTGTTTTTATTCTCATTTTACTCAAATGGAACTGGGAAAGGGCAGGCAGTTTGGCAATATCACTGAATCCCTAATTTCAATAGACATTTAAACCTTATCAGCCTTATTCGCTGGAAACGCTGCTGGCAGCTTAAATTCCCACTTGAGATCTCGTACCCAAGCCATATCAAAGCCAACACTTCATCTTTCCTGTTTGGATTTATAAAGTTTACTTTTGGCTTGGCGTGCTATAGCTGATTCTCAGAGAGCTGATTTCATTTTCAAGAGAAAACTCCTGAGGCTGTGACTTAGTGCTGTGATTTCATGTCTGAAATAAGATGTGGGACCGTGCATTTGACCAAGGATCAACAACGACAACCAGGGAGTCTTAACAAAGGCTGACAAATCAGACCACTCATGGCAGCACATGCTGGGCAGTTTCTTTCAATTAGCTCTCTTGCAGGCAGGCTATGCACTGGAGGAAAGTGATTGACATATGGACAAAGATAGGCCATGGGATATGCAGATGTGATCAAAGAACCGGAGCAGAGAGAGGAAGCAGACCAAGATCGGAAGAAAACAGAGGCTGTGAGAGTGAGAAATTAAAGGGTGCCTTCAGGGGTTTGGGATGCCAATTAGATACTACTCTGCCTTTAAGGCCAGAGGTGGAGAAGAATTTTGGTGTATGTCATCGATTTATTTTGTTACAGAGAATTGAAAAAAGAAGAGAAGCCACAGCATGGGGTAGTTGAGCTCGTAGTTTGCATGCAGAAAGGGCAGGTTGCTTACCTATAACTCAGTGATGGCGAACCCTTTAGAGACCAAGTGACCAAACTGCAACCCAAAACCCACTTATTTATCGCAAAGTGCCCACACAGCAACAGGGGAGGAAGGAAATGCTCCCATTGGGCTGCTGGGCAGAGGGGTGAGGCGAACTCTCTGCTGGGGGGAGGGAGGAAGCACTCCCATTGGGCTGCTGGGCAGAGGGGTGGGGCAAACTCTGTGTTGGGGTGACTGCATGGGTGCCCACAGAGAGGGCTCTGAGAGCCACCTCTGGCACGCATGCCATAGGTTTGCCACCACTGCTATAACTGAAGTTTTTCGAGTGATCACCTGTGAATGCACACAAATGGGTTAAACTCAAGCGCAGGGATTTCACCCATTTCTGTGCATTCACAGGTGACCACTCAAAAAAGTCCTATGCTTAATTATTAGTCCAACAGCAGGTGATAGGAGAAATCATTCTATGTCTGAGAACCTTGAGATCACCTCTTCGTTAGACAAAACAAAACAAAAGTAACAACAAACCAAAAAGATAATAAAGAAGTCAAAAAACTATATGGCACCATAAAGACCTTGTTGTTAATGTCTTTTTAATTGTATTGTGCTTGATTTGTTTTGCATGGGTCTTTCTAGTTGTCGTACACTGCCCAGAGTGGGAGAACATCCTTGATGGGCCGGATATCAATATGAATAACTAGCATATTTTTGCCTGGCCTTGCCGGGCAGTTTTTATGTGTGTGTTTTTGGTTAGGGGTGGTTTGGGTGGTGGTGTTTTGAATTTGTGGTTTTTGACTTTATTTAATTTATTTGATTATATTTATTTTTCATTTTGATTTTTTACATATTTTTTGACTGGTTTTTACTCTTCCGGCCTCTAGGTGGGGCTGTTATTAAGAGTACTGCGATTTTCTTTCTTTGCTCAGTTCAGTTCCGGAGGCATTGAGGGAGGACGCGTTTGGTAAGTGCTTTTGATTGTTTATTCTGTTTTTATTTTGTTTTTATTTTGTGGTGTTTGGCTGGGGAGTTTTTTTTCTGCGTCTCATTTTCTATTGGGTGTGACGGCTTTCCCAATGTTCTCTTTGCTCTCGCCTGTCAGCCTGATTGGCTGAGGGGTGGCGCAGAGGATGTTGGGAATTGAAGTTGTTTTGTTTGCGTTCGTGGGGCTGTTGCCCCACTGGCGACTGCGGGACCCTTGCGGGCTGTATGGGCCGGGTAAAGGTGAGTGTAGGCGGCTTGGTACAGGACAGTATGGACGGGTGTGGGCGTGTATGCTGGAGTCCAACGATTAACATTCCTCTTTATAGGTAAAAATAAATAAAAACTGCTGCATTTTAATGTGAGCTTTTATGGATCAAGTCTACTTTGTTTCTTGTCTAACGTGGTTGCTACTTTGAAAACTACCTCTTTGTTAGATTGGAGTGCTTTCGTACAAGATTTTCAGTTTCCATCCCCCCCACTGGAACCATGGAGTTCTCCCTGTGGTTGGGTCGCAGACAATGTCATCTTTGGTTCATAACTCTCCTACATTACCAAATATTTGAAGAGCGGCAGAAAACTTGAAACAAGTGCACAGGGCAAGTTGACTGGCACAAGAAGCCAAAGTCTAGACAATAATGTGCAAGACCAGGGGTTTACAAACTTTTTGCACCACAGGCCGGTCATGTGGTTGAGCAGACCGGTCACGTGATTCCTCCCAATGGAAGTGGAAGTAAAACGCACCCACGCATGTGCAAAATGCTGCCATAAATGCACCCACGGCTGTCGTAAACATGTTTACGACAGCCGCGGGTGCATTTACAGCAGCATTTTGCGCATGTGCATTTTACTCTGCTTCCGGGGAGGCAGGGGGCTGGGTGATTTGGTGCAGTTGGCCATAGTTTGGCCACCCCTGTGCTAGAGGGGAGATTGGTGGGCTCCAGACCCTCCCTCCTTCCATCGTTCAGGGATCTCTTCCTGCAAGCTGAGCCGCAAACTGTAGCCTGGCTGAGTTAAACCAAAGCCAAAGCCAGCTCTCAGTTTCTCCTCATGGGAGATCAGCGTGAGACACCCCCAGGATCACTGCCAAGCCTTCTTCTAATCGGCTATGTCCCCCTGAATCCAGATAAGCAGCGCAGACAGGCACAGAGAAAATGACTTTTCAAATAATTTTATTAACCTACTTCTACACTTAAAACATATTTCTAATAAAATAAAAACATATATAATCAATCTAATAAGAGAATGGGGCTTCTGAGCCCCCGATATCTAGATGGGCATCTTGAGGACCAGAGTGATAAAGTTTCACCCTCTCAAAGATGTTCCCTCCCCTCCTCCTCTTCTCCCCTCTCTTTAGAGGTGACTCCTTATAGGGATTATCCTGGGTAACCATGGTAACTAAATGTGCGTCAAAGGTGTGATTGACAGTTAACCGTGCACCTCCAATAATATGCCCTCTCTTATGGGAAAGTAATCTTGCTGACTAGACTAGAAAGAAATCTTGCTGACTAGTGTGAGAAAGACTAAACATGGATAATATATGTACTGCAAAAGACCAACATGCCTTCAGCCTGGGGAACATACAAGTGGGAGACATGTCTTCTTGGCAGCAAGCTTACACAGCATTCCTGTGGTTCAGCAAGCCCACACAGAGAAGTGTCCCGCCCGATTTCCCAGGGCAGGTCCATCAGCTTAGACTATACTGCTCTGGCCCTTCCAAACCCCTCCCTTCAGAGATTTTGCATGAAGAATTCAGGAGTCAAGAGAGTCTGGGCCAGCGTGACAGAGCTTGAAAAGGCTCGTAAAAGCAGAGAGACAGCAATTGAATGGGATGACTCAGATTTGCAAGCCTCTGTAAGTCCTCTGTTTGCTCTTAATGTTTATTTTGGGCTGTAAAGACCACCTAATTAAGGAAGGTGTGATTGATGAAACTGAGAAGGAAAAACAGAATTGTGGAAGAGAGTGAAAGATTGGGTTTCAAAGGCAAGGTGGAGAAAGCAAGTTTGAAATAAGCCCTGAAAAGTAAGGGGGAAAAGGAGAAAGCTTTGAGAAACCTTGAATGCCCTTAAAGTACTGGAGGAAATTTTTGAAGTAAAAAGAGAGATAAAAGGGGAACTCTGAGGCAAGAGAGCTGATGGACTGAAGGAGGGGGTGTCTGTCTGTCCCTTTTTTGAGAGAGAGAGAGAACCTTTGAAAGACAAAACAAAATAAAAAAGGAGAGAGAGAAGAGAATAAGCCCCCTGAAGATGAGAAACAGCTGATGAAGTAGCTGTGACCTTAAAGTAGTGAGAGGAGAGAAAAAAGAAGTGAGAAACAGTCAGCCCTAAATGAGTTATTATCACCCAAAAGATTTCAGATTCTAGACTTACCCCAGAGATTCTAGAGATCCTAAAATTATCGAAATGGAAATTTCTTGGGAAGAACAACAAATTTTAAGGGATCAGTTGGATAGCTTGATGAAAGCAGTAATGAATTTTGCGGATAATGGACATGTGGAAACGGAGGTAAAAGAGATGAAAGGAAAAGTAAAGGAAAAGGATATAAGAACGGCTAATCAAGAAAAAAGACAGTACAGTAGATAGAGGAGACAATAGAAGAAAAATTAAGAGATATTATGAATGGACAACAAGAACTAAGGGACTTGCTGGTTAACTTTATGAAAATATTAAATAATAACTTTATGACAATAGAGGCAAAATTAAAATCTGTGGAAGAGGAGATAAAAGACATGCAAGCAGTGGAGAAAGAAATGGACACTTGGAGTAAAATTGAGAAAAGGTTGGACAGAATGGATGTGACAAGGAAGCAAGAAATGAGATATTTTGCAGGGAAAGACAGATCTTTATTGTGCCTGGCTGAACAAGCTTGGAATGTTCAGATAAGGAAAGTTACATTGGAGGTCTGCTCATAGGAATATGATGTTATTGAATACTGTCAGGCTTTTATAAGTTAAGCCTGCTCATAGGACCTTACAATCAGTGGGGCTACAGATCTTTATGGGAGATCTACTTATAGAATTAGGTGACACTAATGCTGTTAAAAGCCCTCATGTGAAGCTTGCCTATTTGTGGGTTGCCCAGGCCACTAATTGGACAGCTACCTTTCCCAATGGGTTTCTTGGGGTTTTGCAAACAATCCCGAGACCATCCTGGCTCAACAGGAAAGGCAATTGGGTACGGGTAAATTAGTTATAGGGAGAAATTGTGACTCCATGTTTACTAGGCTGAGGGCACTGAAAGCAGTAGAGCAAGTGTCCTGTAGACAGAGACTCAAGGTCTCGCAAACAGCTACGGTATCTCGCTCACGTCCGTGTATAAGGACTGAACAGACACTAACCACAGTTAGACAAAATAGCTATGCATAGGTACACAGTCTTCTAGCTTGAGATAAGGTAGGAACAGTGAGTCTTGCCACTATCTGCTGATTAAGCCTGCCTATGGGCAACCTGAGCACGCAGGCTGGTAAATGTAACCCAATCAGCCAAGTGCCATGTAGTAAACTTTCCATCACAGGGGTCTCACGCAGACTGTGCGTGCTGACTCCCAATTGTAGTCAATAAATAGTCCACCTGAGAATTCGGGGCTGGCTTTTACCATCATACTTCAGTCTCGCGTGCCTTCCTTGAGTTCAGCACCTCGACTCCCATGGACCATTACAACACCTATTGGAAAGCACGATGGCTTCATGAGACATGAACTGACCCCCTTCTACATGGACTAGGCCCTAGTGAATATCATGACAACTTCTGCTTCCGTATCTAGGCCAGACATGAAACTGCCAAAATGAAGCCACCTTCTTGTGATTTCATTCTGCAGTTCCTTTCACCTGACATAGTGAGAAAGACTAGCTGGCAACATAAGGTTGCCGTTACCAGGGTATGCCTGATTGGGGTTCAAAAACACCACAATCTTCAAGGAGGCTCTTTCTGTGTACCCCATCACAGAAGTTGTAGTAGAATAAATCTTTCCAAAGGCAGTGAACCCTATTGTGAACTATGTCCCAGTACCTTAAAAGCAATAAACTCTCTTCATACTAATGAGTTGGAGGACAGATGAGTAAGTTCTGTCTAGCTGGTCTGTTTTTCAACCCCACTGCACTCCAGCGATACTTCGTCAGAAAAACCCGAAGCCGTACAGCTGAACAGCTAGTCGTCAAGTGCTTCCTTATCGCACTAACGAAGCAACTCCTGAGACACAGCTTTGAAGCCCACGTTTCTCTTAAGCCTTCTGCTTCTGAACTGAATGACCAGTTCCACACATGGGGAAAGAACCCAAGCTAACCCAGCTGAACCCCTCCAACATGCGAAAGGTCTTAAGCTGAAGATGACACAGAAAACTTTATTAAGGTAAAGGTCACCCTTGCTCGAAAGCCAGTCATATCCGACTCCAGAGTTCAGTGCTCATCTCTGTTTCATAGCCGAAGAGCCAGCTCTGTCTGCTTCTGCAGACGTTTCCATGGTCATGTGGCAGCCATGACTAGATACCGGAGTGCAGTTTACCTTCCCAATGAAGTGGTCCCTATTTATTTACTTGCAATTTCTTGCTTTCGAACTGCTAGGTTGACAAGAGCTGGGACAAAGACATCCTGCAGTGTTTGAGTATCGAACTGCTGACCTTTCGCCTTCCAGTCAGCATCTAAGCCACCTGAGCTAGCATTATCTTAAACCTCAAAGAGTTGAGGAGTACCTGAACTGGCATTACCTTCGTACACTTTCAGGGAGAGCATAACCTGTGATGGCCAAAAGCCGCAGAAGGATTTCTTCTGAAAAATAAAAATTGCAGACGGTTAATGAGGTTCATACAATTTGTCTCACTTTAGACATTTTTGAAAACTCATAAGAGTACTTAGGAGACAAGGTAAACATGTTCAATTTCTGGGAAGCCTATCCTTTGTACTTCAGCAATATTAAGACTCTTGCTGCCCTCCTCACTCATGGCCTATCATTCTTGAAATAACTGTGTTTCCTCCTAAGGAATCTGCCCAAGGAAAAATGTGTGTGATCCAACCGTTCTTCAAACAGATCTGAAAAGCATGTCTGCAAATAAGCTTCCTGGAAACTTTTGAGAGAATTTTTAGTATCCATGATGGCATAGAGCAGGCATGCCCAAACTACGGTCTCTGGGCCGGATACAGCCCCTGAAGGCACTTCATCAAGCCTGCGGAGCCCTCACCAAACCAGGAAGTAAATACAGACGCTTCTGCGTATGAATGAAAAGCGGCCATTTTACTTCCTGGTTTGGCGTGGACACTTCTGCAAAGTAAAATGGCCACTTTCGCACATGCGCAGAAGTGTCAGCACCAAACCAGGAAGTAAAATGGTCACTTTCATGCATGTGCAGAAGTGTCCGCACCAAACCAGGAAGTAAAATGGTCACTTTCATGCATGCGCAAAGCATCCACGCCAAACCAGAAAATAAAATGGCCACTCATGTGCAAACACACCCTGTTCCAGGGGCATGGTCTGGCCCACTCAGCTGTTCGAGGAGTCAGGCTCCCAGCCCCAAAAGTTTGGGCACCCCTGGCATAGAGGTAAGGGGTGAACTCACTTGTTCTAAGATCCATGTAGAATTACTGATAAAACAGCAGAAGTGAACTTACCAATAAATCATTAATCTATTACCAGTTCAACAGGTATTATTACTGTTTACCAATGAAGTTTTTAAGTAGTGCCAGTTCAAACAGGGTGAGAAGTCCATCATTCTGAGATAAGCCAGATAAATTTGAACATTTGGAGTAGGTAAATATGAATCTATGCATTCAGGTCTCTTTAAAAATCATACAGATATATGGGAATATAGAGACTCTTTCTGAATTACACATTGATTGAAGGTAAAGGAGGCAGGCCAGTACCAGATCAACTGGGATTTTGGATATAATATAGAAAGCTGAGAAGGACCACAATCACCAAGGCATTGTAAATATCACAGGGGTTTTTGTTTTTTCTTTAGTAAGTTTGTTGTGTTTTACAGTAGTATTTAAATAGTAATAATATAATGGGGACTTTGTTTTTGTTTTCTGTTTATATTATACTAGCATAGTTTGCCCGGCGATGCCGGGCTGTTATAAACTGTGATCAGCTTTTTGGGTGGGTTTTTTTTGTGTGTGGTTTAAAAAAAGAACAAATGATGATATAATTGTTTCAAATTGTTTTATTTAACCAAATAATATTTTAGTTTGTGGGGGTTTTTTGTTGATAGTTGTACCGTAGGTAATATTTTAAAAAATGTGAAAGTACATGTTTTTTACATTCAATGTTTTTAAACTGTGTTTAGATGTTTTGGGTTTTTATTTGAGTTAAAACTCAACACAGGATGTTATAAATCTTTTTTTTTACATATGTTTGTGGTTTGTGTAAACTTGTGATTTATTGTTATGTTTTTGACTTGTCTTTACTCTTGTGGCCTCTAGGTGGAGCTGTTGTGTCTTTTTGAGTTGTTTTTACTATTCTGCCCTGCAGGTGGGGCTGCTAGTGGTTCTGTTTTAGTTTCATTGTTTTTTCTCTCCTGGCCTCTGGGTGGGGCTTCTTCCGGTAAGTAGTCTCTTTGTTTCTTCATTTCTGTTCCGGTTGTCGTGGAGGGAGGATGTGCTGGTGAGTTGTCTGGTTTTCTTTCTTCTGGGATTTTTCTTTGTTTTGCTTTTGTGGTGGTGGGCTGGGAGGTGTTTCTGCTTGTTCTTTTTTGTTTTGGTTGAGTTTTAGGTTTGTTTAATTGGTTTGGTTATGCCTGGTTTTGTTAATTTTTTCTTATTTCGTTGTTGTTTATTTGTGTAATTAGTTGTTGTTTGTTTGTGTAATTTGCGGGTTTTTTCGTGTTGTAATTTGGTGTTTTGTATGTGGTTTTGTGTTATTGTGGATGTTTTTGTTTGTGTATTTTGTGGTTTATTTTTTGTTCATTAATGGGTTTTTTAATTATTGATTTATTTCTGTTTTATTATTTTTTATTAATTTTGGTGTTTGTTTTTGGTGGTTACTTTAACTTGAAGAACGGGTTGCCTGTGGGTTTCTCTTTCCCCCATTGCTGCTTTGAATTTTGGTTTAGATGCAGCAATAGGGAAAAGGAGGGAGTAGGCAGTCAGCCCGTTCTTCTCCTGCGAAGGCTCGTTAGGTGGGTCGCGTCTCACAACGTTTTATTTGGTCAGACTTCTCAACCTAATTGGCTGTGGTGCGGCGCACAGGATGTTGGATAGTGAAGTCCTTTTTCTTTGTTTGCGTTTGTGGGGCTCTTGCCCCACTGGCACATTTTTCAAACTGACAGTTACCTCCATACCGGGTTGGGGCGGATGCAGGAGGCTGGGTACAGGATAGTATGGACGGGTGCAGGAGCCTTTGTCAAATTCCAACAGTTAACACTTGGATTTATAAGTATAGATTTTATATTACTTATTATTATTGTGGTATACAATATTAATTTCTTTATATCATTAGAATGTTAGGAATAAAAATATATATGGATACACTAATACCTCATGCAACATCCAAACTTGGTTCCACAAGTTAGGACGTTGTATGAATTCTGACTTTGTATGAGGCATGCAAAATCCTATCCGTGATGCCTCATACAACGTCCAAATTATTGCCACTGATGCTTTGTATAACGTTGTTCCCCTGGTGAGAGCGGGGAGGTGGGGGCTAAAGGTTGGCCCCAGCTGTGAGGTGGCCAGAGAAGCGACCATGGGGGAATCCCCCAAAATACTGTATCCAAGAGGCCCCGAGCACCCTTGCCCGAGGACAGGAGGAATGGGGCGAGGAGGAATGGCGCTTCCAGGGCGGCGGCGGGAGACCTGACGAGTCTCCTCTTCGGGCACTGGTCACTTCTCTTGCTCCCGCCGGCAAGTCTCGCTCCCACCTACCCGCTCTCAACCAAGGGTCGCTTCCCTGGCGAGAGCGGGGAAGGGAAGCGAGACTGGCTTCAGCTGTGAGGCAGGCAGCGTGGCATATAAGAAGACCAGGCACGCCGGAGTCTCGTTCGCTTCCCCGCTCTCGCCAGGGAAGCGTCCCTTGGTTGTGAGCGGGGAAGGGAAGCAAGACTCCGGCGTGCCTGGTCTTCTTATGCGCCACACTGCCCGCCTCACAGCTGAAGCCAGTCTCACTTCCCTTCCCTGCTCTTGCCAGGGAAGCGTCCCTTGGAGACTGGCTTCAGCTGTGAGGCGGGCAGCGTGACGCATAAGACCAGGCATGCCGGAGTCTCGATCACTTCCCCGCTCTCTCCAGGGAAGTGTCCCTTGGTTGTGAGCGGGGAAGGGAAGCGAGACTCCGGCATGGCTGGTTTTCTTATGCGCCACGCTGCCTGCCTCATAGCTGAAGCCAGTCTCACTTCCCTTCCCCACTCTCACCAGGGAAGCGACCCTTGGTTGACAGCAGGTAGGTGGGAGCGAGACTCGCCAGCGGGAGCAAGAGAAGCAACCAGTGCCCAAAGAGGAGGAGACTCGTTGGGTCTCCCGCCACCGCCCCGGAAGCGCCATTCCTCCTCCTCGCCCCATTCCTCCTGTCCTTGGGCGAGGGTGCTCGGGGCCGCTTGGATATTTTGGGGGATTCCCCCACGGTCACTTCTCTGGCTGCCTCACGGCTGGGGCCAGTTTCGCTCCCACCCGGCTCACAACCAAGGGAAGCATCCGGTGGGTGTCGCGGCTTCTTTCGCATGTGAAAACCCTAATGCCTCATACAACGTCCGGCGATGGTGTATGAAGCATCTTTTTTCCAAGAATTGGGCGACGTTGTATGGATCCAACGTTCTATGAAGCAGACGTTGTATGAGGTATTACTGTATTTTAATTTAATTTAATTGTTGAATTTCTATACCGCCCACTCAGCCAAGGCCAACTCAGGGCGGTTCACAATCATAGATAAAAACAGATTAATAACCGACCCCCTAAAAAAGGTGCAGGGACCGAAGGGACAGTGGGGGAAGGAATAATCCTCTATACCAACCACCCAATGGAGGTCAATATAGGTTATAGATTATAAAAGATACTTATGAGAAGTACTTATGTGACAAATAAGAACATTGTTTAAAATAAGGAATGTGGGGGGGGATTTATGGTATTCTGTTGTATATGTATTGTATTGTACAGTGGTACCTCATACAACGATTTTAATCCGTTCCATGGGACTTGTTGTTGCATGAAACAATTGCTGTATGATACATGCATCGTATAGCGATTTTCCCTATGGGATGCATCGTACAACTATTATTATTATTTTGCTAAGTGGTTTTTCCCCATTGAAAAATTGTTGTACCATTTTTTCCATAGGGAAAATTGTTATGCAGGACACCATTTCCCCCAAAAACCTAATTGTTATGCGATTTCATTGCTATACGGGGCGATTATTGTATGAGGTTCCACTGTATTTTGTATTGTATTTTAATTTAATTTAATTTTTAAATTTCTATGCCACACACTCAGGCGAACCTGACTCAGGGCGGTTTACAGCAGATTAAAAACATATAAAACAGATTTTTAAAAAACTAGGTCACCCACCCACCTACTCACCCTCCTATCCCCACCCTATTCATAAAAAGAATAAAAAGGGATACAAGCAATACAGAGGGAGGGACACTCTAGATTTAGCTTAAAATGAGCCAACAGGCTGGGGCCGTATTTTCATTAAGGCCCCACATTTTTAATGTACAGTATTGAAATGTATGGTAGTTGTTGGTTTTTTTGTTGTCTTGTCTTTATAAAATTAATAAACATTAAAAACAAAAAAAATCATACAAGTATGTATAAGACTTTTTTGTAGTTCTTTGGTTATGCTTTCTGTGCAAACACTTGACTGATTCTTATCCTGCTTTCTGGCTAAATACTCACAGGGTTGTCTCTGAAATAAATAATAATGGATCTGTAAGAAGACTATGAAGCCAATGCAGGAATCCATGCTATTGTATGCTTCTGAACAAGGTGGAAAAATAGGTATTCAGCTGTGTATGAATATAGATACTTCTGTGCTTTTTCTCAAGCAGTTTCAAACTCATTTCTCTTAAACTCATTTGACAGACATCCTGGCCAATGATCTGAATGCTGAACAGCCTTTGTCATCCCATGTTTTCAGCATATCATATGATTTTTAATTTTATACAACAGGAGTGCCATATTCGAAGGGGATAGTTTCTAAGACCTACTGGAAATGCCTGAAACTGTGGATAGTAGTGAACCCTATATGTAGGGTACTCTCTGGTTCCATCTAGTGGTCAGGTCTATTAATGCACCTTGGAAATGTATTCCTTTTCATATTTTCAGACCATGGATAACTGACACCCCCAATACCGATTCTGTGGATACAGCAGGCCTACTGTAATCACAGCTACATTCATCATAATTTAAAAACAGCAACAAAATATATCAGTATTTTAAAGTTTAAAACTTTCTTTAGAAAGGAAAAAGAGAGACAAACAAATCAGTAGAACAAGTTCTCCTGAAAAGGAAAAGTGCTTCCCAGGATGGAGGTTTAGTCTGACAGGCAGCATGTATTTCAAATAAGCTACAGGTCAGCCAAAAAAGGCACAAAAATGTGCAAAGGCACACAAAAATGCACACATGTTCAGAAGCATTGCCCCTACATCAGTTAAGATATTAAATAGTATGGCAGGGGGAGAGGAATTTGAAATGCAGGAAGGCTGATCTTAATTTCTTGTTATCTGTTTGTTAGCATATGTCATAGAAGGCTGTAACAAAGTAAAGGGCCTCTTTAGGTGATCCACTGGTGTTAAATTGCACGTAAAATAGCTCATAGTGGAAGTGGAAAGTTGGATTTTCATCTTGGTCTCTAATGACACATCCTTAAACTTGATCTTTTCAAATTTCTTGATTGCTGCCCTTCCTAGTCTGTCTTCTTGTGATTTCTTGGTTGCCATCGCCATTTCTTCATTAACTGCTTTAAAATTGTGTAATTCTTCTGCAGTGCTAATTTTTGTCTTCTTAATGTCCAACTCCAATCCTGTTTTAGCATTTTCTTCTTTCATTCCCACTAAAATTGTTTCAAGAAATTCCTGATTTCTGCTAGTAAGATGGTGTCATCTGCTTATCTTAAATTATTGATGTTTTGTCCACCAATTTTCAGGCCCTCTTCATCTGAATTTAGTCTGGCTTTTCATATGATGTGTTCCACACAATACTGAACATATAAGGGGATAAAATGGATCCTTGAATGACAACTTTTCTTTTAATCATTCTTTAAACATGTTGAAGTCATTGTCTCCGAAATCTTGGGTGTACATCTGATTAAATTCAGCTGTTTTTCCCCTTGGTATAATGAATCCCAAGATGATATGGTCACTTCCACCCAGTTATCTTCACATTATTAACCACTTGCTCTCTGTTTATAATGAGACAGGTTTTTTCTTCTTCATTGAAAACAAAATTGCTAGGAGACCAAGTGAGGACTATATGAGAACATCCCATTCTTAACAGTCTACATGAACTCCTAGGATTTAACAAATTTTAAAGTATCCCAGCTATTATAATTTACCAATAAATTATTAAACAATTACCAGTTTAAACCGGTTTAAGTTACTGCTGCTGTTGTTGTTTTGCACTAATGCATATAACAGGATTAAAAAAATTAAGAGACTCAGTTTAATCCATAGAAAAATGCAGTTTGTTACTTATATGCAGAAAGTTGCCTGTTTTGCAACACAATGAGCTTTTCTTTGAGGGAAACCAATAGACAATAATGGTTCTGTCTCAAACTGTGGGGAAAATGGGCAGAGAAGCATGTACTAGCTCACCAATGTACAGAAAGTCTTTAAATTGTTTCGACGGTAATTTTATAATAAAAAATGGTTAACTTTTAACCAATTGCAATAATTATGAGTGATCCAAAAGCTTGGACACGTCAGCTGTAACTCGTGAATGCATTTTTTCCTGAAACAGGAAAAATGCCACTGGCGTGATTTTGTTTAAGTGAAGTGACCCACATACTATGATCTCAGAGTCATCTCCTGTGGCACATATGAAATAAGACATGCAGGATTTAACACCGGGACTGCAATGGACTCCCACAGCCTTGAGGATATGGACAAGGTGAACCTTCACAACCAGTCCATCTGGCATGGCCTCTTCTGCCTCCATTACTATTGGGAATCAGAGTTTCTCCAGTTTAATTTATTTGGATGAACACAATATAATCAAAATTATGTCAAGAGTAACTGGTCCAGTCAAACGTAAAAATGAATAATCCATATGATGAGATCCTTATGGTCCAAAATGACTTTTTGTGTGCTAATTATATGTTAATTTAATGTGCTAAAATTGGGTAGTCAAAAAATACTAATCATCAGCCTCATTAGTGCCATTTATGTCCAAAATCCTATTGGGGAAACTGAAGCTGTATTGTGATTTTCTCATTACTTGCCATCTCTCACATGACTGTTTCCCTGTTACAATGTAATTCCTATAAATTAGTTGAAAGAAAGAAAGAAAGAACGTTGTGACACCCTAAAGACTGTTACATTTTGATGTGGGTTTTCAGGGATCAAGTCCACTTTCTCAAGACAACAGGAAAACTCATATTCAAATATAGCAATTAGTCTTTAGGTACCACAACATTTTTGTCTTCTTTATTATTATTATTATTATTATTATTATTATTATTATTATTATTATTATTATTATTATTATTATTATTATTATTATTATTATTATTATTATTATTCTGTTTTGTTTTCTTGTCTAATACTCGTGTACAGATTAACACACTATCAGGTTCTGTTGCAGCTTCAGGGCTCCATCTGCTGGATGAATGCGAAAAGAACAGCCCTGGTCGTTGCAGGATTAGACCCATAGCCTACTGCACCTGCCAGGATCTTGCATGGGCATTACCTGGGCACCATGGGGAAAGAGCTATACAAAAACTGGCTCTTCCCTCCAGAACCTGCCTCAGCAATGAAGGTCTTTTGACTCCTGGTGGACCTGTTCCAGGTTCCAACCCTAAGGTCCCCTGCTCCTGTTCATATCAATTCATTAGTTGTCCCAGCTTCTGGACTGACTGGACTATGTTTTATCTACTGCACTTGCCTTGTTCCCCTGTCTACTCCCAACCTTGGCTTGGACTTTAGCCGAGGGACTGTGATGGCTTAGTGGTTAAGACGCTGAACTAGACGACCGGAAGGTCAGCAGTTCAAGACCTGAATGCTGCATGGGTCCGAGACCCGAGTGCTCCCCTCCACCTATGATACACAGGCACACATTTAATTACTTTTATGATTAAACCTTTATTAGTATAAGAGGCGGTAAAGAAAGGAATTAACAAAATGTACGCAATCATTTCAACCATTCTAACTAGAGCTGGCCATATCTTACACAATAGAGTGCTAGGAAATACAGTTGTCCTATCTATTAAGTACTTTGTCTAGGAATTGGGCAACTCTTTGTGAAATTTCAGGCAGAGAGTGACTTAAGAGGGTTGGTAAGAGGGTACAGTCTTTGTCGGGAATTTATCCCTTAAAGAGTTTACAAGAAATTCTTGGCAAAGAGGCTTATATAAGTGGCAATCAGATATAATGTGTTGAATTGAATCAAGAGATCCAGAGGAGCAAAACCTCTCATTTGCACCTCCCAACTAAATATTCTCACTATGAACACTCCTTATTGTTTGCATTGAGAAAAAATGCCAAGTACTGTAAAATATGCCTACTCTCATCCTTAGTAACCGCAAAGCTTTGAGAAAATGTGATGAAAGTAGAGTGCCTATGGTGTGGAACATATTCTCAATTAACAGAGGACATCATGAAAAGAGAACAGTAAAGGTTAAACAAAGATGCCGGCAGCTGCATGCTGGGCTATTGGGCAATGTCCCCCTCCGCCCCAGCAATATCTACCCCTGTGGGCGGAATTTTATTTTTTCTTAATCAAAGGACAGGAAGGGAGAAGCCAAGCCAGTGCTGCACAGGGCTTAATTCAAGGGGAAGCAGGGGCGGGGCCGCAACAATGGCAGGATTGGCACCTTCCTCCTGCCTTGTCTCTGGCCATTATACATGCTCCCACCATCCTTGCTGGGGAATCGAACCCCGACCTTCTGCTTACAAGGCAAAATTTCAACCTCTAAGCTACGGCAGCTCCACTACCAATGGAACTGCTTTTGGCAATGTTATAACAGATAACTCTATGTTAACCAGAGAGGATATCGTTGCTTTTAAAATCTGGGCTGTAGAAGCCCTAAATGGGAATCAAACTCTGCCTCAGGAGATACACTTTGTTTGAAGAAAAGATGCAACATGGAACATGTTGTTGTTGTTGTTGTAATTATATTTATTATATATATATATATATATATATATATATATATATATATATATATATATATATATATATATATATATATATATATATATATATATATATATATATATATATATATATATATATATATATATATATATATATATTTTTTTAAATTAAGTCCTAAGCAGGAATGAAACTCGGTACCTTTTGAGCATAGTCAAAAACACTAACCACTTATCCACTAAGGATTTCTCTTTAAACCTGGTTTTTTAAAAGCAATTATATCCTCTCTGGTTAACACAGAGTCCTCTATTATAAGATTACCAAAAGCAATTTTGTTGATAGTGGGGCCACCGTGGCTTAGCGGTTGCAATTTTGCCTTGTAGGCAAGAAGTTGTAGTTTCAAATCTCCAGAGGGGAGTTGAAGTTAGAAGGCGAGTGGGAACATATATTATTTTTTAGGGTTAAACACCCTAATCACTCCCTGTCCAGCGCTCTTTTAGGGTAGCCAGCACGCCCCTGGATGCAGGATGCAATTCTAGTACGAGAACTGCACAGCTTTGACCTGGGATGTTGCCTCTAAACATGTACTCAGAGTTCCTCAGAGGGGAAGGACAAAACATCAGGCTCTTATTTGCTGGATGAAGTTTTTTATGTTGCAAAATGATCCCAAGTCAATAAAGCAGAATGAAAGCTCCCCCAACAAATCCAAGAAAAGGAAGAAGGAAGCAGACGTACCTGTCAAGGCAAAAGTCAGACTCATTAAGGTATAAAGAGAATAGATGGCTAGCTTGCTTACCCGTTCCTTTAGTACCATATGGCAGCTCATAGGGTGAGGGGGTCTTTACCCAAAAGTAATCCTTTAGCTGTAAAAACAGTGGATGATCCCGTGTGTAGCTGCAGAGAAAGCAGAAGAGAAGGTCATGCAAATCTGCCATTTGGTATATTCAGAGACTGCAGATGGCATCTAAGTTTACCCTCCTGTCCCACCAATATTCCTCTTATCCCTGGGTTTAGTGAAAGTAAATACAGTAATACCTCATACAAAGTCTGCTTCATACAACATCGAATTCATACAACATCGCCTAATTCCTTGAAAAAAGTTGCCTCATACAAAGTCGCTGCGACTTTGTATGAGGCATTAGGGTTTTCCCCAGAATGGTTTGTCCTCTAAAATCAGGGTTGTTTTACATGTTTTTGTAATGTATTTAGCCTTTAGACAATGATTTCTTAAAGTTCTGTCAGTTTCCTGTCTGTTTCCTTGACTTTGCCCTGAAGTCTGTGCTGTTACAGTAAGTACAATGTATCTCTATGGAAATGACGTTGTATGAGGCAGCGCGGCAAGGATTTGGATGTTGTATGAGGCATCGCAGCTAGGATTTTGCATGCTTCATACAAAGTCCAAATCCATATAAAGTCCAAACTTGTGGAACCAAGTTTGGACATTGAATGAGGTATCACTGTACAGTGAACCCCTGCTTTACAAGAATTAATCCATTCCGCAGGGTTTTCCTTATAGCAATTTTTCCTTAAAACAAACTGCGGTTTCCCATAGGAATGCATTGAAAACCAATATTTCCATTCTGAAGGATAGAAAGGAGCCAAGGAAACATGTTTTTTTCTATTCAAAGCTCTTTCTAAAGTGGAGAAAACACAGCAAAAAATTCCAAAGTGTACTTTAGAAAGCATTTTGAGTGAAGGGGACTTTTCTTTTTTTGGCTTTTTAGTGGAGGGGATATTTTTTAGTGAGTTCCAGAATTGATTTTTTTTTTTTTTTTGGTTTGTGATGCATATTCGGCACATTTCCAACACTGCCATCTGGTGGCCAGCCCTGGTAATTGCAGGAAAATTACCCACGGAACAGCTGATGAAGGGACAGGAAAATTTTGGTACTTCCTGGTTGCGGGGAATTTCAAAAAAGAAGCGGAAATGCTCCAAACACCCTCCCACCGCCACAGGAAGCATCCGAACACCCAGAAAAATGTTACATATAGCAATTTTCCCCCTTGAAGCAGACCATCATTTCCTATGGATTTCCTTTCCTGAAGTGAGTTTTCTGGTAAGAGAGCTGTCCATAAAGCGGGGGTTCACTGTATAAGAGACAAGCAAAAACCCCATTCATTTCAGACAAGACGTGCCCAGTTACTCACTTCGCTATGAGTAGTGCTGCTTTCCTTTCCACTTCGCCTAGAGGACACCCCATCCTGCTATGCTGCATAATATGGAAGTCAAAACTGTAAGACAACAGCAAAGGACAGTGTGGAATTACATTTGTTTGTTTTTAATCATACCAGACTGCCCTGTCTTAGCACTTTCAAGAACAATTAAACAGTGTCCGAAACCAAAGGTGGTGAAACTTTTACAACACCACTAGAATTTCACAAAGAGTTGTGTAGGACCTTTCATCAGGCTGATGCAGAAGAAACTTAAAAGACCCCCCAAATTATGTCCAGGGCAACATATCTGGCTCCTTTGCTTAAAGCAAGAACCATGTGACTTTTTTTTCCTACTATAGAGAATTAAGTCAATTAATATAAAGTTACACTACATAACTCTGGTGATGTCATAAGCCATAGCTGTACTTTGGAAATAAAGACTTCCTATTCCCCACCCCAAAGGTTGAGGTGCTGGAGTCACAGATAACATTTAAGACTTTCCAGGAAATTGGGACTGGAGAGGAGTAGGAGTAAAAACTTTTATTATCAAAATATGGCTGCAGTTGATGACATCATCAGACTTGTACTGCGTAACTTTATGTCACAGGAGTTTGGCCAATGCATGCTTATTTTCCTTGCGGATGACAGTTCAGCTAGGAAACGCTTTGCCAGAAACAACCAGCAGTCTGGACTTAATTTGTGCTAGGGCTCACCTGAGGAATATATTTTCAATGTCAAATCTCTTGATCATGCAGAGTGTAGTTTTTCTTATCAATAAATATCTACAAAATATCTCTACCCACAGAGATTAGGAAGCAGTATCTAAGAATAAATATTGCCAGACAGGACAGGAAGAGTAGACATTCTGGAAGGAAGATGTGGCACAAAGTAAAATAAACAATAAGGAAATAAACTGTAAGCCTGCCTTCATTTAATTTATTTATAACATGTCTGCACTAGCCGTTAATTAGGTTCTGACTGAGTCATATAAGACATCTCTCTTGCAAGGGGGCAGCGGCAGAAATTAATAACCCAACTGTGCCCGCTGAATTTTTGTTTTAATGAAATACACTCATAGCTGTATGTACCTTTCTTCCCGGGATATCGTGTACCACACCATCACCAAAAATACAGCTAATACACCAATTATCTTCCATCCTGAATTGAAAAAGAAATAACACATGGTTAACGTAGAACCATTTCCTTGTAGCTGGAAAATAACACATATGCTAGCATGAAAGTGGTGGGGGATAGGTAGAATTGATAAAAGTCTGGATTCATATTAGGACACAGACCTGACTATTTTAATACCAAATTTCCGTCCTTAGGATAAATGATATCATAATAAAAAGACTGTCTCTGATAGAGCAGTTTTCCAGTCATGTAACTTCACTGTTTCAGAAAATAGACAGAAAGTGACTTCAAGAAGGCTCAAGACCAGGGGTGCGTCAAATCATTCAGTCCACTCCACTCCCGGAAGTAAAACGCACCAGTGCACGGGCAAAACGCTGCCGTAAACCCACGGCTGCCATAAATGTAAATGTAAATGTAAGTGCAGATTTAGATCCCTAGTCTCTCTTTATACAACTGATCTGGTGGAGCATAGTAGTTGGACTGTTGGACAGGGATTTGGGAGATACCATTTCACCACTGAGCCATGAAACTTACTGTATTTTTCAGACCATAAGACGCATCGGACCATAAGATGCACTTGATCCCTGACTTGGTTTGGGGAAATGTGCACTGTAGGAATTCTTAGCTGTCTTCCAAAGGATCTCACACTGGCTTTCGCAAACGGGGCCTGGGTGAGAGCTGGCTGAAGATCACCATATGACTCATCCCCCAAAATAGAAGCACACCTAATTTCCTGTTATTGCAAACCCTGTGTTCATGAGCACACCTCATGCTTATTATGTCATTCCTCATGACTTGTATCATGACCATCCAGTATTATGTAATCCCACACAACTGCTTGCACCAATCAGCATCTCCTCACCCCACTTCCTGCATTGCTCTTGTGCAGCTAATAAAAACCATCTGGGTCCCTTTGTCTCAGAGGTTCCCTCTAAGCTGGCTTCAGCAAGAAGTTCTGTCTCTGTGTGTTTTGTGTGTGTCCCCGCATGGGTGAGAGTGAATGTTGCAGGGGCCGAATGAGAGGCTCCCATTTTAACAGCTGGTGATCCCCAATGTGATTGGACCACGCCCTCTATGGTTTACCTCACCTGGAGTAGGCAATCATGCGCATGACATTCCTGGACCAAAGGAATCCCTTTTCAGGTAAATCATGAGTTCATCTCTATCTCAGGCCCAGCAGAAGCATGCTGAGCAGCTTTCCCATCGGCTGCAGAGGGTAGGCAGGCCTACACCCCTCACAGACCTACAAGCTTTGCTCATAGAGATGTATAAAAGGTGTCCCTTGTACCCAGCAGGTGGGACTTTAAGGCTCAGCCCTTGGGAAGAGGCTGGTATTATACTGCATTCATCCCCCTTCTCTGAAATCCCTCTGTTAAAAACCTGGCATCTTTGCCATTTTGCTGTTCATTCAGCAGAAACAGCCCCCCACCCCTCTGATTCCTCTCTCTCCCCTCCTCCCATTGTTCCAGCTGACAGCCCCTCCCCTGAGACATTTGAGCCAGAGTGAGGCAGAGGGGGAGGAAGAGGAGAATCCATGGGCAAAGCAAACAGGCAGAGGGGAGGGGGAAAGCTGTGTGAGTGTGGTGGAGAGAGCAAGACAGGCCGGGGGAGGAAGAGAGAGCTCACAGCAAGAGGCCCCCTCTCTCTGCTCCCACCAGCTCTTCAGCAGAAAGCATTGAAGCCATGGGGGAAGAGGAAAGCTCACAAATAGAGAATTGTCAGGTAGAGGGAGGAAATCTGAGCATAGACAGTGACATACCTGTCAAGTATCCCATTTTGGTGAAAACCCCGTAATTTAGAGCCCCTAATCCCACCATGTTTGTTTTTTTGTTTGTTTTTTGTAATTTCCCATATTTTTTTAAAAAAAATCAGGGGCATATAAACCTCCCATATATCATTTTGTTATATCTTTATGAGGTGTGCAGCTCATACCAGAGGAGTGTTGGGCTCCCCCTGGTGGAGGAAAAACCACCCCATAAGCACAACTGCTTCCCCTCATGGGGAAAAATGCAGTAAGCAAACCAAGCTTACTAATAATTCTAATCTATATTTCCCCCTACTCTCCCCTATTCGACTGCATTTCATATTATAATGATTTTTCATGGAACTGTTTTTTACATTTTAATCAGTTAATTGTCTCCTGTCTTAGTGTTTTTGCCCCAATTTCATTTTTTAAAACTCTGTGTTTAGGAGAAAACCGTGGAAGTATCCTGTTTATGCTGTATGCAAATATACTTGAAGCTGATTGGCTCATTGACTTCCCTTTAACACCCTCTTTCCCAGAAGAGAGGGCTTCAAGTATATTTGCATACAATATAAACAGCATACTTCCATGGTTTTCTTTTAAATACAGAGTTTTAAAAAATGAAATCGAGACACAAAACACTAAGACAGGAGACAATTAACTGATTAAAATGTGAAAAATAGTTCCATGAAAAATCACCATAATATGACATGCAGTTGAATAGGGGGGAGAATGGGGGGGGGGGGATATAGAACAGAATTGTTGAAGTAAAGCTGGCTTGCTGGTTGCCTGCTTCCCGTGAGGAGAAGCAGTGCAGTTGTGCCTATGGGATGGTTTTTCCTCCACCAGGAGAACTCAACATTCCTCTGTGACTCCTCATCTTCTAAGCTCTCAGATGTGCCTAGATTTTGGGGAGAAGGGGGTGTGGCCTGGGAGAGAACGGTGTGCCCTAAATTTTCCCTTATTTTCATGTCCAAAACTTGACAGATATAGACAGTGAGTGTGTGAGTGTGGGGCAAGAGAGAACAGGTCAGACAGAGGGGGGGGGGGCGTAGCCTTTGTTCCGAGGCAGCTTCAGATCATTCCAGCTCCAGGCACAGACCTGGCTCCACCCATTCTGGAAATCTTCTTTCAGACCTTCCTGAATTTTCCTCTGTTTTATGAGAGCACTGCTGAAGTTGGCATCATAGTAAAAATAGAAACAGATAGGATTCAGTCTGCGGAGGGGATAATCGGGCGTACTCTTCCCACTCTAAATTAAATCTATGCCGCCAGGAGTTATAAGAAAGCTGTAGAAATTGCACAGGATAGTACGCACCCCAAAAATGATCTCTTTCAGCTTCTGGCTTCTAGGAGAAGGTATAGGGTCATAAAGACCAGGACCAGCCGCTTGAGAAATAGTTTCTACCCAAAAGCGGTTCTGGCTTTGAATGCAGTGAAATGCAGTTTATGAGGAAGCTTCTGTATATAGTTTTTATATACTGCTCAAAAAAATAAAGGGTACACAAAAGAAAGGCATCCCACGATCTGAATGACTGAAACACTGTATTCCTATTGTTGTCTACAAACTGTAGTCGAATGTGCTGACAACAAAATCACACAAAACTTAACAATGGGAATCAAATTCATCAACCCATGGAGGTCTGGATTTGGAGCTACACTCAGAGTGACAGTGGAAGAAAACACTACAGGCTGATCCAACTGTGATGTAATGCCCTTAAATCAAGTCAAAATGAGGCTCAGTAGTGTGTGTGGCCTCCAAGTGCCTGTATGACCTCCCTGTATGGTGAGGTGGCGGATGGTCTCCAGAGGGATCTCCTCCCACACCTGGACTAAAGCAACCCCCAACTCCTGGACAGTCTGTGGTGCAATGTGGCATTGGTGGATGGAGCAAGACATGATGTCCCAGATGTGCTCAATCAGATTCAGGTCTGGTGAACGGGCGGGCCAGTCCATAGCATCAATGCCTTCGTCTTGCAGGAACCGCTGATACACTCCAGCCACATGAGGTCTAGCATTGTCATGCATTAGGAGGAACCCAGGGCCAACCGCACCAGTGTATGGTCTCACAAGGGGTCTGAGGACCTCATCTCGGTACCTAATAACAGTCAGGCTACCTCCGGCAAACACATGGAGGGCTGTGCGGGCCTCCAGGGAAATGCCACCCCACACCATTATTGACCCACTGCCAAACCAGTCATGCTGGAGGATGTTGCAGGCAGCACAATGTTCTCCACGGCATCTCCAGACCCTGACACGTCTGTCATATGTGCTCAGTGTGAACCTGCTTTCATCTGTGAACGGCACAGGGCGACAGTGGCGAACCTGCCAATCTTGGTGTTCTCTGGAAAATGGCAAACGTCTTGCACGGTGTTGGGCTGTGAGCACAACCCCCACCTGTGGTCGTCGGGCCCTCATACCACCCTCATGGAGTCTGTTCCTGACCATTTGAGCAGACACATGCACATTGGTGGCCCGCTAGAGGTCATTTTGCAGGTCTCTGGCAGTGTTCCACCTGTTCCTCCTTGCACAAAGGCGGAGGTAGTGGTCCTGCTGCTGGGTTGTTGCCCTCCTACGGCCTCCTCCACGTCTCCTGATGTACTGGCCTGTCTCCTGGTAGCGCCTCCATGCTCTGGACACAACGCTGGCAGACACAGCAAACCTTTGTGCTACAGCTTGCATTGATGTGCCATCCTGGATGAGCTGCACTACCTGAGCCACTAATGTGGGTTGTAGGCTCCGTCTCATGCAACCACTGGAGTGAAGGCACCGCTAGCGCTCAACAGTGACCAAACCATCAGCCAGAAAGCAAAGGAACTGAGAAGTGGCCTGTGGTCACCTCCTGCTGAACCACACCTTTATTGGGAATGCCTTGCTAATTGCCTCCGATGTCCACCTGTTGTCTCTTCCATTTGCACAACAGCATGTGGAATTGAATGTCAATCGGTGTTGCTACCAGGGTGAACAGTTTGATTTCACAGAAGTGTGATTGACTTGGGGTTCCATTGTGTTGTTTAGGTGTTCTCTTTATTTTTTTGAGCAGAATAGTTTTTAGAGTTTTAGAGTCTTAGAGCTTTAGAGCTTTTTAGGGGTTAAATGTGTATATGTGGGGTGGGAGTATGTTGATAATTTTGTATAGTTGTATTTTGTTTAGGTTTTGTTGGGTCGATAAGTGGTTTTTCAATCTCGTTGTTCTGTGAAGGACAATGACAATAAAGATCTATCTATCTATCTATCTATCTATCTATCTATCTATCTATCTATCTATCTATCTATTGTGTGGCTCTGTGGGCATTGCCCCTAAGCTTGGGGGTGGTCCTTATCAGGCCACCAGCCATTGACAGATCAGAGACAGATTTTTCCCTTGTGGGGCCAGCAGCAGTCTGGGATTTGGTTAGCAGAAAGCAGGAAAGGATCCTTATATCTCCAGAGCAAACAGGGAACAAAAGTGATCTCACACTCCCTTACGATGCAGGGGGAGGGGACGAGGGGGGAAACTGGTTTCAGCTAGCATGACCTAGCCAGTTACTTAAATGATTTCACAGCTCCCCCTGGCAAAGGCACACTTGTGTATTGTGAAGTCCGTATTGTGAAGTCCTGCACCAGGGGGGGCCCTTGTTATTTCACACACCCCAGCAGCCTTTTCAGCACCTTTTGGGGGAACAGCTCTGAAGAGGTGTGCTGAAAGCATTTTTATATGTGCAGTTAACATGTGATGTCATTGCTAATGGCTTCTGTTTATTTTTACAGCATCCTTTCTTTCAGCAACAAGTTTCATTTTTCATGATGCATTTGTTTTTAATTTTTCCCAGCATCTAGACTTTCTCAGGTGCATCCTCTCTTATTTGGCCCTCTTAGCTTAACAGTCAATGATGCTTTTCTGGGATTGATTGATTTATTCTCCACCTGTCCAGAGTGAAAACTCTCTTTTAACACCACATCTTAAAGGCACTTGTTCTTCTGCATTCAGCTTTCCTCATGGTCCAGTTCTCATATCCATGCATTGCCACCAGAAATGCCATCGTTTTGACTCTAGCAATTTTTGTTGGCAATACTTTTCACCATGCCTTCCAAGTTTTTATCCGTCATCCTTTTATTTCAATGGTTGCAGTTTTCATCTGCAGGGATTTTCGATGACCAATAGAGTGAAGTCTGTACTGCTTCTTCATCTATTTTCCAGGGCCTGATTAGGCCTGTTACCATTATCTGGGTTTTCTTGCTTTTGAGTCTCAAGCCAACTTTTGCACTCACCTCTTTCAACTCAATCAAGAGATTTTTTGGGTCTTTTCCACTTTCTGCCATCAGAGAAATGTTGTCTGCCTGTCTCAGATTGTTGATGTCTCCTATAGAAGCATTAATGCAGCCTTGCCTGGCTTCTTTTCCTATTCCAAACCACTCTGGAATTTCTCATGAGGCATACCAGGTGTTCTACATTCCTTTGTTTTTCCATGAGCCATAACTGGTTTCTTTTCCTATTCCAAACCATCCTGTCATTCTGTGTTCTGTCCTGACTGTTGATCCTTGGTACATCTCATGAGGCATTCAAGACGTTCTGTTATTCTCATTTCTTTAATTGCTAACCACCCTTTTCTTGTGGTCCACACAAACGCCTAGATTTCTAACATTCCTCTGTTTTTCTAAGATCCACTGCATGTTTGCAAGGTGGTGTCTGGTCCACTTGCCTCTTTTAAACCCAGCCTGCAGGCCACGACGCAGGCAGGATTTCATTCTCAATATGCAGTTGTTGTTGTTGTTCAGTCGCACAGTCGATTCCGACCCTTTGCGACCCTATGGACCATTGTTCTCCAGGCGCCTCTGTCCTCCACCATCCCCCTCAGTCCTCCCAGTACTGAGCCCATTGAGTCTACAATACCATCTATCCATCTCATCTTTGGCCTCCCCCTTCGTCTTTTGCCCTCCACCTTTCCCAACATCACGGCCTTCTCAAGTGAGTCCTCCCTTCTCATTTGATGCCCAAAGTACTTTAGCCTCATCTTTACTATTTGCCCTTCCAATGAGCAGTCAGGGTTGATTTCTTCTAAGATTGACCTATTTGTTCTCCTAGCTGTCCAGGGTACCCTCAAAACTCTCCTCCAACACCACATTTCAAAGGCATCTATTCTTCTGCGTTCAGCTTTCCTAATTGTCCAGCTCTCACATCCGTACATTACCACTGGGAATACCATTGCTTTGACTATTCTAATTTTTGTTTGCAGTGTGATGTCTCTGCTTTTCACTATGTTCCCCAGGTTTCTCATAGCTTGTCTCCCAAGAATCAGTCGCCTTTTTATTTCATGGCTGCAGTCCCCATCTGCAGTGATCTTTGATCCTAAGAATGTAAAGTCTGTCACTGCTTCTACTTCTTCCCCATCTATTTTCCAGGAACTGATTGGGCCTGTTGCCATTATCTTGGTTTTCTTGATATTGAGTCTCAAGCCAGCTTTTGCACTCTCTTCCTTCAATCCAATCGAGATTCATCCCTGCATTGCACATTATGTGCTCTGTGTATAGATTGAATAAGCAGGGTGATAAAATGCAGCCTTCTCTTACTCCTTTTCCTATTCCAAACCACTCTGTCATTCCGTGTTCTGTCCTAACTGTTGCTTCTTGATTCATGTACAGATTTCTCAGGAGGCATATGAGGTGCTCTGGTATTCCCATCTCTTTAATCACTTGCCACATCTTGTTGTGATCCACACAATCAAATGCCTTAGTGTAGTCAATAAAACAAAAGTAAACTTGTTTCTGGTATTCCTTTGTTTTCTCCATCATACAACGTATGTTGGCATTGTGGTCTCTAGTCCACCTGCCTCTTTTGAAACCAGCCTGCACCTCTGGTAATTCTCTCTCCACATGCTGCTGAAGTCTATCCTGTATTATCTTGAGCATCACCTTGCTGGCGTATGGGATGAGCACAATTGTTCGATAATTTGAACATTCTTTGGCATTGCCCTTTTTTGGGATTGGAACATATACTGATCTTTTCCAATCCTGTGGCCACTGTTTTGTTTTTCAAATCTGCTGGCATACTGAATGCAGTAATTTGATGCCATCTTCTTTTAGAGCTTTGAAAAATTCAACTGGGGTACCATCATCTCCACTAGCTTTGTTGTTTGCAGTGTTCTTTAGGGCCTTTATGGCTTCGCTCTCCAGAATGTCTGGCTCAAGTTCACTTTTTTCATCATTGTGATTATCAGTAGTGTTGAGGTCCTTTTTGTAGAGTTCCTCTGTGTACTCTTTCCATCTTTACTTAATATCTTCTGCATCAGCTAGCTCCTTTCCATCTTTGTCCCTTATCACGGTCATTTTTGCTTTAAATGTTCCCTTGATTTCCCGGATTTTTTTGAAAAGGTCTCTGGTTCTGCCTCTTTTGTTGTTTTCCTCCATTTCTTTGCACTGTTCTTTTAGGTAGTTTTCCTTATCTCTCCTTGCTTTTCTTTGAAATTCTGTGTTCAAATGATTGTATTTTTTCCTTTCTCCTTTGACTTTTGCGTTCCTTTTTTCCTCTGCTATTTTAAGAGCCTCCTCAGACAACCACTTTGCCGTGTATTCTTTAGGGATGCTGTCTAGGTGATATCTGTCTGGTCTCCTTGTTTTCCCTATTTTCTTTAGTCTAAGCATGAATTTTGCAATCAGTAGGTTGTGATCTGAGCCACAGTCTGCTCCAGGTCTTGTTTTTGCTGGCTGTATGGTGGTTCTCCATCTTTGGCTGCCGAGTATGTAGTCAATCTGGTTTCGGTGTTGGCCATCTGGTGATGTCCATGTGTAAAGTTGCCTCTTGTGTTGCTGGAAGAGAGTGTTTGCTATGACCAGTGCATTCTCTTGGCAGAACTCTATCAGTCTTTGCCCTGCTTCATTCTGTGTTCCAAGCCCAAACTTGCCTGTTATTCCCTCCACTTTTTGATTTCCTACTTTGGCATTCCAATTTCCTAATATAATTTGGACATCATTTCTTGGTGTCTGTTCTATGAGGTGTTGTAAGTCCTCATAGAACTGGTCCACTGTGGCTTCATCTGCACCCGTGGTTGGTGCGTATATTTAGATCACAGTAACATTGAATGGTTTGCCTTGAATTCTTACTGACATCATTCTGTCATTTTTGAGGTTGTATCCCATTACTGCTTTTCTCACTCTTTTATTGACAATTATGGCTACTCCATTTCTTCTAAGGTTTTCTTGTCCACAGTAGTAGATATGATGGTTTCCAGAGCTGAATTCGCCCATCCCTGTCCATTTTAGCTCACTGATTCCCAAGATGTCAATGCTTATTCTTTCCATCTCATTTTTTACCACTTCCAGTTTACCTTGGTTCATTGATCTCACATTCCATGTCCCTATGCAGTATTGCTCCTTACCACATTGCATTTCTCCTCCCCCTTTCCTGCCCCTCCCCTTCCTCCACTCTGTGGTGTTAAGCATCCTGTATCATCTAGCCTGCTCCTTTGTTTTGCCTTTTGTTTTGGTCAATAGGGTTCTCTTGGCAAGCTTTGTGGCGTGGTTTGCCGGTTTCTACGCCATTTTCCCCTCACATCATACATCATATCACAGTTTTAAAAAGTTTAAAACAGTTTAAACAACATATTATCATGCATATTATCACACTCTAGAACACAGTCTCTATGTGAATTGCTATATTAAGTCAGTGTAAAGTTTCTATGTCAGTTGCTATATTAAGTCAGCTACATTTTTCGCACATCAGCTACTTATCCTTGCATCCTCACCCCCCAGGTGGGGGTTGTGGTCTCTGGGCGGCCCCTTGCTCCAGGGACATCGCAGCGGCGGGCGGTGGATGTTTTCCCCCACAGCTCAGCTGGTCCTCCTCCTCTGCCTCTGGTGGCGGCGGTGGATGGCGACCTTTCCCGCCACCTGCCTGGTGGTCCCCACCCCCGGCTGGGGTGGTCTCGCAGTTGCGCCTGGCCGCGGGCAGCCTCTCCACGGCGACGGCTTTGGATGGCGACCTTTCCAACCACCTGCCTGGTCATCCCCACCCCGACTGGGGTGGTCTTGCGGCTGCTCCTGGCTGCGGGCAGCCTCTCCGCGGCGGTGGCGGTGGATGGCGACCTTTCCCGCCGCCTGCCTGGTCGTCCCCACCCCCGGCTGGGGTGGTCTCACGGCTGCTCCTGGCCGCGGGCAGCCTCTCCGCGGCGGCAGCGGTGGATGATATGCAGTTAGCTTTGGATAAATTTTCCTTCTCACTGGTTAACAACCATTTTCATAGTATTTATAATCATCTTTATAAGACTTCCTTCCATTGATTTTCCTTTGTTCCAGCTCATTTCTTTCATCAATTAATGCCACTTCTTCTTTGCAGGAATAGTCCACCTCTGGATTTTTTGCACTCCATGGGGCATCCAGTTGCCATTGTCCCCATCCTCCATAACGACACAGTGCCACTCCCCAAACAATCAAAGGAAAGGGATATATGTTTACCAGTCAATAGCACATTTTTCCAGCATAGCACCCAGCTCACACCTTCCAGCCAGGGTACCATTTCCACAATAGGCCATCCTTTGACCCAGTCTGGGGTGGGGCGCCAGGGCGGACCTCTGGTGCAGGGCCTGCTCTCCCCCTCCAAGGGGGGCAGGACTTTTTGTGCTTTCTCCACACATCGGCTGCTATGACATTGATATTGCCATACCAGCCACTTCTGCTTGCAGCAAGACAAAGATCCGCACACCCTGCTTAACCCAGATGTCTTGGTCCCTCATCTATACAAGTCCAGCTGCATTTATTATTAATTATAGTCTAGTATAATGCATAGTTTTCCACATATAACCATATCATATTACTTTGCTAAGTTGTCACCATGAATATTTGCTGCCATTAATTTTTGCTTCCCTGTCATATAGTACCATTTCCCATTGAGGACTCGTTTTGCACCAAGCGTTATGATATTTACTTTGTGTACTACTCATATTCATTGTAATTGGTTTTGGTTTCTATGTTATACAGCACCATTTTTTCCATTGGGAACCTACTTTGCATAAGTTTCACACAGTGCCATTTTCTGTGTATACCTTTCAGGTCGCTAATTTTAATTTAATTTTAATTTAATTCTTCAATTTTTATCCCACCCACTCGGACAAACCTGACTCAGGGCAGCGTCCAAAATTAAAAACATATAAAAAACAAGTTTAAACCCCCCCCCCCAAAAAAAAAACACCCACCTACCCACACTTTTGCCACCACCCCATTAATAAAAAGCTAGAAGGGGAATAGGAGGAATGCGGATATACAAAGGAGGGATACTAATTGGACTCTAGCTGGAAATGAGCCAACAGGCTGGGGCCATATTCCCATCAAGGGCTCATATCTCCTGCCTTGCCAACCAGGTCTTCAAACCTTTCCTAAAAGGCAGCAATTCTGTCTGTAGCCTCAATTCTGTTGGCAGGAGGTTCCAGAAGGCTGGAGCAGACACAGAGAAGGCCCTTCTTCGTGTGCCAGAGAGGCGAGCCCCTCTAGCTGAAGGCACCACTAGAGAGCCCCTCCGGTCCGCTCTGGTTGGACAGGCAGACACTCTTGGGATGATGCGGTCTCTCGGGTATCCTGGCCCACTGCCATATAGGGCTGTAAAGGTCAAAACCAGCACCTTGAATTGCATCCGGAGGCAAACTGGTAACCAGTGCAGCTCCTGGAGTAGTGGGGAGGTGCGAGCATAACGCCCACACCCCATCACCACCCGGGCAGCCGCATTCTGAACCAGCTGCAGCCACCGAATGGTCGTCAAGGGCAGCCCCATGTAGAGCGCATTACAGTAATCTAGTCTGGAGGTGACTAGAGCATGAGCATAAGGAGTCCCTATCCAGGAGCATCCAGACAGGACTTTGACAGCATCACTGGGATCACCACGGGCCGAGATGTACACCTGAGTGTCATCCGCATACTGATGGTACCGCGCCCCGTGGGAACGGATGATCTCACCCAGTGGCTTCATGTAGATGTTAAATAGGAAAGGAGAGAGCACCGAGCCCTGCAGCACCCCATATTTGAGAGGCCTAGGGCTGGATTTCTCACTCTCCAACCACACCGACTGGGTATGGCTCTCCAGAAATGAGGAAAACCAGGACAACACCGTGCCCTGGATCCCCAATCCTTTGAGCCATTCCAGAAGGATACCATGGTTGACGGTATGAAGGCCACTGAGAGGGCAAGGAGGGTCGAATGACCGCCATCCCACTCCCACCAGAGATCATCCATCAGTGCGACCAATGCCGTCTCCGTACCATATCCAGCCCTGAATCCTGATTGAAAGGGGTCCAGATAATCTACTTCATCCAGAGGCCCCTGCAGCTGGCGAGCCACTGCCTTCTCCAATACCTTCCCCAAAAAGGGGAGGTTGGAGACAGGCCTATAGTTAGTTAGGTCAGCTGGGTCAAGAGACGGTTTCTTCAGGAGGGGGCGCACCAAAGCATGTTTTAGCAGTACAGGAAACACCCCCATAATTTCAGTTATGGTTGCATAATTCATTGTTTTAGCTTTCACAAAGGTCGTCACCATCACCATTAATAGGGAACCTGAGGTAGAATTGTTCTACCCTTCACTATTGCCTCGCTCATATTCATTCATAATCTGATTGTCTTTGCTTTTGCTTTGCACCCATGAGCATGGGGAAAGTACATGGAATTACATTCCAGTCAACTAATCCCTGTCACAATACTGCCATACCACGGGTCACTGACTCTCACCATGCAGCCAGCCAAGCCAGCCCTTGCTCTTAGCAAAGAGCCACACACTGGAATGAGACATGATCTTGCTCTCACCTGTCAGAGGCATGAATAGCCACCTCCTTTGTGGACAACACATGGGTTATTAATTCTCAAACCTGTGCCTTAACTAAGGCCCTCCATCACACCTCCGCAGTCATAAAGGCTCTCAGTGATGTTTACCAGTCAATAGCACATTGGGACAATTGGGGCGCCACTGATTATTTTCTGCTATTGCACCACAGCGGTTGTACAGAGGTCACAAATATGTACTGTTTTGATTTGTATTACGATATGCAATTGCTCTTACTATTTTAGGCATTTTGGTATGCTGACCAACGCTTGCTTCCCTTGCTTTCGGTTTCCCTGGTGTAAGCCCACTCTGCACAAGGCGCTTGCTCATACCCGATGGCGCATTTCTCTTTAAAATAAGCAAGGGTGTGATGTAGGAATTCTTAGCTGGCTCACACTGGCTTTCGCCAATGGGGCCAGGGTGCAATCTGGCTGAAGAGCAGCACATGACTCATCCCACAAAATAGAAGCACACCTAATTTCCTGTTATTGAAAGACTGGTGTTCACGAGCACACCTCATGCTTATTATGTCATTCCTCATGACTTGTATATATATATATATATATATGCGCGCCTGCATGGGTGAGAGTGAATGTTGCAGGGGCCGGATGAGAGGCTTCCATTTTAACAGCGCACGGGCGCACCCGTGTGGTTTCCCCCAAACCAAGCCGGGGTTCACAGCGTCTCATCCTCAGTTTGGTTTGTGGGAATGTGCACAGGATCACAGAGTCTGATCCTCGGCTAGGTTTGGGGAATGCGCACAGGCGCACCTGCACGGTTTCCCCCAAACCAAACCAGGGATCATAGCGTCTGATCCCCCGCTTTATTTGGGGGAATGTGCACGGGCCATGGTGAACAGCATTTGGACTAGAAGACGCACCCTCATTTCCCCCCCACTTTTTTGGGGGGGAAGTGTGTCTTATAGTCCGAAAAATATGGTACCTGGTGACCTTGAACTGGTCATTATCATTTGGTCTGATCTATCTCACACAGCTACCATACTGTTAAAGTATGGGAAGATGAAAACTATATATGCTGCCTTTAGCTCATTGGAGGAAAAACAGACTTTAAAAATGATCACATTTCCTTTAAAGATAGCTAACTTATATTGTACAACTTTCAGTTTACTATGTTTTTCCAAGGGTTATTTTGTTTACATAATTTATATTCTGCTTTTCTTCCAAAACTGAAGACCCAAGGCAGCTTGCAAGATTAAAAGCAGGTCCAACTAAAACCACAAGAAACAGTTCAATAAATTACAATATTAAAATTGAATTTTAAAATGGATGAAAAACAAAAGTACATAATCCAACAGCTAAAGCTGTTTTTCACACAGCCAAATGTTAGCTGCTCAAAGCCTGACTACATGAAGAAGTCTTTGGTTGCTGATGGAAGAATGAGGGGGATAACCCAGTCACTTTTAGTAGGTTTGTTAACATTTCCTCTCGTTGTAAAGACCAAAAACACACTAATGTAATATATGAAGAACAAGCATCCAGATACTCACAAGTCAAAGAGAACATATTTCTCTCTCTCATCCTGTCTAATACTATGATACTCCTGAGTCAACATAGATTTAATAATTAATTAAATGTGTGCCCTACACGCTAAGCACTGCTGAGTAAAATCTATTTCCATTAATGACATAATTCAAATTTAAGGCTGGCTACTCTATTTTCTTTTCTTCTTCTTCAGCTGCCGTATCCATTCCGGATATTGGCTATCATCATGGCGATAGTCTTCCTGTTCTTAACTCCTTGGAACAGTTCTTCCAAGGACATGCCACAACAGTCTCATAGGTTCTTCAGCCATCGAGTCCATCTCCGTTCAGGGCCTCTCTTCCCAGGGATCTTTCTTTGCAGAGCAAGTTGGAATCCTCTATATTTTATGTTGTTCCCCATGATATGACCAAGGTATTGGAACATTCTTTGCTTAATGGTCTTAAACATTTCTTGTTCTTTATCCATCCAACACAACACTTCTACATTAGTCACATGGTCAACCCATGATCTCCCTACCAGCCATCTGTAGATCCACATTTCAAAAGGTTCGAATCTCTTTTCAGATGCTTTAGTCAATGTCCAAGCTTCAACTCCATATAGCAACAGTGGGAATACGTAACATCTCGCTGTTCGGGTCTTTGTAGTGAGAGTTAGAGCTCTACTGCATAACAAATGTCACATTTTTATGATGGTTCTTGCTTTTTCTATTCGTATTTTAATCTCTACCTAGGGATACCTAATTTCATTTAACATACTTCCCAAATAGACAATTTTATCCATTCTTTCGATTTCTTGTCTTCCTGCCATTAGCTTGCTGTGAGTTTGTGTTCACCTTATAACAAGATATTTAGTCCTCGGTTTTCTTTTATATTGGCTATGCACACACAACTGAGATCCAACCATTGCCTTCCCACCCATTCTGTTCCTTCCCCATTTCATACAGAAATAAGATGTCATTTTCCTAGCAACAGAAACATTTGTAAGAGCTCAGTTGTGAAAGCAAAAGGGAAGATTAACCCATTCTGCAACACAGAAGTGCCCTCTGACATCTGTATTACAATACAATGGTACCTCATACAACAATTTTAATCTGTTCCATGGGGCTCAGTGTTGTACGAAAAAACTGATATACGATGCATGCATCGTATAGCAATTTTTCCTATGGGATGCATCGTACAACGATTATTATTTTTTGCTAAGTGGTTTTTCCCATTAAAAAATTGTTGTACGAAAAATCATTGTACTATGGAAAAATTGTTTCCATAGGGAAAATTGTTATGCAGGATGCCATTTCTCCCCAAAACCTAATTGTTATGTGATTTCATTGCTATACGGGGCAATTGTTGTATGAGGTTCACTTATAATACTAAGAACTAACAATGGCTTGCTTTTAAGGGGTTGCTGAAAGATAAAGCCATAGGGTAGTACGGTTTACTCACCCAGAAAGATAGCTACCATGCCAGGCTGTTGAGCCACCTAGCCCAGGACTGCAATTCTGACAGGCAGCAGCAGCTTGACACAGTTTATGACAGCCATATGCACATTTACAACTTATGTAATCACGTTTACACATGTGCGGGTACATTTACGGCTGATGTAACTGCGTTTATGCATGTACAGGCACATTTATGGCTGATGTAAACGTGTCTGCTTCCATTTCCGAGTGTGGGAGCGGGCCACATGAAATGGTGCTGCAAGCTGGGTCCAGCCCACGGGCCATAGGTTGGGAACCCCTGCACTAGAACATAAGAACAGCCTTGTGGAACATGCCACAGCCCATCCAGTCCAGCATTATGTCTCACACAGTGGCTCACCATTTGCGTCAAGGTATTCTTAAGCAGATGCCTTCACCTGCTTAGGATTCCCTGGAAATGGCATTGAGAGATATCCTGCCTATCTCTCCAACCCAGAGGTTGTCCTTAGGTATCCATAAGTATAGCCATTGATACCCTTGTCCTCCATGAACTTGTCTAATCCTTTCTTAAAGAGGTCAAGACTGACAGCTGTCACTACTTCTTCTGGCAGGGAGTTCCATAGACCAGTGATCCTCTTGGTGAAAAAGTACTTTCTCTTATTTGTTTGGGAACTAATACCCAGAGGTTTCATGCAGTGCCCCCTAGTTCTAGTGTTGTACGATAGGGAAAACAGTTTTTCCTTATCTACTTTATCCACACCATGCATGATTTTATAAACTTCAATCAGGTCACCTCTTAGACACCATCGTTCAAGAGTGAAGAGGCCCAACCGTTGGAGTTTCAGATGGTAAGGAAGGTGTTCCAGTCCCCTAATCATTATCGTTGGCTTCCTCTGCACTTTTCCCAGCTCCATAATATCCTTCTGGAGGTATGGTGACCAGAACTGTACACAGTATTTCAGATGGGGACTCACCATAGATTTATAAAGAGGCAAAATGACACTTGATGACTTATTTTCTATATCCTTCCTAATTATCACTAGCATTGAGTTTGCTTTTTTCACTGCTGAGGCACACTGGGTTGACACCTTCATTGAGCTGTCCACCAGGACACCAAGGTCCCTTTCCTGGTTTGTCGCAGAGAGTTCAGACCCCATCAGTTTATAAATGTAATTGGGGTTTTTTGCCCAACGTGCATCACTCTGTACTTACTAGTATTGAAGCTCATTTGCCACTGTTTTGCCCACTCCCCCAGTGTCAAGAGATCCCTCTGGAGCTCCTCACAATCTCTCAGAGTTTTCACTACCCTGTATAATTTAGTGTAATCAGCAAATTTGGCTACCTTGCTATTTACATTTATGAAGATTTTTAATCGGTCTTTGGCCCAAACTACTGTCCCACCTTGTCTGAAATCCTCTACTATTATACCTCTGCCTAAAAAACCTAACATAGATAGTCTGGATGACTTCCGCTTCTGTACACGCTTTACACATATGATTGTGTTCCTAGTTACCCCAGCAATAAGATTATTAAGTTTGCAGATGACACAATGGTGGTTGGTCTGATTACTTCTGGGGAGGGGGAGTAGTCTTACAAGAAGGAGGTTGAGATGCTGACGGAGTGGTGTAGGGAAAACAATTTATTCCTCAATGTAAAAAAGACAAAAGAGATCATTGTGAACTTCAGAAAATGCAAATTGAACATCCAGCCACTTAATATTGAAGGGAATCGTGTGGAACAGGTCTTGGTGTTTCGATTTGTGGGAATGGAACTGAGGGATGATCTAACATGGGGAGCAAACACCAAAGATCTGATGAAGAGAGCACAGCAGAGGTTATACTTCTTGAGAATCCTCAGGAAGGACAATATTTCAAAGGACCTGCTGTTGGCATTTTACCACTGTAACCTTGAGAGTGTGTTAACCTATGGTCTGTGTATGGTTTGGGAGTTGTACAGCTAGGGAAAGAACAATGCTGTCCAGGGTCGTAAAGACTGCGGAGGGGATAATCGGACATACTCTTCCCACTCTAGATCAAATCTATGCCACTAGGTGTTATAAGAAATCTGTAAAGATTGCGCAGGGTAGTACGCACCCCGGAAATGATCTCTTTCAGCTTCTGCCTTCTAGAAGAAGGTATAGGGTCATAAAGACCAGGACCAGCCACTTGAGAAATATTTTCTACCCAAAAGCGGTAATGGCATTGAATGCAGTGAAAAGCAGTCTATGAGGGAGCTTCTGTATATAGTTTTTAGTTTTAGAGTCTTAGAGTTTAAGAGCTTTTTAGGGGTTAAATGTGTATATGTGGGGTGGGAGTATGTTGATAATTTTGTATAGTTGTATTTTGTTTAGCTTTTGTTGGGTCGGTAAGAGGTTTTTCAATCTCTTTGTTGTGTACAGGACAGTGACAATAAAGATTTATCTATCTATATTTACTCCTACTTCTAGATCATTTATGAAGAGGTTGAAAAGCAGGGGTCTCAGTACTGAACCTTGGGGTACTCCACTCTTTACTTCCCTCCACTTAGAGAAGTGTCCATTTAGTGCTACCCTCTGTTTCCTGTCCCTTAACCAGTTGCTGATCCAGGACAAGACCTGTTCCTTTATTCCATGACTGGCAAGTTTATTCAAGAGCCTTTGGTGCGGGTCCTTGTCAAAAGCCTTTTGAAAGTCCAGATAAACAATGTCAACTGGATCCCCCTCATCCACATGCTTGTTGACACTCTCAAAAAATTCCAACAGATTAGTGAGGCATGATTTGCCCTTGCAAAAGCCATGTTGGCTTTCCTTTAGCAGCACCTTCTCTTCTTGTTGTTGTTATTCAGTCTCACAGTCGATTCCGACCCTTTGTGACCCCATGGACCATTTTCCTCCAGGCACCTCTGTCCTCCACCATTCTCCTCAGCCCGCCAAGCTCTGTGCCCATTGTGTCCACAATACCATCTAACCATCTCATCTTTGGACGCCCCCTTCTTCTCTTGCCCTCCACCTTTCCCAGCATCATGGCCTTCTCAAGTGAGTCCTCCCTTCTCATTTGATGTCCAAAGTACTTTAGCTTCATCTTCATTATTTGTCCCTCCAATGAACAGTCAGGGTTGATTTCTTCCAGTATTGACCTATTTGTTCTCTTTGCTATCCAAGGGACTCTTAGGACTCTCCTCCAACACCACATCTCAAAGGCATCTATTCTTCTGTGCTCAGCCTTCCTAATGGTCCAGCTCTCACACCCATACATTACCACTGGGAATACCATTGCTTTGACTATGTGAATTTTTGTTTTCAAGGTGATGTCTCTGCTTTTCACTATATTCCCCAGGAAATAGCTTTTCTCCTCATAATCAGTCGTCTTTTTATTTCATGGCTACAGTCGCCATCTGCAGTGATCTTAGATCCTAGAAAAGTAAAATCTGTCACTGCTTCTACTTCTTCCCCATCTATTTTCTAGGGACTGATCGGACCTGTTGCCATTATCTTCGTTTTCTTGATATTAAGTCTCTAGCCAGCTTTTGCACTCTCCTCCTTCAATCCAATCAAGAGGTTCTTTAGGTCTTCCTCACTTTCTGCCATTAGGGTGGTATCGTCTGCATATCTCAATTTGTTGATGTTTCTCTCAGCAATTTTGATCCCATATTGTGATTCCTTCATCCCTGCATTGCACATTATGTGCTCTGTGTATAGATTGAATAAGCAGGGTGATAAAATGCAGCCTTCTCTTACTCCTTTTCCTATTCCAAACCACTCTGTCATTCCGTGTTCTGTCCTAACTGTTGCTTCTTGATTCATGTACAGATTTCTCAGGAGGCATATGAGGTGCTCTGGTATTCCCATCTCTTTAATCACTTGCCACATCTTGTTGTGATCCACACAATCAAATGCCTTAGTGTAGTCAATAAAACAAAAGTAAACTTGTTTCTGGTATTCCTTTGTTTTCTCCATGATCCAACGTATGTTGGCATTGTGGTCTCTAGTCCACCTGCCTCTTTTGAAACCAGCCTGCACCTCTGGTAATTCTCTCTCCACATGCTGCTGAAGTCTATCCTGTATTATCTTGAGCATCATCTTGCTGGCATGTGGGATGAGCACAACTGTTCGGTAATTTGAGCATTCTTTGGCATTGCCTTTTTTGGGATTGGAACATACACTGATCTTTTCCAATCCTTGGCCACTGTTTTGTTTTCCAAATTTGCTGCCATATTGAATGCAGTAGTTTGATTCCATCGTCTCTTAGGGCTTTGAAAAATTCAACTGGGATACCATCATCTCCACTAGCGTTATTGATTGCAGTGCTTTTTAGGGCCTTTCTGACTTCACTCTCCAGAATGTCTGGTTCAAGTTCAAATTTCTCATTATTGTTATTATCAGGAGTGTTGAGGTCCTTTTTGTAGAGTTCCTCTGTATAGTCTTGCCATCTTTTATTGATTTCTGCTTCAGCTAACTCGTTTCCATCTTTGTCCCTTATCATGGTCATTTTTGCTTTAAATGTTCCTTTGATTTCCCCATTTTTTTTTGAAAATATCTCTAGTCCTGCCTTTTTTGTTGATTTCCTCCATTTCTTTGCACTGTTCGTTCAGGCAGAGTTCCTTATCTCTCCTTGCGTTTCTTTGAAATTCTGTATTCAGGTGGTTGCATTGTTTTCTTTCTCCTTGGACTTTTGCATTCCTTCTTTCCTCTGCTATTTTAAGGGCCTCATCGGACAACCACTTTGCTTTCTTACGCTTCTTTTCTTTTGGTATGGTTTCTCTTGCTGCCTCCTGTATGATGTCCCGCGTCTCTGTCCATAATTATTCTGGTACTCTGTCTATCAGGTACAGGACATTAAATCTGTTCATGATCTCCACCGTGTATTCTTTAGGGATGTTGTGTAGGTCATATCTGTCTGGTCTAATTGTTTTCCCCATTTTCTTTAGTCTAAGCCTGAATTTTACGATCAGTAGGTTGTGAGCTGATCCAATCTGCTCCAGGTCTTGTTTTTGCTGACTAAATGGAGGTTCTCCATCTTTGACTGCAGAGTATGTAATCAATTTGGTTTCGATGCTGGCCATCTGGTGATGACCATGTGTAAAGTCACTTCTTGTGTTGCTGGAAGAGGGTGTTTGCTATGACTAGTGTGTTCTCTTGGCAGAATTCTATCAATCTTTCCCCTGCTTCATTCTGTGTTCCAAGACCAAACTAATCTCCAAGACAAAACTTATCTCCTCAGGAGGGAGATGGTTGGAGGAATGTGACTCAAAGGAGGAGAAGAGTAGGGGATCACTCTGAGAGTCTGAAATTACTGAATAAATTTGAGGCTCTTTCCCTCATCACACCTGATGAGGAACACACAGAGGAACAACTGGTTCCACCTGATGATCTCTCCTTCATCACACTTGATGAGATCCAGGAAGATAAACAACAGGAACAAACTGAGGTTCTCTCCCTTAATATGGTTGATGAGGTGCATGTAGATGAACAGATTGCAGGAGAGAGGCTCCTTGTACTAGGCGATTCAATAATTAGAAATACAGAGAAATGGATTTGTGATGCACATGATAACCGTATGGTGACTTGTCTGCCAGGTACAAAGTTGCAGACATCACAAGAAATCTAGATAGATTGTTAGAGAGAACTGGGAACGAGCCAGTTGTCATGGTACACGTTGGTACCAATGATTTTGGGAAGGCCAAGCGGTCTGTCCTGGAAGCCAAATTTAGGTTGTTAGGAAGAAGATTGAAGTCTTCCAAGGTAGCATTTTCAGAAGTGCTGCCTGTCCCTCGCGCAGGACCTACCAGGCAGGCAGAGCTCAGAAGCCTCAATGCGTGGATGAGGCGGTGGTGTCGAGAGGAGGGCTTCAGATTTGTCAGGAAATGGAGAACATTTTGGGACAAGCCAAATCTGTTCAGGAGGGATGGGTTGCATTTGAACCATGATGGGACCAGATTGCTGGCGCTCAACATCAAAAAGGCTGCAGAGCAGCTTTTAAACTGGTAACTGGGGGAAAGCCGACAGGAGCTGGGCAGCATCCGGTTCGGGAAAGTGTGTACTTGAGTAGTGAGGAAGATGCAAAAATTACTGAGCAGAGCAAGGAGCTAGTCACCAGCACTCTAGCAGAAGGATGCAAGAGGCAGTCTAACAATGCAACTGGACTCAAAAGACTGTATCAGGAAAGCATATATAAATGCTTGTATACAAATGCCAGAAGCCTCCGGAACAAAATAGGGGAGATGGAATACTTAGCAATAGATAAGAATATTGATATTATTGGTATCACTGAAACCTGGTGGACGGATGATAACCAATGGGATACAGTTATCCCAGGCTACAAACTGTACAGGAAGGATAGGAAGGGGCAAACAGGAGGTGGTGTAGCCTTGTATGTCAAAGAAGTGATAAAATCGTATGAATTGGAATATCTAGGTGATTTAGAGTCACCATTAGAAGCTCTGTGGGTAAGAGTACCAGGCAACAAGGATGGTCTAACAGTAGGCATATACTATCGGCCTCCGACCCAAACTCTTGAGGGAGACTGGCAGTTGGAGAATGTTGTAAAGGAGGCATCCAAGAAGGGAAGCCTGGTTATAATGGGGGACTTCAATTACCCTCACATAGACTAGGTGAACTGTTGTTCAGCACATGATAAAGAGATAAAGTTCCTAGATATGCTAAATGATTGTTCCCTGGGACAGATGGTTGAAGACCCAACTAGAGGTACAAGAATCCTTGACTTGATCCTGAGTAATACTCAGGATCTGGTGCAAGATGTTAATGTGACTGATCCAATAGGGAACAGTGACCACAACTCAATTATGTTTAACTTGATCATAGACTGCAAGTCACTGATAAAATCTAACACAGAGACCTTAAATTTTCAAAAAGGAAATTTCCCAAAGATGAGGAAACTAGTAAAAAAGAAGCTGAAAGGGAAAATTGAGAGAGTCCAAACACTCCAAGAGGCATGGAGGCTGTTTACAAAAACAATAACAGAGGCTCAATTGGAATGCATACCCAAAAGGAAAAAGGGCACTGCCAGGTCCAAGAGGACTCCGATGTGGCTTACAGGAGCTGTTTGGGAAGTGATCAAGAGCAAGAAAAGCTCATTTAGAAGATGGAAGGCTTGTCCGAATGAGGACAGCAGGCAGAAACATAAATTCTGGCAGAACAAATGCAAGGCAACAATCAGGAAAGCAAAGCAAGACTTTGAGGAGCGTATAGCTAAAAATACTCAGAGAAATAACAAAGACTTCTTTAAGTAGATTAGAAGTAAGAACCCAACTAGGAAGGCCATTGGACCATTAGATGACAATGGAAGGCAATGGGTTATTAAAGAGGAAACAGATTGCAGAGAGACTCAATGAATTCTTTGCTTCAGTATTCACTGAAGAAGACAGAGACCACATGCCCAAAACAGAGCCTATCTTCGTAGGGAGGGAAACCGAAGAATTAAGCAAGATAGAAATAACCAGGGAGGAGGTCCTTGCATGTCTTGATAAGCTAAACACTAACAAATCACCAGGACCAGATGGCATCCATCCACGAGTTCTCAGGGAACTTAAAGATGAAATTGCTGATCTCCTAGCCAAAATATATAATCCCTCAAATTAGGCTTTGTGCCTGATGACTGGAAGGTAGCGAATGTAACACCAATTTTCAAAAAAGGATCCAGGGGTGATCCAGGAAATTACCGACCTGTCAGTTTGACATGTGTCCCAGGTAAAGTGATGGAAACCATCCTAAAAGAAAGAATTAATAGGCACATAGAAGAGAAGGCGCTGCTAAAGGAGAGCCAACATGGCTTTTACAAGGGCCAATCATGCCTCACTAATCTGCTGAAATTTTTTGAGAGTGTCAACAAGCATGTGGATAAGGGGGATCCACTTGACATTGTTTATCTGGACTTTCAGAAGGCTTTTGACAAGGTCCCACACCAAAGGCTCTTGAATAAACTTACCAGTCATGGAATAAAGGGACAGGTCTTGTCCTGGATCAGCAACTGGTTAAGGGACAGGAAACAGAGGGTAGCACTAAATGGACACCTCCAAGTGGAGGGAAGTAAAGAGTGGGGTCCCCCAAAGTTCAGTACTGGGACCCCTGCTTTTCAACCTCTTCATAAATGATCTAGAGGTAGGAGTAAAAAGCAAGGTAGCCAAATTTGCTGACGACACTAAATTATACAGGGTAGTGAAAACTGTGAGAGATTGTGAGGAGCTCCAGAGGGATCTCTTGACACTGGGGGAGTGGGCAAAACAGTGGCAAATGAGCTTCAACATTAGTAAGTGCAGAGTGATGCATGTTGGGGCAAAAAAAACCAATTACATTTATAAACTGATGGGGTCTGAACTCTCTGCGACAAACCAGGAAAGGGACCTTGGTGTCCTGGTGGACAGCTCAATGAAGATGTCAACCCAGTGTGCCTCAGCAGTGAAAAAAGCAAACTCAATGTTAGGGATCATTAGGAAGGGTATGGAAAATATGTCAGCAAGTGTCATTTTGCCTCTTTATAAATCTATGGTGAGGCCCCATCTGGAATACTGTGTACAGTTCTGGTTGCCATACCTCCAGAAGGATATTATCAAGTTGGAGAAAGTACAGAGGAGGGCAACCAGAATGATTAGGGGACTGGAACACCTTCCTTACCATTTGAGGCTGCCACGGTTGGGCCTTTTCACTCTTGAACAATGGCGTCTAAGAGGTGACCTGATTGAAGTTTATAAAATCATGCATGGTGTGGACAAAGTAGATAAGGAAAAACTGTTTTCCCTATCGCACAACACTAGAACTAGGGGACACTCGATGAAACTTTTGGGTACTAGTTCTCAAACAAATAAGAGAAAGTAGTTTTTCACCCAGAGGATTACTGGTCTATGGAACTCCCTGCCAGAAGAAGTGGTGACAGCTGTCAGTCTTGACAGCTTTAAGAAAGGATTAGACAAGTTCATGGAGGACAAGGGTATCAATGGCTATAATTATGGATACTTAAGGACAACCTCGGGGTTGGAGAGATAGGCAGGATATCTCTCAATGCCATTTCCAGGGAATCCTAAGCAGGTGAAGGCATCTCCTTGGGAATACCCTGAAGGAAATGGTGAGCCACTGTGTGAGGCAGAATGCTGGACTGGATGGGCTGTGGCCTGTTCCAGCAAGGCTGTTCTTATGTTCTTATGATAATGTGGACATCATTTCTTGGTGTCTGTTCTATGAGGTGTTGTAGGTCCTCATAGGTCAACTGTGGCTTCATCTGCACTAGTGGATGGTGCATAGACTTGGATTACAGTGATATTGAAAGGTTTGCCTTTCAATATCATCATTCTATCATTTTTGATGTTGTATCCCATTACTGCTTTCCTCACTCTTTTGTTGACAATTATGGCTACTCCATTTTTTCTGAGGTTTTCTTGCCCACAGTAGTAGATATGATGGTTTCCAGAGCTGAATTCACCCATCCCTGTCCATTTTAACTCACTGATGCGCAAGATGTCAATGCTTATTCTTTCCATCTCGTTTTTAACCACTTCCAGTTTTCCTTGATTTATAGACCTCACATTCCATGTCCCTATGCAGTATTGTTCCCTGCAACACTGTATTTCTCCTCCTCCTTTCATGTTCCTCTCCCTTTTCAGATCTGCTGTACTGAGCATCCCCTTGTTTTGCCTTTTGTTTCAGTCCATACGGTTCTCTTGGCAAACTTTGTGGTGTGCCTTGCCGGTCTCTATGCCAGTCTCTTGCCATCACACGTTATCACAGTTTAAACAGTTTTAAAACAAAGTATTATCATGCACAATATCACAGTTTATCACATAGTATCAAAGTAAAAGTTGAGCTAATTAATGAAACGGAAATATGTGCCTATTAATTCTATCTTTTAGGATGGTTTTCATCACATTACCTGGGACACACATCAAACTGACCAGTTGGTAATTTCCTGGATCACCCCTGGGTCCTTTTTTGAAAATCGGTGTTACATTCGCTACCTTCCCGTCATCAAGCACAAAGCCTGATTTGAGGGAGAGATTATATATTTTGGCTAGGAGATCAGCAATTTCATCTTTAAGTTCCCTGAGAACTCGTGGATGGATGCCATCTGCTCCTGGTGATTTGTTAGCATTTAGTTTAACAAGACATGCAAGGACCTCCTCCCTGGTTATTTCTATCTGGCTTAATTCTTCGGTTCCTCTCCCTACAAATATAGGCTCTGTTTTGGGCATGTGGTCTCTGTCTTCTTCAGTGAATACATTGAAGAATTCATTGAGTCTCTCTGCAATCTCTGTTTCCTCTTTAATAACCCTTTTCCCTTTCCTTCCATTGTCGTCTAATGGTCGAATGGCCTTCCTAGTTGGGTTCTTACTTTTAATGTACTTAAAGAAGTCTTTGTTATTTCTTTGAGTGTTTTTAGCTATACGCTCCTCAAAGTCTTGCTTTCCTTTCCTGATTGTTGCCTTGCATTTGTTCTGCCAGAATTTATGTTTCTGCCTGCTGTTCTCATTCAAACAAGCCTTCCATCTTCTAAATGAGCTTTTCTAGCTTTTGATCACTTCCCAAACAGCCCCTGTATGCCACATCGGAGTCCTCTTGGACCCGGCAGTGCCTTTTTTCCTTTTGGGTATGCATTCCAATTGGGCCTCTGTTATTGTTTTTGTAAACAGCCTCCATGCCCCTTGGATTGTTTGGACTCTCTCAATTTTCCCTTTCAGCTTCTTTTTTACTAATTTCCTCATCTTTGGGAAATTTCCTTTTTGAAAATTTAAGGTCTCTGTGTATAACTGTCAACCGCGGCTCCAAAAAAAACGGGACCTGCGCAGAACCATTCTGCGCAGGTCGCCTTCTATGCAACCTGTGCAGAACATTTCTGCGCAGATCGCCTTCTACGCATGCGTAGAAGGCTTTTATGCTTGCGTGAAACTCTTCTACACTTGCATAGAACCCTTCTACGCATGCATAGAAGGCTTCTACAATCCCCTTCTGCGCAGATCACCTTCTACAATGCGTAGAAGGGTTCTACGCAAGCGTAGAAAGATTCTACGCATGCGTAGAAGGCGATCTGCGCAGAAGGGATGTGCAGTACCTCTTTTTTCCCCGATGCCAATTCCGGGGTTTTGGCAGCTGCGGGCAGGAAATGGCGCAAATCGGCGCCGAAAATCAGGAAATCCCGGCCAATCCGGGAAGGTTGACAAGTATGTCTCTGTGTTAGATTTTATCAGTTTCTAGTATATTTTGCCCGGCGGTGCCGGGCTTTTTAAAATTGTGTTGGATAGTAAAGGGTTTCATTTTTTTTCTTGAACCAATGGTGCTGGGCTGTTTTAAATGGTGTTGTAAGGTTTTGTGTTTTTTTTGACTTCAAGGCGCTGCATCCGCCTGTGGCGGACTTGCGCTCCCAATGGGGTTTTTGGGGGGTTTTTTTGCATGCCGGCTTCCTCAGTGCCATGCTCTTTAAATTGATTTTTGAAGGTTTTTGTTTTCTGTTTATGCAAATTTTATTTTAATTTAGTTTATTTAATTTAATTTAATATTATTTAGTTTAAAATTTAATTTTGGTTTTAAAAATGTTTATTTTTACGCAATTTTATTTTTTGTTTTGTTTTTTTGAGTGAAAAGTGATTCTGTTTTTTTTGGTATTTTTTGAGATTAGCGTGATTATTTTTGAATGTTTTTATAACTTATTTGATTAATTTTTGAATTAATCTTATTAGTTTTAATATTTTTGAATGTTTTTTCTCTTTTGGCTTCTGGGTGGGGTGGTGAGCTTTTCTGGCTCTCTACAATTGTTCTCTTCTGTCCTCTGGGTGTCACTTCCGGTAAGTTTTTTTTTAATTTTCTCATTTGAGTTCCTGTCCTCATGGATAGAAGACGTCTTTTGGTAAGCTCTCTTGGTTGTTGTTGGTTTTTTTTTTTTGGTTTTTTTTTTGGGCGGGGTGTTTCGGATTTTTTTTGGAGGGGGGTCTGTGTTTTTTTCTTGTTTGTTTTTGGCTGTTTTTGTGTTTCATTTTTGGATTTTTGAGTGTTTTTGAGTGTTTTTGGTTTGTGTTTTTGTTTATTTTTTCATGGGGGGGTGGCTTTCTTTCCCACGGGTCATGCTGGCTGGCCCGTGGGAAGGAAGGGAAATTGCGGGGGGTGGTGTCTTTCTTTCCCACGGGCCATGCTGGCTGGCCCGTGGGAAGGGCAATGGCAGGGGGGTTGCTTTCTTTTCCACGGGCCATGCTGGCTGGCCTGCGGGAAGGAAGGGCAGCGGTGGCGGGGGTTTCATTTTTTCCCCTGTGGGCCATGCTGGCTGGCCCGTGGGGAAGAAGGGCAGCGGCGGTGGGGGGTTTCTTTTTTTCCCCCGCGGGCCATGCTGGCTGGCCCGTGGGGAAGAAGGGCAGCGGTGGCGTGGCTTTTTTTGTTTACTTTTATTTTTTGCGTGCTGGCTGCCTCAGTGTTTTGCGCGCTATTGGCGCGCAGGACGCTGGGGCTTGTAGTTTTGGCTGTGCGTGTTTGCTTACTGCAGCGGTTTTTCTCCTGCGGCTTTTTTTTTATTGGCCGTGGCGCGTTTCCGAACGTTCCTTTTGCCGCGCCGTTCAGCCTGATTGGCTCTGGCGCGGCGCAAGGAACGTTGGGAATTGAAGTTCCCTGTTTTTGTTTGTGACTGGGGGGGCTCCTGCCCCCGGGTCGAAAATTTCAACCCAACAGTTTCCTGCAAACCGGGTTTGGGTGAGTGAACGGAGGCCCATTACGGGCTAGTGGGGCCTGGTGCAACATCCTTTGTCACATTCCAACGGTTAACGCACCATTTTATAGGTATAGATTTTCAGTCTATGGTCAAGTTAAACATAACTGAGTTGTGGTCACTGTTCCCTATTGGATCAGTCGCATTAACATCTTGCACCAGTTCCTGACTATTAGTCAGAATCAAGTCAAGGATTCTTGTACCTCTAGTTGGTCTTCAACCATCTGTACCAGGGAGCAATCACTAAAGAGTCCTTACCCTGCATAACTTCAAAACTCAGGTGAGACTAGATGTTCTGAGAGTGGTATGACAATTTCGCCCCAGGACACCTGAATGAACCAATACAAATTGCTTTGCAAATTGAGTGTAATTCAATCTGCCTGAACAGAAACAATGTTCTTTTCTAAAGACAGCAATTTTGAAGCATTTTTTAAAGACAGGAATGCAGGGTACACTTTTGTCTCATGGCAAAGCAAACTTCTACAGCTATTGTATAAAGAACTAGCAGAGGTTGCCCGGCATTGCCAGGCTGTTTTAAATTGTGTTGGAAGGTTAAATTGTGTTAATGTTTTTTAAAAATTTCTTAGTCTGTAATTTTAATTTTTAAAATGTATATTTATGTAAAAAAAATTGGCTTGGCTGTTATTAACTGTGATCTGCTTTTTTGGGTTTTTTTTTTTGAGGATTAATAAAAGAACAAAGTATGATATAATTTTTTCAAATTGTTTTATGTAAGCGAATAATGTTTTAGGTTTTTGAAGTTTTTAAATTAGTTGTACCGTAGGTAATAATTTTAATAATGTAAAAGTAAATGTTTTTTACATTCAATGTTTTTAAAATGTGTTTAGACGTTTTGGGTTTTAATTTGAGTTAAAACTCAGCACAGGATTTTTAAAAGTTTCTATTGTATTTTATTGACATATGTTTGTGATTTGTGTTAAAGTGTGTTTTAGTGTAATTTTTTGACTTGTTTTTATTGGTGTGACCTTTTCTGTAAAATTGTGAATTTGTGTTATGTTTTTGATTTGTTTTTACTCTTGTGGCCTTTTGTTTGGGGCTGTTTTGTGTTTTTGAATTGTTTTTACTATTGTGGCCAGCAGGTGGTGCTGGTAGGGGTTATTGTATTTTGACTGTTTTTTCTCTCCTGGCCTCTGGGTGGAGCTTATTCTGGTAAGTAGTCTCTTTCTTTATTCATTTCTTTTTCGGTCCTCATGGAGGTAGGACATCTTTTGGTAAGTTTGCTTGTTTTCTTTCTTTTGTGTGTGTGGTGGTAGTGGTGGTGGTTGGAATTTGTATTTTTTATCTGTTTGTTTTGTTTTTGATTGTATTTTTGTTTACTTTGCATTGTTTTTTGGTGTTTTTGCTTGGTTTCTTCTCTTTAAAGACAGAGTTTTTTTAGGAGGGGGGAATCGATCCACTCTCCCTGGCCTTCTGGGTCCAGAAGGGTTGGGGAGGCATACCCCTTTTGTCCCCACAAACCTCTCAACCCTAGGGGAGCCAGGGGAGAGGGGGCTCGCAACCCCCCACCCACTGATATTAAAGGGGAAACTCCAGTCGGGACCTTCAGGCGCCGTGGGTGAGGGAAAGAAAGCCGGCTGGTGTTTGCTTGGCTGTGAGGCGGTGAGTTGTTTTTCTTTTTAATTTTGTGGGTGCCAGTTTCCTCAGCGTCCTGAGCGCTCATGTCACGCAGGACTCTGGGGCTTGTAGTTATGGGTTTGTGATTTGTGGTTGTGGTGCGGTTTTTTTTCCTGCGGCTCGATTTTGATTGGCCATGGCGCGTTTTTCAATGTTCTTTGTGGTCGCGCCTCTCAGCCTGATTGGCTGTGGTGTGGCACGGTGCACAGAACATTGGGAAATGAAGTTGTTTCGCTTTTTTCGCATTTGTGGGGCTCTTGCCCCACTGGCGCATTTCTTAATCTTGCATTTACCTGGGTACTCAGTTTGGCCGTGTGCACGAATGGTGAGTGCAGGCTAGTAGGGCCTGGCTAAGGAACCTATGCAAAGTTCCAATGGTTAACCCTCGATTTTATAGGTTAAGATAAATCAGAGACATTTGGTGGTTGAAATGCAAGAACACAATGTTATAACACGTAAAAGCATCTGCATAATATTAACCTTACTGAATTTTGGCAGAGGACAGGTTATTTAGTATCATACATTAATTCACATTAACTAATACCCACAATGTAAAGGTAAAGGTCGCCCTCGCTCCAAAGCAGTCACATTCAACTCAAGGGTTCAGTGCTCATCTTCGTTTATAACCAAAGAGCCAGTGCTGTCTGCATCTGCAGATGTTTCCGTGGACATGTGGCAGGCATGACTAGACATGGAATGCAGTTTACCTTCCCACCGGTGTGGTACCTATTAATCTACTTAAAATTTCTTGCTTTTGAGCTGCTAGGTTGGCAGGAGCTAGGACAGAGGCAAGAACTCATTCCATCATGCAGGACTCGGGTCTCAAACTGCCGACTTGTATTTCCAAGTAAAATGGCTCACACTATTCATGATTATCCTACCCCCTGCAGAGGCTCTGGATGGTGAACAGGGAGGGATGAGAACAACTGCAGGATACCTCCCAATGATATTTTTAAACAAGCCACTGCAAAATTAATTGGAAGCAACTTTTCAGTTGATAAAAATGTTTTAAAACTACCAGTTGAGCTAATAAATCATCAAAACATTGCAGCTCAATGAATGTACATCGTTTTTTGGAAAACAAATGGGGGGGGGGAACCAATGAGTTATTTGGTTCAAGTCATCTTTAAACCATAAATCAGCCTTTCTCTGTTGGGGATTTAACTCATAATTTAAAATCCACCACCCTGTTGAAAATGAAGTACCATCTGTACACAGACTTGCAATGCAATTCTATGTGATTTCATCGAAGCAAATGCTACCAAGTTCTATGGGCTTGTTACCATGCAAGTGGGCATCAAGCTAGCATTTTTGATATTTTTCATATTTCTTTCAGTACAACGTATAAATGTATCAGTTTTCAGGTAATTTGAATGTGGGCGGCAAACAAATGGAAGTGGCATATTGATTGAACTTACGAGACTTGCTGATCATTTTTATCAGCAGGTGAAGTACCGTCCTATGGCTTTTGCTCTCATGGCTACAGCTATCGATCACCTAGGAAAATAAGAAGGTGTGTTAAGATTCTTATATTTTTAAAAGAAGCCCCAAATGCTGGGGGATCTCAGAAAGGCATTTTCCTACACACAGGCGGCAGCGTCTCTTACAATGTACAGTATCTCTATGGAAACGACGTTATACAAAGCATCGATGGCAATAATTTGGACGTTGTATGAGGCATCGCGGCTAGGATTTTTTATGCCTCATACAAAGTCGGAATTCATACAACGTCCTAACTTGTGGAACCAAGTTTGGACGTTGTATGAGATATCACTCTGTGTGTGTGTTCGCACACACACACACACACACACACACATACACACACACACACACACACACACACACAACGTTGTATGCCTCATACAACGTCCAAATCCTTGCCGCGATGCCTCATACAACGTCGTTTCCATAGAGGTACATTGTACTGTAACAACACAGACTTCAGGGCAAAGTCAAGGAAACAGACAGGAAACTGACAGAACTTTTACAAATCATTTTCTAAAGGCTAAATACATTACAAAATCATGTCAAACAACACTGACTGTCCAAGAACCTGAAGAATGCTGCAAAAATCCCAGGAATGCTTCTAAAAATTCTGACGAAAAAATTAAAAAAAAATACAAAATCGCGCTCAAAACCTCTCCTAAACACTCTTCGCCTTGTGCAAAACCCACAAGAGCAATGCATACATGTGTCCTGCCATTTATACTGCCCAGGCACAATGCAACCTGGGGAAAAACCCAATGCCGCATACAAAGTCGCGGAGAGGGATAATGTGTGTGTATGTGTGGAGAGAGATAGTGCATGTAGAGAGGGAGTGTGTATGTGTGTGTGTTTGTTTGTTCAGAGGGATGGCTAGTGTGTGTGTGGAGAGGGCTGGTGTGTGTGTGTGGGAAGGGATAGTGTGTGTGGAAAGGGATAGTGTGTGTGTTTGGAGAGGGATAGTCTGTGTGGGGAGGGATGGTGTGTGTGCGCGAGCAGACAAGTTCTGGAGTAGGCTAAAGGGGTTTCATTTCAATTTGTTTAGTCTGATATGCTAGCACCATGTGCAAACATTTAAAATGTTTAATTCTGTGTGAACATATCAGAGAGCAAACAAAGCAAGTTTTCAGAACAAGTTTCCCCCTCACGCCAGAATGCGACTGCGCACACCACGCTGCAAGGGTGTGAGCGCGGGCCCAGATAACCCCCAACACAAACCAGAGCACCAAAAACACGGGGCAACCCCGGGGGCCGTGACACCACCACCCCAAACATCCCTGAGCAAAGCCGGGCACTAAGCTAGCTGTATCTAAAAACAAAGGGTGTTACTAAAAAACAACACAAAATAATTTCGTGTAATAGTTTCCACATATTTTTGTTTTGTTTTTTCATCTGATTGGTTTATAAACAGGATGGGCTCTTGCTGTGTCTTCTTACACAAGAATTAAAAATAGAACATATCAGTATGGAGTAGATAGGAGTAGTAATAGGAGTAGTAACAGTAACAATAGCAACGCCCCAGAGGGCAAAGAAGAAGGGCCGCACTGCCGGTCCAGCCAACCGCGGACACATCCGGAGACCCCCGACCACCCCCAGGAGATTCCATCCGCAACCACCATCACAGCGAGGCCCGAGTCGGTGCCTTTGACCAACTCCATGCGGCTGAAGAGAGGCGAGAGCTGCTGCATGCATGCAAAGGATAAGTAATCAAAATGAAATAATATAGCTGACTAAACATAGATGACTTATAGCAACTGACATAGTGACTGTACAAAAAACTGACTTACATAGAGACTTGATATAGTGGACTTTTTCTTTCTCTCTTTCCCTTTCATTAATTAGTCCAACTTTTACTTTGATACTATGTGATTAACTGTGATATTGTGCATGATAATACTTTGTTTTAAAACTGTTTAAACTGTGATAACATGTGTGATGGAAAGAGACTGGCGTAGAGACCGGCAAGGCACACCACAAAGTTTGCCAAGAGAACCCTATGGACCAAAACAAAAGGCAAAACAAGGGGGTGCTCAGCACAGCAGATCTGAAAAGGGGGAGGGACTTGAAAGGGGGAGGAAAAATACAGTATTGCAGGAAACAATACTGCATAGGGACATGGAATGTGAGGTCTATGAATCAAGGAAAACTGGAAATGGTTAAAAACGAGATGGAATGAATAAGCATTGACATCCTGGGCATCAGTGAGTTAAAATGGACAGGGATGGGTGAATTCAGCTCTGGAAACCATCATATCTACTACTGTGGGCAAGAAAACCTCAGAAAAATGGAGTAGCCATAATTGTCAACAAAAGAGTGAGGAAAGCAGTAATGGGATACAACATCAAAAATGATAGAATGATGTCAGTCAGAATCCAAGGCAAACCTTTCAATATCACTGTAATCCAAGTCTATGCACCAACCACTAGTGAAGATGAAGCCACAGTTGACAAGTTCTATGAGGACATACAACACCTTATAGAACAGACACCAAGAAATGATGTCCATATTATCTTAGGAGATTGGAATGTCAAAGTAGGAAATCAAAAGGTAAAGTTTGGTCTTGGGACACAGAATGAAGCAGGGCAAAGATTGATAGAGTTCTGCCAAGAGAACGCACTAGTCATAGCAAACACCCTCTTCCAGCAACCCAAGAGGCGACTTTACACATGGACATCACCAGATGGCCAGCATCGAAACCAGATTGATTACATACTCTGCAGTCAAAGATGGAGAACATCCATTCAGTCAGCAAAAACAAGACCTGGAGCAGACTGTTGCTCAGATCACAACCTAATGATCGCAAAATTCAGGCTTAGACTAAAGAAAATGGGGAAAACAATTAGACCAGACAGATATGACCTCCACAACATCCCTAAAGAATACACGGTGGAGGTCATGAACAGATTTAATGTCCTGTACATGATAGACAGAGTACCAGAAGAATTATGGACAGAGACGCGGGACATCATGAAGGAGGCAGCAAGAGAAACCATACCAAAAGAAAAGAAGCGTAAGAAAGCAAAGTGGTTGTCTGATGAGGCCCTTAAAATAGCAGAGGAAAGAAGGAATGCAAAAGTCCAAGGAGAAAGAAAAAAATACAATCACCTGAATACAGAATTTCCAAGAAAAGGAAGGAGAGATAAGGAAAACTACCTGAACGAACAGTGCAAAGAAATGGAGGAAAACAACAAAAGAGGCAGGACTAGAGATCTTTTCAAAAAAATTGGGGAAATCAAGGGAACATTTAAAGCAAAAATGACCATGATAAGGGACAAAGATGGAAAGGAGTTAGCTGAAGCAGAAGAGATCAAAAAAGATGGCAAGAGTACACAGAGGAACTCTACAAAAAAGACCTCAACACTCCTGATAATAACAATAATGAGAAATTTGAACTTGAACCAGACATTATGGAGAGTGAAGTCAGAAAGGCCCTAAAAAGCACTGCAAACAACAAAGCTAATGGAGATGATGGTATCCCAGTTGAATTTTTCAAAGTCCTAAAAGATGATGGAATCAAACTACTGCATTCAATATGCCAGCAAATTTGGAAAACAAAACAGTGGCCACAGGATTGGAAAAGATCAGTGTACGTTCCAATCCCCAAAAAAGGCAATGCCAAAGAATGCTCAAATTACCGAACAATTGCGCTCATCCCACATGCCAGCAAGGTGATGCTCAAGATAATACAAGATAGGCTGCAGCAACATGTGGAGAGAGAATTATCAGAGGTGCAGGCCGGTTTCAGAAGAGGCAGGGGGACTAGAGACCACATTGCCAACATACGTTGGATCATGGAGAAAACAAAAGAATACCAGAAACAAGTCTACTTTTGTTTTATCGACTACACCAAGGCTTTTGACTGTGTGGACCACAACAAAATGTGGCAAGTAATTAAAGAGATGGGAATACCAGAGCACCTCATATGCCTCATGAGAAATCTGTACACGAACCAAGAAGCAACAGTTAGGACAGAACACGGAATGACAGAGTGGTTTGGAATAGGGAAAGGAGTAAGACAAGGCTGCATTTTATCACCCTGCTTATTCAATCTATACACAGAGCACATAATGCACAATGCAGGGATGGAGGAATCACAATATGGGATCAAAATTGCTGGGAGAAACATCAACAAATTGAGATATGCAGACGATACCACCCTAATGGCAGAAAGTGAGGAAGACCTAAAGAACCTCTTGATTGGACTGAAGGAGGAGAGTGCAAAAGCTGGCTTGAGACTTAATATCAAGAAAACAAAGATAATGGCAAGAGGTCCAATCAGTCCCTGGAAAATAGATGGGGAAGAAGTAGAAGCAGTGACAGATTTTACTTTCCTGGGATCTAAGATCACTGCAGATGGCAACTGTAGCCATGAAATAAAAAGACGACTGATTATGGGGAGACAAGCTACGAGAAACCTGGGGAATATAGTGAAAAGCAGAGACATCACGTTGAAAACAAAAATTTGCATAGTCAAAGCAATGGTATTCCCAGTGGTAATGTATGGGTGTGAGAGCTGGACCATTAGGAAGGCCGAGCGCAGAAGAATAGATGCCTTTGAGATGTGGTGTTGGAGGAGAGTCCTGAGAGTCCCTTGGACAGCAAAGAGAACAAATAGGTCAATACTGGAGGAAATCAATTCTGACTATTCATTGGAGGGACAAATAGTGAAGATGAAGCTAAAGTACTTTGGACATCAAATGAGAAGGGAGGACTCACTTGAGAAGGCCTTGATGCTGGGAAAGGTGGAGGGCAAGAGAAAAGGGGGGCGTCCAAAGATGAGATGGATAGATGGTATTGTGGACACAATGGGCACAGAGCTTGGCAGGCTGAGGAGAATGTTAGAGGACAGAGGTGCCTGGAGGAAAATGGTCCATGGGGTCGCAAAGGGTCGGAATCGACTGTGCGACTGAACAACAACAACAAAGCTCTGAATGTAACTTTTCCTATGTACACAAACAAATAGCTGTCCACACTTACTAAACACCAGGTGCAGATCACATTTTCAAAGGCACTGTTCACTGGATAATATTTATACAGCTGTCCTAACCAACTATAGGCCGGTCTCCAACCTCCCTTTTTTGGGGAAGGCATTGGAGAAGGTGGTGGTGCGCTAGCTGCAGGGAGCTCTGGAGGAAGCAGATTATCTGGACCCCTTTCAATCAGGATTCAGGCCCTGACATGGTACGGAGACGGCATTGGTCGCATTGATGGATGATCTCTCGCGGGGGGCGGGATGGCGGTCATCCAACCGTCCTTGCTATCCTTGACCTCTCAGCGGCCTTCGATACCGTTGACCATGGTATCCCTCTGGAACGGCTCAAAGGACTGGGGATCCAGGGCACTGTGTTGTCCTGGTTTTCCTCTTTTCTGGAGGGCCGTACCCATAGCTGTCAAGTATCCCTTATTGGCTGGGAAAACCCCTTATTTTACCCTCTTTCCTGCCGTCATCCCTTATTAATTAGACTGCAAAGCTCTATTGCCGCCATTGGAGGGCAGCACAGGATAACCATAGCTGTCAAGTATCCCTTATTTGCCAGGAAATTTCCTTTATTTCCAAATCCAAAACTTGACAGGTATGGCCGTACCCAGTCAGTGTGGTTGGAGAGTGAGAGATCCAGTCCTAGGCCCCTCAAATATGGGGTGCCGCATGGTTCGGTGCTCTCTCCTCTCCTATTTAACATCTACATGAAGCCGTTGGGTGAGATCATCCGTTCCCACGGGGTGCGGTACCATCAGTACGTAGATGACACTCAGTTGTACATCTCGCCCCGTGGTGATTCCAGTGATGCTGTCAAAGTCCTGTCTGGATGCCTGGAGGCCATCGGGGTCTAGTTGGGGGACAACAGGCTTCAGCTGAATCCTGGCAACTGTGGCTGTGGGTGAGGGGCCCCCGGTTATTCAGAGCTACCATCTCTGGTCTTGGATGGAGCAGTTTTGCCCCAGACAGACCCGGTGCGCAACTTGGGGGTCCTCTTGGACTCGCGACTGCTGCTTGAAGAGCAGGTGGCAGCCGTGGCCAGGAGAGCTTTTGCTCAACTTCGAGTAATTCGCCAGTTTCGCCCGCTCCTGAACCAGGACTCCTTACACTGGGTTGAAAGGATTTTTGCTGGAGAAACCCCACTCAGGGGACGCCCGAATGAGGCTTCTTTCATGACCCCAAGAGCAACCCTCGGGTATCGAAACCCAACCTTCCAGACTGCAAGCTCAGCATCTTAACCACTAAACCACCGGGGGAGCTGCTAGCAGAAAACTGTGATAAGAAGGAATATTTACTTATAGATTTGCCAGCATTATTTTTAAGTCTTGTTACGAAAGCCATTAAAGTCCATTCAGTGGAACCTCAGTTAACAAACGGCTCGGTTAACATAAAAATCACATAACAAAAGAAAATCCATAGAAAATAATGGCTCAGTTTACAGAATTTTTTTCAGATCGGATTAATTGGTTTTCAATGCATTCCTATGGGAAACCACGATTCAGTTAACGTATTTTGTTTTTAATGCATTCTTATGGGAAATTGCATTCAATGCATTCCTATGGGAAATTCGGTTAAAGTAATTTTCGTTGTAAGAAACGTCCCAAGGAACATATTAATTATGTTAACCGAGGTTCCACTGTACTACAAACTCCAGATGACATTGTGGAAATACAAACCCCAATATTCCTCATCACTAGCTATGATTGTGATAGAAATCACAATCCGAAACCATTTCTCTCCTCCCACCCTAAATCGACTCCAGGTATGCCTAAGCACATCAAACAGCATTCATCACAGAGAAGCAGGTATGAAATATAACAATCTACATACTTGTGAAGAATCCAATTGCTTCAGCTCAGACATTTTGGCTCAGAAGAAAGAAGCCAGTCTCTCACAAAAGTCACAGGGCTTACAATTTCCACCTTCGTTACCTCAATGGATCCAACTGGGTTGTTTCAAGTATTCTCATGTAACCTGCACCTTCTAATTCACAGGAAGAGATTCAAAGCTACCTTGAAATGTGCCTCAAGAAATACATCCACATACAGAGCAGGAGGCTTCTCTGCCCAAACTCACGGTTTAATTTTAACACACCTGAATTCTGAAGTACAGCACCATAAACTCAAACTATCTGTTACATTCATTGGGATGTAAAGACTCAAAGACTGTTGATAATAACTAAAGTAATAAATTCATTTTGCTGAATGGTAGGTGAGTCCCACACCCCTCCCAATTCAAACCAGACTGGCTTGGTATCAAGACAAGCTAACTCAAACAAGTCCAACTGACCATGCCTAATCTGGATTGAGCCCAAATCTAAATTTGGCTCCATCTCCACCTATCTATCAGCCCCTAACACTTGCAGGCATTGTCACCACTCGTGAGTCACAATTTACAAGTATGAGACATAGGCCTCAGCTTTCTCCGGTTGTTTTTCCCCTTTCTGGGACTCTCCTTCCTGGATGTTGTAATGCACAAAGCATCCTGGAGCAGTGGCCGCCAACCTTGGGTCCCCTGATGTTCTTGGACTACAGCTCCCAGAAATCTTGGCCAGCAAAGCCAATGGTGAAGACGTCTGAGAATTTCCACAGTTGTATTTCAGAGGACTGAAGCGACTCCCCCTCCCCCCATTATTTTTGTTAAATAATCTTTTAGCACAATCTATTTTATTTCTTACTTGAGCAATCCTTCCATCCACACTGATCCCAGTTTTTCTCCCATGAGAAGGGTCTACACCAAGGGTTGCCAACCTTTTTAAGATGGGGGCCAGGTCACACTCACTCAGATAGTTGAGGAGATCAGACTGGTGGTCAATTTATGGCAGCTGATTCTGGCTGAAGCGAGGGGAAGGACCGGATTATTTGGCACCATGGGCTGGATCGGCCCACAGGCCGTAGGTTGCCTAACTCTGGTCTACACTGATTTTTGGATCACTCCAATTTGTCCTTCCATTCGATTACTGACAGTCTCCTTCCAATCCTCTTTCCCGCCTTAATTCCACAGCTATAAATGTTGATGTAATTTTCATAATCACTGTTTGGTTTTCTGAACCTTGTAATCTTAAAGTGTGAAGTAACTCTCTGTGACAGATAGGCTTTGACCTGGCCCTTGCATTTGGGTCTCTCCCGTTCCTGGTGAGCGACTTTTACCAGTCTGCCCTATGGTGCGCTGGGGATGGCTTCCCTCCGGGAGACGAAGTGTCTCCCGGAGGGAAGTGGTTTGCGCATTAGCCGGCCGTTTTTTTTACACACGCGCCGTTTTCCCAGCCTCCTCCGCACTCGCATCCATCAACCTGATTGACTGATGGGTTGCACGGTGCTGGGAAACATAGGGGGTTTTTTTTGTTCGTCTTTGTGGGGGCAAAATGCTAATGACCTTGTCAACTGCCCAGACAGTGCAATAAGCGCTATAGGGTGGTATATTAGTGTAATTGCTATTGAGTGTAGCTATGCTGTGGCTCAAGTGGCTAAGACACTGACTGGAAGGCGGGAGGGTCAGCAGTTCAATTTCCCAACTCCTGCCAACCGAGCAGTTCGAAAGCAAATAGATAAATAGGGACCACTTCAGTGAGAAGGTAAACAGCATTCCGTGCACTCCGGTGTCTAGTCATGCCTGCCACATGACCATGGAAACATCTGCAGAAGCAGACAGCGCTGGCTCTTCGGCTTTGAAACAGAGATGAGCACTGAACCCTAGAGTCGGATACAACTGGCTTTCTAGCAAGGGCAACTTTTACCTTTAACCTTTATGGCTTGCGGTCAGGATTTCTTCAACACAGGTTCTGTTCCCATGTGCCTACTTTATCTTTCTCTCTCTTATGACATGGGGGGAGGTGAATGAAGAAACGTTTGGGCTAAAAGTTATCCATACTATTCTGTGCTAATCTGGCATTAAACATGGCAAGCACATGAAGGACCTGGAGAGTGGAAGGTCTGTGTAGTGGTTAAAATGCTGGACTGAGACTTGAGCAGAGCACAGATAGTCATGCAACATTCATTACTTCGCACCCTTCAATAGAAAGGAGTCTTGTCAGGATGAAATGAGAAAGAGATCATTGGAGACAAACACATATACAGTAGTACCTCAACTTACGAAATTAAAGCATTCCTCGGGATGTTTCGTATTACAAAAAAAATTGTGACTCGAAACACAATGCAGAACACAATGCATTACCAGAAGTAGCCACTAGAGGCCACTGTACACCATGTAATTTATAGGGAAATGTTTTTGAATCTCAGAAAAATTCATATCTTGAAGCATTATTTTATTTGGATTTCCTTTCGTATTGCGATATCTACATTACTCAAGGCATTCGTAACCCAGGGTTCCACTGTAACTGTAACTAAGAAATGTAAGAGCCGAGGTCATGCAGCTTAGCCATGGGAACTGGGTGAGCGGTCAGCACTTGTAAAGCCACTCTTGAAATTCCTCACATACCTTAAAAATCTTACTAAGGTTGCCATATATCGGAATCAACTTGACAACACATAACACACAATAAACATTTGAGAAATAACTAAGACTCATTCAGACGTCAATACAAATGGGAGCTGTAATCCTTAAGATTTCAAAAATAGTAGAAAACAAATAAATGAAAGAATTAATTGAGGTGAGAGATGCACAGTGCATGGTTAGCCTGATGAGATGGACCCAGACTAGAACTTCATGAGTTGTCACTGCTAGACATTATAAATCCGTTATTGAAGCAGGTTAAACATACAAACTCTTTCAACAGGCAAAGTAGTAGTGAGAGTGTCTGGTGGGAGACCCACACAAGTGTGTGGCTCACATCTCAACCACTTTGCTGTAGTTGGAGCAATTCCAGCTTAGTTTTGTTCTGGCTTGCCTACAAGGTATCAATTTAAATTCTGATTCTTTTTTTGCCAAAGGGGAACATAATTATTTCATGACTGAAGCGGTGGGTGATGTCTTGAGTTATTTCAATGAATCATAACGGACCATTTCATACACTAGCATTTACTTACAAAAAAGTTGTTAACCATGAAGAGTGTAAGCTGCGGGTCCAAAACATAAACTTGCCTTCCTTACACATTGTTATCTTTTGATGAAGCAGTCTAGCAAATTAGAAAGAGCCAAATCCACCTATATAAAATGTCAAAAAGCTCACATTGCATGAAAATGTGTTGCATCTAATAACGGCTTAAGGCAAGGCATAACATTGAGTGGCCTTAAAAACACACACACACAAGCAGAAAATTATAAAAAGGCTATAGGAATTGGATTCCTTGTTCTATAAATTTGCTGAAAGCAAACAGATAAATAAAGAGGCATATGTGTCTTACATATTTGCAAAGGGATCACTGTGGCTAACTTGGTGTCTGCTACTTGGTCTAATCCATGTGTCTCATACTAAACAAAGTGTGCTGAATCCAAATTTGAAGTCCGATTCTGTCAAGGACATCAGGATCTCAAGTTAGCAAATCTCACCCTCTTTTTTTGGTTCTTGCATTGATCACGTGTGGTATATTTGCCGCAAAAATTGTCCAGTATATTAACACAGTTGTGCCTACTCATCTTTAGCTAAAAACAGACTCACTGTGGCAGGGGTGGCCAACCTACGGCCTGTGGCACCATTTCATGTGGCCCACGATGACGATGACGCACCAGAAGTGGACGCGTTTATGACAGTGTAAATGTGCCCGCAGCCACAGCTGTCATAAACATGTTTGCGACAGCCGCAGACACATTTTACGGAATTATTTATGGAATGGAGAACCATGTGACCAGCCTGCTCAGCTGTCCAGGGGGCATAGTCAGGCCTGCAGTGTAAAAAGGTTGGGAACCCTTGCACTGTGGCCTAGCTGTACTATCCAATAAGATGGTTTCACACTAGAGACAAGCCCTTGGTCCATCTTGACTTATATATCTGTTTCTGACATCAGCTCACTGACTTTCCCAGACATGCCTGGCCGCTGCTGGAACATGCATGTCACCAGGGGATGTGATTCAGCTGAGGTGGCAGCAGACATAGTGGTAGCTGCAACTGTTATAATGTTCCCATGTAAAAACACATTACCCAATTACTGACCATTTGAATAGATATAGCATGCCTATAATTTACAATTTGTACATGATAGGAAAATTCTGAGTTCAGATTTGGAATCAGAAAACTTGATATTATGTAAATCACATGTTATTCCCAGTAGCAAAATTGTTGTTGTGCAGTGAAATGCTTATTTAACACATCTGTATTTTACCTTTCAATAAAATGTTTTCAACTCTGCTTACTACATGCCAACCCAAACAAGTGAACAATTAAAAGAGCATTTATTAACAACAGCAATCACTTCTGGAAGAGCTAGAAAGCAATCTTAAAAACTTGTGTAGAAACCTTTGGTCCTCCACATATTTGTTAATAGTTTCATCTATTATTGCCCAGCACTGGCAGGATGGGTTTGACTAATGGGAGAGTATCTAGATCAGCATTTCCCAAACTATGTTCCCCAGAACACTGGTGGACTTCAACTCCCTGAAGCCTAAGTCAGTACATTGGCTGATCAGTGCATACCTGTCAAGTATCCCGTATTGGCTGGGAAATCCTGTACTTCTCCCCTATTTCCCGGTCCTTTCCGCAACCATCTCGTATTTGAACAGCTAGAAAAGGGGTTACTGCGCATGCGCGCCCATCAGAGGAGGTGGTGTGCATGCACAAAGGAGTTACTGCAGTGGTGCGCATGTGCAGTGGTGCGCACGTGCGCAGAAACCCCTTTGCGCATGTGCAACGCTACAGGAGCTCCTTCACGCATGCGCACCCGCCAGATGCAGCGGTGCTTCCCATTTTTTCACTACCGCAACTTGACAGGTATGTGCTCTGGGGGTACTGACTTACGCTTCTTGAAATTCAAGTCCACCAGTGTTCCGTAGAACATAGTTTGGGATCTAGGTGACTTTAATTTCCCCCAGCATGTGCTGCAAGATTGGGAAAGCAAGAATAGTTCCAACGTGGTTGAAGGATGCAGTGATTGTCCTGGGTGATCACTAAAAAAGGACCTCTTTCTGTCGGGATTCAAATACTGATCTAGTTAATATACTGGATCCTCCCTGCTAGGCTGGTGGAAAGATTCAATAATCAGTTGGATGTCTCTAGCCCAAGCTGCTTTCATGGAAGAAAGGGTTAAGGCAAGGGCTGAGTGGGATGTTACGTGGCATTGTTCAGCACCAAAATACCTCAGTGTGATGCATGACAGGACACTCTCTTTTAAGCAGTGCTGCCTAAATACAAAGTCGTAGTTAGTGCAAGGGAGAGACATCATCATCAGGAAACTCACACACTATAAATGGTGAACTCAACCATCCAAGCTGTGTACATCAACTTTGGTACTGAGCATCTCTGAAGCAGAGTACGCTGCTCCAGTATGGAATGCATCCACACACACAAAACAAGTTGACATCACAATGAAGCCATGCGTATAGCGACAGGATGCCTCAAACCTACACCTGTTGAGGAAATATACCCTCTTATTGGTATCGCTCCACCTATGGTAAGGAGAGAAGTAGCAGCAGACGCCGAGAGAACTATGCAAGAGAATGACCCTCAACATCCTCTAAATGGATATGAGCCTCAAATCTGCCGGCTTAGATCCAGCAATAGCTTTATAGCAAGAACAAACATTCTTGAGGGTACACAAGAGCAAAACCAAGTTGGAAGATGAAGGAAGGAGCTCACTGGACAAGGAACAACGTTAAAGGATATAGCTGAGGAATTCAACTTCCTCTATGTCATTTGGAGGACCTTGAATAGGCTGAGGGTCGGAGTCCCTAAATGAAAAACCAACATGCTTAATTGGGGGCTGCTGGTGAACAACAACATGCTGTGTGAATGTGGAGAGATATAGAATCCGGCTCATTTACTGGCCTGCCGATTACTGCCAGAAACATGCACCAATGAGGACTTAAGTTTGGCCAACAACAAAGCCAAGAAAGTAGCTTCATTTTGACAGTCCAAGGTTTGATCGGGACGGGACCGGGGGGGGGGGGGAATGGAAGAAATTTCCCCCTTCATTGCCTTTATCTAGGCTTGTTTCTTTGCTACACCCAGCACTCATGTATGTTGATCACTTGTCCCTCCTTAATTTGAAAGAGATAATCATTGCCTTGCTAGCTGAACAGGTAAACAATATCAAAAGATCAGAATCATGATCCATAGTTGTTAGCAATCTTATCTTGAATGCTTACAGTTCAAACTTTCTTCTTGAGAGGGAAGTGTGTATGTATTGTGTGAGTATGCCCAACATCAGAAAATGTCAGTGACAAGGTTTCAGCAAGTGGAGAACATAACACTTATTCGTATATTAATGTTGTCTAGTGAAACATGGATCACAGAAGGCACAAAACAAGAGGAGATTATGATTTTGTGTAAGTGCCTACAGTGAAATCACCTCTGAAGAAGAGAAGAAAGAGCCCTGAACTAACCCCAGATGGCTAAGAAAAACATACAATATGAGAAAACAGTAGGTTTGCAACCACATATGAGGAAGGGGCCATCTATTTGGAATGCAAAGAACGTTTTGGTGCATTTGTTTGGTTTTCAATTCAGGAGTCATTAAAGTTATGAAAATCAAGGAATAACTCGTGCACAGACTGTACAAAGCACAGGCATGTACTGCATTTGATAATAGACAACACACTCTGGATGTTAATCAGCAGCAAATCTGTTTTATTTACTCTCAGATATGTTTGCACAGACTAACACGGCTACCACTTCAAACAATCAACAGCAAGATGCTGATCAGCTTAGCGATCAGCAGCTGCAGACACAGGTAAATACATTAGTGGCTAAAATCTGGCATTTAATTTGTTTTGCCATTTCATCAGGATCAATTGTTAGAATTCAAAAAATGGAAAACAGTAAACAAAATACATATATATGCCTGGCAGAAGTCACTGTGTATTAATCCATGCATCCTGGCACTCTGGAAATCTTCAAAGATCTAACCATTTCATATCAAGGTTGCAAGCCATCCAGAGTGACAATTGCCTCGGAGATCCTTATCCATTAGCGACTTAAGCAAGTTTTGCCCAGCCCCTCTGATTGTAAGGAAAAACATGACCATAGAAACTGCCTCGTGCTCTTTGCCCTTCTCTTTTCACATATGGTATGGAATTCCAAGACATCCTCTCCAAAGAGGCACACCACATTTTTGTTGTCTCTGTATTATTTTAAGAGTGGTTCTATTCCAATTCTTTCCCTTACAATCACTTTCCTGATTTTATCCCTTTTGGTCATTCCTTCATCTACCGTATTTGCTGGCGTATAAGACGCACTCTCCCCCCCCCCCCCTTAAAATACACTGGAAAAACAGATTGTGTCTTATACGCCGGTAATCAAAATTATCATGTTGAACAGTGGCAGCTAGAGCCAGGCAAAAGCTGTCTTTAGCCACTGATCTTCTCCAGCCTCTGAACCGCACCAGCGGGGTGGGTGGGGGGGTGGATACACTGAAATCTTGAGTTACAGAATTAATTTGTTCTTCTGGCTTTTTTGTATTGCGAAAAATTATTTACTCGGATTTCCCATATGAATGCTTTGAATGCATTTTTCCCATAGAAATGCATTGAAAACCAAAATTCATAACTCAAACTGCGGTTTCTGATAGGAATGCATTGAACGCTGGACGCTTTCCGGATGTAGGGTGACCCGCAGGTGGTGGTGCTTCACTTGGGGGTGATGCGTTGGTGTACTTCAAGCAGTCGGAGCTGGCGGGATGGGCAGCTCAGGCTGTGTCTCACATTCGGGTGGCATGGCCTGCTGTCAGAGTTCTTTTTTCAGAGATCTTACCGGAAGGAGACAGGGCGGCAAGGAGATCGAAGCAAGCAGAACTGGTGAACGGTCGGGAACGATCCTGGCTTCTGGTTAATGCGAAGATCCTTGAAATGATGTTCCAGCAAGGACAGGATGTCATCGGTCATAACAAGATATCAAGACATGATGCAACTTTGTTTAGAGGGGATGGGAGGCAGTTAAGCCACAAGGGTTTGGACATTTTCTTGAGTGACTTGAGGGGAGGTATTGCTAAGGTCTTGGAGGGGGGCTCTCGATCGGATGCTCCGTTCGAGGGGTTTGGCGGAAGACACGGATGGGGTTAGAAATTTTGGAAGGGGGAGGAGTTCATTCTATTTGGGCTAGAGTAGCCAGACCCCGGCTGGGGTCGAAAGAACAATCCCCCGAGAGTAGAGGGATGGTTTTCCCCCTCTGTGCTTTCTGGCCCCTATTTAAGGACTTTTTTCTTCTGTACATAGTTATAAATAAAGTGGCTCAAGTTTTTTCCCAAGCCGGAGTCTGTCATTTTTTGTACAGGGGGATGGGGCAAGGTTCCTCTTCGGGGCTATAGCTACAAGCTACGAGGAGGCTTTGCCACCACACTCTCCTGTGGGTTGGTAGGTATGAGCTTTAAACTTCTCCAGGCCTTGCCTTCTAGGGTCTCCCCAACCCAAAGACTCCGACCTGTAGGTTTCAAAGCCCAGTCCAGCCCAAGATTTCAATTTACCTGGGTTCCTGCCTCAGGAAGTCCCAGCAAAATTAAAATGGAGAGAATGAAAAATCAAGTAGCGTGGAGATTGGCTGAACTCTTATCTTACCCCTTCCAAAGATCAAGCGGTTAGCTGAATCATGGTTTATTTCTTCAGGTTCATAGGTAGTTCATGATACAAAAAGGATCAGGATACAGCAAATCAAAATACATCAGGGTTTCCACATAACAGGCTTTCCCCACCAAAGAAACATAATCTAACTATTTCTAAGTCACCATTATGAACAGCAGCACCAGGTGAGGTACTAATCCTCCATCTTTCTGGATCAGACTGACCATGAGGTCTGGTAAAGCAAAGGAGGCCTGACCTGACAGCTCCCCCTTTGGCATAAGGCAAATCAGGGTTGAAAATTAACTAAACAACACCTGGCTTTCAAATCAATTGGCTATCTATGTCAGACTCTTGGCTACCTTTTTACAGACTCTTGACAAAGTCAATGAAATATCCCATTACCGCGGATGGATATCGAGACTGAGTTCTGTTCCGCCCATCGTCTCCTGCTGGAGTTATTATTTGCCGCTGATATATAGGTTGCTCCTTATGATTCCGTCTGGCACCCGTATTTCCTGCTTGTTGTTCTTCTATACTTCGTTTTGGACTCCCAGTAATTCTCATTTTTACAGACTCTTGACAAAGTCAATGAAATATCCCATTACCGCGGATGGATATCGAGACGGAGTTCTGTTCCACCCATCGTCTCCTGCTGGAATTATTATTTGCCGCTGATATATAGGTTGCTCCTTATGATTCCGTCTGGCACCCGTATTTCCTGCTTGTTGTTCTTCTATACTTCGTTTTGGACTCCCAGTAATTCTCATTGGACTTTACGGGTTTTTGATGGTTTATGACCATGGACTGCAACGTTCTATATATTCAGCGTTTGTAATCTGCTTTAGATTGTTGTCAACTCTCTGGGGACTTTGTGGTTTTAATATTAAATACTTTTCATACATTGGTTTGCTTCATCTTTTTGAGGGTGTTCCTATTTCTCAGGTGATGAAAGATGAGCATCTTCAGCCAGGGTGGTAAACAACATTCCTTTGCACCATTTGGCTATCAGCATCACCATAAAATTGCAAGAGGAAGTCAAGAGGCCCACCCTCAATACAGGGGCAGAATAGCTCCTCTAAAAGCAATTTAAGAAACAGGGAAATGCCGTGTTTGATGACTAGTGACATACAATTACAGTAGGCTCCAGCGGGAATGAAGGGTATTGGAGAGTAGAGCAGGAAGTGGGGATTTCAGAGGTTATATATACAGTTGTTGGATTCCAGAACGTTCGTGGTGTGAGTAGGAGAACAACGTCCTACCCACCTACCCTGTTTTCGACACAGGAGAGCCGGCTGCGAATTTTCAGGCCACACGTGAATTTTGGGCCTCAGCAAATTGGCCAGGCTGAGAGCTGTTTTTGCCCATGTTGTGCCAAACCAGGTGGGAATTAGGATTGGGGGGGGGGCTGAAGGATGTCACTGCGGAAGACACAGAGGTGGTTAGAAATTTTAGAAGGGGGAGCCATTCATTTTATTTGGGATAGAGTAGTCAGACCCCGGCTGGGGTCGAAAGAACTCTCCCCTGGGAACAGAAGGATGGTTTTCCCCCTTCGTGCTTTCTGGCCCCAATTGAGGGACTTGTTTTCTTCTGTACACAGTTATAAATAAAGTGGCCCAAGTTTTTTCCCAATCCGGAGTCTGTCGTTTTGTGTACAGGGGGATGGGGTGGCAAACAGATTATCCAGAGGAAAAAGATGTGAGGTGGAGAAAAACCTATGTATCATGTGTAACGGACTCTTAGAGTCTACAAATATATCAGTTAACTAGCAGATTTTGCCCGGCGGTGCCGGGCTGTTTTAAATGGTTTTGGAAGGGTTTTTTTCTTAATGTTGGTAAAGAGCTGGGCTGTTTTAAATTGTGTTGTAAGGGATAATTTTTTTTGATAATTTATGTAAAAAAGAGGTGTGTTGGTGGTTAGGGGTGGTTTGGGGTGTGCACAACCACCACTACCCATACAATACCACTCCAACCACCAACACACACATTAAAAATTCCTGGCAAGGCAGGAGTGTGTGTGTGTGAGAGAGAGAGAGAGAAAAAAAGAGAAGCTGTGTGTGTGTGTGTGTGTGTTGTCCCACCAACCCTTCCAGAGCCAGGGGACCCTGCAGAGAGGGGATTCCACCCCCCGCAGGACACCCCATTATTAAAGAGAAGAAACCAAGCTCTTTCTTCTTTTAAAACAGAGTGTTTGGGAGGGGGGGTGTATTCGATCTCCTCTCCCTGGTCCCCTGGGTTTGGTAGGGCTGGGGGGACAAAAGGGGTCTGTCCCCCCAACCCTTCCAGAGCCAGGGGACCCAGCAGAGGAGGGATCGTCTCCCCCCCCCCAAAAAAAACACTCCGTTTTTAAAGAGAAGAAACCAAGTGGTTTCTTCTCTTTTAAAATGGAGTGTGTGTGTGTGGGGGGGGGGGGGGGTGTATTCGATCTTCTCTCCCTGATCTCCTGGGTTTGGTAGGGTTGGGGGGACAAAAGGTGTCTGTCCCCCCCCCCAACCCTTCTGGACCCAGCACCTTTCATTGCCTCCCTCACCCACCCCCTAACCCTTACCTAACCCTTATCTTTTCCTGGCTCCCTCCAGCTGGGTCTTTCAAAGTCTTTCCCTCCGGCTCCCACCGTTGTTTTTTTAAGTCAGCGTGCGTTCCCAGCCTCCTCTGTGCTCGTATCCCTCAGTCTGATTGGCTGAGGGGTTGCACATTGCAAAGGGCGCTGGGAATTGAAGTCCTTTTTCTTTGTTCACGTTCGGGGGGCTCCTGCCCCACTGCCACATTTCTCAACCCGACAGTTACCTGTGAACCCGGTTCGGGTGAGTGCAGGGAGGCTCGTTCGGGGCCAGTGGGGCCTGGTGCAACATCCTTTGTCACATTCCAACGGTTAACGCACAGATTTATAGGTATAGATAGACCCACATGAGCTACCACAATGACCATGAAGAATGTCATAATAATTCTAGCAGGCCACTTCTTGGAAAGATATGTAGAGGAAATCATTGTAGTGACCACCTCCAAACTATAAAATTCCCTTCATTTGGAAATATATTAAAATTCAAAGATGACTGTCCCTGGCCTGTAAAGCTAACAGCCTCCATGAAGCTACAGATAAAATTTTAAACCAATATAATCAAATTATCTCAATATTTAATTTACATCCCACCTGTACTCTAATGAAATCAAGACAACATATATGGCTTTCTTCTTCCCCCTTTTATCCTCTTATGAGGAAAGTCTCATACCAGCATCAAGAAGGATGATGTTAGAAAGCCTCATAATAATCAAAATGGAATTCCACTATTCAGTTTCCCAACCTTTGGTTTCTTCAATTGCCAGAAGCCTAAGTCAAATTCCCAAAGCACTGACCAGCCAATGTACTGACTTAGGCTTCTGGGTATTGAAGTTCCCCAGTGGGCTGTGGACTCCACATTGGGAACTACTGAACTACATCAAACAAACATGGCAGGTTAGAGTCAGGGAGAGAAATGAATCCATACCTATAAAATCGTGCGTTAACCATTGGAATCCGGTAAAAACGCCTGCACCCGTCCATACTATCCCGTACTGAGCCCCGTACACTTCCCTTTACACTGACCGACCATCGCCGCAAGGGTCCAGCAGCCGCCAGTGGGGCAGCTGCCCCACGAACGCGGACAAAAAAATCCAACTACAACTGCCAGTATCCTCCGCACCATGACCACTTCAGCCAATCAGGCTGAAGGGCGCGAGCGTGTAGAACGTTGAAAAAGCCGGCGTGCAAAAAATAAAATAACGCCTCACGCAACAGGAATGCAAGGCCGCCGCAGGCGGACGCAGAGCCTCACGCAACGGGAGCACAAGGCCGCCGCACGTGGACGCAGCACCTCATGGCCTTGCTAACCCAAACCCGCAAAAGACCACGGCGAGACAACTGCCAGCCTTCTTTCCCGGAGAAACGAGGAGAAGAGGGACTCCCTCTCCTCCCCTCTACCCCACCGAAGACACCACCCCTTATGGATCGTTGCCTGCCGATCTCCTGTTAGGTAAGCCAGGGGAAAAGGAGGCCAAGAGGAGAGAACCATCGTGAAGCAGATAGCTCTTCTCTGTCTCCTCCTCCCCCGACCGACCTAACAAACTTTACTGGATGAAGAGCAAGCTGACTGCTGGCTCTTCCTTTTCCCCATCACTGCATCGAAACCTAATTTTGAAACAGCAATGGGGAAAAGAGGAAACAACAGACAGGCCATTCTTCACCCCACAAAACCACAACAAAACAAAACAGTTTAACACAATGCCAACCATCAAAACACAAATAAATAAACAAATAATTCAAATAAACCCAGTAAACAACAAAACAATAAACAACAAGCTCAACAAAACACATCCAAAATAACAAAAGCTAACGAAAAACCATGAAAACTCACTAAAAACACGTATCTACAACATAACAACACGAAAATACCTAACTCAAAAAACAATAATAACATAAATTACAAAAATAAATACGGGGGAAAAACAATAAGAAATATCCAAAACAATAAAGCACATCTAAAATCCAGAAAAAATCCTAAATAACAAGCAAAAACAATAAATTAAAAACAGAAACACTATACTTAAACCCCCCAGCCCAGCACCCCAAAATCACAACAAAACAAAAATAAAATAAGTCAAGAGCACTTACAAAAGACATCCTCCCTCCATGCCTCCGCAGCAGAAATGAAGAAATAAAGACAATCGCACTCTTAATCACAGCCCCACCTAGAGGCCAGAAGAGTATGCAACAGTCAAAAAAAATAATTTGAAAATCCAAATAAAAAATAAATAAAATAAAAAATTCAAATAAATTCAAAAATCACATTCAAGTCACCACCACCCAAACCACCCCTAACCAAAAAAACACACAAAATGGCCACTTTTTGTCTTGCTAATTTAAGTATAATCATGATTACAAGTTGCTTAAATAAAACCAGAATCAACTGGCAGAACTTGCAGGGTAATCAAAAGCAAAGTCTGTTATACTGTAATATCTTGAGTAAACATATTCAGCAGAAACCACTGTCTTTAGAGGTTCCTTTGTCATTCATGGTTAGAAAGATCAGTCCCCTCACATGCTGACACAGTTAGATTTGCCTTTGAGGGCTACTGCTTTCTTCAATTTCAGGTTTGTAAAGCAACATTTCTGGCATCCACAAATCTCTCCAATAAGTAAACTATAAACTAATTCTTCTCACGGAGGAAGAACGAACTGATACCATCATAGTAATAAGAACATTTACATCAAATACAGTACTGAACTGAGAGCTAACAGCCAAATTACACATTAAGAAGAATTAAGAAGATGGAAAATTTAGAGAGGCAATTTGATCTAGACTGAGAATAAAAAGTTTCACTGAATCGTAAAACTTACCTGGTGGCCTTTGTTTAAGTACCAACTATCAGCCAGCTTTTATTACAGGGCTGCTATGGAAAATAAAGTGTAAAGAGAGAACCACGGACCAGTTATTAACTAAAAAAAGAAATAATTATAACTTACACCACTGGGAGTATATGAGTATTTTTGAATGGTCACCCATTGAATAAATGAATGAATGCTTTGTAAACTAGCACACTCCTGAGAACTGCTTAGTGTCACTCTCTCTTTGTTTTGCTAACATACAAAAGTATAATGAAAACTAAAGTGGATGGTGTATACACTATTCGAAACACCCCCAATGCATTTAAAATGACTAATCATTAAAAAAGTACTACTATAAAAGAAAGAAAGAATTTACTCAACTTAAATTTATCTATAGCCAACAGAATTCCAGTCAGTTTTAAACAAAAACTTAATGCTCAAAGCACCACTATCATTTTTACCCATTGCTTTACTAAATTACATAGCTGAAGACAGGTTTGAGTGTTAATGAGCAGATGCCTGTAAAATGCTTTTAAATAAGAGCTCTCCGGTTTCAAGATTAATTTAAGTCTCAACACTTCAAAAATACGCAAACCAATCTTAGCATACCCGGCAGCCAGTTTTAATACAGAAGAACTGCTGAAACATATTTCTCAGGAATTAGCTTTCAAATACTGCTACAATCACAGCAAATCATGAGAGTTGCATTCATCTATCCTAAGTATACTATATAACAAGAAAAGGACGATCTGAGGATATAAGCCAGCGACTAGTATTTATTGCTGCTTACCATTCTTTCAGTAATGCTTTTGTTATAAAGATCTTAGATGATTAACTTTTACAACGGAAGAACAGTTCCCAAAGTGCCCCATATTATATAACTTAATGCATACATCAACAATTTTTCGCTTGGACAGTTAAGGTAAAGCCTGCTTCCTCAGACAATCTGCACCAGGGTGTGGATAGGAAATTTTGCCAGGTGACTTCAAAATGTTTGTGGTGGAAGAATTAAATGCACATTTTGAACCAACACCCAGCATGTAGGTTTTGGAAGGCTGGACGGCATTAGATAACAGGCAAAAAAATTACTGACCTGAACACAGGAGAGAAGCAACATCTCCTGACTTTCAGATGTAAGAACTTCCACTAAACCTCTAAGCTGCATTCCTTTCAAAAGGTACAATGAGGGGATCCTTAAAAAGTAATCCCTAAGCAGCTGCTTGAAATAACATGAAATGATATATTGGTTAGAATGTTGAGTAAAGCTCAAGAGATTTGGGTTTAAATCCCTATTCAGCCATGAAGCTTCTTCTTCTTTCATGTCCCGATCAAACCCTGGACTTCCAAAATGAAGTCACTTTCTTGGCTTTGTCATTGGCCAAACCTAAGTCCTCATCAGTGCATGTTTCTGGCAGTAATTGGCAGACAAATAAATAAGCCGGATTCTGTATCTCTCCACATTCACACAGCATTTTGCTGTCTGCCAACAGCCTCCACTTCAGCATGTTGGTCTTACATTTAGGCACTCCAACCCTTGGCTTATTCGGAGTCCTCGAAGTGGCATGGGGGAGTTGTTGAGCCATGAAATTCACTGAGTTACTGTAGGCAAGACAACTCTGTTAGGTTGACCTATTCTACAAGACTACAGCAAGAAAGGGCAGGTTATTTGTCAAGACTGTGGTTCTTAGTGTGGCCATCTGGGATAGTGCACATAAGGTCTTTCCTGTGCCGGCACTACAAGGTTTTGATATTTCTATGAAAGCGTTTAAAAGAATAGTGAACCACAATCGGATCTACTTTGATTTGGATTTTTGTATTGAACAAGAAGTTAGACTCTATTGTCTTACAGGCCCCTTCCAACTCCATTATTTTGTGATACCTTGATTCTATTCCTATTCTGTTACGTTGAATCAACCTGACAAATCATCATAACATCAATTATATTGGTGGGAACTGAGTGCAACTAAAATTCCAATCCAATGTATTTTGAATATTTTCTACTTCTCCTGCCAACCTAGCAGTTCGAAAGCAAGAAATTGCAAGTAGATAAATAGGAACCACTTCGGTGGGAAGGTAACAGCGTTCCGTGCGCTCCGGTGTCTAGTCATGCCTGCCACATGACCACGGAAACGTCTGCAGAAGCAGACAGCGCTGGCTCTTCGGCTTAGAAACAGAGATGAGCACTGCACCCTAGAGTCGGATACGATTGGCTTTCGAGCAAGGGAAACCTTTACCTTTACCTTTATCTCCCTTTCAGTCTAGGAATCAAGCTAGCATTTGACCTTAACCAACAGAATTCTATTTTGAGTGTGCATGTGCAGTGGCTTAGTGGTTAAGACACTGAACTTGATGACTGGAAGGTCAGCAGTTCAAGACCCGAGTGCTGCACAACCGAGTGAGCTCCAGTCTCTGTCCCAGCTCCTGCCAACCTAGCAGTTTGAAAGCAAGAAATTGCAAGCAGATAAATAGGTATCACTTTGGTGGGAAGGTAAACAGTGTTCTGTGTCGAGTCGTGCCTGCCACATGACATGGAAATGTCTGCAGATGCACAGTACTGGCTGTTTGGCTGTATTGGAGATGAGCACTGAACCCTATAGTCAGATACGACTGGCTTTCAAGCAAGGGCAACCATGAGCCACGGGTAATTCTGACATCTCGGGAATGTGTTATAAAACATAATGCCCCCTCTGTTTAACTGGGCAATAGAAGCTGCTAGGACAAAAAACACACAAAATTAGCTGAGAAACCAAAGGAAAGTTCACAGAAATCTTCTGAGATTAACCTTTTTGACAATCGGAATGATAAAATGGAGACGAGAAATGGAGTCTATGTGAATCCATACAGTTATTAGAATTGTTTATTGTTAAATCCTTCCCTCATTTTTAAAAAGAGTTTTAAAGAAACAGCAGAGAAGTATAAAAGCATCAATTTCTGTCTTCACCTGTCAATTTCTACCTTCCATAGCACAGTACGTTTTCTACTAACAATACAGATACATGGAAAAACACAGGTATAAAGGTTAGCTAAGAGAGGCGGTTTGTTTTCTTTGCTATTTCAGCTTCTCTAGAACAGACAATGGCTTAATAGGAGCCTCAGTTAAGCCCACCTTCTCTGCCAATTTTGCACTGTACATTGTTATGTCAACACAAGTGAGACACCTAAGTGTGGTTAGTACCCGGTTTGCTGATGGGGGGAACATTCTGAGGAAATGACCTACGCCTAGATACCAGCATGCAGGCAAACAGGCATGGGTAAACAAACCAGTTATGTGATTTTTTTTCACTTTGAATTTTTGCTTCCACAATAAATTCCATGAGATTGTCATATTATGTCATGGAGATCCATGCAAGAACTTCCCACCTGCGTGCCTCCAACTCTGTAGAATTGTATCACAGAGTCAGCCACACAACACAGAAAGACTGGGGTCTAGGCAGTCTAATAACCTCTATGGAGCCACAAGTTCCCTGTCACTGACACTTATTTTAAAGACTGCAAGTTAGCCCACGCAATTGCAAGAACACTGAAGATTGCAATTATATTTCCAGAGAGATACAGAAACCCAATCTACTGGGGTGATCCTGAAATGTGTACGTATACATGTCTCTCTGTATGCATTTGGTTCTTACTTTCACCATTTATTTAAATACCTGTCTATCATTTTTCTGCCCATCGAGACTGCCAAAGCCATGTCCAAAAACCAAATTCAAATTACTAAGAACAGATGGAAAACATTTCAAAAAGCTGATGAAAAATTATCTTTATAAGGAGATCTAAATCACTGTATAAATGGCATATAGTTTATGGATCGGGGTTTGCATACTGTATATATACAAACACATTATTGTATTATATTTTAGATTGAACATTATAGTGTCATTATGAAATCTTGTTACAACCTATTACGTAAATCCTTGAAATCTCTCACTATTGTCACTTAAATTTCCCCTTTTGTTTTAGCATGTTTTAATCCTCTTGTGTGTTCAATAGAATAAACCTAGAACTTAGCTATACAGTTCCACAAAACTATGATCACAGCATCAGGGCACTTTCCTCAAACAAACACTGTTATAAAAGGCCATCATATTGTAACCAGATTCTTAAATGAACAGAGGAAATGTACCCATTCACCTACAACATCTGCAATTTAGTTTGCTACCCAGAAGAAGAAGCTTACACATAAAGTAGCAGAAAAATTCATTCATTCATACTGGCAAAGCACAGGGCGACTGAAAAGAGAAAATTCTAATAGGATTTCAGGATGTTCTGCATCTCTTCCGGTGCTACGTATTCTGGCCTATAAGGAAATATTCCTTTTATTTCAATATTTAACTGCCTTGTCTGCACTCAATTTTAGGAGATTTGGATAATCAAGCAAGTAGACTCTACCAATATAGCTTTTTCCTCACAAGACTGAGTCAGAGCTGGAGTGGCAGAAAATATATGGAAACGCTTTCAAAAATATGTATTTTCCTCACAATTTTTTTAATGGTGCAATGATATTAATCAACTCATGACAAAATACTTTTTAATGTATCACTCTATCAGATATATTGTATCCATTTAATAAGGCACTTTTGTTTTGCATTTTTAAAAATGTTCTATGCAGCATAGTTATAGAGACACTCCTCACAGAATGAGAACACTATAGGTAAAAAGGTAAAGGTTTTCCTTGCTCGAAAGCCAGTCGTATCTGACTCTAGGATGCAGTGCTCATCTCTGTTTCAAAGCCGAAGAGCCAGCGCTGTCTGCTGCTGCAGACATTTCCGTGGTCATGTGGCAGGCATGACTAGACACCGAAGCGCACGGAACGCTGTTTACCTTCCCACCGAAGTGGTCCCTATTTATCTACTTGCAATTTCTTGCTTTCGAACTGCTAGGTTGGCAAGAGCTAGGACAAAGACGGGAGCTCATTCCGTCCGTCCTGCAGTACTCGGGAATCGAACTGCTAACCTTCCACCTCCCAGTCAGCGTCTTAGGCACTTGAACCACTGCAGTCAGGCAGGTATTAATTCATCTGAAATTTAAAACATGTACCTTAGAGACCGCATCGTCCCAAGAGTGTCTGCCCGTCCAACCAGAGCAGACCGGAGGAGCTCTCTGATGGTGCCATCAACTAGGGGTGCACATCTATCCAGCACCCGTAGGAGAACCTTCTCCATGTCCGCACCAACCCTCTGGAACCTCCTGCCAACAGAACTAAGACTTGAAAGAGAATTGCTGCCCTTCAGGAAAGGATTGAAGACCTGGCTGGCAGGGCAGGTGTGGGGCCCGAATGGGAACACGGTCCCTGCCTGCTGGCTTATGTAAACAACTAAGAACTCTCTCTTCTTTTTTATAGTGGGTGGGATATGGGTTTTTTAAAGTGTTTTTATCTGTTTTAGAACTTGTTGAGTCGGGTTCTACCTGAGAGGGCGGCATATATAAATATGACTAATAAATAAAAAATAAAATATAGAAATGTTGGTTTCAAAAGCCATGTTCCTTTAAAATGTACTTGGCATATGACAAATTGAAATAAGGAGAACTCCAGAGTTTCACATACAGGCAACACGAGGAATCTGCATTATTCTTATCAACACTAGGAAATTGTTGAGGGAAAGTAACTGCAACAATTCTGGATGTTTGCGATAAAAGGCAGACGGTCACCATACCACTGCTACCTCAGCGTTTGATTATGCAAATTACAGGCTGCGGAATTACAATCCTGGTCCAGGTTTTATAAAGCACAAACAGGTAGATGGTTTGCATATATTAGAAAAAGTCCCTTTTTCAGAACTACAGTTTTCAGAATCCTCAGCCAAGATGGGCCCAAAGGGAATGCTTCCTCTAGACCAGTGTTTCCCAACCCTTGGTCCTTGGATTTCAATTCACAAAAGCACTGATAAGCCAATGTACTGACTTAGGTTTCTTGGAATTAAACTCCAAGAACCAAAGGTTGAGAAACACTGCACAAGACACTGAAGGAGCTGGACTTTTGCTCTAGTCCAGCAAGACACCTCGTACATTCTGTGCAAATGAAACAGGTCTTTCTTCCATGTGACGTAAAGCACAATATGAACACATTTTTCCACAGTTTGACTGCATCCCAAGAGCGGTTTGTACTAAAACCACACCCAATCCTCCACCCTATTCATACGACTGCACCATCTTCTTTGTTACTCAGAATAAACAAGGAGTACCCTACAATGGGGCAGAGGAAGGCAGCCAACTTAGGCAGCAGACCCTGTGAAGTGGCAACAAAGCACTGGAGAACCACTTTGCACATGGTCTGTCCTGGACCACCTTAGCTTGCCTATTCCCTTCAGGTGTGGTGACTGATACTCCCCCATCACCAGAGCCCCCCAAAAAGAGAGATTAAATTAGTTAACAAAGATTGCTTATACACATGGAATGGAAGAGGGTGATTCTCGGTTTTCACCTCAGGAACTGAAATATCTTGGCCTGATTTTGTTCCGCAAGTAATATAGTATACAAGCCATATGTGTGTCACCCCAGGAAGGGATCTAAAACAGATACTGGCACCCTAAAAGAAATAGAAGAACATATGGAGGGTATGGACACCAAAAAGATCCAGAAACAGGAGGTGAGAGAAACTACAAGTTTATGATGCCAAATGATAGGTCTGAGGGGTTTTCTAGTTTTCTTCTCAGGTTTACAGGTATTTTCCACCGCCCTCCATGCCCTCCCATCCTTCCACCCTCTTCTGCAGGCAAAGCATAGTTTACATAGTAAAACTAGCTATTGTGCCCACCTTGCAGGTTTGGAATGTGCAGCCCATTAGGGGGGGGGGGGGTATGAGAGAGAGAGAGAGAGAGAAGCAGACCAGCAGGGGTGTGTGTGTGAGAGAGGGGGGGTTGAAGGTGAAGAGGCGGTGCCTGGGTGAGTAAGGAGGGAGGGGGAGGCGTTAGAGTTTTGTTCCCCCTTTCCCTGTTGGGAGGAGGAGACTGGGAATGGTGGGAGGCGGTAGCTTTCCGTTTCCCCTTTCCCTGCCGTGTGGGGTAGGAGGCCTTTGTTCCCCCTTAACTGTTCCAAGGGTTGTTTTGTGTCAACCTTCGAAACAGTTGTGGGGAAAATACAAAGGCGGCAGCCAGCGATCCGTCAGGGGAGACGCTCTCCCTGGCGGATCGCTGGCTGCTGTCTTTGTATTACCCTCACCGCTGTTTCGAGAGCTAACACGAAACAGTGGTGGGGGCAATAGGAAGGCGGCAGCCAGCAATCCAGGGACAGCGCCTCCCATGATGGATCGCTGGCTGGCGCCTTTGCATTTCCCCATTATCTGTTTCGAAGGCTGACACGAAGTAACCTTCAAAACAGTAGAGGGGGAAATGCAAAGGCGGCAACCAGCAATTCGTATGGGGAGGCGCTCTCCCTGCTGGATCGCTGCCTGCCGCCTTTGTATTACCCCCTCCTACCATCGCTGTGTCGAGAAGCTCTCGAAACAGTGATGGTAAAAAGGAAAGCTGACGGTCAGGCTGCACTTTGTCAGGGGACGTGCATCCCCGGACGAAGAACGGCCTGACTGTTGGCTCTCCTTTTTCCCATTGCTGTGTCGAGAGCAGCTCTCAACATAGTGAGGGGGGAAAGGGGATCTGACAGTCATGCCGCACTTCGTCCGAGAACTTGCGTTCCTGGACGAAGTGCAGCCTGACTGTCATCTCCCCTGGGACCAACCTTGCCACGCCGGCCTTGCCACGGCCTGGTGGGGTTGCGGGGAGGAGGGGGAGCCCCTCTTTTCCCCACGGCGCCATGAGGCCACAGCTGATGAGGGGGGAAAGGCGTGCGCGACAGCCTTTTTTGTTGCGCGGCCGGCTGTCCCCCCTCCTCTGCGCTCGTGTCCTCATGCCTGAATGGCTGAGGCGTGCCATGGTGCAGAGGACGCTGGGGGCCGTAGGTTTTTTGTCCCCCGTCTGTGGGATATTGGCCCCACTCTCGGTTCCCAGACCCTCACAGCAACCGTGTCCGTGAGATAAGGTAAGTGTGGCCGGCTCATTACGGGATGGGCTGGACGTGTGCGGACACGCATTCCGCACATGCACGGCCCAACCCATTCTTATAGGTATAGATTAAGGTAAGTAGATGTGATAATGGAAAGTAACTATTATATAAACTAATAGAAAGGGCCAAAATTTGAGAGTTATCGCTTGAAGAAGTTTCAAAATGAACAACCATTCTCTCATTGATCAGTCCCTAGTTCAGTGTTTCCCCAACCTTTGGTTTTGGGACTTCAATTCCCAGAAGCCTAAGTCAATTCCCCCAAAGCACTGATTAGCCAATGTATTGACTTAAGCTACTGGGAATTGAAGTCACCCCATGAGGCTTGAGCCCTGCGTTGGGAAACATTGCTCTAGTTCCTTCCTAAACACCTCAGTCCTTTGTGGTTTTATTTGAAAAGAAACTATAGAAGCCATAAGAGAAAGACAGAGCATAGTTAAGAGTACAGAATGTGGGGAGGCGGTTTAAAGGTAAAGGTCACCCTTGCTCGAAAGCCAGTCATATCCAACTCTAGGGTTCAGTGCTCATCTCCGTTTATAGCCAAAGAGCCAGCACTGTCTGCATCTGCAAACATTTCCATGGACATGAGGCAGGCATGCCTAGACAATGGAGTGCACAGAATGCTGTTTACCTTCCCACCAAAGTGGTCTCTATTTATCTACTTGCAATTTCTTGCATTCAAAGTGCTAGGCTGGCAGGAGCTGGGACAAAGGTGGGAGCTCACCCCATCCTGCAGTACTTAGGTACTGAACTCTGACCTTCCAGTCTCCAGGTTCAGCATCTTAACCACTTGAGCCACCACAGTCCCATGAATGGGGGGAGGGACAAATAAAAATGAAGGATGAATGACTTTCCATCACAGAAGGAAAACAATCAGCTACAAGAAGGTCTCATGGGAGGCCTTCGCAAGCCTATTTAAGTGGACATCTTATTATTGAAAGTGGCATCGATTCATTGGCCCTGCTTGGTGAAGTTTTGTAAATGTGTTTATTGTTTGAACCCATATTTTCTATGTTTTGTGATCTGTAATTGTATCTTTAATTGCCTGTGAATTACTTTGAGTCGCCCATTGGGGTTGAGTAAAGCGATATACAAATAAAAATTGCAATTACAATTACAGTACATGTTGTTTCTGGACTATAGCCTGCCAAATTCCTGGGGGATTCTGGGAGCTGCAGTCCAAAATACCAGCTCTGTGTTCAGTAAGATACATCTGGAGCAGTGATTGCGAACCTTTTAGAGACCAAGTGCCCAAACTGCAACCCAAAACCCACTTATTTATCACAAAGTACCAACATAGCAACAGGGGAGGAACGAAATGCTTCCATTGGCCTGCTGGGCAGAGGGACAGGGTGAACTCTGTGCTGTGGGAAGGGATGATGTGCTCCCATTGGACTGCTGGACAGAGGGGTGCGGTGAACTCTGGGCTGGGGGAGCGAGGAAGCGCTCCCATTGGGCTGCTGGGCAGAGGGGCGGAGCAAACTGGGCTAGGGTGACTGCATGGGTCCCCACAGAGAGGGCTCTGAGTGCCACCTCTGACATGCGTGCCATAGGTTCGCCATCACTGATCTAGAGAAACATGAACAATCAGCTGCAGGTGAAATGTCAATTTGTCCTTGCTCAGGAATGGAGAAAGTACAGAGAGTGCCAAAAATGTGTACACATTTTAAAGAGGTATCTATGTCTTACTTTTCGAAGATGAATTGAATTACAGTAGCAACGTGTAGTATGATGTTTGCTCAAAAGAATGAATGTTAGTGTCACTATGCAAGAAGAAGCACAGTCAAAAAATGGCAGGCACACAGTTGTCATTTGAGGAGCACAAGACCATTTTGAAGTGATATTTGAAATTTGAGAATGTTGTGGAATTACGACAATGGCGGTGTGAACTTCCAACACACTTAACTGCACATATTTGTAATAAGTTTGAGACATGAGGCACTGGGTGTGATGTGCACAAAAGAAGATCCAGGAGGCCTTACTCAGCAACAAACTCCTTCTTCTTCTGCTATGGAGTTGGAACAGTTTACACAGAAGTATATCAAACAATGTATATGTGAGACAGAAGTTAGAAGAACAAATATACAGCATTCTTAAAACAGCAGGATGCTGCATGTGCAATGATACAAGTGGACATTTTGGTGCAACAGCATTTCAGGCCTAACTGGTGGAGAGAAGTAAATCAGAAAATTGGTTCCTACAGACATCTAGAAAATCCATGTCAAGCTGACTTAAGCCTGGATAAGAAGACATCTCAGACACTCCTATCAACCGGATTTTCCATAGTAGACTTAAACAGCTCTATCCAACCGAATCCTATACCAACACAACTGAGCATGGGTAACCACAACACCTATGCAAAACTGCACTGAGCCACCATTCTGCAAAACAACATTATGTCCTGTAAAATTGTGCAGCTTCTTACCTCAGGAGTATTGTGATTTTCTTCTGTCTCCTCCATGTTTTCAAATGTTTCCCCCGGATTATAATTTATATCGGCAGAATGTCAAGGTGGCAGCTCCTGTTTGATCAATTAGGCTTTTTAATTAATTTCAAAACAAATGCCAAAGATTTACCCACCACCAGCATTTCAGTTGCAAACCAAAATCAGACTTAAATAAGTAACGGTGGTTTGGATTGTGTACCCATCTTTTCTTCAATATCAGGTGAGCCAAGAGAGAAGAATAGAATAACACATTTGTCTTTTAAGGAAACAGTGAGCAACTTGTTAATTTTAGCTTTGCAGTTCCATCTTCTGCATGGACAAGGGAACCCAATTGCTAATTAGTAATTGCATGAATGTTTTTGTTCTTTAAAATAAATAGCCAGCAGGAACTTCCCATTTGTTTCAGGAAAGAAACCTAAGGCAAAGAACAAGGATGCAATTTAATGGGGGGTGCTAAAGTTAATATCTCCACACCAATATATTTTGGGAGCCCATCCCTGCTATTTAATTTAAATATACACACACATGTACTTGTTCACACATACTCACTACGAACAAGAAATATCTATCCTAGCCCTAAATTTGACAATGCCCATGTTAGTAAGACATTTACAAAATTATTTACATGTAAGGTCTACATTACTTTGATCAAAATATGCTCGAATCTGCATATCAGACTAGCCAAGAACAGAGCTAAAGGAGGTGAAGTCTGACACTGGGCCAAGATCAACATACCTTATATAAACTGTTAATGTGCCGGAAATGTGTACAAATTTACTTCTCATGATACAAATCTGTTTTCATTGTACACTTGCCCACTGTATTACAAAAATTCTCTCTCAATCATTTTAAAAATCCAGTCAGCTTTTGGGTCATAGCCCTCCATAATCTGTGATTCCCTTCTCAAGAAAAACCATCCAGTAAGCTAGGTGTTGTATAATATTATAAGAGAAAGATGAGCCAATGGCACCAAGGAGGGATTGGGCAACATGTACTACCAATAAATCTATACCTATAAATCCAAGGGTTAACCATTGGAACTTGCTATACGTTTCTGCACGCATCCTATCCCATACCGAGCCTCCTGCACTCACCCAAAACCGGTCCGGAGGTTACTGCAGGGTTGAGAAAGGCATCAGTGGGGCAAGAGCCCCACGAATGCGAAAAAAGGAAAAGAACTTCACTTCCCAACGTTCTCTGCGCCGCGCCACAGCCACTCAGGTTGAGAGGCGGCAGCAAAAATAACGTTGGGAAATGCGGCGCGGCCAATTAAAATCGAGCCGCAGGGAAAAAAAACCACCGCACGAACGCAAACCAAAAATGCAAAACTCAAAGTCCCAGCGTCCTATGCACCGTGAGCGCACAGAACGCTGAGAAAGTTGGAGCTCAAAAAATAAACTTTAAAAATGCAATGCGAGTGCAAGTCCCCAGCAGGCAGACGCAGCACCTCACAAACTCGCAAAACAAAAATCCACAAAAATCCACCGCAAGACCACCACCTTCTTTCCCGGAGCAACAGGGAGATGAGGTACTCTCTCTCCTCCACGGTACCCCGCCAAAGACACGGGGAGACCACCGCCAGCCTCAAGGTACCTTGAGCCGGTGTGGGGAAAAAAACCAACAGCAGCAGGCAGCAGTTCGTCAGGGGAAGCACCCTCCCTGGCGAATAACTGGCTGCTACGTTTGTACTTCCGAAGGAGGTAATACAAAAACAGCAGCCAGCTATCCGCAAGGAAGAGCACCACCCCTTACGGATCGCTGCCTGCCGATCTCTGGTTAGGTAAGCCAGGAGAGAAAGGAGATAGAGAGGAGAGAACCATCGTCAGGCAGATTGCTCTTCTCTGCCTCCTTCTCTCCTGACCTACCTAACGAACCTTACCGTGGGAAGAACCAGCTGACTGCCGGCTCCTCCTTTTCCCCATTGCTGCATCAAAACCAAAATTTGAAGCAGCAATGGGGAAAAGAGGAACCAACAGGCAGCCCATTCTTCACGCAAAAGTACACACCAACAACAAACATCAACATTAATAAAAATTAATAAAACACAAATAAATCAATAATTAAAAAACCCATTAATACACAAAAAAGAAAACAAAATCCACAAACAAAAGCATCCACAATTCCAGAAAAGCGCAGACAAAACACCTAACTACAACATGAGAATACTTATCTCTAACAACACAACTACCACAAATTACACAAATAAACAACAATGAAATCACAAAAATTAAACAAACCAGAAATAAACAAACCAATTAAACAAACCTAAAACCCAACCAAACCACAAAAGAACAAACAGAAACACCTCCCAGCCTACCACCACAAAAACAAAACAAAGAAAAACCCCAGAAGAAAGGAAACCAGAGAACTCACCAGCACGTCCTCCCTCCACGAGATCGGAACAGAAATGAAAAAACAAAGACTACTTACCGGAAGAAGCCCCACCTAGAGGTCAGGAGAGAAAAAACACGTGAAACAAAAACAAAACCACTAACAGCCCCACCTGCAGGGTGGAATATTAAAAACAAGTCAAAAACAATAAAGCCCCACCTAGAGGCCACAAGAGTAAAAACAAGGCAAAAACATAACAATAAATCAAAAGTTTACACAAATAACAAACATATGTTAAATAATTAAAATAAAAAGATTTATAGCATCCTCTATTGAGTTTTAACTCAAATAAAAACCCAAAACATCTAAACACAGTTTTAAAACATTGAATGTAAAAAACATGTACTTTCACATTTTTAAAAATATTACCTACGGTACAACTATTAACAAAAAAAAGTCACATACTAAAACGTTATTTGGTTAAATAAAGCAATTTGAAACAATTATATCATCCTTTGTTCTTTTTTTAATTCACAAAAAAACCAAAACAAGCTGATCATAGTTTATAACAGCCCGGCAACACCAGGCAAACTAAGCTAGTACTATATAAAATGATCACTTATTCAGTGACAGCCAATAATAATTTGATTATTAACCTCTCAACATGCAGCATTCTATTTCTAGCTCTCACAGCTATGAGCGATTATAGATACTGTACACGGGTATCTCCCAATGTCTTGTTTTTAAATTCTTCATTTTGTAAGATTTTTGAAATAGGGTTTCCTGTTACAAATGTAAAGCATACGTGGACAGGGAGATTTGAAGAATGCAGTAGGATAACATTCTCCACTTCTTACAATGAAAATAACATTGATAAAAAGAGCCCTGATCAAGGCTACTTAGCTATTCCCTGCAGGGGACAAAAAGCACAGGAGTTATTTCTAACCTCAAGGCCAAAAAACCTAAACCTTCTACAGTATTCATGATTTGGTATACAAAAGGGAAAGCAAAATAATAGGTTGTTGGCTGTAGCTTCCAATCTACCAATTTTACTTACATCTTAGAATCCCTAGAAAACAGCAGTATAGACCTAGCAGTTAAGAAGAAGAAATTCACTTTCCAGCTGCAAGAATCCAATGTACTACCTGTCACAAAAATGTGCTTTTTATGCAATCCTTCAGCATACGTGCGAAGCCTTTACTGCTGCAATGGGTGCAAAGTTTTATTCATACCTGTCAAGTTTTGGACATTAAAATAAGGGAAATTTTAGACCACACCCCTCTCTGCCAGGCCACACCCCTTCCTCTCCAAAATCCAGGCACACCTAAGAGCCTAGAAGAGAAGGAGCTGCAAGGGAGTGTTGGGCTACCCTAGTGGAGGAAGAACCACCTTCAAAGGAAGGACTGCTTCCCCTCACAGGGAAAAAAGCAGTCAGCAAGCCAGGTTTATTGTAATAAGCCTATTTCAAGTTTCCCCCTCTTAGTTTGACTCCTGGGAAAGAGGGTGTTAAAGGGAAGTCAATGAGCCAATCGGCTTCAAGTATATTTGCATACAGCATAAACAGGATACTTCCGTGGTTTTCTCTTAAACACAGTTTTTTTTAAAAAAAATGAAATTGAGGCATAAAAGGCTAAGACAGTAGACATTTAACTGATTAAAGTGTAAAAAACAGTTCCATGAAAAATCACCATAATATGAAATGCAGTTGAATAGGGAGAGAATAGGTAAGTAAGCCTGCCTTGTTAATTGCTTTTCCCTGTGAGGGGAAAGCAGTCATGCTAAGGAGTGGTTCTTCGTCTACCAAGGGGAGCCCAACACTCCTCTGCTCTGGTATAAGGCACACACCTCATGAATAAAGATATAGAACAATAATATATGGGAGATTTACATGTCCCTGGGTTTTTTTTAAAAAAAATACAGGAAATTATTAAAAAAATGTGGGATTGCGGGAAGAGGGGCTCTAAATTATACTTGACAGGTATGGTTTTATTATGCAGCCTGGGATAAGTGGGTCACATCTTGTGTGGTACATACCACCTCTGGACCCCAGAGAGACCATCCAGAGAATGAGGAAGTTCTTGTTTCAACTACCAAGAGCTAAGGGGACCCTTATTTCAAAGGCCACTGAGTTGAAGGAATTTTCTTTTATTCCTCTCAAAAGTGGCTAAAAAGCCTTACCTTTGCTTAGTCTTCCGATTAAGCTTAAGCTTGCAAAAAATCACCATCACTTTCTGTGACACCTTCCAAAGGTAGCAGCCAGGCTCTGTCACGTATCAAAAGGGTTCTGGCATCTTCCCCTGCAGGAGACCTTCAGGTATACTCCATAACCACATACTGTATACCTCTTCTGGTGTTTATCGTAGTTACCTTGTTTACAATTCCACTCTGCGCTGAGAGACAGCAACTGTGGGATAATTCACAGCTGAGGGATTCTTGCACAACACACACACACACACTCCTGTCTTTCTCATACAAGCACTGTAAAACGTGCTTTCCAGTAGGAATGCAAGCAGCACATTTACAGATCCCTTGAATTATGCTGGTGCTATCTGACCAGTCCATCTGTGGACACAGTAAAACCAAAGGGCAGAAAACTTTTCACTGATTAACAGGAGTCGTTAAATAGCAGAAGCTCTAAACTGCAGATTAAAATATTCCTTCTAATTAATCGGGTGAAATTTGGTCACAAACAAATGCTCCTAGTCGTGGGAAAATGTTATACAGCTGAGGGGCACAATTACTACTACTAGTGTGCATGAAATCTGATGTACTATAAAATAGCTCTTCCTTCTATACAAGAGGCAAGACTACAAGATGATGTTTAGCACATTTATTTGTCATAATGATAGATATATCTTTCATTATAGCACACACATGCACACAGAAACACACACAGAACCCTTTGTCTTGGCATGCTAAGAGAAACATCTTAGTCAGGTAAGGAATAAAGGTTTTGAATAATTTTACACACATGTGTTCACTGTAGGCTGAAATATACATTACAAATAGTTCTTCACTTTACCTGTACTCTAGTTATTATTACATAGATATGATCTAAGAAATCAGAAATTTAAGCCAAGCCAGGATTTCTATCTGGAAAGCCAGTCTTAAGCAAAGCAAGCTACAGTAGGCATTAAAAGTTCCTGATGTGACTGTGGGTTATTTCTAGCCAATATCTTTTTCTGAGGACAGGTTTTTCTGAGTTTGGCCATTAATAATTAGACTTCATCATCTTCCAAGGTTATGCTTTTCATTTCATCCTCTACCCTACCTCTTTACCTACATTGTTCAGCTCAACAGAAGGACTGAGGCAGCGTCATTGAGGAAGAGGCAACTCAACAAAAAGTCTACCAGTATAACTTAAGCACTTGCTACAGCCTTTTGGGTTTTGGGGGGCAGCAGGATTCTGCTGCTCTGATCCAGGTGCCTACACAAGAGAATTCTGTAGAAGCACTTAGAAAAACGCAGATTTTTCTAAGTAGCTCAAGTGGCTAAGACGCTGACTGGGAGGCGGAAGGTCAGCAGTTCGATTCCCGAGTACTGCAGGACGGAAATGAGCTCCCGTCTTTGTCCCAGCTCCTGCCAACCTAGCAGTTCGAAAGCAAGAAATTGCAAGTAGATAAATAGGGACCACTTCGGTGGGAAGGTAAACAGCGTTCCGTGTGCTCCAGTGTCTAGTCATGCCTGCCACATGACCATGGAAACGTCTGCAGAAGCAGACAACGCTGGCTCGTCAGCTTTGAAACAGAGATGATCACTGACCCCTAGAGTCGGATACGACTGGCTTTCGAGCAAGGGAAACCCTTACCTTTACTAAAATTTTGCAAGCAAGTTTGAATTATGAAGAGAATTTGATTTTCCCCACCCAAATATTCGTTTCATCTCTATTTGCCACCAGTTGCTCAAAATCAAATCAACCAGAAGATTCATAGAAGGCATAAGAGGTTGTAAAACCACATGAAGCAGCAGCTTTCTCCAAACGAACAGATTGTCAAAGGAAATACGGTACAGCTAAATCTGCATATAGTTCTAATACCACAAGAAGTTGTCTCATTTCCTCAAATCTGCTTTCTCCAGTAAAACCAGACATTCTATGGTAACAGCAGGTTTCCATCATCTGTATGAACGTCTGCCATCCACTCTAAATAATGTTATTTAGATTGGCAGACTCTTTTGCTTTTCCAAGGAGGTATCAATGCATTAAAAATGGGTGTGAGGAAATGTGTTAGAGGCTCTTGAAAAACACCACAACTCAGTATTAAAGGTGGTTCTGTAGAACACATTAACATCTCAATGTTCTGTGAACCAAGCATAAGAAGGGTTGCCAACAAATCAAGCTTTCCCAGGCAATGTAATTAAATCCTCAAAAGCTATGCCAAGGCAAATTTTCTGATTCAGTTTTCTTCTTTTACAATTTCCTTTTAAGCAAAATGCCCTCCCCCATCATTCAGGCAAGGCAAAATGGCCATCCGGCCCTCAAAGCTGACTGAGAAAGCATCACCCGGCTCCCAGCTTGAAAAGGTTGGGAATCCCAGCTTTAAACATTAGGATGTTTGTGCATTAGATGAATATGTTTCTGCAGATAGATACTAAACAGCAGGAAAGGACAGAAGATAAATCAGGATTGACCAGTAATCACCAAGGAAATCTGACTTTGCAACCCGAACTTACATTGATAAAACTTCATGTAATAAGGAAATAATAGCATACTCTCCAGTTGATTCCAATTTATGGCAGTTCTTCTCAGGGATTTCTAGGTATAAAATACTCAGAAGTAGTTCAACATTCCCATCTACCAGAGGGAGGAGCTAGCCCAAAGCCACACAGGCTGGCTTTTCTCCCAGAAGCCAAGGTGAAGAATTGGACTGCCAGCCCATGGCTTTTCAGCCAGTTGTTCAAGCTCATTGAACAATTATTTAACAAGGAGTTGTTGTTTTGTATGGAAGGTCTGTAAGCTCAATTATATTGTGACATTCAGATCAAATGCTAAATGGTTCAGAATATTCTGATCCCTTTTCAAGAATATAGAATGAAACACTGCCAATGTTACAACCCTGAAGACATCACATCCCCAGCTATAGAGGACAATGGTAAAAAGTCAACTGGACTTGAACTTCCAGTTTGAGACACTGCTTACTGTAACATTACAGGGCAAACATACTCGGCATTATTTCTGAGTCTGATTAATTTCTGCTACTGAATCTGTGTAATTTGAGCCCAACAAACCTCTTCTTTTACAAACATGGGAAGTTTTTGCACAAGCCATAGTAGTCTAGTATGACTACTAAGCCAACTTGGCTTACAGACCGCCAGTGAAACAACCTGCAAACCACTGAGAAGCACTGTGAAGTAAGATAGAGGTAAGAGATGAGTTCTTTAGTTGTAACTATGCTCAGAGTTTACACAGCATCAATCTTTAAAAAAATCATCAGGAGAGGCCAGGGAGAAAGAAGAATCACATTGCTACCACTTATGCGCCAGAAGAAAGCATAGTGTCCTTCAGATCCTTCATTAGGTTTACTTCCAAGATACATCATCACTCAGTTGAAGACTGACAACAACAAACATAGATCTGTACTCTTGCAACAACTGTCTTTTCCTGTTATTAATGGGGCATATCACTTGCTGTGCTTATGAAAACAAACATAACTTCAATTTGTTGCCAGCGTTTTCCTCAGCAGTTTGAGCTAGCAATTTCATGCAAGTAAGAGGAACCAGTTTAATACATTTTCCAATGATGGCTTGGAAAATTAATCTGTAGACACGAAGCCTTCTTGAAGTCAGTGGGCCTTCAACAGTAGTTTCCTTAGAATGTACACCTCAATTCCTATCAGTTATTTACTGCCCTAAAATGCATATTTAATGTCTTATTTATTTACACCTTTCAAAAAATCAAATTCTAAGATACCCTTTCTTTATTATTCTTTTCATAGGTTGGATGTCATCATGTCCGTTCTGATTTTCTCTAATTAATGATGCTACATTTCTAAGGTACCATTTTTTAGGTTTTTCAGCCAAAGCATTTTTCTTGTTCTGCCTTTCTTTCCCCATTTATTTTACCATTAATGACTGGTTATAACAATCTACACTATTTTTTCTCATTACATGAGACACATAGTCCATCTTCAAGTACTTTGTGTGTTTTATGATTTATTTGCCTTTATTCATTAGCCTTAATGCTTCTTTCCTGGGTACCTCACAATGGGGTGGGGGGGGATCCACATTTACAGGTGCTGTGATAAATTCACAGCACCACAACTTTTAAGGTGCCACAACTATTATGTCTTTTTTTTTTTTGCTGTTTTGTTTTATTTCCTCTCTGACGTTCTTCTCTCCTGTTTTTTAAGTTTAGCAAAAGGCAAAGTAATGTTAGCTTTGTCTGACTGGAACAGATTTCTCTACTGACGTTCTGCTTCCCTATAATGATACCTATTTAAGTAGGAACTGGAAAATGAAGCAATGATAATACTATATTACTACCTTGTCTTCAATAGCAACATATATTTGCCAGGCAGACATGCTTAATTATGCTTATTACAACAAACCACATAAGATCAAGTTGCAATCTAATTGCTCACAGGATACAGAGACCCATTGAAGAGAAATAATAGTTTTGGAGATGAAAGTCATATTTTCCACCCCAGATTAATTTTAAATCCATACTTGCTTTTTTTTAAAAAAAAATGTAGTATATCATAACACAATCCACAAAAAGGCTTACTTACACTTCCTTTCACAAGACTGGAATTCACAACCCCGTTTGTCCTCTGTGAAAGAAAGAAACAAATTTCAAACATATGGGTAGATGATGGAACATTTCTTTTAGATAATAGCTCATTTTCAGTCTGAGAATGAATTCACACAGTCCTTTTTCCAAGTACTGTATTTCAGAGCTTTTGTCAGTGGAGTAACTGGTGAAGCAGGCCTTTATATCATCAACATATCCTAAGGTAAAATTCTCCCTTGCTCAAAAGTCAGTCATGACAGACTCTAGGGAGTGGTGCTCATCTGTTTAGAGCAGTGGTTCTCAACATGGGGGACTTCAATTCCCAGAAGTCAGTACACTGGCTGATCAGTGCTTTGGGGAATTGACTTACGCTTCTAGGAACTGAAGTCCAAAAAACAAAGATTGAGAAACACCAGTTTAGAGCCAAGAAGCCAACGCTGTCTGCGTCTGCAGGTGTTTCTACGGTCATGTGGAAGGCGTGACTAGACATCAGGGCACACAGAACGCTGCTACCTTTCCCGCCAAAGTGGTACCTATTTATCTACTTGCAATTTCTTGCTTTTGAACTGCTTGGTTGGCAGGAGCTGGGACAGATGACAGGAGCTCACTCCATCATGCAGCACTAGAGTTTCAAAATACAGACCTGCCAACCTTCTGGTTGTCAAGCTCAGTATCTTAACCACTAAGCCACTGCAGTCCTAACATTTCCTAAACAAGTTAATAAAATGTTTTCCCAAATCCTCAGATCTAGAAACCAGACTGGAGTTCAGTTAGAGTGGCATCAAAAGTTATATTCAGTCATATTTTAAAGGATGTACAGTAAGAATGTGAATGTGTACTAGCCACATTTCCCTCATCATTCCCTCCCCCATTGCCCTCTGTTTATGAAGGCGTCCCATGTTGTATCGAACCCTACAAAATCAAGTCCCAGAAATAGCCTCAATGCACAGATTATTTTTCAAAGTCTAGATTATTTTTCTTCCAGTTATACACAATAAAGGAATATAGGACAGATGAGAATGAAGCTAATTTACTCACCCTTTGCATGCACTTCTTTGTACACACTTAAAAATGACTGAATTGGTCAAATGCACACCAAAATCCAGAAGCATTTATGGACCTTCTCGCTCTCTCTAGTTCACTCAATCACACATGCTCAACATACACCTCACTGCACTACTGCACCATTTATTGACTCTTTTTTTGAAAAAATATGAACGAGTTGCAAGGTTGTGTCTGAATTTTAACAAAAAGTAGAACAAAAAATAATATCAATGACACTCAAATTTCATAGGCAGCAAATCATTGTGGATCAAAGCAAATAGTGCCACATGACAGAATGAGCTAGTGTCGTCTGTTCCAGGTCCTGCCAACCTAGCAGTTTTAAAGCAAGAAATTGCAAGTAGATAAATAGGTACTGCTTCGGTGGGAAAGGTAACAGCATTTACTCTTACCATAGTAGGATAACCTGGCCAGTCTGGCAAAAATCTTCATTTACTCTGAAACTAAATGCAAAAACTACTTTGTTAACAGATCTTGAGGAGTTGAGATTAGATGCAAACAAGAAAGATCTGTAATCCATTTTTCTGACATTAGCAAGACAACAGATTGCAAAAAACTAGAAAAATAATTTAAATTAAGAAATGAGTAACTGGTATAAAGAAATCTGGGAAATGGCACTGAATGATAAGCTTACATGGGAATTAAATTTAAGAAAAGGTATAGTAAAAGAAAATAAATGTTGGGATATCTGGAAACCTTCCTGGAAAATTGAAATACACGTTGGAGAATAATAAAAGTGACAAACCAGCACCGGCCACCGGATGCAATGAGTTTTTGTAAAAAATAAGATGGAAGTATGTTAGACAGATAGTGGATTTGTGGACAGTGTAATATAGCACAAGGGTGTTTATAATATAAATTGTTTATGAAAACATAGATGAAAACATCAGGCAATTACATAGAAAACTTTTTTAAAAAAATAGATACTATTAAGATCAATGAATGTGGTAGACGGTTATATACAAGCTTTTATGTAAAAGTGACACTGATGTAACTGAGTTTTTTGTTTCAATTATGTGTTTATTTTAATTTTTTGGTAAATGTTTATATTATGTTACAATTTAAAAACTTAATGAAATATATTTTTTTAAAAAAACTGCACAAACATTTGGATGTGATTTTACATGTAACCTTCTCTGAAGTGATCACCCTGATATTTTGCCACTCTGGATGTCTTTTTAAGAAATAAAATTGCCTTTTTGTGGAGGGGGGGCAGCTTTGGGCCCAGAAAGGCCTTTTAAAAAACTATAGGAGATAATCAGTTGGTTTGTGGAAATGCAGGTTTACTCTGGGAAGGATACAAGAGGACCTGTGGAGGTACACAAGAAAGACAATGTCTCCCTAAGGAACACACCTGAGAACTGCCTTGCAAAATTCTGAGTTATGTTAACTGCAAAGGAAGATTGGCAGCATCTACTTTGCCATTTTTGCTTGCAAAGTGCCAATTTAGACTGTTGTAAATTAAATATGAAACATTTACCCAACACAAATGCAGATGGAGGTGATACCTATTTCAGACCACTAAAAAGCCAATTAATCAGCAGGCGTCCATGGTTGAAATACCACTCGATCAGGTTATGCACCAATATTTTATGTACATCACAGATAAATTATCAGAAAGCGGTGGTGGTGGTGAGGATCTGGATTATAATTCACCAGACAGGGGTAACCAATTATGTACCAGCAGCAGACAGAACCATATTGCACTTTTTAACCTAGTTTATATTTATTTATATATGGCCAAATCATTCTGAGTTTCAGCACTGGTATAACACAATTAATGTAAATCTCTGAAACAAACTTTTTCCCACTTCAGGAGAGAAAGACATTTTCAAAATGATGAAGGTGACACACAATGAAATTGGCAAATTTTGCCACCCCTGCTCTTGACGACTCTTCATGGAAATCTAATCTGCTGATTTGTGTACATTTTAAAAAAATAATTTGCTGGTTAATTCACAACTTGATTAATTAAATCAGTTATTCCCAACCTAGGGTACGCATATTCCCCAGTAGTATGACACAGGGCCTTTAGGAGTTTGAGAAAATTTTAAAATAATGACAGGAATAAGGCAAGTACGTCAACAGAATCTTACAAGCATAAGCTGAATTTCTGGTGAGATTTCTACACCTCTGCAGAGAAAAGGTTTGTACATAAATATATATGCACTTTTTTAACCTTATTAGACCGTTAATTTTTAATCCCAACAATTAGTACAAAAGATATGAATGATGAAAAAGTATTTGGCTTTTCAAAAATTAACACAGAGATTTTAAATTCTCTTTCAAACAGTATAGGGGAAAGGATAGTATAAAAAGATAGTATAAAAGGATAGAGTGACAAATTAATTTTAAACAGAATATTTCAAAAATCTCTTCCAGCCATATTTAAGAAGAGTAAGGTACAGTATGTAGCTTTTCTCAAATAAAAAAAGGCAGGGCCACCCTCCTGCTTTTTCTGGGGTGTTATTAGTCTTGGATTAATTGAGATGATTATTTGAGATAAATTGATATGAGGTGTGTAGATAGATAGATAGATAGATAGATAGATAGATAGATAGATAGATAGATAATATGGCTGCCACTTATCCAATTATACATACAGTCAAAAATCAAGATAAGAACAGCTCGACTTAAGAAGAACTTGATATACATCCAGGAATCTCAGAAAAAATCAGGCTTGTGATACAAAATTTTAACAGGATTTTTTCAAGATAGGAAATTCAATGCATTCCTATGGGAAATTGCATTCAATGCATCCCTATGGGATATTCAAGATAAGAATTTTTCGAGTCACAACCAACCTCAAGGAACGAATTAAATTCCTATGTAGAAGTCTGACTGTATTTAGACAAATAGCAGCCATCTTCTTTTGGCCTTGCATTCATTTTGGAGCAGTGTGAATAACTCTCAGAGCCTCTTTCCACTTCAGAGCTAAATAAAAAAGATCTAGGGCCTTTCTATGCACTGGTCATTCACCATAATAAAATTTGAAAATTGATTTTTAAAAAATTGACTCTGAAAGGGGGTGCAACTTTTGTCTATAAAGAATGGCCCCTTTTTATGGCACTACAACAATTGATTCCATAGAGTGGGATTCAAGCCATAACTTCAGCAAAGCTCACCTCAATAACCCATTTCTGGGAGTCCCTGAGGAGTCTCTGGCTGGTGCTAGGGTTGGGCCTTTGGCCACATGGGTGGGGGCATCACCGTGCAAGGCAGAGGGGCAATGGAGGGCCACCTCCGCTCCACCCATCGCCTCCTTCAGAGAGGAACAACTCGAGGTGCCTGCTCTCAGAGGAGCACCCGAATGACTTTGCTCAACATCAACAGGCAGCCTGTGCTTGTGGCAAGTCTGAGAGGCTTTGAAGGGCCACCCTTCTGCCCCTCCTTCTCACCCAATGGGCGGCGCGGGGGGGCGGACACACCCACTATCCTCCTCCCTAGGGACATGTTTCATATGCATCCCAAATTTCCCAATGGCCTGGCTCGTCCTTAAAAAAAAACACATCACAATGCACGGGGTTTGATGTGGAATTTGTGAGGCATGAGTCTGGTTATAGTGTGGGTTTAGTGTTCTTGAACTAACGAGCAGCAGCCAGCATAACAGGCTAAACACATAACTTTATTTGGTAATACAAACACACTTTCAACGGCGCCACGGCTAATATACAGCCAGGTAAGGGTAGTTACATTTAAACGGAAATTAACTGGATTGGTTAATAGTACTTAGGAGAGAATGAGGCGATCCTGGACTATATACAATTTGTGCTTCTCGAAGCATAATGGCGCGAACCCCCAAGCTCGCGTTACTTTTAACTGAGGAAGAAACCAAAATGGTGAATACATTTTTATTAAATACACAACATCCCTCCCCCCTAGGATCGCACAAAGTCCTGTAACCATTGAGGGGGGCCACAACATCTCTTTGGCCGCACTGACGCTTGGTCAGGTAGTGGAGCCCTAGGGCTAGCTGGGGAAGATAGTGAATTTCCCGTAACGGGAGAACCTTTAGAACTAATAGCATGGTGGGGGTAATGGCCCATTTCAGAACTTGAAATAGGAAGGGGAGATACCAACTCATAGTCCCGTTTTGTAGAGGATTGAGCAGAGAAACGCTCAAACTCAAAACCACAATCTAAGGGGGAAGAACTGAACTGAAATTCCCTCCTTTTACAATGAGTAGGGGACAGCTCAACGCAAAAGTCCCTCTTTCGGGAATGAGTAGAGGTAGACTCAAATACCGGAGGATGGGGGGCCCCAGGGGAAAAATCATAACCCCGTTTCTCACATGGATGAGTAGAGGAACACTTGAAAAACACCCCCCAATCCTGTAACTCAATAGAAGAATTACCAGACACCTGCAAGCCCCGCACAAGAGACAAGGGTGCTCGCTTAGAATTAGAAAGCAGGGCTGAGCCCTCTTTGTCTCCCCCTTGGAGAGGACTCTAACGTGGAACTATTGCGAGTTTCATCGGCTGAGGACACCCCAAAATCAAGTGGTTCTCCCTGTCCTTCCAGTGACTGGTCCGTTACTCTATGCCTGATTTGGTCTGTGTGTTGCCGCCAAAGAAGGCAATTTCCCATTTTTACCTGGTAGGAGACTGGTCCAGTTTGCTCTAAAACAGTACCTGGAACCCAAGCCGGCCCTTCTGCAACGGAATTCCGGCAGTACGCAAGATCCCCTACTGCAAAACCCTTTTCCTGCCTGATTTCTATGTTAACCGCCCTATCCTCCACCCTGGAAGGATCCAACCTGTCCAACAGGGTGGTTGGTTTTTCACGCATGAGAAGGTCAGCCGGAGAGAGACCCGAGGCCAGGGGGGTAACCCGATAGGTTAAAAGAAATTGACAGAGCTGCAGCTCAATGTCCCCTTGCCCCATACACTGTAAAGCTTCCTTAGTCATGTGGGCCTGTCGCTCAACCTGACCATTTGTGGCAGGGTGAAATGGGGCAGAAGTGACATGCCGGATGGCCTTTCTCTCGAGAAACACTTGAAACTCGACAGACGTAAAAGTAGTGACGTTGTTGGACACAAGCACATCCAGCAGTCCGAAACAGCTGTTAAGCCTGCGTAGTTGCTTAATAGTCACAGCTGACTTTGTACTTGGGACAGGAATTACATCCAACCACTTTGAAAAGGAATCTACCACTAGAAGGAACAAGGTGCCTCGAAACGGACCAGCGAAATCCACATGGATTTGCGACCATGGTCAGTGAGCTGTGTCCCATTCCCAGGAGGGAAGTCGGGACTCTTCAGGCTGGGAACTCTGACAGCTAGTGCAAGCACCTACCAGCTGCTCTATCTCGAGATCCACTTGCAGCCAACAAAAATAGCTCCTTGCCAAGGCCTTGGAGCGCACGATTCCCGGATGGCTGATGTGAAGAAGTTTGAGGACTTTTGGCCGCAACACAGCAGGAATTACTACCCACTGGCCACATAATAAACAACCCCTCTCGAGTAATAGCTTGAACCATTTCCTGTAAAATGCTCTGAATTCCTCTGAAGGAGGAGTCATGGGCCAACCCTTCTGGACCCAAGTAACAACTTGGGACAGCAGCTTATCTTTAGTAGTAGCCTTAGCAATTTCTGAGGCAACAATGTGGGGTGAATCGAGAGATTCTATCAGCAGGACCTGATGATCACGCTCTATCTCACAGTCTGGCTCCCCAAATCCAGGTAGTGGGGACCTTGAGAGAGCATCAGCATGGCCAATGTCTTTCCCTGGACAATGAATTAATGTAAACTGATAAGCATTTAGAAATACAGCCCATCTAAGCATACAGGGGGGGGGGGGTATTTGTGGTGTGGGTTGTGAAGTGACAAAAATCCCTAACAGAAGCTTATGGTCTGTAACAATTGTAAACTCCCTCCTATACAGAAAATGGTGAATTTTTTTTGTCCCTGCAACTATGGCCAGAACCTCACAGTCCGTCTGGGCATAGTTCCTCTCAGCATTAGAAAGGGATCTAGAATAAAAGGCAATTAGAGCTTCTGCTCCATTATCCACTGTATGGCAGAGAACAGCACCCAACCCCACCGGCGATGCATCACATACTAACACTACGGGCTTTCAGGGGTCAAAATGAGTAAGAACAGCCTCAGCGGGCAACAGCTCCTTTAACTCTTTGAATGCCTTTTCTTGGCTCTGCCCCCACCTCCAAACCGCGTCTTTTTTAAGAAGGCGATGAAGCAGCTCGGCTACAGATGCTTTCCTGGGCAGAAAGAAGTGGTAAAAGTTTAGCAGGCCAAGGAAGGACTGTAACTCGGACTTAGAAGATGGCCGGGGGGCATCATGGACAGCAGAGACCTTAAAGTCGGAGGGCTTGACTCCCTCAGGATTTTTTTAAAACCAAGAAATTCAACCTCCTTAGCAAAGAATACACATTTATCTTTACGCAGACGGAGCCCTACTGTTTCAAACCTCTGCAAAACCCAGTCCAACCTGTCTGCAAGTTTGAATTTTTCCCCTCCAGTAATTAAAACGTCGTTGAAATAAGGAAGAATCCTGGGGGGGGGGACCTTAAGTAGACGGTCCACGAGCGATTGAAATATACCGGGGGCTGCACTAACCCCGAACTGTAAACATGTGACTTTGAAAGCCCCTTTATGGGTAACTATCATTTGCATTACAGCAGCAGCAGGTGTGACCATCAGCTGCTGGCAGGCCTGGGCTAAATCTAATTTAGCGAAGCACTTTCCCCCGTGTAATGTAGCCAGCAGGTGGCTTATGACAGGGACTGGGTATGCATTGGGCCGAATGGCTTTGTTGATCGTGCACTTGTAGTCTGCACAGATCCTAACCTCCCCATTTGACTTTATGGCTGTCACAATAGGTGTTTCCCACTCTGCAGAATCAACGGGAACCAAAATGCCTTGACCCACAAGCTTATCTATCTCCACCTCTATCTTGTCCTTAAGGGCGAAAGGGACACGGCGTGGCTTAAGATGGATAGGCCATACGGCCGGGTCAAGTTCAAATGAGACCAGGGCCCCCACATAAGTACCAAGTCCTTTCTTGAAGACTTGTCGGTGCGCGTTGCAAACGTCCAGTACTGGGTCAGAATTCACAGCATTAATACCGGACAGTTTTATTCCCAGCGGTTTGAAACACTGGACTCCCAACAAACAGTTTGTTCCGTGCTTGACCACAACAAGGGGCAACTTGGTGCAAATGTTCTTTAAATGTACAGAAAAGTCCCCCACCCCCAGAATGGGTATGTGGCACCATTCTCTGGAAGCTATCGGCAGACCAGTAAATGAGCCGGATTCTGTGTCTCTCCACATTCACACCGTGTGTTGTTGTCCACCAGCAGTCCCCACTTGAGCATGTAGGTTTTGCATTTAGGGACTCCAACCCTCAGCCTAATTCAGGGTCCTTCAGATGACGTAGGGGAGATTGAGATCTTCAGCTATATCCATCTTTAATGATGTTCCTTTCCCAGTGAGCTCCTTCCTCCATCTTCTAATTTGGGTTTGCTGTTGTGTACTCTCAATAAAGCTCCTCCTGGATCTGAGCTTGCTCAAAAGCCAGTTGTATCAAAAAGCCAGCATTGTCTGTGTCTACAGACATTTCTGTTGGGATCTGATTCATGTAAAGATAATCAATCAGCCAGCCTCATTAGCAGCAGTTTATATCCTCAGATCTTTTAAGATAGAAACTTAAGAGTCCACGAAGTCCAGCTTCATTAGGATCAGAGTAAGGAAAGGAACAGAGAGAGTCAGAGAAAACACGACTCCAGTCCTTGGCTGACAAAGGATACTAATCCTACTCTTTATTCAGGCAGAGTATATCAGAAACGAAACTTATTCAAGCAGAGTATACCAGAAACGAAACTTAAGCTAGATAATCAATCAGAATGTCAGAACCCAAATAAGGAGAGATAAGGAGCGTTGTCTCTCATGCAAGCAAAGAGGCTTTTGTTTACAAAATGTGTCAGAAGACAGCCTGACAGAATCCAGATGCATTCCCACATGTCCTCCTTTTTCATTTAAATTTGAGAGAGGGACGGCTAATCATACCCCTGCATGTCATCATACTCCATAACTACTCCTCCATATACATCATCACTGTCCTCCTGGACATCGTACCCCTCCTGACTCATGGTACCTTGTTCCGGAGGATGATACCTCATTGAGTACAATTGCCGTCGTGCAAAACTCGATGTCTCCCTTCTACGCAGTGGACATGTGTTACACATAGAAATAAGATTAGGAATACAATTAATGCAAAAACACAAAGGTATCAAGCAGATAATAATAATAAACCCATAAAAGAAAACTTGTCTAAGGACAGACAAATCAGGCAACCAAGAAGCCACCCAATCAAAGAGATTAACATCAGTGCGTACATTGTTAGTAATGCTCTCCTGTAAATTCTGAAGTTCTTTCTCAATAGTATTATTCAGATCCTGGAATTTTACCCAACATCCCTGGTTCCCGACCAGTTTACAAAATCCTCCGGATTTTGCCAACAGGTAATCTATGGCCAGTCTGTAAGGTAAAATAACCCAATGCTGCACATTGATATTGTCCTGGATGGAAATTCGTGGCAACTCCATTAAAAAAGAACCACATGTTAGGATCCTTGATTTGCCATCCATTGCAAATTGAACCACTATCTATAGCAGAATAATCAGGAGTAAACATAGGAAATACATCATATATATCTTCAATAGTAGTGTTAAACAAGGTATAATTAAGCTTATAAGAACTGTTATAACTACCCCATAGCCAAAAATAATCATCACAACCCGTATAATTGCCTACATTCTGCAAAACCCTTTTTGCTTGAGTCCAGTACTTCCATTTACTATTCCAGACTCCAGAACTATGATAGCAGAAACAAAGTCCTTTAGTGTATTTCTTGAATGTCATGCTTCGCCAGCGGGTGTTGTGAAATTGTTCTGGAGGATTGGAGAAGAGTGTAGACCTATCAAGATGTTGCAAATGTCCAATAACCAACTCTGGTGTGTTGAACAATGCCGGAAGAAAGGCCATTTGAGACACTGCCAGTGGATGCTCATAGTATAACGTTGCATTCTTACCATGAACTTCAAACATATAGTTAGCATGACGAATCCAAAAGTTGGGGTTGCCCCCATGAGGCATTGTTCTTACAGCTGGAAGCACAGTAAGAAAGAAAAGAATAAATGTCAGCACATTTAGTTTACTGGTGAACCACCATCCTGGAGCTGAGTAACCTTCTTCTCTCTCCATGGGCGGATTGCTCCAGCAGGAATCCTTCCACTCAGGATCCCCTTGTTGCCAATAAACGACCAATGGCTTAGGAAGACACTCCCCTAAGAAACAGGAGCATGCCCTGTTATTACTAGTACCATGTAACTAAACGTGAAACATGAGTGACATATAACACAAATGCAATATCACAAACCCATTTACATGTGTAGGGTACTCTTCCATGTACTTCTGAAGGTACCTTGAGATATGCAGTTTCATAAGACAATACATAACATAAGCAAAGACAGGTCTGTCTCCTGCAAGAGAATAAGCAAACATTTAAGCATAAACAAAACATGAACATTTCTTTTCTTCCTTACATGAAGGAGGTCTGGTTGCATTTTAGAAGGCATTTCTCACTTCCCCAATTACATGAGTAAGGCATTAAATTTCTTCTTCTCCCACTGGTGTAAGTGAAAGAAGCATTCAATAACTTATAATCAGCATAGCATGGTAACTCAAATACAGTACAAATCTCATTAGCATGAGCAGGTAGACAATTTCTTAAAAAAGCTGTCAGGTTTTATAATGCAAACAAAGCCAATTCTTGTTTACAATCCACACAAACTTTTTTTTTCTTTTTAGTCCCATTAAAATGTCCAAATTAAAAGTCCAAATCTTGATTGAAGCTCTCTGAAACACTATCTTCTCTCCAGCACAGTTCTTGGCATGGCAAGTTGAAATTAAGCCATAAATTAAGTCTCACTGACTTCACAAGACAATCCCACACAACCCCCCTTTTTTCAGCTTTTCAGGCAAACACACATTCCTTCATGCTCCAGCCACACCCATCTGCATTAAGGCAGGCCGAAGAGGTGTGAAGGCACAAAGACTTCTCCAGAAGTTGCAAGTAATTTTCACACAGAAGAAAATCACAGGGAAGTCCAAGTTGCTTTCCCTGCAATCCTGATGCTTGAAACTTGGGACAGCTCACTCTGGATCTCTTTGTTTGAGGGTTGGGCAGTTCAAAATCAGCCAAAAACTCCTTGTATTTTTGCAACAGCCTGTTGTCCATCGAGGAAAGATTCACCCCCCTCTTCCTCTGTATTTCTTTCATTTCCAGCATCTGATTCTCAACCTTATGACAAACTGCATCTGTTAGTTTGTACTTGCACCCCTTTTTGGTCTTGGGTTTTGTGCGTTCCTCCTTTGGGCCATCCTTCCATTTCTGCAGGATCTTCCTGCCCAAACGTGAGGTATCAAATTTACTACTCAGCTTCTCCTGCTTTTGTGATGAGGGTTGATTAACGGGGGGGCTGAGATCCCCTAAGCTGCTCTTTGAAACACACTCCTTGCTTCCTGCCACTCTGCATGCATTAACAGCTTCAATCTGTGATGAGGTCCCCACCATTTGTTCCCCATCAGCCGGCACTAGCTGTTTTTTAGACTCAGCAGGCAGTATTGCAGCAGAGAACAGGTCTTTTGTAGGGCTAAAAGTGCTTGATTGCTGCAAGGCAGGATATAATGTCCCATCTCCATTTCCACCTCCACCCCCATCAGGGGGCTTAAGCTGTTGTTGCTCATATGATGGAGGGGCAGTTGCCATAGCCCCCCCTTTATCTGGAGACAAAAGCTGTGGGAGGGGGCCATCAAGCCTCTGAGAGAATAACATTTTCTTTGGAGTGAGTCTCTGAAGGCAGTCTCTAACTTCCTCCCATGTAAATAATACTGATACAGAAATTCCATTATGCTTCTGCAATGCATTTCCTATTTGATTCCACTGTTGTAAGTCCAGACATTCATCAAATTTAACCCAAGGACTGATTTTTTCTATATAGCTTTAACTAGCTTTTGTATCTTCTTCTCATCAGCCTTTCGCCCATTGTTAATCAAAAGATCTGAGATATCTTTACAAAGTTCATGCATTTGCGAAGCAAGCACACATCCCATTTTCACTCACCTAGTTGTAATTCTCAAGCGCTCGATTTATGACCTTCCCGGTCGGGTGAATGAGACCTTGTCCCGGTCGATTATGAGGTGCTAATTGCTGATTGCTGCTTCAAAGCATTCCTTTGAATTTCATTCAATCGCCTCACCACGGAGCACCACTTGTTGGGATCTGATTCATGTAAAGATAATCAATCAGCCAGCCTCATTAGCAGCAGTTTATATCCTCAGATCTTTTAAGATAGAAACTTAAGAGTCCACGAAGTCCAGCTTCATTAGGCTCAGAGTAAGGAAAGGAACAGAGAGAGTCAGAGAAAACACGACTCCAGTCCTTGGCTGACAAAGGATACTAATCCTACTCTTTATTCAGGCAGAGTATATCAGAAACGAAACTTATTCAAGCAGAGTATACCAGAAACGAAACTTAAGCTAGATAATCAATCAGAACGTCAGAACCCAAATAAGGAGAGATAAGGAGCGTTGTCTCTCATGCAAGCAAAGAGGCTTTTGTTTACAAAATGTGTCAGAAGACAGCCTGACAGAATCCAGATGCATTCCCACACATTTCCATGGTCATGTGGCAGACATGACTAGATGTCAAAGCATACAGAATGCTGTTACCTTTCCTGCCGAAGAGAGTACATATTTATCTACTTGCAATTTCTTGCTGTCAAAGTGCTAGATTGGCAGGACCTGAGACAGACAATGGGAGCTAATTAGTCCTGCAACACTCAAATCTCGAACTGCTAACCTGCCAACCTTTCAGTCATCAACTACAGTGTCTTAACCACTAAGCCCCCATGACCCCATAGGTCAGCTCATAAAGGGTACGCCTCTCCCCAAAACACAACAGACTAATACCTGGACATCCCCTGTTCTCCCCAACACACACACACACACACACCTTTTTAAATAAAAGGTCCCTATTTTGTGGTACTGTGGTTAAGCTGCAGCCACAATCTGAGTTCAATCCTGATGGGCTCAGGGTTTACTTAGCCTTCCATCTTTTCAAGATCAGTAAAATGAACACCCAGCTTGACAAGAAGGAAAAAATGCTAATTACCTTATGAAGTACCCAGAGGATGTAATAAGCGCTATTGAGCAATATTTAAGTACATTTGCTAGTGCTCTTCTCATTTTTTGATACCAAGACCTATTATGGGAAGCAAGATGAAATCTGTTTTCATTTCCACGAGTTTTTCCTGTTATTGCAACAGCAAACCTCATCTAGATGCTGATAAGCAATCAAACTACATTAAATAAAGCTGATCCAGATGGCATAATCTAGTTGTCACAGAAAGCAATCACATTGCACCTCCATAACTACTGAACACCCTCCATGTACTTACTCCTTGAAAAATCTGCAGTGTAATGATGCCAAATTGCTACGCAGTCTTTAAATTCTCCTTCGTGCCGGGCTGCTGGGCTGTTCTGAACAAGACTCTTTGTGCCTCAGTTTCTCCATCTGTAAAACAGAAGCAGTAGCAACATGGGTAATTTGCAGACTTTATGTCTTAAGATGCTAGAACAAGTTGAGGTTGCCTCTGAATTATCTGAAACAGAAGACATGTTCACATACTCATTTGGCTATTGCAGGCGCAAAGCATTTTGGCAAAGTTTATGCATTAAAGTGAAAGCCAGGAAGATTTATTTATTTATTTATTTATTATTTATTTATTAGTCATATTTATATATGCCGCCCACTCAGGCCGAACCCGACTCAGGGTGGCATTACAACAAGTTTTAAAAACACATAAAAACACTTTAAAAGACCCATATCCCACCCACTTTAAAAGACCCATATCCCACCCACCCATCCCACCGACTATAAAAAAGAAGAGAGAGTTCTTAGTTGTTTACATAAGCCAGCAGGCGGGGACTGTGTTCCCATTCAGGCCCCCCCACACCTGCCCTGCCAGCCAGGTCTTCAATCCTTTCCTGAAGGGCAGCAATTCTCTTTGAAGTCTTAGATCTGCTGGCAGGAGGTTCCAGAGAGTTGGTGCGGACACGGAGAAGGCCCTCCTTCGGGTGCTGGACAGATGTGCACCCCTAACTGATGGCACCATTAGAGAGCCCCTCCGGTCCGCTCTGGATGGACGGGCAGACACTCTTGGGACGATGCGGTCTCTAAGGTATCTTGGCCCACTGCCATATAGGGCTTTAAAGGTCAAAACCAGCTCCTTGAATTGCACTCGGAGACAAACTGGTAACCTGTGCAGCTCCCGAAGTAGCGGTGAGGCATGGGCATATCGCCCACATCCCATCACCACCCGGGCTGCCGCATTCTGGACCAGCTGCAGCCTCCGAATGGTCGTCAAGGGCAGCCCCATGTAGAGCGCATTACAATAATCTACTTGGGAAGTGACCAGAGCATGGGTGACCATAAGCAAGGAGCCCCGGTCCAGGAGCGTGCGCAACTGGCGAATCACCCGAAATTGGACAAAAGCCCTCCTGGCCACAGCCGCTACCTGTTCTTCTAGCAGCAGCCGCGAGTCCAGAAGGACCCTCAAGTTGCGCACTGGGTCTGTCTGGGGCAAAACAGCCCCATCCAGTACCAAAGATGGTAACTCCCGGGATAACACGGGGCCCCTTATCCACAGCCACTCTGTCTTGCTGGGATTCAGCCGAAGCCCATTGGCCCCCATCCCAATGGCCTCCAGGCATCCGGATAGGATTTCAACAGCATCACTGGGGTCCCCACGGGCCGAGATGTACAACTAAGTGTCATCCGCGTACTGATGGTACCGCACCCCGTGGGAACGAATGATCTCACCCAGTGGCTTCATGTAGATGTTAAATAGGAGAGGAGAGAGCACCGAACCCTGAGGCACCCCATACTTGAGAAGCCTAGGGCTGGACCTCTCACTCTCTAACCACACCGACTGGGTACGGCCCTCCAGAAAAGAGGAAAACCAGGACAACACGGTGCCCTGGATCCCCAGTCCTTTGAGCCGTTCCACAAATCACAAACCCATAACTACAAGCCCCAGATTCCTGCGCGACATGAGCGCGCAGAACGCTGAGGAAGCCGGCACCCGAAAAATAAAAAAAACAACTCACCGCCTCACAGCCACGCAAGCACCAACTGCCCTTCTTTCCCTCACCAACGGCACCTGAAGGTCCCAACTGGAGTTTCCCCTTTAATATCAGTAGGTGGGGGGTTGCAAACCCTGAGGCACCCCATACTTGAGAAGCCTAGGGCTGGACCTCTCACTCTCTAACCACACCGACTGGGTACGGCCCTCCAGAAAAGAGGAAAACCAGGACAACACGGTGCCCTGGATCCCCAGTCCTTTGAGCCGTTCCAGAAGGTTACTGTGGTCGGCGGTATCGAAGGCCGCTGAGAGGTCAAGAAGAGCAAGGACAGATGGATAACCCCTGTCCCGCTCCCGCCAGAGATCATCCATCAGTGCGACCAATGCCATCTCCGTACCATACCCGGGCCTGAATCCTGATTGAAAAGGGTCTAGATAATCCGCTTCCTCCAGGACACTCTGCAGCTGGCGCGCCAACGCCTTCTCCAAAACCTTACCCAGAAAGGGCAGGTTGGAAACCAGCCTGTAGTTGTTAAGGACAGCTGGGTCAAGGGATATTTTCTTCAGGAGGGGGCGCACCAAAGCATGTTTTAGCGGTGCAGGAAATACCCCCTCCCGTAATGATGCATTTATTATCGCCCCGACCCAGCCACCTGTCACCACCTTGGAGGCTTTCACCAACCAGGTGGGACAGGGGTCCAAAGGACACGTAGTGGCACGCACAGCTGCAAGGAGCCTGTCCACTTCATCAGGGACAACAGGATCAAACCGATCCCAGATCGTACAGCAAGACTGTGCTCCGGTGCCCCCCCCCCCGACCCTCCCCATCCACGCCGGGATTCAACCCTGAACGAATCCGATCAATTTTCTTCACCAGATGGTCAGAAAAGTCCTGAGCCGAACCCTGCCAACCAGGCACCGATCTCCCCCTACTGAGAAGGGACCTGGTTACCCGGAACAGGGCGGCTGGGCGGTTATCAGCGGAGGCAATAAGGGTGGTGAAGTATTGCCGCCTCACCACCCCCATTCCACTAGGTAGGCCCTAATAGCAAAGATGTGCAAAGTTAAAAAGAAAGTCATATTTGTCATCTATAATTTACCCATTTAGTAGCTGTAAGGATCCTAGCCACTGTCAAAAAGCTCCAAATAGCATACATCAATGCTAGGGTGGATAAAAACTTTAGGTAAAGGTCGCCGTTGCTAGAAAGCCAGTCATATCTGACTCTAGGGTGCAGTGCTCATCTCCATTTACAGCCAAAGAGCCAGTGCTGTCTGTGTTTGCAGACGTTTTCATGGTCATGTGGCAGACATGAATAGAGCCCAGCAAGTCACATGGCCAGATTTGGCCACACCCACAGATTTGGCTACACCCACGGAGGGGTGTGCCCAAAATTTCCCTTATTTTTAAATCACAAACTTGCTTGCTCAAAAGCCAATTGTACCCAACTCAAGGGTTCAATGTTCATCTCCGTTTATAGCCAAAGAGCCAGCACTGTCTGCATCTGCAGATGCTACCATGGTTATGTGGTAGGCATGACTAGATGCCAGAGTGCACAGAACACTGTTACCTTTATTTTACCACCAAAAAACTCACAAACCTAAACTGTCCTTCAACCTTGCATGGATCTTCATCAGGATGAAGATCAGAGAGCTGGGTATAGTGCAGAAGAAAAGTGAACATTTCAAAAAAATAAATCATGGTCAGACATTCAGTCTTCTCTCTGTTTACAATCAAGTTTTTTGTTTTGCCTTGGATAAAATACTTTTGAAGGGCTCTAATTCCTGGAATCTTTCATTGTGCTGGCCTGGGGGAGGCTGGAGTTTAACTTACAGTCTAAAAAAGGGATTTATCTTACTAAAAACATTTCTTAAGTTTTGCATTATTTGGAATTTATTGATAGTTGGTAGGATCCTATGATAGCTAGTGTGGTAAAGTACATAAAGTGGAACCCAAGTGACCTGGATTTGAATCCCAGTTTGGCCATAGAAATTCACTGGGTAGTGGCATCTTAACCTATAAAACCAAGGGTTAACCGTTGGAACTTGCTATAGGTTCCTAAGCCTTGCCCTAATGACCCGCACCCAACATTCATGCACATGGCCGAACTGGGTCCGCAGGTCAACGAAGGATTGAGAAAACCGGCAGTGGGGCAACAGCCCCATAAATGCGAAAAAAGGGAAACAACTTCATTTCCCAATGTTCTTTGCGCCGCACCGCTCCACAGCCAATCAGGCTGAGAGGCGCGACCACAAAGAACATTGAGAAATGTGCTGCGGCCAATCAAAATCAAGCTCAGAAAAAAAACCGCACCACAACCACAAATCACAAACCCATAACTACAAGCCCCAGATTCCTGCGCGACATGAGCGCGCAGAACGCTGAGGAAGCCGGCACCCGAAAAATAAAAAAAACAACTCACCGCCTCACAGCCACGCAAGCACCAACTGCCCTTCTTTCCCTCACCAACGGCACCTGAAGGTCCCAACTGGAGTTTCCCCTTTAATATCAGTAGGTGGGGGGTTGCGATCCCCCTCTCCGCTGGCTACCCTAGGGTTGGGAGGTTTGTGGGGACAAAAGGGGTATGTCCCCCCAACCCTTCTGGACCCAGGATACCAGGGAAAGGGCTTCAATTCCCCCACTCCTAAAAAAACCTCCATCTTTAAAGAGAAGAAACCAAGCGGTTTCTTCTCTTTAAAAACAGAGGTTTTCTTATTTGGAGGGGGTGGAATCGATCCCCTCTCCCTGGTCTCCTGGGTCCAGAAGGGTTGGGGGGAACATACCCCTTTTTGTCCCCCCAAACCTCCCAACCCCAAGGGAGCCAGCGGAGAGGGGGATCGCAACCCTCCACCCACTGATATTAAAGGGGAAACCCCAATCTACTTTCACGACTCCACACAATCAAAGCACCATAACACAATAAAGCCCCCCTCCCCACCACCTAGCCCACCCTTCCTAACCCCCACCCACCACGCCCCCCCACCCCACCACCTAGCCCACCCTTCCTAACCCCCACCGACCACGCCCCCTCCCCACCACCTAGCCCACCCTTCCTAACCCCCAACGGCCATGCCCCCCTCCCCACCACCTAGCCCACCCTTCCTAACCCCCAACGACCACGCCCCCTACCCACCACCAAATAAATACTTTTTTACTAAATTACTAAAAACACAGTCAAAAACATCCAAAAATACACAAAAACAAACAAAAACAACACAAAAAACAATACAAAGTAAACAACAACACAATCCAAAACAAACAGACAAAAAATACAAATTCCAACCCACCCACCCACCCACACAAAGGAAAGAAAACAAGCAAACTTACCAAAAGATGTCCTACTTCAACGAGGACCGGAAAATAAATGAATAAAGAAAGAGACTACTTACCAGAAGAAGCTCCACCCAGAGGCCAGGAGAGAAAAAACAGTCAAAATACAATTACCCCTACCAGCACCACCTGCTGGCCACAATAGTAAAAACAATTCAAAAACACACAACAGCCACAAGAGTAAAAACAAATCAAAAACATAACACAAATTCACAATTTTACACAAAAGGTTACACCAATAAAAACAAGTCAAAAAAATTACACTAAAACACACTTTAACACAAATCACAAACATATGTCAATAAAATATAATAGAAACTTTTAAAAATTCTGTGTTGAGTTTTAACTCACATTAAAACACAAAACATCTAAACACATTTTAAAAACATTGAATGTAAAAAACATTTACTTTTACATTATTAAAATTATTACCTACGGTACAACTAATTTAAAAAAATCAAAAAACTAAAACATTATTCGCTTACATAAAGCAATTTGAAAAAATTATATCATACTCTGTTCTTTTATTAATCCTCAAAAAAAACCAAAAAGGAAGAAGATCACAGTTAATAACTGTACATAAATAAACATTTTAAAAATTAAAATTACAGACTAAGCAATTTTTTTAAAAACATCAACACAATTTAACCTTCCAACACAATTTAAATCAGCCCGGCAACACCGGGCAACCTCTGCTAGTTCCTTATATATTTCACATCCTATCAGGGTTCCCCTAAGTCAGATGTAACTTGGCAACACATAATACATACACACAATCCTTATAGATAGATAAATCTTTATTGTCATTGTCCTGTACAGAACAACGAGATTGAGGGGAAAAACACTTAACAACCCAACAAAACCTAAACAAAATACAACTATACAAAATTATCAACATACTCCCACCCCACATATACACATTTAACCCCTAAAAGCTCTAAAACTCTAAAAACCCTAAAAACTCTAAAAACTATATACAGAAGCTCCCTCATAGATTGCATTGCACTGTATTCAAAGCCAGAACTGCTTTTGGGTAGCAACTATTTCTCAAGCGGCTGGTCCTGGTCTTTATGACCCTATACCTTTTTCTAGAAGGCAAAAGCTGAAAGAGATTATTTCCGGGGTGCGTACTATCTTGCACAATCTCTACAGCTTTCTTATAACACCTGGTGGCATAGATTTGATCTAGAGTGGGAAGAGTACGCCCGATTATCCCCTCTGCAGTCTTTATGACCCTGGACTCAGTCAGTTATTATAACTAGTAAATGGTAAAGCATTGGACCTCCTGAAATAAATGAGTGGCTAATTTTTAAGAAATGAAAAAATATAGAATTAATGACAGACAGACAGACAGATAACTTCAAAGAAGGTAGTTGGAGGAGGTGAGAAGTATTTATAGACCTTTCACCATTGGGACTAAATATTGCAAGTCCCTGATCAAGCAGATTCACTGAGTGAATTACTGAACTGTAAGTTATTCTAGGTCTGCTCTAAGTAAGACTTCCAATAGGACTAGGTATCTATATCAAACGCATGCAGCCCAAATATAATAATGGCCATAAGTAACCTGTGTCAAGAATGATATTGTTGATGTTTATAGCAGTTGAGTTGTATTTTTTTACATGGTTTCAGAAGGTCTTTGGACATTTTTATGATACTGCTACTCCTACTGTTTTTGTTTATAGGCAAAGATAATGACATAAATGGTCTATTAGTAGCTACAAAATAGCCTAGGATGATTTTGTTGTGTCCACAATGTACTGTTTGTTACATGCTGTCATGTCTTCTCCAACCCATTGCAACCTTATGAATGAAAGATCTTCAATGTCTTGCCATTAATAGCCCTGCTCAGATCTTGTAAACTCAACCCTGTTGCTTCCCTCACTGAATCAATCCAACTCATCTCTGGCCTTCCTCTTTTACTGCTACCTTTCCCAGCATCATTTTCTGGTTTTCCAGAGTGTCTTGCTTTCTCATGATGAGCCGAAAGCATGTAAGTTTCAGCTTTGTCATTTTTGCCTCCAGAGATAGTCCAGGCTTGATTTTCTCTAGGACCCACTTGTTGTCTTTCTGGTACCAATGTACTAATCGTCAGTTATTGAAAACCCACTTCTGCTGAGAGCTGTGTTTTGAGTACCTCAGGAATCCCCTTCCAGCTCTACATGATTCTATGATTTTAATCTTCCTAAATAAATTTACTCTGCCTCCATAGCAGAAGAATACCAGGGAGAGGGTTAGCCTACCTTTGAAAGGAAACCCATAGCTTGGGAAAAACCATCAAGAAGGCTCACTGATCATGGGGATCAAATTTAAGATATGTTGAGTAAAATCCAAAACATAAAAACAAGAACAGGTTCTAGCAGGCACAAAACAATAAAGGAATGCAGCTAAAATAACATGCCTCCCTTTGATATGGGTGTTCCTCAAATGCCTCCTGAACCGTTTATACTTAAGTATGATATGTGGATCACCTTATGAAACACTGATTCAGCATAATGCATCCCAGCCAAGTTCACATCCCCTCAACTGAGATAATCAGAAGTTACTCTGGGTTGAAAGGGTTTTTGCTGGAGAAACTCCGCTCCGGGGACACCTGAATAAGGCTCCTTTCATGGCCCCAAGATCTGTCATGCAGCAACTTGGGTTTCAAACCCCAACCTTACAGTCTTCAAGCTCAGTGTCTTACCCACTAAGCTCTTTTATTAAGGGGTTGCAGTGGCTTAGTAGTTAAGATGCTGAACTTGATGACTAGAATGTCGGCAGGTCAGAAGTTCGAGACCTGAGTGCTGCATGAGTGAGCTTTGGAGTAAGCTTCTGTCTCTATCCCAGCTCCTGCCAACCTAGCAGTTTGAAAGCAAGAAGGTAAACAGCGTTCCACGCACTCTGGTGTCTAGTCATGCGTGCCACATGGCCACAGAAACGTCTGCAGGCACAGATAGCACTGGCTCTTTAGTTATAAACAAAGATGAGTGCTGAACCCTAGAATTGGATATGACTGGCTTTCGAGCAAGGACGACCTCTACCTTTACCTTTGCTATTTTATTGGTCGCAGATTTAACAGATGCCTGCCTTCTGTTGAAGGCAACAACATTGGGAAGTGAAACAGGTTGACAGTTTGAGACTGACCCAAGGTTGCCGAATGCCTTTCACAATCAGTTAGCAATTTGAACCCAGATCCCTGGAGTACCTCTACATCCCTGGAGTACCTCATACTGGCTCTCCCATGGCAAGTCTGAACAACTCTTTGCCGCAGCTGATGCCATTCTTATATACGCGGCAAAATTTGCCGATATTAGGAAAAACCAGAGATGGAGAAAGTTATATTTTTATGATTACAGTACAACATCAGAATCCCCTAAGTGGCATGATCGGTGCTGGGGGATTCTGGGAATGGTGGATCAAAAAAAGTAACTTTGCCTTGCTCTTCCTGCTTTCCAGGCTGTGGATAGTAATGCCTTTCTCTTCAGCCCAACTTGGTAGCTCCTACTGTGGAACTTGGCACGTGGTGGTCCATGGGGTCGCAAAGGGTCGGACTCGACTGTGTGACTGAACAACAACTGTGTGCTAACAAAAAGAAATACAAACACTGACTAAAAACACCATAAACCTAGACAACACCTTTACCGGAAAGAAGCAAATAAGATGATTTTTCAAGTTCTCCAGGGGCAACCTTGCCTTCTGTCTGCAATGGAGAGCGAGGGACCGCTAATGGTTACTCTTTTTCCACCTCTGCTTCACATGGAATCTAAACTCCATTTTGGTTTGTTGGGTTTCAGGAACCAAAGGCCTCAAACCTACACCAGTTGAGAAAATATCCTCTTGTTGGTATCACTCCACCTAAGATAAGTAGAGAAGTAGCAGAGGACGCTGAGAGAACTAAACAACAAAATTACCCTCAACATCCTTTTAACAGATATGAGCCTCAAGTCCACCGGTTCAGATCTAGGAAGAGCGTTATGGCAAGAACAAAGGTTCTTGAAGGTATGCAAGAGCAAAACCAAATTAGAAGATGGAGGAAGGAGATCACTAGGCAAGGAACAATATTAAAGGAGGATATATCTGAGGAACCTCCTCTACATCACTTGGAGGACTCTGAATAAGCTGAAGGTTGGAACACCTAAATACATGACCTAACATGTTCAAGTGGGGACTACTGGTGGACAACAACATGCGGTGTAAATGTGGAGTGATTCAGAATCCGGCTCATTTACTGGTCTACCGATTACTGCCAGAAGCATGCACTGATGAGGGCTTAAGTTTGGCATGATAAAGACAAGAAAGTGGCTTCATTTTGGCAGCCCAGGATTTGATCAGGACACAAAAGAAGAAGGAACCAAGAGTAGCACAGCTAACCCAACCTCTGAAATATTGGCCATCATCTCAGGTGCTGATCCATCTTTGCTGATGAAGAGTTTTGGTAAACTTGAAACTGCACCTCATCTGCAATTTTTGGCAATCCAGTATTGGCACCGACCTTTAGCAACAAAAGGAAAGTTCTCACTAACCAGCAATGTTAAACCTATTCTTAAGGAAGACAGAGTACTGGTGACCTCTAACAACCTTTGCAAACCATAGGGCTCTTTCTCCACAAAAGACATCCCGGCTAAAACAGCAGGTAGGCTTCATGCTGTCTGTTTGGGTCTACCTGATAACAAGGATTTAACCTTCAGAGATTAAGCCCTTAAGTGTGGGAAGTACAAATGGCATTACTTACATGGTCTCTCCTGCAGGCAAAAGAAAAAGAAAGGTGGATGGATGGAGATAACCAAATTGCACAAGCAGTCACTGCCAAAGACAAATGGGTAGAAAAGCATTGCTTCAGGGGCAAAAGCATTTAAGGAAAGAACATGAGACAGAGGCTGCTTTGTAAGAAGTGGCACTGAAATGGAAAACACATTTCGAAAAAACTTAATAGTAATCAAGGTTGGTGGGTTTCCTTATTAGCAGTCTCAGCATTGTAAAACATTGTAAAAACTATAGGTAAAGGTCGCCCTTGCTCGAAAACCAGTCATATCCAACTCTAGGGTTCAGTGCTCATCTCCGTTTATAGCAAAGAGACAGTGCTGTTTGAGTCTGCAGATGTTTCCGTGGACATGTGGCAGGCATGATTAAACACCGGATTGCACGGAACAATGTTTACCTTCCCCACCAAAGTGGCACCTATTTATCTACTCGCAATTTCTTGCTTTCAAACTGCTAGGTTGGCAGGAGCTGGGATAGAGACAGAAGCTCACTCCATCATGCAGTCCTCGGGTCTCGAACTGCTGACCTGCCAACCTTCCAGTCATCAACTTCAGCGTCTTAACCATTAAGCCACACACAGCAGTTTAAACTCTAGTTAGATCCAAGAAGATATGTATCATTTTTCATTCTAATAGATCCCTGAAGAAACTTATGTGAAAAAACAGAAATTATCCGAAAAGGTTTTGGATTATAGATATGGATTATAGATATTTACACAAGAATCTTTGATACATGTTGGAATCTTACCACTTTTTATTTGGAGCAGTTTTTTACTCTATCAATTGCACTACATTTTGTACATGAATTAATGTTGTTCTTTTTTGAATCTCCATGAACATGAATCAATGAATATTTTGTTGGATTTTTTGTATAGAGACTTTGAAATTCACTTGAACAGTTGCCACATATATCTTCTTGGATTTATCTCACCGTTCTGCCCTCTTTTTGCTTGCATTATTTCCCTGGTCATGACGACCAGTGATAACAGCTTTGGTTTCACTAAAGAAGACAGTGAACAGATATTGGGCTCCACCCAACATTTTAGAAAAGAACAAAACGTCAAGATAATGATTACAACACTTGGGAATTTTTGGAAAAGAAGATCCACTACAGCCTACACGCCTCATTTTTAGCAGAATATTATAAGCTTTCCAAAATACCCCATGGGTTACGTGTCCAGAAGGGTCCCACTCTGTTTAACACCGATAAGGATTTCTGTGACAAGTGGACTGCAATACTTGACAGGTGTTCCTATGACCTAATGCTTCTAATAATACAACAAGCAAATAAACAGGTAGAGAGTCTAGACAGTGACATCCGAAACATGAAAATGAATCTACAGCGCAACACTCTAGAACCTACATTCAAATCTAGACTGGAGGATCTTCAACTCAAATTGGATACATTTAGAGAGTCACTTATCCAAATTAAGGATAAAAAACTAGACCGGGACCTTTGTGATTATTCCAACGCTAAAGTTTATAATTGGCAATACTGCCCAAACAGTACCAATAAAAAGAAGGTTAATTGGAGCAACCCATTATCCACATCAGAAGGGGAAACATCGGGTACAGAGGGACCGTCAACTTCCAATGATGAAGGAACTTCCAAATCTTATGAACTGAGGAGACCAAGGGACAACCGACCACTACAGGGTACTAATCAACCTTCGTCTTTTTTAGGACACGGCAAAACATGCACGAAAAGGAAAATATATTTTTTAACTTTTCCTCAAGGATCATCACCTACAATGAGACACACTTACTGCAATTAGGGTTTTGTTTTGTTCCTACCCCTCATTACAAATCTTTCGCAACTCGAATAGACCTTTTCAAGCTCTTCCGTCTTCTAAAATTGAACACTTATTTCAAGGATATGGACTCTGATACACAAGAACATTTCAAGGTAAGATCTACTTTTTGTCCTCCTATTGAATGTCCAGATGTTGATGTGTTCAAACATGTAGTGTTACAGAATGTTGAGAAGTTAGAACAACCGTGGCTATAGAACTCGCTATAACTTAACAAAAGTTGACATGCAAACTTTGTATGACTTGGCTAACGATAACACAATCATTATTAAGGCTGCTGACAAAGGCGGAGGAATGGTGTTACAAGATATGGACATGTATGCTGTAGAAGCTTACAGACAGTTAAATGATGAATCATGTTATAAAAAATTGACTGTGATCCCATGCCACATATTCAGAACATTATCAAGACGGTTTTGTTAGAGGGGGCAGCACTCCATTACATTTCCAATAAATTGTACAACTATCTGTTTAATAAATTTCCCCATATACCACTTTTTCACACCTGGCCAAAAATACATAAACCTAGATGCCCTGATGGACTAATTCAAGGCAGGCCAATTATATCCAGAATAAATTCGATTCTTGGACCGATAGCTAAATTTTTGGATTTCCATATTAACAAATTTAGCAGAGAGACACCATCGTACCTTAGGGACACCACTCATTTCATTTCTGAAATAGAAGGAATTTTAGTACCGCATCATCATGACACTGGATATACAGGCCCTATATACTAGCATTCCACTGGATTCCACAAGGATAGTGGGTAGAACAGGCACTTACATCCAGAACTGACCCAACCCCACCCACACACTTTTTGATGGATTTGTTAGATATCATTTTTGAACACAATTTTTTCAGGTTTGGTGGTAATTTTTATTTGCAGACACAAGGGTTCGCTATGGGGTCTCCCACAGCTCCATCTGTCGCCAATATTTTTCTGATTTATTTTGAGAAGAGTTTCATTTATGATGCCATTAACAATCATTTTTTAAAACACATTATTATTTATAAACGATTCACAGATTATTTATTTTTTGTGTTTGATTCACCTCAGATAGCTCTACAATTTTCAGACTGGATCAACACCTTACATTCTAATTTAAAGTTTACGCATAGTGTCAGCTCCACCTCCTTACCATTCTTGGATGTCACAGTTTACAATAATCAATATAATAAATTAGCTGTCAAATTATACAGGAAACAAACAGACAGAAATTCATATCTAGCCTACACCTCTCATCATTCGTATCAACTTAAAAACAATATACCATTTGGATTATTCTCCAGGGCTAAGAGGAATTCTTCACATGAGAGTGATTTTGTTAATTCTTCCCATATGATGAAAGAGTTTTTAAAGGATAGAGGCTATCCAGAGCAGGTCGTACATTGTTCATTAGACAAAGTAAGACTCTCTTCTCAGGTAAATTTACTTGTGAGCAAACCAAAAACCCATGTGACTAGACTCAGTTTATCTTTAGAATTCTCTCCTTTGGCAAGACAAATTAAAAACATCATATACAAACAATGGAATATAGTCTAACACCTACCTGGTTGTAGTTATAGAACTTTTGTGGGTCTTAGAAAGACTAAATCTGTTGCCAATATTTTATCAAGCTCAGATCATGAATGTCATCAGGATAGGCTGTCTCATATCACCTCGGGACATTATAGATGTGGCAGCGGTGCACAGTGCAAATTCGCATGGGTTACGGATCTTGTTTCTATCCTGAACAGGTCCTATACTCACCATCTTCATGGTGTGACTAATTGCAATTCTAAAGATTGCATATATTTGATCTTGTGTAGTTGTAACAAAGCCTATATCGGCATGACATGAAGATTTATCAAAACGCGGATAGGAGAGCACCGCACTAAAATCAGATCTCTTAATACGCAAGCTCCACTTACAACACACTTTATTGAGGCTCAACATACCGAAAACGATCTAAAATTTGTTGTCCTAGAAACTGTCCATCCCGCTAAGTATTCCAGGATAGATGTCGAGAGGAAATTACTACAGCGGGAAGCATTTTTCATGCACAGATTTGACACAATACACCCACGAGGGCTTAATATGGAGGCTGATTTATCATGTTTCCTTTAAGGAATTTATTCGGGTGAGGCTCCTTTGGCGTTTTCATTGACGTCCATGAGCACGAAAGAGGGATGCATAGAGGCTCATGACGCAAAATTACATTTGAAAACTTGAAAATTACGCTTGAAAATTATAATTGAATTTCACTTCATTAACAGGTACCCAATGTGTTTCTTGTTAAATCACGCTGTAGTTGTCTACAATTGTATTGTATATTTTACTATTTTATGTATCATTTTTTCTTTCTAATAGATCCCTGAAGAAACTTACGTGAAAAAACAGAAATTATCCGGAAGGGTTATAGATATGGATTATATAATATTTACACAAGAATCTTTGATACATATTGGAATCTTACCACTTTTTATTTGGAGCAGTTTTTTACTCTATGAATTGCACTACGTTTTGTACATGAATTAATGTTGTTCTTTTTTGAGTCTCCATGAACATGAATCAATGAACATTTTGTTGGGTTTTTTGAATAAATAGAGACTTTGAAATTTACTTGAATGGTTGCCACATATATCTTCTTGGATTTATCTCACCGTTCTGACCTCTTTTTGCTTGCATAAACTCTAGTTAGAACCTACACAAAGAGGGCAAATTTTTTTAAAAAAAAATTGAGCTGGGAAATGTATTCTATCAGTAATATGTCTGATTTAAATAAAAGGGGGAAACACTTGTCAAGAAATAACTGCTTGAGACATCAAAACATGCCTGATTCAAGCTCTAAAAATAAATAAATGTCACTCCTAATTTGCGTGTGTGGGCTAAATATTTGGTCTACACGGTTCCCACACCTGAAAGACTAAGAACTACAGTTTGCAAGGATTAGTAAAGGTAAAGGTCACTCTTGCTCAAAAGCTAGTCATATCTGACTCTAGGGTTCAGTGCTCATCTGTTGACAGCCAACAAGCCAGCACTGTCTGCGTCTGCAGACGTTTCCATGGACATGTGGCAGGCATGCCTAGACACCAGAGTGCATGGAACGCTGTTTACCTTCCCACCGAAGTTGTTCCTATTTATCTACTTACAATTTCTTGCTTTAGAACAGCTAAGTTAGAAGGAGCTGGGACAGAGACGAGAACTCAATTCACCATGCAGTACTCGAGTCTCGAACTGCTGACCTGCCGACCTTCCAGTTGTCAAGTTCAGTGTCTTAAACACTAAGCCACCGCAGTTACTTGCAAGGATTACATATATTCAAAAAAAACACCCTAATTTTATAAGAAACCATTCTCCATGCAAACAACAGATTTGCACCAGATATGCTGCCTGGTTTTTTTTTAAGATAGAAATAAATTGAGGGATGTGTGTCATACTTTATGACAAGGAAGCAGGCTAGGATCCTGTTTGAGCCAACAAAGCAGCTGGGTTGGCAATTTTTTCCTGTTTGTTCACCTGTTCAAGAAGATGGTAGTGGATAGAATGACAGCAAGTGCATTCATACATATGAGCACCTTGCTCATCCGGCCAACACTCCCCTTTGCTCTCGTCATGAAGGAAGAAATGTCAAGAAGCAATGTTTAATAAAAACTATATCTTCCTTCTTTCCTGGTGACGCAAATAAGGTTAAACCATAAGGCGTTCAGAGTATGTGTGTACAATATCTTAATGCAGGCACTTCCCATTAAACTGGGTCAAGCCCCTGGCCAATTTAGACCAATATGAGAGCTGATGGACTACAATAGCTGCAGCTTCTTCTTATACAAGTGCCGTATCCAATTCCGAATATTGGCTGTCATCATAGAGATCAGCCATGAAGATTGTCCTGGGAACAATATAATGCAGTAGTCTTCCATTTGTCTTCCACATCGCAACGTGACACCCATACCACTGATCCAGTTCTGCAAGTCACTTTCTGGTCCTGAGACCTTTTCACACGCAAAGTCTTCCTCAGCCCCAGGCCAGTATTGATGAAGCTGCTGCTGCCTTCCATCTAGATGGATCCAAGTGGGATTTAATCCTCTTGGGGACCAACACCCTTCCCTGTGTAGTTCACCACCCAAGGCCATTAGTCCTCAGGGTTGTCAGGTTAGTTAACCTCCAAATGACGATTGATGTTGAGTCGCTGGTAGCATGGGCTACTCTATTACCATAGCAGGATACCATGGCAAGACTGTAACCTGCAGCTACCATGGCAGAATAGCTAAGGACCTCAAGGAGCCGTAGTCCAAAAAGTCATTTTGTCAATTTCTAGTATCAGTATTTCTAGGCTTTGTCCAGGAGGGATCAACATGAAAGAAGAAGAATCTCCAATATCAGAGGCACATGTTTTTCTTACCAGTGGCACCAAAGGCCTTGGAATTCTAGACCCAGTGAGGAGTGACTTTCTGAATTTGACAGTAAAATGCTGCATGCCCTGTTTTCAGAGCTATGATAATAAGAACATAAGAACAGCCTTACTGGAACAGACCACAGCCCATCCAGTCCAGCATTCTGTCTCACACAGTGGCTCACCATTTGCTTCAGGGTATTCCCAAGCAGATGCCTTCACCTGCTTAGGATTCCATGGAAATGGCATTGAGAGATATCCTGCCAATCTCTCCAACCCCGAGGTTATCCTTAGGTATCCATAATTATAGCCATTGATACTCTTGTCCTCCATGAACTTGTCTAATCCTTTCTTAAAGCTGTCAAGATTGACAGCTGCCATAACTTCTTCTGGCAGGGAGTTCCATAGACCAGTGATCCTCTGGGTGAAAAAGTACTTTCTCTTATTTGTTTGAGAACTAGTACCCAAAGGTTTCATGGAGTGCCCCTTAGTTCTATTGTTGTGCGATAGGGAAAACAGTTTTTCCTTATCTATTTTGTCCACACCGTGTATGATTTTATAAACTTCAATCAGGTCACCTCTTAGACACCATCGTTCAAGCATGAAGAGGCCCAACCGTTGCAGCCTCAGATGGTAAGGAAGGTGTTCCAGTCCCCTAACCATTCTGGTTGCCCTCCTCTGCACTTTTTCCAGCTCCATAATATCCTTCTGAAGGTATGGCGACCAGGACTGTACACAGTATTCCAGATGGGGCCTCACCATAGATTTATAAAGAGGCAAAATGACACTTGCTGACTTGTTTTCTATACCCTTCCTAAGGATCCCTAGCATTGAGTTTGTTTTTTTCACTGCTGAGGCACACTGGGTTGACACCTTCATTGAGCTGTCCAATAGGACACCAAGGTCCCTTTCCTGGTTTGTCGCAGAGAGTTCAGACCCCATTAGTTTATAAATGTAATTGGGGGTTTTTTACCCCAGCGTGCATCACTCTGCACTTACTAGTGCTGAAGCTTATTTGCCACTGTTTTGCCCACTCCCCCAGTGTCAAGAGATCCTTCTGGAGCTCCTCACAATCTCTCACAGTTTTCAATAATCTCTCACAGTTTTCACTACCCCGTATAATTTAGTGTTGTCAGCAAATTTGGCTACTTTGCTATTTATTCCTAATTCTAGATCATTTATGAAGAGGTTGAAAAGCAGGGGTCCTGGTACTGAACCTTGGGGGACCCCACTCTTTACTTCCCTCCACTTGGAGGTGTCCATTTAGTGCTACCCTCTGTTTCCTGTCCCTTAGCCAGTTGCTGATTCAGGACAAGACTTGTTCCTTTATAACATGACTGGCAAGTTTAGTCAAGAGCCTTTGGTGTGGGACCTTGTCAAAAGCCTTCTGAAAGTCCAGATAAACAATGTCAACTGGATCCTCCTTATCCATATGCTTGTTGACACTCAAAAAATTCCAACAGATTAGTGAGGCATGATTTGCCCTTGCAAAAGCCATGTTGGCTCTCCTTTAGCAGCGCCTTCTCTTCTATGTGCCTATTAATTCTATCTTTTAGGATGGTTTCCATCACTTTACCTGGGACACATGTCAAACTGACTGGTCGGTAATTTCCTGGATCACCCCTGGATCCTTTTTTGAAAATTGGTGTTACATTCGCTACCTTCCAGTCATCAGGCACAAAGCCTGATTTAAGGGAAAGATTATATATTTTGGCAAGAAGATCAGCAATTTCATCATTAAGTTCCCTGAGAACTCGTGGATGGATGCCATCTGGTCCTGGTGATTTGTTAGCATTTAGTTTAACAAGACATGCAAGGGCCTCCTCCCTGGTTATTTCTATCTGGCTTAATTCTTCGGTTTCCCTCCCTATGAAGATAGGCTCTGTTTTGGGCATGTGGTCTCTGTGAATACTGAAGTAAAGAATTCATTGAGTCTCTCTGCAATCTCTGTTTCCTCTTTAATAACTCCTTGCCTTCCATTGTCGTCTAATGGTCCAATGGCCTTCCTAGTTGGGTTCTTACTTCTAATGTACTTAAAGAAGTCTTTGTTATTTCTCTGAGTGTTTTTAGCTATACGCTCCTCAAAGTCTTGCTTTGCTTTCCTGATTGTTGCCTTGCATTTGTTCTGCCAGAATTTATGTTTCTGACTTTCTGACTGCTGTCTTCGTTCGGGATTTTATCATGCGCTACAAGAGGCCTGCAGACCATTGGTTTGGCCTCCGTCAGAAGGAGACCAACCAACCTTGGAGATGGACGAACGGTTCGAATTTCAACAGTAGCTTGTTTCAAATAGGAGCCAATGGATATTGTGCCTTTCTAAATAAGGATGAGGCAAGTTCAACATTGTGTGAAACAGAACGAAACTGGATCTGTAGTAACTTTGTACTTACACAAAATTATTTCACTTTAAGTTACTTTGTATTATATTTTGCCTAGTCTAGTAGTTTGGAAAAAATAACTGTCTTAGTCTGAGAAGCGCAGCACTTTCCCAAAAGTTGGCAAGCAAACACAACTGTATATTGTATCGTGGACCCTAATGTATTGTATTTTTATGCTTATATTGCATTTTTGGGCTTGGGATTGTATTGACTTTATTTTATTATTTATATCTTCGTATTATTGTATACTTATTTTGTGATTTGTAAACCGCCTTTAGTTGCCTTAGGGCAAGGAAGGCAGTATATAAATAATAAATTGAATCGAATCAGACAAGCCTTCCATCTTCTAAATGAGCTTTTCTTGCTTTTGATCACTTCCCGAACAGCTCCTATAAGCCACATCGGAGTCCTCTTGGACCTGGCAGTGCACTTTTTCCTTTTGGGTATGCATTCCAATTGGGCCTCTGTTATTGTTTTTGTAAACAGCCTCCATGCCTCTTGGAGTGTTTGGACTCTATTAATTTTCCCTTTCAGCTTCTTTTTTACTAGTTTCTTCATCTTTGGGAAATTTCCTTTTTGAAAATTTAAGGTCTCTGTGTTAGTTTTTTCCAGTGATTTGCGGTCTATGATCAAGTTAAACATAATTGAGTTATGGTTACTGTTCCCTATTGGATCAGTCACATTAACATCTTGCACCAGATCCTGAGTATTACTCAGGATCAAGTCAAGGATTCTTGTACCTCTAGTTGGGTCTTCAACCATCTGTCCCAGGGAACAATCATTTAGCATATCGAGGAACATTATCTCTTTATCATGTGCTGAACAACAGTTCACCCAGTCTATGTGAGGGTAATCGAAGTCCCCCATTATAACCAGGCTTTCCTTCTAGGATGCCTCCTTTACAACATTCTCCAACTGCCAGTCTCCCTCAGGAGTTTGGGTCGGAGGCCAATAGTATATGCCTACTGTTAGACCATCCTTGTAGCCTGGTACTCTTACCCAAGAGTTTCTGATGGAGACTCCAAATCACCTAGATATTCCAATTTATACGATTTTATCACTTCTTTGACATACAAAGCTACACCACCTCCCGTTTGTCCCTTCCTATCCTTCCTGTACAGTTTGTAGCCTGGGATAACTCTATTCCATTGGTTATCATCCATCCACCAAGTTTCCATGTCAATAATATCAATATTTTTATCTATTGCTATGTATTCCAGCTTCCCTATTTTGTTCCAGAGGCTTCTGGTATTTGCATACAAGCATTTATATATGCTTTTCTGATACAGACTTTTGAGTCCAGTTGCATTGTTAGACGCCTCTTGCATCCTTCTGTTAGAGTGCTGGTGACTAGCTCCTCGCTCTGCTCAGTAATTTTTGCATATTCCTCACTACTCAAGTACACACTTTCCCGAACTGGATGCTGCCCAGCTCCTGACAGCTTTCCCCAGTTATCAGTTTAAAAGCTGCTCTTCAGCCTTTTTGATGTTGAGTGCCAGCAATCTGGTCCCATCATGGTGCAACCCATCCCTCCTGAACAGATTTGGTAAAAGTTTAGCAGGCCCGGGAGGACTGTAATTCGGATTTAGAAGATTGGGGGGGGGGGGGCATTACGGACAGCAGAGACCTTAGAGTAGGAGGGTTTGACCCCCTTGGGAGTTATTTTGAAACAAAGAAACTCAACCTCTTTAGCGAAGAATACACATTTGTCTTTACATGAATGGAGCCCTGCCTTTACAAACCTCTGCAAAACCCAGTCCAACCTGTCTGCAAGTTCGAATTCATCCCGCCACAGTAATTAAAACTTCATTGAAATAGGGGAGAAATAGGGGAAAACCTCAGAGAGACCTTAAGTAGACACTCTACGAGCGATTGAAATATACCGGGGACTGCATTGCCCCCGAACTGTAAACGAGTGACTTTGAAAGCCCCTTTATGGGTAACTATCATTTGCATTACAGCAGCAGCAGGTGTGATTGTCAGCTGCTGGTAGGCCTGGGCTAAATCTAATTTAGTGAAACACTTTCCCACGTGTAATGTAGCCAGCAGGTGGCTTACGACAGGGACCGGGTATGCATTGGGGCGAATGGCCTTGTTGATCATGCGAATGGCCTTGTTGAAAATGCAACAACCACCATCAGCTGTGTGAGGACACCCGCCTACAAGATGCGAGAGCCCCAGCAACGGCCGCCGCTGGCTTCTCCCCGCCTGGACTTTCGCAGAGGGAGGGAGCATCCCATGCTGCTGCTTCGGCTAACAACCACCACCAGCTGTGAGCAGATGCCCGCCTACAAGAGGCGAGAGCCCCCGCAACGGCCGCCACTGGCTTCTACCAGTCTGGACTTTTGCAGGGGCAGGGAGCATCCCATGCCACTGCCCCCGCTGCGACCAACGACCATCAGCCATCAACGATAAGAGGTGGGAGCTCCCGCAATGGCTGGTTTCTCCCCGCCTGGACCTTTGCTGGGGGAGGGGTATAATTGGTGACCGCGGCCGTGTGTGCAGCTTGGGTAAGGAGAGCCAATGCCAGAGTTGCACCAGGCATCTCCATCCCGGCTCGTCTTCTGGCCTGGTCGGCCTTGGGAGGTGGAGGCGTGGCTGGTTGTGGCTCCGGTATCGGACGGGGTGGGGGTCTGCCGATGCCATGCCAGTTGTCTACCCTCAAAGACATCGGGTCAGTATGGTGATGTGTTGGGGTTTGTTTGTTTTTCTGATTCTACTGTTGACACTGAGACTAGGTGCTCCGATGCGACGTTGAGCCATGTGTCTCCGTCATGTTCACTGAGCACTGAATTTGGGTCTATGCTGAATTATTGTATAATTATGTATTGTTTATTATAATCTTGTTGAATCTCTGTACGTATATTGTATTCGAGAAGCTGTATATTATGTATCCGTACTGTATACTAGTTTAATTTTTATCGAGATATGATGATGTTTTTGGATTATTACTGATATGTTGTTAAGGCCGCCTTGAGTTGGCGTAAATTGAGAAACGCGGGATATTAATCACAATTGGATTGGATTGGATTTGTAGTCTGCACAGATCCTAACCTCCCCATTTGACTTAATAGTGGTTACAATAGGTGTTTCCCACTCAGCAGAATCAACGGGAACCAAAATACCGTGACCCACAAACTTATCTATTTCTGCATCTATTTTGTCCTTAAGAGCAAAGGGAACATGGCGAGGCTTAAGGTGGATAGGCCGTACAGCCAAGTCAAGTTCAAACGAAACCGGGGGCCCCATATAAGTACCAAGTCCTTTCTTGAAATCCTCCAGGTGCGCGTTGCAAACATACAGCACCAGGTCAGAATTTACAGCATTTATCATGGGCAATCTTATTCCCAGCAGTTTGAACCACTGAAGCCCCCGCAAACAGTTGCTTCACCACCACAAGGGGCAATTTGGTGCAAATATTCTTAAAACGTACAGAGAAATCCCCTACCCCAAAAAAGGGTATGTGGCACCCTTGCACGTCTCGGAGGGATGTCTTCAATGCCTGCAACTTAGGGCACAAGGTGTGGAAATTTTTCAGGAATTCCTTTTGGGGCAAAATGGAATAAGACGTACCCGAGTCCACCTCCGTGCGAATTGGTACACCTTGCACTTGAAAGTCTGCAAAGAACCGGCCGGACACATTCGCCACGTTGATGCATGGAGCCTCCGACATGGAAATTTTGGAAATACACACTCCCGGTTTCCTCAGCCGCTCGTCCGACGCTGTGGTTTGCCTGATCCTCTGGTGGCACACTTTTGCAATGTGCTCTTGTTTGCCGCAATGGTGGCAATCTGCTTTTTGGAAAGGACACTTTCGACGGTTGTGCTTGCTCCCACAACTGTTGCACCTCTTCAGAACCTTTGAGGGGGGTGCTTGTCCTTTTTCCTTCAGACCTTTCCAACCCCTCCGTCCTCATCACTGGACCCAGACGTGGACGGTCACTCCAGCAATGCTGCCGAAGACGAACACGACAGCGAAGTGCAGCGGTGGGCCTGTACAGCAGCCTATGGAGCCCCGGAGGTGACAGGCTGTCGCTTGAAATACTTTACCCCTGACCTGGCCACCTCAGATGCCAACACTTCCTTTAACACTATCTTGAAGGTGAGTGTGTCCTGGGTCATCAGCCTGAGTTGGGCCTCTTCGTCCCGAAGTCCGGCTAGCAGGCAGTCGCGGAGGGCATCTTTGATGTTCGGCCACTGGCATGGGGCAGCTGCGAGTCTAAGGGCGGTAGCATAGTCGGCCACAGACTCCCCGGGGGCATTGGTCACGGCGGTGAAACGAGACCCGGGCGGGAAATATTGAGACCATCGGCTGGAAATAGTTCCGCAGGGCTGTCAGGGTATCGGTAAGGGGAACATCGTCGATGTCCCTTGGCAGCACCAAGTGAATGGCCAACTCGAGAGTAGGCAGGCCACATCTCGCCAGGAAACACGATCGCTTTTGGTCCTCCTCTACAATGTTGTCAGCCACCATTGAGTGTTTGAACTGCTTCTCGTAGAGGACCCATTTTTCTAGCACTGAAATGTCAAAGGGACCGGCGGAATTCCTTCGGGACGCCATCCCATCCTCATTGCCAATTTATGTGTTTGGCCCATTATGCAGCAGCCAGCATAATGGGCCAAACACATAACTTTATTCAGGGGATAAGAACACAATTTCAACTGCACCACAGCGACTTATATACAATTAGGAAAAGATACATTTAGGTGGGAATTAACATGATTGGTTGATGGAACTCAGGAGAGAAACGGGTGATCCTGGACTGGACACCACTCGCACTTCTCGGAGTAAAATGGCACGAACCCCAATCTCACGTTACTTGAAAACTGAGAAGAACCCAAAATGGTGAATTATTTTATTAAATACACAACAGTATAGCATGGTTTTTAAATGTAATTTCTCAAAACAAAGACTCACTGTCTAGGAGTGTGGTCTTAATATGCCAAAAACAGGAAGGCACTGAGGTGAACTGTGACAAGAAATCCCACTTGCTGCTCCCACAATCTATTTATTCCTTACAAACTCAAAACCTCTTGAAAGTGGAATGCCTTTTCTCTGGCAAAACAAAGATTGGGATGGCCTCACCCAACTTCTTAGATGCTGCCTTTCCCAATAATGATGGGTAAAGCGGAAAGCAGAAGGGGCGGGGGAGACCAAACATGAGTTGGGTTGACTCAGTGAGACAAACCATCAACTTGAGTTTACTGGAGCTGAGCAAAGTTGTTTTAGAGATCATAGGGTTGCCATATTACATGAGGGCATGTAACAAAAACAACTTCCTCAACACAGCTAAACGTTTCAGTAAAACAACAAGTTGCAGCTGATGACCACAGTACCTACTGTACATCCTGAAAATAAAGTTTTGCAAAGTACTGTATACAGATTGTGGTTTGCTAGGTCAACAGCGTCGGATTCCTGGGCATTTTAGGGCCAAGACTCAGGGTGTGACCTTGTGACACCACAGAAATGGTCAGCAATGATTTTTATTTATTTATTTATTTATATTTACAGTAGATTTATATACCGCCCCAATCAATTGACTCAGGGTGGTGTACACAGTCCAGCAAACACCTCGCTGGCTGCTCAGCAACAATTTAAAAACAATTTAAAAACTGTAAAAAGCCCTTCCGACATAATAATGCTGCCCCCCGGTGTGCCTTATTGATCTCTTAAAACAGGTATAAAAACAGCATGACATTAAAAACAATATAATCACTAAATCATTTAATATAATTTAAAAACAATTACAAGAAGGGAGAAACTCAGACGAGCCAAAAAGGGGAGCTTGTGGACAATCCCGGCCCCAAGACCCGTTTCACCAACCACGTTTTCAATTCTCTCCTAAACAGTAGCAACTGGGCCTGTAGGTATTTTTCTACTGGGAGGAGGTTCCATAGTATGGGGGCTACAACCGAGAAGGCCCTTTTCCTCGTGCTGGAGAAGCACGCCTCTCCAACGGATGGTATATGGAGGGTGCCCTCTCGGTTTGCTCTCGTGGGACGGGTCGATGTCCTAGGGACAATGCGGCCCCTGAGGTATCCTTGTCTGCTACCATGAAGGACTTTAAAGGCGATAACCAGCACCTTGAATTGCACCCGGACAAATATAGGCAGCCAGTGCAGCTCCCGCATCAGTGGAGAGGCACAGGTGAAACGACCACAACTCACCACCACACGGGCTGCCGCATTCTGGACCAACTGCAGTCTCCGGATGGTCATCAAGGACAGCCCCGTGTAGAGTACATTACAATTGTCTAAACGGGATGTGACCAGGGCACAGGTGACCATGAGCAGGTCCTCCCGGTCCAGGAGTGGGCACAATTGATTAATAACACACACTTGCCCAAAGGCCCTCCTGGCAACGGCCGTAACCTGCTCCTGGAGCAGAAGCCGTGTGTCCAGGAAGACCCCCAGGTTGCGCACCAGGTCAGATTGGGGCAATGATGCCCCATCCCAAACCAGCAGTAATAACTCCTTATGAGGACCGGGTCCCCTCACTCACAGTCACTTAGTCTTGCTGGGATTCAGCTGTAGTCCATTGTCCCCCATCCAGACCCTAGCCGCCTCCAGGCAACTAGTCAGGACCTTGACTGCATCACTGGGATCACCACAGGCAGAGATATACAACTGAGTATCATCAGCATACTGATGATATCTCACCCTGTGGGATCGGATGATCTCACTAGGTGGATCCTTCTGTTGTGTCACAAAGGCAATGTAGGCAAAGACTGGGAAGAGAAAGGCTTCTGGGCCACCTGACTATAAAAATGGACATTAGCACAATCAGTCCAACCTAACCAAGTCATGTGGCCCAGCTAACCAGCTAACTTTTTGATCATTCAGCCGGTTCCAAAATGTTACTAATAGTTGCAGTGGTTGTCACCACTCCTGCTATGGTTCACATCTTAAGTGGCCATTTGTGCAACAAATATGTATGCCACGTGGAAAGGTTTTCCATGCCATACCCTGTAGCTGATGTAGGGCCTAGAAGCAGACCTTTGCTAGCCTATATGAAGTATTTTCCCCAACAAGCCAGCAGGTCTTGTGCAACAAGGATCCTCATGAGTCATGATGCTTGTGCTCCCCGTTTTGCCCTCAACTCAGTGGTCCAAGATGCAAGCAACATGACCTCCCTGGTGGTGCAGTGGTTAAATTGCTGTCCTGCAACCCAAAGATTGTGAGTTCGATCCTGACCAAGGATCAAGTTTGACTCAGGCTTCCATCCTTCCAAGGTCGGTAAAACGAGGACCCAGCATGTTGGGGGCAAAATGCTAATTAACTTGTGAACCGCCCAGAGAGTGCACAAAGCCAGGGGTTCCCAACCTTTTCAAGCCTGAGGCCAGGTCACACTCGGGTCAGCTTTAAGGGCAGGACAGCCATTTTGCCCTGCTGCACAATGGGGATGGCCATTTTTTTACCAACAGCTTCAAAGGGGAAGCCATTTTGTTTCTTGAATGTACTTGGAGGGGTGGGGTGCCACATGAAATGATGCTGCAAGCTGGATCCGGCCCACAGGCCTTAGGTTGGGAACCCCTGCACTAAGCACTATAGGGTGGTATATAAGTGTGATTACTTTGCTTTTTCTCTTGGCTTGTTGGTATACAGCAAATGCAACACATATACAAACATGTTCATGCCAAATCTCTGAACCCTGCTTCGAGCTGCTAAATGGTGCAGATAGAAACCAAGGCTTTAAAACCACATTACACACATGACCCAAAAAGAACCCACACCTTTTCTCTTCCTCTAGCACCACTCAGCCTGAGCTTTATTTTTATTTTATTTTGCCTTGGGCCACAAAACCAGCAAACATCATAGTCTACTTCCCTGTGCATGCATTTTGCAAGATTGATTAATTTTGAGAAGAAAAGAGAACAAAAGGTTGGGTGACTTCCCATGGGTAAGGGTTCACAGTGGATCCCCTAAGTCATTCATGGCCAACCTTGGCACTCCAAGTGTTCTTGGACTTCAATTTACAGAAGCTCTGATAAACAGGAGTACTGACTTGAGCTTCTGGGAATTGAAGTCCAAGAACACCTGGAGTGCCAAGGTTGGACATCAATGCTCTTAAGTCATCAGGGCTGCACTGCCAGCTTTTTTTATATATCATGTCAGAAGCACACAAAGGTGTTTTCTGGGTTGAAAGGCTTTTTGCTGGAGGAACTCCACTCAGGAGAGATGCCCAAATGAGGCTCCTTTCATGTCCCCAAGATCTCCCCCACCCCCAAGTGGTCTCTATTTATCTACTTGCAATTTCTTGCTTTCAAACTGCTAGGTTGACAGGAGCCAGGACAGAGACGAGCCCTCATCCCATCATGCAGTACTTGGATCTTGAACTGCTGACTTGCTGACCTCCCAGCTAATAGGGCGAGTGGAGAAAAATATAAGAGGACAGGTTTTTGGCCTGAGGTGTTCTAGCACATTGGCTTTGCTGGCTAGGAAACATAGGAGTTGCAACAGAGCTACAACTTACTCAATCTCTACAATCAAGCAGGGGAACAAGGCAGCTTTGTTTGCTTATTTTATATTATTTTTATTTCATGCATGCTCCTGCTTTTCACCTAGAAATGGGACCAAGCTGGCTCGCACTGGTTTTTCTTATGTCTTACTTTTTGAGTTGTTTGCAATTGTATTTTTGGTATGTGTATTACTTTTAGAATATATTGTTCTGTTATTGTAAATTATCTCTTTGTATTTAGTGCTTGCACCAGAAAGGCGGGGTATAAATACAGTAAACAAAGAAACAAAATTAAAATGGCTAGAGATAAAAATAGATAAAAACAGGTATAGATGAAAATGAGTGGAACCTCATACAACAATCGCCCCGTATAGCAACGAAATTGCATAACAATTAGATTTGGGGGGAAATGGTGTCCTGCATAACAATTTTCCCTATGGAAAAAAATCATACAACAATGTTTCAACAGGAAAAACCACTTTGCAAAAAAAAAAAAAGTTGTATGATGCATCCCATAGGGGAAATCGTTATACGATGCATGTATCGTATAACAATTGTTTCGTACAACAACGAGCCCCATGGCACAGATTAAAATCGTTGTATGAGGTACCACTGTATACAAAAAGTAATTGTGGTAAAAGAACTAGTAAACAAACTATCATTAAAATACTAAATAATTCTTTTTCTTTTTCCTTGTCTAGGCTAGACGTGAACCTGCCAAAATTACCTTTTGGTGAGTTCGTTTTGCAGTTTCTAGTGTGAGAAAGATTGGCCGGTAACACATGGTTGCCGTTACCAGGGTACGTCCGATTGTGGTTCAAAATTACCACAATCTTCTAGGAGGCTCTTTCTAATTGAAAAAGCAAATTTTAAATATGCCAAATGTTTAGAAAAGTAATCACCCCACCCACTGTATGTCTTTAGTTCCAACAGCTGGTCAACTGCCAGAAGGCTTTCATACTCGAATAATGTAACATTTTAAAAACTATTTTCCCACTAGCAGAAGGAGAATGAGAGGGGCAAATTTAGTCTCCCTTGGAAGGCAGTTACACAGACTTGGAACAAGCACTAGAAAGGGTACGAAACATGGCTATGACAGTGGCAAGACTGAACAGAAGACCTTCCCTGGAAATCTCACAACACAAAGAGGGTTGGACAGGAGAATACGATCCTTCAGATAGCCCGGGTATGGACTGGCTCCAAAATATTATTGCAAAAGCTTTGCAGGAAAAATGAGCTCTGAAGGAGAATTTTGAGGAATGGAAGTTGCGCCACACAGATGTTTTGGCAGGCTATGCCTGGCATGCATTCCAGAAAGGAAAGGAGAGGTCAGAAGAACTTCAGAGGTTAATGAAGCCATGGAGATCACCCAGGCAGAATGAAACCGAGCAGGAAATGATGCTGGGAAATCAGAAGAAAGTTTCACAAAGTATTTTCCTCAGACGTTAGAACTCGTAAATTCTGAATTAGCCCACCTTTCGAATGACCAGGGAAATGGCTGGCTGGCTGCCATAAAGCTTCTGCAAACAGCCAGATGGAAAAACAGTTATGCAGTACAGTATTTAATCTCCTATAATATTCCTGCAGTTAGAAAAACAAAGACTTGAGTGATATTTTTAGATGGAAAAGAGGTAAGGTTATGCCTAGTGCAAGTTTATTAAATACTCAGCTCATATGATTATGTATACAGAGGATGCCATTATCTTCCTAATATCGGGAAGAGCGGAAATGACAAGAACAATTACACTGCATCCCCCCAAAATTAATATTGTCTGCTACCTGGTCTAATCCATGTGTCCTATAATAAATCAAGTGCGCTGAATCCAAATCTGAAGTCTGATTCTGCCAAGGATGCCAGGATTGTAAATTAGCAAATCTTATTCTCTTGGTTAGGTTCTTGCATTGATCACGTGGGGTATATTTGCTACAAATGTAGCAAAAATTATCTGGTTTATTAGCACAACTCATCTTTAACTCAAAACTGACTCACTATGGCCTAGCTGTACTATCCAATAAGATGGTTTCGCACTAGAGACAAGCCCTTGGTCCATCTTGCCTTATATACCTATTTCTGACATCAGCTCACTGACTTGCCCAGACATGCCCAGCCACTGCTGGAACATGCATGCCACCAGGGGACGTGACTCAACTGAGGCGGCAGCAGGCATAGTGGTAGCTGCAACCATTATAATGTTCTCATGGAAAAATACATTACCCAATTACCGACCATTTGAACAGCTATAGCACACCTTAAAATCTATATGCGATAGGCAAATTCTGAGTTCAGATTTGGAATCAACACACTCGATATCATGTAAATTATATGTATTATTTCCAGTAGCAAAATCATTGTTGTGCAATGTTATAGAACCATAGAATGGCCATTGAGTCCAACCCCCTACTCAATGCAGGAATCCAAATCAAAGCAGACATGATAGGGTCGGACCCGACTGTGAAACTGAACAACAATAACCAGAATTCAGACAGTGGCGGCAAAGTTATCCTGAACCCAGTTCTAATGACCCTTGTTTTGTTTCAAATACAGTTGCCATCACTCGTGGAGCAAAGAGCCACTGGCCATGCACTGTTTTATAAGATTGTTGTGAAGGCAATGTGGGTAAGAAGCAGTGTATCCTTTCCTTTTGGAGGAAGCCAGGACATACATATAGTCAGTAAATCCGTAATTCTCAACACACTTCAAACATGTCACTGCGGCTTGTAAACACTTGATTTCCTTTATAAGCTAACTATTTAATGGTTTCAAATCTGTCAAACCCTTGAATATATTATTTCTATAATAATCAGTAAACTAACATAATACAGTAGTAATAAAATAATTAGTACTCCAATGTAGGTATTATACTTTATTCAAATGATTGTATTTATGATGATAGAGACTGCGGAGGCTCAGTGGTTAAGAAGTTCACCTTATGAGCTGAAAGGTCGGCAAGTCAGCAGCTCAAGACCCGAGTACTGCATGATGGAATGAACGCCTGTCTCTGTCCCAGCTCCTGACAACCTAGCAGTTCAAAAGCAGTAGGAAAGGATCTTGGGGACATGAAAGGAGCCTCATTTGGGCGTTTCCTGAGCGGAGTTCCTCCAGCAAAAATCCTTTCAACAAAGAAAGCACCTTTGTGTGCTTCTGACATGATAAAAAATGGTTTGAAATCTGCCAAGCCCTTGAATATATCATTTCTCTAATAATCAGTAAATGAATATACTGTAATAACAAAATAATTAGTATACTAACGTAAGTATTATACTTTGTTTAGATGATATGATTTATAGTAATAGTTGTTGATGTTATCTGTCTTTTTTCTGTCTTTCTTCGTGAGCTGCCAAGAGCGGTGCTTGCACCAGTGGGGTGGGATACAAGTTAAATAAATTAAATAAATAAATTTCTAGCTTTCAGCCTTACATTTCTTTTATGATTAGGGTGGTGGTTAGGAGGGTAGGAAGGTGGGTGGGTGGGTGACTTGGGGTGTTGTTTTTTTAAAATCTGTTTTATATGTTTTTAAATCTGCTGTAAGCCGCCCTGAGTCGGGTTCGCCTGAGTGGGCGGCATAGAAATCTGAAAATTAAAATTAAAATTAATTAAAATTAAATTACAGAACTGTTTAGGGAACAAATCGATTCCAGAAACAAAGATAAAAGGCATAACTGTGCTTATCACTTAAATTCACTTAAATGCTAATATGTTATCTTGCCTGTTCATTAAATATAAATGCACAGGTTTGTTTTCAGATATTCAGTATAAATTTATATTTCTAATTTTTTTCCAGTTTATCTTTGCTCACTGGATTAGCTTCCACTGGACACTTCCATAAAGTGATTTTTGAAGTGGTAGCCTGTTGGGTTTCCCTGGGATTCTTGACCAGCAAGAATGGATGGACACGTCTTTGATGCAAGCTTTAAAATGCAGAGAGCACAGGAATCCTGAGCTAGTCTGCTAGTCTGAATCTCTGTGCCACAGCATCAGCGTTTTATTGATCATTTCACAAAGAATAATCATGAACAATAGTACAATGAAAATACAGTAAAAGCACAGAAAAAGCGCCCTCCACCCGCAACTGCTCGTTACACTAATGTTAGCATAAACAATGGGCAAGTCATGCCTAGCTGAATTGTGATGATCAAATACAATGGTCCGGCTGATTAATGATATAGCTTACTTCAATGAGGGTGTACAAACTTATAGAGAAGAAAATGTTTCGGCCTGTCACCAAGATCTGATCAGTATAAGAATACTACAGTAGCCATGTTACTCTGTGCAAGTATATCAGAGATTAAACAAAACAAAACAAAAAGACAAAAATGCTGTGGCACCTTGAAGACTAACTCCTGTATTTTTAATGTTAGCTTTCGTCAATCAGGTCCACTTTGTTAGATATAAGAGTAGATATCACAGTATATATTATTTTTGTACATATCTGGTATAGAGGCCCAGAGTTGACCTCTGGCTGTGCCTCTCCCATAAAGCTTCCTCAATTAACCCATTAGCCAGATGTGTAATGTCATAAGAACATAAGAACAGCCTTGCTGGAACAGGCCACAGCCCATCCAGTCCAGCATTCTGTCTCACACAGTGGCTCACCATTTCCTTCAGGGTATGCCCAAGGAGATGCCTTCACCTGCTTAGGATTCCCTGGAAATGGCATTGAGAGATATCCTGCCTATCTCTCCAACCCGGAGGTTGTCCTTAAGTATCCATAATTATAGCCATTGATACCCTTGTCCTCCATGAACTTGTCTAATCCTTTCTTAAAGCTGTCAAGACTGACAGCTGTCACCACTTCTTCTGGCAGGGAGTTCCATAGACCAGTGATCCTCTGGGTGAAAAAGTACTTTCTCTTATTTGTTTGAGAACTAGTACCCAAAAGTTTCATGGAGTGTCCCCTAGTTCTAGTGTTATGCGATAGGGAAAACAGTTTTTCCTTATCTACTTTGCTTTTTTCACTGCTGAGGCACACTAGGTTGACACCTTCATTGAGCTGTCCACCAGGACACCAAGATCCCTTTCCTGGTTTGTCGCAGAGAGTTCAGACCCCATCAGTTTATAAATGTAATTGGGGTTTTTTGCCCCAACATGCATCACTCTGCACTTACTAATGTTGAAGCTCATTTCCCACTGTTTTGCCCACTCCCCCAGTGCCAAGAGATCCCTCTGGAGCTCCTCACAATCTCTCACAGTTTTCACTGCCCTGTATAATTTAGTGTCGTCAGCAAATTTGGCTACCTTGCTTTTTACTCCTACTTCTAGATCATTTATGAAGAGGTTGAAAAGCAGGGGTCCCAGTACTGAACCTTGGGGGACCCCACTCTTTACTTCCCTCCACTTGGAGAAGTGTCCATTTAGTGCTACCCTCTGTTTCCTGTCCCTTAGCAGTTGCTGATCCAGGACAAGACCTGTCCCTTTATTCCATGACTGGTAAGTTTATTCAACACCCTTTGGTGTGGGACCTTGTCAAAAGCCTTCTGAAAGTCCAGATAAACAATGTTAGCTGGATCCCCCTTATCCACATGCTTGTTGACTCTCTCAAAAAATTCCAACAGATTAGTGAGGCATGATTTGCCCTTGTAAAAGCCATGTTGGCTCTCCTTTAGCAGCGCCTTCTCTTCTATGTGCCTATTAATTCTATCTTTTAGGATGGTTTCCATCACTTTACCTGGGATACATGTCAAACTGACACGTCGGTAATTTCCTGGATCTTCCCTGGATCCTTTTTTGAAAATTGGTGTTTCATTCGCTACCTTCCAGTCATCAGGCACAAAGCCTGATTTGAGGGAAATATTATATATTTTGGCTAGGAGATCAGCAATTTCATCTTTAAGTTCCCTGAGAACTCGTGGATGGATGCCATCTGGTCCTGGTGATTTGTTAGTGTTTAGTTTAACAAGACATGCAAGGACCTCCTCCCTGGTTATTTCTATCTGGCTTAATTCCTCGGTTCCGCTCCCTACAAAAGATAGGCTCTGTTTTGGGCATGTGGTCTCTGTCTTCTTCCGTGAATACTGAAGCAAAGAATTCATTGAGTCTGCAATCTCTGTTTCCTCTTTAATAACCCCTTGCCTTCCATTGCCATCTAATGGTCCAATGGCTTCCTAGTTGGGTTCTTACTTCTAATGTACTTAAAGAAGTCTTTGTTATTTCTCTGAGTATTTTTAGCAATACGCTCCTCAAAGTCTTGCTTTGCTTTCCTGATTGTTGCCTTGCATTTGTTCTGCCAGAATTTATGTTTCTGCCTGCTGTCCTCATTCGGACAAGCTTTCCATCTTCTAAATGAGCTTTTCTTGCTCTTGATCACTTCCCGAACAGCTCCTGTAAGCCACATCGGAGTCCTCTTGGACCTGGCAGTGCCCTTTTTCCTTTTCGGAATGCATTCCAATTGGGCCTCTGTTATTGTTTTTGTAAACAGCCTCCATGCCTCTTGGAGTGTTTGGACTCTCTCAATTTTCCCTTTCAGCTTCTTTTTTACTAGTTCCCTCATCTTTGGGAAATTTCCTTTTTGAAAATTTAAGGTCTCTGTGTTAGATTTTATCAGTGACTTGCGGTCTATGATCAAGTTAAACATAATTGCGTTGTGGTCACTGTTCCCTATTGGATCAGTCACATTAACATCTTGCACCAGTCAAGGATTCTTGTACTTCTAGTTGGGTCTTCAACCATCTGTCCCAGGGAACAATCATTTAGCATATCTAGGAACTTTATCTCTTTATCATGTGCTGAACAACAGTTCACCCAGTCTATGTGAGGGTAATTGAAGCCCCCCATTATAACCAGGCTTCCCTTCTTGGATGCCTCCTTTACAACATTCTCCAACTGCCAGTCTCCCTCAAGAGTTTGGGTCGGAGCCCGATAGTATATGCCTACTATGTCAGAATGTTTATTTTGCAAAAACAGAACCTAACTCTTCAAACTGACTCCCATCAGAGATTCACAGCTGTAAACAGCCAGACTGGTTGTATGTTATTACTGGTTATAAATAACTCATTGATTTGCATAGCCATCTCTTGAACCAACCAACTCTGCCCAGCTACTCTGGGCCTCTATAATAGATATGTACAAACTTATACCATGATATCCATTCTTATGTCTGACAAAATGGACTTGATCCATGAGAGCTAACATTAAAATACAGGAGTTAGTCTTTAAGGTGCCACAGCATTTTTTGTCTTTTTGTTTTGTTTTGTTTACTCTCTGATATTCCATAAAGTGGTTGACATTTTCTGTACCTAGCTGGTTTCAAGTGTATGGTATTTAACTTTTCAGTGGCCAAAAGATCTTAAACCTTTCACAAACATCTGTCCAAGGTTCATTGCATTTCTATCAGTGCACTCTGTCTGGCCAGACCATTTCATACAGACACAGCAAATACCCTGATATTGACACAACCTTCTAAAAAGCTGTTAATGTTTTGAATCTCTAGAACTTGTATTTTGTAGTCTGTGCAATGTTATCTCGGACTGTTTCTTGAAGTACAACAACATAGTCTTGCCCAATCCTATATGGGCTGTTAAAATAAAACAGCAACAGTCCCACAAATTAACAAAACTGTGCCTTACCCAAACACTCTAGCAAAACAACAAATGCTTTCCTCAAAATAATTGATTTCTTTCTCTGCAAGTTTGCCCATTCAGTTACTTTTCTCAAGATCTATCACTGTTTTTCTCTGAAGGATCTTCCAACTGTGTCACAGAAAGTATCCGCACCCAGTAGATCACGAGTTCTCAACCTTTTAAAGCCAGGGCCCGGGTCACGCTCCCTCAGACAGCTTTGGGGGCCGGATGGCCATTTTGCCCTTCTTCCACCACATGGCACTTCCTGGTGTGGTGGAGGCAGTGGGGGCCACATGAAAGGGTGCCATGGGCCGCATCCGGTCCGTGGGCCACAGGTTGAGAATCACTGCAGTAGAGGACACTGAGTAAAGTAATACCACACAAGCAAAAAAAAAACAGGCAGCAAATTTTTCACTGTGGTATTTAGCACTTTGGTGCTCCTTTGACATCTCAAAAGAAGGTCAAAAGAAGTTGCAGCAATAAGTTAAAAAGTGGTTGCATTTTAAAAATAAAAAAGAGGGGCCCACAGTGAACAGTCATCACATTCTAGGTAGCCATGAAAATAAATGTACTGTATATCCAAAAAGACTCAACAGTTTTGCAAATGTGATCAGCACAAACATCCCAGTCCTATGAAGAATGCAAATGCTTTGCCTCATTACATCAATGTAGAACTTCCTTACATCAGATCATTTCCACAACATGGCATTCAAATGTGTTCATAACTTAACAAACAATGCATGTTGTAAACATAGTCCCCTTCACTCACATAGTTAAATTCACACAGCCACCCAGGGCCAGTCACATGAATTATAGTAATTAAGGATAAAATATCTTCCAGAAAAAGAACTTCACATTTTGTCTTTTTTTGTGGAGTTAAGTAGTGATGATGATGATGTCATTTCATTTCATCATCATCATCATCATCATCATCATCATCATTATTATTATTATTATTATTATTATTATTATTATTATTATTATTATTATTATTATTATTATTATTATTATTATTATTATTATTATTATCCTGAAACACAGAGCTAACAAGATAACAATGCTGGATTTTGTATCATAAATCACTAGTCGAACACTTCCCAAGCGTTTGGGACTGCGTGATATATCGGTGAATTATGCGAGCAGATCCCAGCAGGGTTGCCTTTTGCAGCTGACCGATGGTGATTTTGTCAACTCCATTGTTTCTAAGTGCCTGCCTAGGTGTTTAGGCACAGCACCCAGTGTGCCGATTACCACTGGGATCACCTGTGCCGGTTTTTGCCAGAGTCTCTGCAGTTCGATTTTCAGATCTCGATAGCGAGTTAATTTTTTCAAGCTGATTCTGCTGTCACCAGGTATGGCAATGTCAACAATCCATATTTTTTCCCCTCCACAATCGTAAAATCTGGGGTATTATGCTCCAAAACCCTGTCAGTCTGTATTTGAAAATCCCAGAGTACTTTTGCATATTCATTCTCAATCACCTTTTCGGGCTTATGATCCCACCAGTTCTTTGCTATGGTCAAATGGTATTTGTGACACAAATTCCAATGAATCATTTGAGCAACTGTATTATGGCGCTGTTTATAATCAGTCTGAGCAATTTTCTTGCAGCAGCTCAGTATATGGTCTATAGTTTCATCCGCTTCTCTACAGAGTCTGCATTTGGGGTCATCACCTGATTTTTCTATTCTAGCTTTAATTGCATTTGTTCTGATGGCTTGTTCTTGAGCTGCCAGGATCAGGCCTTCTGCCTTTTTCAGTGTTCCATTAGTAAGCCATGACCAGCTCTTTTCCTCATCTACTTTTCCTTGGATCTTTTCAAGGAACTGCCCGTGCACTGTCTTGTTATACTACTAGCTGTCAGCCGTGTTTGCATCATTGTTTTCCTATATTGACTCTTTGTTCGCTGTTTTAAGCAACACCTTGTTCTTGACCTCCATTAAAGCTGGCTCTACACTGTTTTTTACGTAATCTGCAAGCTCATGCTTCTCTTCTTCAATTATTATTATTATTATTATTATTATTATTATTATTATTATTATTATTATTATTATTATTATTATTATTATTATTATTATTATTATTATTATTATTATTTTCTATTCAGGGACACCTGAATGAGGCACTTTTCATGTCCCCAAGAGCTGGGACAGAGATGGACGCTCAAATCATCATGCAGGACCCAGGTCTTGAACTGCAGACTTGCCAGCCTTCCAACTAACAAGGCGAGATTCTTAACCACTGAGCCACCGCAGTCTCTAGAGTTAGTGATAATAAGAATTTCGAGTCAGAAAGGATTGAAATGATTTTTGCATTAGAAACTACGCTCAGGGAACACCCAAATGAGGCTTTCATGTCCCCAAAAGCTGGGACAGAGACAGGTGCTCAATCTGCCATGCCGTACCCAGGTCTCAAACTGCCAACTTGCCAGTCTTCCAGCTAACAAGGTGAGCTGCTTAACCACTGAGCCACGGCAGCCTTGGAGTTAGTGATAAGACCTTGGCATTCAAGCAGACATTGAGCCAGGTGGGGAGCAGTACAGGCCATTTGGTAGTTAGTTCTGTACATCAGCTGGTCTAGAGAGAGGGGGGGGGGGCAAGAACCTAAGATCATTCCCTCAAGCAGGAACAATCCCAGATGCGACCTCCTTAATCCTCTAAAACCAAAAGGATCAGTTAGATCAAAGTCAGTGGCAACAAAGGAGGTTTTTAAACTTTTATTTAAAAACCATGAACTATAGGAATCCTGCTCATTGGAAGGTCAAATAGTAAAGATGAGGCTAAAGTACTTTGGGCATCAAATGAGAAGGGAGGATTCACTTGAGAAGGCCGTGATGTTGGGAAAGGTGGAGGGCAAAAGAAGAAGGGGGAGGCCAAGGATGAGATGGATAGATGGTATTGTAGACACAATGGGCACAGAGCTGGGAGGACTGAGGGGGATGGTGGAGGACAGAGGCGCCTGGAGAACGATGGTCCATAGGGTCGCAAAGGGTCGGAATCGACTGTGCGACTGAACAACAACATAGGAATCTTTAATGAGGCTAAAATTCTCCCTAGAGTGAGATGATAAAATCTTGATCCAAAAAGAAGAAATGCATACAGAAATGCACACAGCAGAACTCGTGAGACTGCATGACTCTGGTGCTTGGTTCCTTGAGTAAACCTCAGAGTAGAAATGGGAGGGGTGGGGGAGAGAGAGAAAGCTTTGGAAGACAATTTTTGGGTCTAGAATTTTGTGGGACAAGGAAGAAAATGACAACAGAATTTTCAGGGAAAAGCAAGCACCCACTACTAGCTAAACAATGCAGAGATTTACATACCTGTTTGCCAGAGGTTAGGAGTTCAATTCCCCACAGAGCCCCATGTCAGAACTGCAAACCTGAGTAGCTATGGGCAGATTGTACAGTTCCAGGCTGGCACCAGGAGAAGGGAATGATAAACCACTTCTGTGTATTCTCTACCTAGAAAACCCTAGAACGAATCACCATAATTGACTTGACAGTATGCAATTTAGTAGTAGTAGTAGTAGTAGATGATTCCCTCCTACCTCTAAAAGTTAGAAGCTAGGATTTTAAAAACAGAAAACCTTTCTGCAGGCACAAATAGAAAAAAAAACAGAGCAACTTAAGTTATAATACTAAAATACAATTAAATACATAATATTGAAATACATTTGGACTGAAAACTATTTAGAAGCAGGTTGATAAAACTCTTCCTTCTTTCTCAGCAGCCTGTCAATTATCAAAAGCTCCCTTGAATATAGATGATTTTGCTTGCTTTCAAAAGAACAACTGGAAGTAGGATAGTGTAGCTGTCTCGGGCGAAGACTTCTAAGTCTCTGGGATAACCACCAAGATGGCCATCTCTCACATTCTCACAAAATGTGTTTCTGAGATTGGTTGGATTGAGAGAAGGGCCTCCACTAAAAACCTCAAAGCCCAGACAATCTTGTATGAATAAGAACATAAGAACAGCCTTGCTGGAACAGGCCACAGCCCATCCAGTCCAGCATTCTGTCTCACACAGTGGCTCACCATTTGCTTCAGGGTATTCCCAAGCAGATGCCTTCACCTGCTTAGGATTCCCTGGAAATGGCATTGAGAGATATCCTGCCTATCTCTCCAACCCAAAGGTTGTCCTTAGGTATCCATAATTATAGCCATTGATACCCTTGTCCTCCATGAACTTGTCTAATCCTTTCTTAAAGCTGTCAAGACTGACAGCTGTCACCACTTCTGGCAGGGAGTTCCATAGACCAGTGATCCTCTGGGTGAAAAAGTACTTTCTCTTATTTGTTTGAGAACTAGTACCCAAAAGTTTAATGGAGTGCCCTCTAGTTCTAGTGTTGTGCGATAGGAAAAACAGTTTTTCCTATCTACTTTGTCCACACTGTGCATGATTTTATAAACTTCAAAAGCAGCAGCCAAAAAGTGTAGGGAACTGTTCTTCTCATACAGCTTGCACACTTTCTTCTTCCCTTGTCCAAAGGGGGTTGAAGTGGTGTCTCAACCGCTGACTGCGTGAAGAAATGGGTTGTCTTTTGGGTTGATCTTGCATGAAGCTGCTGAATATAAGGTTGATGGGACATTGCCTCTCCCACTCTTCTGAGCAGAGCATGATGGATGCAGTGCTGGGTATGGACAAAGAAGGAGAAAAAGAGGAAGCTCCGTATGGCGCAAAATGCCAAAAATATTAAATGTATGCTTCTCAATGCTTCCTGTTTTACTTTATGTACATTTTACTGTACATAACTACTAATAATTTCATAAGAAATACCTGTGTTTTTTTAGTCTTTATTAATATTAAACTAAAGAACATCTTATAAAGGTCACTCAGGATAAAGCCACGTCATTGTGGGGGGTGGGGGTGTCAAAATTTCCAAACTGGAAGACGAACTCGGTTTTCATGCTCTTTGAACCTTAGATGTACACTGTAAGTATGAACATCCTACAGATAAGGGGGTAGTGGGAAGGGGGATGTAGTTGAACATTTGGGAATTGAAGAAGAATCTAAAATTCTATTAAATATGTTGTGAAATGGAAGATACATAGCAGAAACCAGCCTTTTTAGCAAAATTTTTTTTTTACAAATGTGAGAAATTTAGCACTTTTTAAAAGCCCTGTATCTCGGTACCTATGGGGTTAAAAATAGGTTTGTCCAATGATCACTGAAGGAATTTTAATAATCTACAACTTTCTAATTATATGTAGTACACAAAAAACACATGGTTTAGAAGATATAATCGAAAGACTGAGAAGAGTGCTAAAGTTTTGCAGTTTTTGCCCCCCCCCCCCTCAGGTTCCACAAGGGAATTTTGTTGGATAAATTGAGTGTAGCTCCACTGGGCACCCATACACAACATCCCAGAGTTTCATTAACTTGGGAATTTTTGCAAGGTCTAAAGTACATCTCGACTGGGCTAATTGTAGAGCTTCTTTCTTCATTTGCAGTTTTCCATAGGAATTAATTGAAAACAAACCAGAATACGAGAATTTGATTTTCAATGTATTCTAATGGAAAATTGCAATTTGCACCCTCTTGTGGCCAGTTGTGTAATTGTGCCTTAAGAACATAAGAACAGTTTGTTTGAGAACTAGTACCCAAAAGTTTCATGGAGTGTCCCCTAGTTCTAGTGTTATGCGATAGGGAAAACAGTTTTTCCTTATCTACTTTGTCCACACCGTGCATGATTTTATAAACTTCAATCAGGTCACCTCTTAGACGTCGTCGTTCAAGAGTGAAGAGGCCCAACCGTTGCAGCCTCAGATGGTAAGGAAGGTGTTCCAGTCCCCTAATCATTCTGGTTGCCCTCCTCTGCACTTTTTCCAGCTCCATAATATCCTTCTGGAGGTATGGCGACCAGAACTGTACACAGTATTCCAGATGGGGCCTCACCATAGATTTATAAAGAGGCAAAATGACACTTGCTGACTTATTTTCTATACCCTTCCTAATGATCCCTAGCATTGAGTTTGCTTTTTTCACTGCTGAGGCACACTGGGTTGACACCTTCATTGAGTTGTCCACCAGGACACCAAGGTCCCTTTCCTGGTTTGTCGCAGAGAGTTCAGACCTCATCAGTTTATAAATGTAATTGGGGTTCTTTGCCCCAACATGCATCACTCTGCACTTACTAATGTTGAAACTCATTTGCCACTGTTTTGCCCACTCCCCCAGTGTCTATCTGGCTTAATTCTTCGGTTTCCCTCCCTACGAAGATAGGCTCTGTTTTGGGCATGTGGCCTCTGTCTTCTTCAGTGAATACTGAAGCAAAGAATTCATTGAGTCTCTCTGCAATCTCTGTTTCCTCTTTAATAACCCCTTGCCTTCCATTGTCATCTAATGGTCCAATGGCCTTCCTAGTTGGGTTCTTACTTCTAATGTACTTAAAGAAGTCTTTGTTATTTCTCTGAGTATTTTTAGCTATACGCTCCTCAAAGTCTTGCTTTGCTTTCCTGATTGTTGCCTTGCATTTGTTCTGCCAGAATTTAGATTCTTTTGCAGCGGAAATCCCGAAACTTACTTTTAAAGTGCTGAATAACTTTTTAAAAACCCATATTTTTAGACCTCATGGTTGTTGACCCGTGTATAGGCCGAGTCCCCTTTTTGGACCTCATTTTTGGGGTTAAAAAAACCTTAGTTTATATTCGAGTATATACGGTACTTGGTTTACATTCAAGCTAGCTCTGGTTTTAACCAATTCAACTCACAGAGCTGTCAGCATCCAGTCTTGACCTTTCCTTCTTCTAACCTTGAGCCTTCTCAGCTTGCCACAAAATTGCCACCATGATCACTAGTCTCCATGTACCCTGTCACAGAACTTTGGCCATATTCTAACAATCATTGAATGACTTGAATTTTAGAGATCATAGTGATGAAAAAGGACTGTGACCCACATGACACAAGCCATCTGAGACTATGACAGAAGGAAAAGGAACTGCAATCACAGGTGTGGTCCAATCAACTAGGTCTGGCCTTCCTTTTAGGAAGAATTAAGTAATGTCCTTAGGGGGTAGATTTTGAACTTCAAAAAAGGAGAAGTGAATTTTTATCAATATAATGTGTCATCGAGGACCAGAATTTTACTGATATTTTCTCAAAGTTTCTGAAAGTTGCCTATGAATTTCCATGGTTGAGTAGGGATGTGAATCTAAGTACAGTATCCTGAGTTTTAGTCCAACAGTTTAAATCTTTCTCACACTAGGTCAGTTGAAAGGAACTGCGCAGAATGAACTTGCCAAAAGGTGCCATCATTTTGGCGGTTTCATGTCTGACCTAGACACAGAAGAAGAAGAAAAACACAGGTCCTCCAGTTCTAGTCTGAATCTAACCAAATGGTACAAGCCCTGCTGTGGGAATCTATCTGGTTTCTGTCTGCCTGTATGCTTCCTGCCTGCATTCCCCACATTTTGTAAACAAAGGTCCCTCTGTGATGACGTGAGAGAATGCAGATCATAAGTACATGCGCAGACAGTGTGGAAAAATGCTGATTCACCCTCTATATATGGGTCTGAGATTCTGATAGGCTGATGTGTGTGTGACTCATGTAACTATATACTCTGTTTAATAAAGCATTCCTTTGTTGAGCTCTAAGACTGCAGTCGTGTGTATTTCTGTCTCTGTATTTTTCTTCTGTTTATGCTATTCCTAACAGAGCTGGATCTCTGCTTAGGAACTTTTCTTTATCTGCCTCTCTCTCGCCTCTGTGGCTATTAACTGCTCTGAGTAACGCTGACAAACTCACAGCAACTGGTGCCCCGTGTGAGGCTCTGAACTGCGGTAAAAGCCTTTGAACTCCAATACAGCAATTAACACCTCATAACGACCGGGTAATTGGTCTACTGTCATTCACCCCGACCAGTGGAAAGGTCTTCAGGCGCCTGACTTCATCCAAGCTCTATCTTGGATCCCACAGGGTGAGTGACAGCTTACGTTAGGGGGGGTATTTTCACGTTACCGCACCAGAAGTTTTCTAAAGATTTGCTTTATCTTTTGAATAAGAATGGGCAGAGAGCAGATGCCACAGAAGTGCAGGAATTACTTAAGACTATAGAAAATGTTTCACCTTGGTTTCCACAAGAGGGCAGTCTTGATTTAAAAACATGGGACATGGTTGGAAATGACTTTCAGAGACATGCTGGGGTTTCTGTTCCAGTGCAACTTACCTGGAGTAAAGTCAGAATTTGTCTTCAGGGACTTACTCCAAAGAACATTCTTTTGTCCCAAAAGCTTGCTGCCCCACTGCCACAGCTTTTGCCACCAGCCAAGGGAGATCCTCTGCCCCCTACTGTGCCCCCCCATATGGGAAACAACAGCATGAACCCCCTGATGGAGGTGGGGGTGGAGATGGAGATGGAACCTTGCAGCAATCAAGTGCTGTTAGCCCTACAAAAACCCCGTTCTCCGCTGCTTTAAATGCAGCTGCGCTAGATATGAAACCTGCTGTGGTATACCCAGTTATCAGAGGCACTCCGACAGTCGGAAATGCTCCAGCAATTCCTGACAGATATGAAACCCTATGACTATGTGACTATGGGGTTAATGCACCTTTCACAAAAGCTCTGTTAGAAGCCATCTCTACTCAAAAACTAGTGCCAGCTGATTGGAAACAAATGATCAGGACCTCATCGCAGATGAAAGCTATTACTGCATACAGGGTGGAAGGCAGAAAGGATTGTGATTCCAAGGGGAGCACAGAAGACCTCAGCTTGCCCCTGAAGCAACCCTCATCACTGAAAACTGGGCCAGAGGAGGAAGGCAGAAAACCAAAACTCAGAAAGGGGTCTTCTCGCAAATCCAACCTGACAGAGACAGTTTCTCAAGTTAAGATTCAGATGCTGCAACTAAAAGAAGTCCAGAGGAAAAGTGGTGTGGATCCTTCCTCTATGGATGGCAGGCTTTTGCCAAAATACAAGGAGGGAGAGGACATACTCCAGTTTGTGGCTGATTTTGAATTGCTCAGCCCTCAAGCAAAGAGATCCAGAGTGGGCTGTTCCAAGTCACAAGCATCAGGACTGCAGGGGAAGCAACTGGGAAGTCCATGTACTGTTCATAAGTGTGGAAGTTACCTGCAAATTCTGGAGAAGCTGTTTCTTTGTGCTCCTACCTCATCTGCCTGCTGAACTACAGATGGATGTGCCTGGAGCATGAAGGAATGAGTGTGTTGGCTGAAAATCTGAAAGATGTGCTTGTTTGGAGGGTGGAGGGTTGCCTGGTTGTCTTGTGAATTGACTCATGGCCTAATTCCAACCTTGCCATACCAAGAACTATGCTGCAGAGAAGATGGTGTTTAAGTTCTAATCTGAGAAGAAGAAATCTTCAATCAACATTTGGACTTCTAATTTGGACATTTTAATTGGACCAAGGTTTGTCATGGACTTCAAAAATCTGTGATCTCAGTGAATTGGCTTTGTTTGCATTATAAAACCTGAAAACCTTTTTAAAATTGTCTACATGCTCATGCTATGAGTTTGAAATGCTCTGCTGATATTTGTACTGTACCTAGCTGATCTAACATGCTGTGCTGGGATTAAGTTATCGAATGCCTCTTTCACTTGTACCTAGTGAGAAAAGAAATGTAATACCTTACTCATGTAATTGGGGGGGGGTGAGAAATGCTTGCTAGAATGCTACAGAAACCTCCTTCATGTAAGGAAGAAGAAAAATGTTCATGTTTTGTTCATGCTTAAATGTTTTGCTTATTCTCTTGCAGGTGCAAGACCTGTCTTTGCTTATGCTATATTTTACCTTATGTAACTGCATATCTCAAGGTACCTCCAGAAGTACATGGAAGAGTTTTCAGTACCCTACATATGTAAATGGGTTTGTTATATTACAATTGTGTCTATATGTCAGGCATGTTTCATGTCTAGTTCCATGGTGCAAGTAATAACATGGCACTGGTCATCAAACATGGCATGTTCCTGTTTCTTGGAGGAGTTGGTTATCGGACACTTGCAACATATTGACAGGTCTACCCTCTTCTCCAACCCCCCGGAACAATTTAACGACACACGCTGGCGAAGCATGACGTTCAAGAAATACACTAAAGGGCTTTGTTTCTGCTGTCATAGTTCTGGGGTCTGGAATAGTAAATGGAAGTACTGGACTCAAGCAAAAAGGGTTTTGCAGAATGTAGGCAATTATACGGGATATGATGATTATTTTTGGTTATGGGGTAGTTATAACAGTTCTTATAAGCTTAATTATACCTTGTTTAACACTACTATTGAAGATATATATGATGTATTTCCTATGTTTACTCCTGATTATTCTGCTATAGCTTGTGGTTCAATTTGCAATGGATGGCAAATTAAGGATCCCAACATGTGGTTCTTTTTTAATGGAGTTGCTACGAATTTCCACCCAGGACAATATCAATGTGCAGCATTGGGTTATTTTACCTTACCCATACAAGTGCAAACGCCGCTTCAGGCTGATGCACAGCGGCGGCGGGCTGTGGCCGGCCCCATGGGTTCTGGTTGCAATGATGAAGTGATAATCAATGTTCAGCTTTCTGATGGTAGCTCCTGGGGGAGAGCTATAGGAGGTGCTATCACTGGAGCACTCACTTTGGGATCGTACCCTGGTGTCATTTCCCAGGAAAATACAAGGTCCATTTTGGGACTCACCTGTAGGCTGGAGAAATCAATCAACGCCACAGGGAGGGTTATACGGGATCTTCAAATGGAAATCACTGAGCTCCATCAAGATCAAATGCAGGACAGACTGGCCATAGATTACCTATTAGCAAAATCCGGAGGATTTTGTAAACTGGTCGGGAACCAGGGGTGCCAGGTGAAATTCCAGGATCTGAATAATACTATTGAGAAAGAACTCCAGGATTTACAGGAGACCATTACTAATAATGTACACACTGATGTTAATCTCTTTGATTGGATGACTTCTTGGTTGCCTAATCTGTCTGTCCTCAGACAATTTTTCTTTTATGGGGTCATTGCTATTATTTGCCTTATATTTTTATGTTTTTGCATTTATTGTATTCCTAATCTTATTTCTATATGTAATACCTATCCACCGCGTAGAAGGGAGACATCTGATTTTGCAAGATGGCAATTGTCCTCGATGCGGTATCATCCTCTTGAACAGGGTACCAGGAGTCAGGAGGGGTACGATGTCCAGGAGAACAGCAATGATGAATATGTAGTAGTTATGGATTATGTTGATATGCAGGGGTATAATTGGCCGTCCCTCTCTCAAAATTACATGAAAAAGGAGGACATGTGGGAATCTATCTATTTCTGTCTGCCTGTATGCTTCCTACCTGCATTCCCCACATTTTGTAAACAAAGGTCCCTCTGTGATGACGTGAGAGAATGCAGATCATAAGTACATGCGCAGACAGTGTGGAAAAATGCTGATTCACCCTCTATATATGGGTCTGAGATTCTGATAGGCTGATGTGTGTGTGACTCATGTAACTATATACTCTGTTTAATAAAGCAGACACCATTATTCCTTTGTTGAGCTCTAAGACTGCAGTCGTGTGTATATCTGTCTCTGTATTTTTCTTCTGTTTATGCTATTCCTAACAGAGCTGGCTCTCTGCTTAGGAACTTTTCTTTATCTGCCTCTCTCTCGCCTCTGTGGCTATTAACTGCTCTGAGTAACGCTGACAAACTCACAGCACCCTGTGGTCTTCCCATGTTGTGGCCAGCCCAGTTATCTTGGACAAGGATCAAAGATGACATGATTTATAACCCAACAACTTCAAGAAGGTCACAAACCACTTCTTCCCCACCCAAAGCACTACACCACAATGTTTTGAAAAAGACTGGGCAATATCCCATAGTATGGATCTGATTTGCAACATACAGTAGTTGCCAGAAAGTGAAGCTATCTGACCAGTGTAACAGAATAAAACAGATGGAATTTGAGATCTTCAGCACAAAATCGTTTTGCACATTTCCATCACCTAAGCCAGTGTTTTCCAATGTGGGGCCCAGGCCCCACAGGAGGACTTCAATTCCCAGAAACCTACATCAGTGTTTTGGGGAACTGACTTAGGCTTCTGGGAATTGAATTCCAAAAACCAAAGGTTGGGAAACACTATACAGTGGAACCTCGTTTAACGTAAAAATGCATTCTCTGGGACGTTTCTTACAGCGAAAATTACTTTAACTGAATTTCCCATAGGAATGCATTGAATGCAAATTCCAATAGGAATGCATTGAAAAAGAAAATACTTTAGCTGAAACATGGTTTCCCATAGGAATGCACTGAAAACCAATTAATCCATCCTGAGAAAAATTCCGTAAACCGGGCCACTATTTTCTATGGATTTCCTTTTGTTATGCGATTTCTATGTTAATCGAGTCATTTGTTAACCGAGGTTCCACTGTACTAATAATTTTGTGTCAGAAATTATTCTGGGTTGAAAGGATTTTTGCGGAAAAAACTCCGCTCAGGAAACGCCCAAATGAGGCTCCTTCCAAGAGCTGGGACAGAGACGGGCGCTCATTCTGTCAGGCAGTACCCGGATCTTGAACTGCTGACTTGCCAGAATTCCAGTTAACAAGGTAAGCTTCTTAACCACTAAACCACCACAGCCCCTGGCAAACTCTGACCTAAGGACTATGAGGATGAGTACATGAGACAGGACTTCTTCTGTACAAGCATTTCAGGGAAATCAAGCTGGCTCCATCACTGAAAACTTTGAGCACACTTTGGTATTTAACACTGTTTTTAATCTTGGCCTGTTTGGAACAATATTGGCTTTTAAATTTGATTTTCAAAAATGCCTATTTACTGTATCTGATTTGAAATACTGGGGGTGGGGATATTGTTGTGTGTCACCTGGGAGTGTCCTTGAGAGCTGAAAAGTGATAAATGATTTTCATAAATTGATAAATATCCCATTATTTCCAGTGAGGCGCCCCATCTTAAGCCACCCATCTAAAAAAAACCAACAACAACCCCATAATATAATAATATCGTGTCAGAAATTATTCTGGGTTGAAAGGATTTTTGCTGGAGTAACTCTGCTCAGGGGATGCCCGAATGAGGCTTCATTCATGTCCCCAAAATCTTTTCCCACCAAAGTGGTCCCTATTTATCTACTTGCAGTTTCTTGCTTTCGAACTACTGGGCTGGCAGAAGCTGGGACAGAGACAGGAGCTCAAACCGCCATGCAGTATCTGGGTCTCAAACTGCCGACTTGCCAGCCTACCAGCTAACAAGGTGAGCTTCTTAACCACTGAGCCACTGAAGCCCCTAACCCCCACCCCCCGGTGAAACTTGATTCTGAATATTAGTTGGATTAAGAGCAATAAATAAATACAACAGTTTAAGCAATAACAATTGGACTTATAGACCACTAGCAGAGATTGCCCGGTGGTGCCGGGCTGTTTTAAATTGTTTTGGAAAGGTTTTTTTTATGTTTATTGTTATATAAAAAGACGTTAAATTGTGTTGGATGGTGCCGGGCTGTTTTAAATGGTGTTGAAAGGTTTTGTGATTTTTAAAATGTTTATTTATACACACGGGCTATTATAAACTGTGATCAGTTTTTTTTTTGGTTTGTTTGGTTTTTTGGATTAAAAAAAGAGGAAAGGATGATATAATTTTTTACAATTATTTTTTTAACCAAATAATGTTTTACTATGTGGATTTTTTTTAATAGTTGTACCTTGGATAACAATTTTAAAAATGTGTAAGTATGTGTTTTTTTAATTCAATGTTTTTAAACTGTGTTTAGAGGGGGGGGGTTTGAGTGAAAACTGTACACAGGATTTAAGATATGTTTTAGGAAGTTTAGATTTTTTTTGTGAATATTTTTGACTGTTTTTTCTCCTGTGACCTCTGGGTGGTGCTGTTGAGGTTTTCTTTTACTTTGACTGTTTTTCTCTACTGGCCTCTGGGTGTTGCTTCTTCCGGTAAGTAGTCTCTTTCTTTCCTCATTTCAGTTCCGGACGTCGTGGAGGAAGGTCGTTTGGGTGAGTTCTCTGGTTTAATTTCTTTTGGGGGTTTGTAGTGTTGTTGTTTTTTGTTGTTGTTTTTGGGGGGGTTCTGTGTGTTTCTTCTTGGTGTTATTTTTGGTTTTGGTTATTTTGGGATGATTTGTTTGTGATTTTTGTGGTTTTTTTTAAAATTACTGGTTTATTTTGGGGGTAAGTAAAGTCAGAGGGCATAGCGCCGTCCGCTGGCTTTGCTTACCTGGGAATGGGTTTACTTTCAAGGGGGGGCCAAGGCACCATTGCCTTTGCCCCCGCTTGAAAGCGAAAAACTTTTGGGGTAAGTCAAGTCAGCAGGCGGAGCGCCGTCCACTGGCTTTGCTTACCTGGGAATGGGTTCACTTTCAAGGGGGAGCCAAGGCACCATTGCCTTTGCCCCCGCTTGAAAGCGAAAAACTTTTGGGGTAAGTCAAGTCAGCAGGCGGAGCGCCGTCCGCTGGCTTTGCTTACCTGGGAATGGGTTCACTTTCAAGGGTTGGTGAAGGCAATGATGCCTTCGCCCTCCCTTGAAAGCGAAACACTTACTTGGAAAGTAAAGGCACCAGGGGGAGCGCCGTCCGTTTCCTTTGCTTTCCAGAGGAATTGTTTTGCTTTCAAGGGGGGGGGGGGGCGGCGAAGGCATCAATACCTCCCCCCCCTTGAACTCCCTTTGTTGTTGTGGTTTTTTTCCACCCTGGCTCAACTTTTGTTGAGGCCGGTGGTGGTCTTGCCATGTCTTCGGCGGGGTAGCATGGAGGAGAGGGAGTCCCTCTCCTCCCCATTGCTCCGTGCAAGAAGGCCGGCGCGTATTTGTGTGGCTTTGAGGCGCTGCGTCCGCCTGCGGCGGACTTGCACTCCCAGTGTGTTTTTTATTTTTTGCGCACCGGCTTCCTCAGCGTTCTGCGTGCTCATGGCGCGCAGGACACTGGGGCTTGTAGTTTTGGGTTTGTGTTTATTGTTTGTGCAGTGGTTTTTTTTCCTGCGGCTTCATTTTGATTGGCCATGGCGCGTTTCCAAACGTTCCTTAGGCTCGTGCCTCTCAGCCTGATTGGCTGTGGCGCGGCGCGGCCCAAGGAACATTGGGAAATGGAGTCCTTTCTTTTTGTTTGCGGTTGGGGGGCTCCTGCCCCACTGGTACAAAATTCAACCCAACAGTTACCTGCGAACCCCGGTCGGGTGAGTGCATGGAGGCTTGGTCGGGGCTAGTGGGGCCTGGTGTAACATCCTTTGTCACATTCCAATGGTTAACGCACAGATTTATAGGTATAGATTCCATAGTACTTAAAGCACTCTCTGGGCAGTTCACAAGGCAATTAGCTTTTTTTTGGGTGGGGGCAAAAGCTGGGTACTCATTGTACTGGCCTCAGAACCATGGAAGGCTGAGTCAGGATCATATTCAAATCATGAGCAAGGTTTTGGCTGCAGTACAGCAGGGAATCCACTTTGCCATGAACTTTCCTCATGCAGACTGTAGAAAGGCCGCATCACTGCTAGCTGCCAAAGAACGTCATGGTCACTGGTCAGTTCCAGACCATTAGTTCCATAGCAGAACCTTACGAGGAAAGAGTTGGGAGTAAAGCCAACGGAAATCTAATTTGTGGCCCAATTCTTTCAGATCACTAACTTCCGAAGCATCACAAAAGAGGCTTATCATAACCTGCATCCCTCATTAGGCAGCAGCACACATAATTATCCTACCTTGTGAAGGCCCAGCTTGACAAACAACTCTGAGCTCCTGAACTGGCTGTGAAATGCACAGAGAGAGCTCATCATTCTTCTTCCTTGCAATGGGTGGCTTAGTCTGATATTGTTGGGAGAGGGAAGGAGATGAGGAGAGAATAAAAGTTTATTTTCAAATGCATCCATGTTGTTGTTTGAAGGAGGGATGCACAGATCAGGCATTTCATGATACTGCCTGATACTTCCAAAGCATTTTTACATTGCTTGGGAATTCTCCTTCTAGTCTGGCTAGGTTATCCTGCTATAGTAATAGAGTAGACAGGAATTTCCCAAACTGTTCCATAGAACACTGGTGGACTTCAATTCCCAGAAGCCTAAGTCAGTACGTTGGCTGATCAGTGCTTTGGGGGACTGACTTAAGTTTCTGGGAATTGAAGTCCCAAAACCAAAGTTTGGGAAATACTGGAGTAGACTATACTGCAAGCAATTCAATGCCAATCGTCAGGCGGTGGTTAACGAACCTTACAAACCTGCAGACTAACGGCCTTGTTTGGAGAAGTCCACAGGGAAGGGTGATGGTCTCCAAGTGGATTAAACCCCACTTGAATTCATCTTCATGGAAGGCAGGAGCTCCATCATGGGTCTGATGAGGTCTTTATGTGCCAAAAGGGCTCTGGAGCAGTACTCTGGAGCAGAAAGTGACTCGCGGAACTGGATTCATGGTATGGGTGTCATGCTGTGATGTGGAAGGCAAATGGAAGTCTACTGCATTATATTCTCAGGACAATCTTCATGACTGATCACCATGAGGATCGCCAATATTTGGCATCAGATACAGCACAAAACGAAGGAATTCTCCCTAGAAGCAAAAATGACTCAACTAAAGCTACTGTACCTGGGCACATCATAAGAAGACAAACCTCTAGAACGGGGTGCCCAAACCAGGGGTTCTCAACCTACGGTCGGCCCACTCGCCATTTAATGTGGACCCCCACTGTCTCCACCATACCCAGTAGTGTGGTTCCTATTTACTGTAATGTACAGACCACCCTCATTGTGCAGGCAGGGCAAAATGGCCGTCCAGCCCCTGAAGCTGTCTGAGGGAGCATGACTTCAGCTTGAAAAGGTTGAGAACCCCTGGCTCAAACTTTTTGGGCTGTGGGCTAGTCACATGGTTCCTCTCACCGGAAACAAAACACACCTTGCAACCTGTTTTGCAACAGATATGTTTTGCAACAGGATGAGGTAGATTCTTAAGGCTGCAATTTTCTCTGCTTACACCAGGAGTGCCAAAGCTACAGCCTGTGGGCCGGATCTGCCCCCAATGCCAATTCATCTGGCCCACACTGCCCTCATCGGTCATGGAAATGGAAATAAAATGTGATGTGGGTGGTGTGGGCCCGATGGATTATGTTGGGGGCCAGATCTGGCCCACAGGCCATAGTTTGGGCACCCTTGCTCTAGAAAAGACAATAAAGGCGAGACAAGTTGAAGACAACAGGAAAAGAGAAAGTCCAAAGGGAAGATGGAGTGACTCGATAAAGGAAGCCATGGTCTTAAGTTAGCAAGAGCTCAGTCTGGCTGTTGATGATAGGACATGTTGGAGGTCATTCATTCATAGGCCAGAAGCAGTTTGATGACACAAAATAATGATAACAAAAAGGAGGGTGTAACATTGAATTAAACATTCCAAATTCTTGTTTAAATCTCCAACAATTTGTTGAGTATTTTAAATCATGACAACTTAACTTTACTGGAGTTACATACGGTACCATTTCCAAATTGTTTTATAACAATTCTCTTTAATTCTAACAGACATATTCTTCATAATTCTGTAAATCCATATCTTAGCCTGTTACTCCTCTTTAATATTACCTCCTAAATCTGTCTCTTAATTTATTGTTAGGTGTTGTTCTCCCTTATATTCTATAAAAATGTTATATATTTACTTACTAATTATTTTGTTGTTTCATTCATTTCATTCTGTTCCATCTGTACTATACAGGGGCTGCAGTGGCTCAGTGGTTAAGAAGCTCACCTTGTTAGCTGGAAGGCTGACAAGTCAGCAGTTCGAGATCTGGGTACTGCATGACGGAATGAGTGCCCATCTCTGTCCCAGCTCTCATTTGGGCGTTTCCTGAGCAGAGTTTCTTCTGCAAAAAACCTTTCAATCCAGAATAGTTTCCGACATGAAATCATACCTGTCAAGTTTTGGATTTGAAAATAAGGGAAATTTTGGGCACACCCCTCTGTGGGTGTGGCCAAATCTGTGGGTGTGGCCAAATCTGGCCATGTGACTTTCCTGGCTCTATTCATGTCTGCCACATGACCATGAAAACGTCTGCAAACACAGACAGCACTGGCTCTTTGGCGGTAAATGGAGATGAGCACTGCACCCTAGAGTTGGATACGACTGGCAGATTTTACTTTCTTAGGATCAAAGATCGCTGCAGATGGTGATTGCAGCCGTGAAATAAAAAGGTGACTGATGCTTGGGAAACAAGCTATGAGAAACCTGGGGAACATAGTTAAAGGTAGAGGCATCACCTTGCAAACAAAAAATTGCATAGTCAAAGCAATGGTATTCCCGGTGGTAATGTATGGGTGTGAGAGCTGGGCCATTAGGAAAGCTGAGCGCAGAAAAATAGATGCCTTTGAAATGTGGTGTTAGAAATAGGTCAATCCTAGAAGAAATCAACCACGACTGCTCACTAAAGGTCAAATAGTAAAGATGACGCTAAAGTACTTTGGACATCAAATGAGAAGAGAGGATTCACTTGAGAAGGCCTGGATGCTGGGAAAGGTGGAGGACAAAATAAGGGGGTGGCCAAAAATAAGATGGCTAGAGGGTATTGTAGATGCAATGGGCACAAAGCTGTGTGGGCCAAAGAACCCTTTCCCCATCTTCTTGGGGGACTTTTGTTTTGTTTTCTTTCTTGTTTACTCAGTGGCTTAAGTGACTAAGATGCTGACTGGGAGGCAGAAGTTCAGCAGTTCGATTCCTGAGTACTGCAGGACAGAATGAGCTCCCTCTCTCTCTCCCTCTTTCTCTCTCCCTCTCTCCCTGTCTCTCTCTCTCCCTCTCCCTCCCTCTCTCCCTCTCTCACACACATATATATAGTGATCAAGCAACACCCCCCTCCCAGGTTAACTCTGGCACAAACAGCTCAAGAAAGCATGATTTGCTCCTGCATATATGAAATATCGCTCACCTCTAGAGTAGACTCCATGGTGGCTACAAACAGAAGTAGCAAAACCGAAGCCTCCATGAGCACGTGGCAGGGAAGGGAAATGAAAGAGAAACGCAAACCCACCCACCCCTTCTCTCTCGCTCCTTCCACAAGTGAAAAGCCTGCCACACAGCGACCTCTGGTGGCCAGAAAAAAATACTGCAGCTTTGGTCAGGATTTTTTTAAAAAATATGGGGAAATTAATAAAACGGGAGGGGCGGGAAGAGGGGTAAAAATAAGGGGTTTTCCCGGAGAAAACGGGATAGTTGACAGGTATGTGTGAAATTATTACATCTGTACTATCAATTCTTCAAATTTTGTTAACTGTCTACAATTCCTATATATTGTAGTTTGCCCAACCTCTAGTAGTCCATTTCTCCAGCTGTAATCTGTTATACCAAGATACCATGTGGGGAAATTTCTTCTTGTGTCGTATCCAATCCGGAATATTGCCAATCATCATGGCGATTAGCCATGAAGATTGTCCTGAGAATATAATGCTGTGGCCTTCCATCCTTCTGCATCACAGCATGACACCCGTACCACTGATCCAGCTCTGTGAGTCACTTTCTATATGTAACAATATCTATATGTAATTTCTATATGTAACAATTAGTTTGGTTTTGTTAACTGATACAATTTTCTTCATAGAACATAATTGTTCTGACTTCTACCAAAAATTCTTCATCAATTTTAAACTAACAAAAGGCATTCACAATTCCTCCCTGTTCCTTGTGTTAAATTTAAATAAATATTCCAATTAATTGCATTTTGTCAATGAGTCGTTTCCGGTTATACCCTCCTACCCACTGGAGAAATAAGAACCACAGTTTCACATTCCACCTGTATTTTTGACCCTCAACAGAAACCTCCTTAACCTGTTGCACTGCATTCAATAGAAGCATGAACCCAGGATGTCATAAATACATTTGCAGAGAGGGCTGTGGCTGCTTAGAAGTATTCAGCTGTATTCTTCTATTTATCTGCTGCATACCACACTGCATTTTCTCAGTGGAAATAACCCTGCTTTTTCCCCAGTGTCTTAGTAAGAAAATGCCTCCACTAAATAAGGGCATATGTGCTCTAGGTGTTATTTCCATGCAAAAGTGCAGCCCATTAAAAAAAAAAACTTGGTTGAACTCAGAATATGCGATTTTCTTTGAAAGCATCTTTTTAAGATGACAACTTAAAAAGTTCATCTTCCAATCTTATCATCTTTTGTTATCCATCTGCTTCTCTCTCTCCTGTGTCCTTTCTCTTTGGTTGCCTACCTGTATTGGAAATTTAGCTCATTCTTATTTTATTGTGGACTGTGTGCCATGTTAAGTCCATGGCTTTTAATTATTAGCAACTATAGTGAAGGAATGATAACACTCCCCAATACTATAGTTTTGGTATATTCCATTTTAAAAACCTCTCATTCAACCTGATATTTTCCAGATGTGACTACAGGTGAAACTCGGAAAATTAGAATATCGTGCAAATGTTCATTCAGTTCAATAATGCAACATAAAAGGTGAAACAAATATATGAGATAGACTCATTGCATGCAAAGCAAGATAGTTCAAGCCTTACTTTATTATAATACTAGCAGAGGACCCAGCGTTGCCCAGGGGTACCCTACCCGGGCCAAGGAGAGACCGTAATAGCCGTAATTGCCACCGTCCGTACTGGCGGCTAGGCCGTGCACCACCTGGAACACCGGGCAGACTTTGGCACATCCATGGAATTTTGCACATGCGCCACAGCCTGGAACGCCAGGCAGGGTTAGGCACATGCGTGGATTCTCGCGCATGCGCAGTCACCTCCCCATGTTGTTTTTGCTGGCCAGGGGAGGGTTGCAGCACCTTTTCAGGGGCAATGGTCCCAAGCGAGGCTGCCGGTTACCCACGCCGACCACTTCAGATGTTGAAGGTAGGCGTGCATGTAGGTTCCAGCGCAATCGGTGCAGGGGTGTTGCTTTGTATGAGGGAGCCCTGTGATGTCACAGAGCCCCAGATCTGGTCAGCTGGGAATTGGTTGAGCTGTGGCAATGACATTACAATCCCCCCTGGTTGGCTTTTTTCCCTTGCTTTTTCTCCTGTTGGTGGGGGTGTCCCCTTTGCGAATTGATTTAGGGGGCATACTGCTCGCCATGGGGCTTGACACCCCCGCAGTGACTGTCTCTTCGGCCCAAGGTACGTATGTGCCGGGTTTCAGTGCAATCGGTGCAAGGGTGTGGATTTGTATAAGGGACATACAGCACCGGACCTTGATTTAAGTTATATAGATTGATGCTTATGGCTTACAGTTTATGAAAACCCCAACCTCCCAATCTCATGTACCCCATAATCATCACATAATCTCATGTACGCTGTACGCCATGATCATCACAATTATAACGAATTAAGGCATGACATCTCTTGCTTTGCATGTAGTGATTCTATCTCATATACAGTAAAACCCCGACTTACATATGCCTCGAGTTACATAAAATTCAACACATAATGATTTTGTGCTAAAACCATGTCCTGATTTACACGGTTTTCTATGGGTTTGCTTCGAGTTACATAAAGATTCTTTTTCCTATGGGTTTCCTTCAAGTTACATAAAAATTCATTTCCCTATGTGTTTGTTTCGATTTACATAAAAATTTCATTTTTCCTATGGGTTTGCTTTGAGTTACATAAAAAATGATTTAAGCAAAAGCCTATGGAACAGACTTTTTCCCCATAATTAGGATTTTACTGTATTTGGTTCACCTTTTAAGTGAAATGAATGAACATTTGCACGATATTCTAATTTTCCAAGTTTCACCTGTACAATCCTCTTCTTCCTCTCTTCCTGTTTTCCAGTTAAGTCATCTTCTTCCCCAAACAAAAGGTAGGGAAATGATCCCACTAACTTGTTTTATATCAGCCATTAGACTCAGGACTGAAAATAAGAGGCATAAACTAGTGCACTGATGGTCAACCTTGGCACTTGGGCTGTTCTTGAATTTCAATTCCCAGAAGCCCTGATCAACAGGTGTGTTGACTTGGGCTTCTGGGAATTGAAGTCCAAGAACACCTGGAGTGCCAAGGTTGGCCATCACTGGGCTAGTGTCAAGACAGCTGAAAAGCAGGAATGTAAAGGTAGATCCAAGTTTTAACAGATTTCATCTCCAGCAAGAGAGGGGCTTTTGTAATGATAAGGGATCTTAAAGTCCAAGCCAACCCAAGATATTTTGCATAGTAACATGGAGAGTTCATAATTTGCACAGGCATATGGGTTGATGTGAGAACTGTAGCTAAGCTTGCAAGGGAGTGAACACAGGGAGGACTAAGAAAAGCAGGAGTGATCGCATATAAACCATCCAAGCTAACAAAAATATCCAGGTAGGCTGACTAAGTTCTACTATCTTGCCATTGAGAAGCATCCAGCTTTCACTTCAAAGCAAAGCAATCACACTTATCTTAACCTATAAAACCAAGGGTTAACCGTTGGAACTTGCTATAGGTTCCTAAGCCTCGCCCTAATGACCCGCACCCACCAATTTCGTGCACACGGCCGAACTGGGTCCGCAGGTCAATGAAGGATTGAGAAAACCGGCAGTGGGGCAACAGCCCCACAAACGCAAAAAAGGGGAAACAACTTCATTTCCCACAATACTCAAAAACAAACAAAAACAACAGAAAAAACAATATGAAGTAAACAAAAACACAATCAAAAACAAAACAAACAGACAAATTCCAACACACACACACACACACACACACACACAGACACAAAAGAACGAAAACAAGCAAACTTACCAAAAGATGTCCTACCTCCATGAGGACTGGAAAAGAAATGAATAAAGAAAGAGACTACTTACCAGAAGAAGCTCCACCCAGAGGCCAGGAGAGAAAAAACAGTCAAAATACAATAACCCCTACCAGCACCACCTGCTGGCCACAATAGTAAAAACAATTCAAAAACACACAACAGCCCCAAACAAAAGGCCACAAGAGTAAAAACAAATCAAAAACATAACACAAATTCACAATTTTACACAAAAGGTCACACCAATAAAAACAAGTCAAAAAATTACACTAAAACACACTTTAACACAAATCACAAACATATGTCAATAAAATACAATAGAAACTTTTAAAAATCCTGTGCTGAGTTTTAACTCAAATTAAAACACAAAACATCTAAACACATTTTAAAAACATTGAATGTAAAAAACATTTACTTTTACATTATTAAAATTATTACCTACGGTACAACTAATTTAAAAAATTCAAAAAACTAAAACATTATTCGCTTACGTAAAACAATTTGAAAAAATTATATCATACTTTGTTCTTTTAGTAATCCTCAAAAAAAAGCAGATCACAGTTAATAACAGCCAAGCCAAAAACATTTACATAAATAAACATTTTAAAAATTAAAATTACAGACTAAGCAATTTTTAAAAAACATTAACACAATTTAACCTTCCAACACAATTTAAAACAGCCCGGCAATGCCAGGCAACCTCTGCTAGTATATATGTATATATATATATACACACACACACCCCAGTGCTTGGTGCAGCCTTTGGGTGGTTCCCAAGTTAATTAGCATTTTGCCCCCAACATGCTGGATACCCTTCCTACCGACATTGGAAGGATGGGAGACTGAGTCAAACTTGACCCCTTGTCAGGATCGAACTCACAGCCTTAAAACGCAGTAAACATCTGCATTGGAAATAGAAAAACTCCTTTCCAATACCTAACTTTTCCACGGGAACTACAAGAAATACATCCAAAAGCAATTACCCAGACTGGCTTTTAGCCAGGATTAGACGCACACTATTGCTGCTAGGCAGGAAAAGAAAATCTACCTACTAATATGCTGAAGTTCACAGAGAAAACATCATCCCCTGGTTTATAGCCAAGAGCCAGTGCTGTATGTGTCTGCAGATATTTCTGTGGCCATGTGGCAGGCATGACTAGATAGGGAACACTGTTTACCTTTTTCCCACCGAAGTGGTACCTGTTTATCTTGGTATCCGTTTATCCAGTGGAGGGAGGGTAAGGGTGGCTTTATTAGATAGTTTTTATGTGACTTTTATCTGGTTTTAGATAGGCATTTTATTTGATGTTTTACTTGATGTTTTTATCTAACTTGTAAAACCGCTTTGGGTCACCTATGGGTGAGGAAAGTGGTATAAAAATACTGTAAATAAAAATAAAATAAAATAAAAATCTACTTGAAATTTTTTGCTTTTGAACTGCTAGGTTGGCAAGAACTGGGACAGAGACAGGAATGCACACCATTATGCAGCACTCGAGTGTTGAATTGCCAACCTGCCGACCTTTCAGTCATCAAGTTCAGCATCTTAAACACTAAGCCACCGCAGTCCCATGTACTCTCCATGTACTCATATTCTAATTCCACTAGTGAATACATTTACATCACCCCTACAAATTAATATTTGTATTGTGCCGACAGCTGTTTCAGTGTTGAGGCACCCATTACGCTTAGCAGATTTGACAATCTGGGTTAACTGAAACTCAACTAATCTATTTAAGCTACTCTCCAAATACCAATCCATATTGCTACAGGGAAACTTGAAAGGTTTATAGTCTCAGCTGATACACACAATTTGCGCTCCCTGCTAATATAACATCAGTATTTCAACTTGTTTAGACAGAAATTTACACAAGGGATTTGGAAAGGAAAACAAGGTCTCTATCACACAGCTACTGAAGAAGAGGGAGAAAAGCTTAAGAATGGAGAAAAGAGAAAGAGATAGTTGGTGGGGATGAACTTGACAGGCGTAAGGAGGAACATTAAAGACAGCTGCAAAGTCACTGAAAAGGAAAAGATCCATTATGCAAGGGAATGGATGGGGTTGTTCCTTAAAGGAGTTGATGTACAGGTGCTTCGTCTTAAGTAGCCAACTTGCACATGATCCCAAAAGAGGACATCCATAGCCCCAACCCCATAAAAAGACAAGAAGTTGCATCACTATGTGCTCTGAGCTGAAGAGGAATAGATGCCTTCCATCTGGGATGGCCGTCCTCCTCCACTAAGGGATGCAGTGGAAGAGGGCAGGTCACCCAAATCCACTCTGGTGATTGATAGGGTGAGAGATGCTACAGGCATATCCCTCTCACAAAACTGCATGTGCCCATTTATGAGCCTAAACGGAAAATTAGAAATATTTTTAACATTCAAAAATAATTACAACACCTCTGCTGAGTGGGGCTATCCAAGCTAAATATAGCTGAGGCCTTAATCTCCCTCTATAGTAAAGGTCTCCCTGCTCAAAAGCCAGCAAGTGCATGCTGGTATATCAGGCAATTGGACTTTGTCCCACCCTGCCCTCGCCTCTAGCACCCTGGGACACCAATAGTAATGTATGGGATTCCCCCCAACCTCCAATAGGTGCCCCCACCACTCCCTGTCCAGCGCCTTCCCATGGTGCTCTGCACACCCCTGAAAGCCAGCCGTGTTCAACTCTAAAGGGTGATGCTCATCTCTGATTACAGCCAAAGAGCCAGGCATTTCTGTGGTCATGTAGCATGCATGACTAGACAGCGAAGCACACAAAACACTGTTACCTTCCCACCGAAGCGGTACCTATTTATCTACTTGCAATTACTTGCTTTTGAACTTCTAGGTTGGCAGCAGCTGGGACAGAGGCGGCAGCTCATTTGGGTCTTGAACTGCTGACCTGCCAACCTTCCAGTCGTCAAGTTCAGCACCCTTAAACACTAAGCCACCCCAGTCCCTCAATATCCTTCTATAGGGCTCTTTAAATCACATCTGGACTGGACAGCCCTTCAAATGGAGCCCTACCCTCTGACAGCCTTTCAAGAGAAGATGTGGCCAGCCAAGGTTCACATATGCTCCTCCATCTAAGTAGGACACTAATCCTTTGTCCTCAATACAAAAGTGACTCCCATTGCGGAAAGATTTTGGAGCAGCGCACAATTTTTAACCTGGGAGGTGAAAATGTCCAAGCAAGTGACCTTCCCGTTCTTGCACAACAATGTGGAAACGTAACACAGCACCAGCTCCCTGTCTCTACCCATCACAACTCTGTGGCTAGCCCTTTTGCAGCTCCTCTCCTCTACCAACAGATTTTTTTTTGGGCGGGGTGGGGTGGGGGGAATAGCCGTGACTCACCTCTATACTCAGAGTAGGTACAGTACTACATTCTCTTCTGCTAAGCGAGAGAGCTACCTGAGCGGCAGAAAAAGTGGAATCCATTCTGCCTGTAAAATGACCCAACCCTGAAATGTTGTCTCCAAACCACTCCCTGATCTGTAATAGATTTGGAGATAGGGAGAGGAGGGAGAAAATGATGCTGAAAGAATATGGTGGGCCACCGATAGATACACACACACACACACACACACACACACACACACACACACACACACACACACACACACACACACACACACACACACACACACACACACACACACAGAGGATGTTGTTAATCGCAGCTTCATTTGCTAGACTTTTACTGAGACCAATATCACACCAAAAACTCTTCCACCTTGTTACAGCTGGCATAAAATGAACAGTGAAGTCTCTGAAATACACACACACACACACCCAAAAACGCGCACACACGCAAACGCGCACACACACACCTCAACTGAGCCACTAGTCTCTTCAGCTTCTATTCCAGCAGCATCCCAGCAGGAGTCTAAGATTAGACAGGATTGTTACCTATGAGGTGAAGACCTTTTCAATGTTCCCCTTTTGCCTTTGAGACAGAGAGTCTTTACACTGGCTATGTCATAGACAATTTTTTATTTATTAATTTTTAGTCCAGTGTTTCCCAGCCTTTGGATTTTGGACATCAATTCTCAGAAGCCTGAGTCAATTATCCAAAGCACTGATCAGCCAATGTACTGACCTAGGCTTCTGGGAATTGAAATTCCCCTCTGGAACATGGGCCCCACATTGGCAACCAATGTTTCAGTGTGTCTATTCATTTGCAGGTACTATTGCTTTTTATATCTGCCAGTAAGACTATGTTTTAGCAGGCATTTGTCCTTCGCTATTCAAAATACCTGTCACTAGAGATTTTAGACATTAGTTATTTGTAATTCTAACCGTCTATTTTTAATGCAAATTGTTAGCTGATCAGAGCTGCAGTGAAGGGCAGTGTACAAAATGGGAATATCAGTATCGGTACTGATACTAAGAAGAGCTATCCGTGCCGCACACTCACGCTGCATGTGAGCCGCCCGCCTTATCCAAGACCGGGGGGGGGGGGGGGGGGGAGGAAGCACTCCCATTGGACTGCTGGGCAGAGGGGTGGTGTAAACTCTGTGCTGGGGTGACGGTGCATGTGTCCACCGAGAGGTTCACCACCAGTGACTTAGAGCATGTGAAGCTCTAAGAATACTAGAAGTGTACCACATAAAGTGATGGTGGTGATGATTATTCCAGCACTTTATTCAGCTTCCATGTTGACATGGTGGCAAATTAAGAAGGAACCCTTAATTTTGTTAGAAAATTATTTTCTACCTCAGCTCTCTCTTTCTACACATCTACCCTTTCCAGTTTCCCTCCATGAAGCATTCAGCCAAGCAGACACCACCTTTTCCTGTGGTCTTTCTGTTTTGGAGAATTTAATCCAATAATCCCAGCACTGCAAATGACAACCTCATCAGATTTTTAATATTTCTGCTGGCCTGCCCTTCTCCTCACATTTATGTGCTCATAACTAGATCCTGTTTTTCTTTTTAAAAGGCTTCGTTTAAAAACCACTCAGCCTCGTCTGCAGGCATAAGAATCTAAAAAAAGAAAAATGGACTACGGCAATAAAATATTCATATTTAATATTTCTATACTGCCCCCCAACAGACTGATCAGCAATTACAAAGAAAATTCAGCACAGCAACAAGTACAAAATATATAATCCAAATACGCATACATAGAAGATTTTTTTGAAATAGTAGCCGTGTTAATCTGTGTTTTAAGCATATCAGAAAGTAAACAAAACAAAGACAAAAATGTTGTGACACTTTAAAGCAGGGGTTCTCAACTTTTTCAAGTTGGTCATGCTCCCTCAAATAGTATTTGGGAGTGGCTAGAAGTATCATGCTCCAAATGAGTGAAAACAAATTTTCTTACACCTTTATATTTTTGACACCATATTTTATGCCCCTCCCAAATACTTATCCAGTTTCTCCTACTGTTTTCAGCCAAATCCTGGCTCTCATATGGGTAATATCTGCTAATTTAGTATATTTTTCCCATTCCATTTCTTCCCTTTTTAACTTTTACCTAAAAGTACAGCTTAACAGAGGGAGTCAAATGCTCAAAGCATTGAGCATCCCAACAAAATATTAATACAGTACTCTGCTTCAGTACAAAATATTAGTTGGGCAAATGCAATTCAATACCTAAATTTAGTTGGACATTTGCTTCTTGAGGGACTCGGCAGTTTAGAGATTAAGACAATGAACTGGATGACTGGAAGGTTGACAGGTCAGCAGTTCGAGGCCCAAGAGCTGCACAACAGAGTATGCGCCCGTCTCTGTCCCAGCTCCTGCCAACCTAGCAGTTCAAAAGCAACAAATTGCAAGTAAATAAATAGGTACCACTTTGGTGGGAAGGTAAACGGCATCCTATGCACTCCTGTGTCTAGTCATGCATGCCACATGACCACAGAAACATCTGCAGACGTAGACTTTGGCTATAAACAGAGATGAGCACCGACCCCTAGAGTTGGATACGACTGGCATTCAAGGAAGGGCGACCTTTACCTTTACTTTGCTTCTTGATTTGGGAAAGAAAAAGCAAGTTGGGAAGAAAAGGGACAAGTGCCAGATCTTGAAAACATTTACAGTACTGGTATTTTTTTAAAAAATTAATCCCTATTATTCATTACATTGTTACAAAAGCAACTTGTGGAATTATTTAGCGAGCTGCTTGTTACTTTTCATTATTGAGGGAGCACATAGAATTGACCATAATGAGCTGCATCAAAACGGAAATATTCCTGTTAAAGTATCTCCAAAAGTGCCCTATAAACAAAACAAGAAAACATTACATGTTACATCAATAAAGCATGCCTCACAGCATTACTTCTGAAATATGAGAGAGTAAATAAAACAAATTGGAATTGATCCACGAAAGCTAACATTAAAAATAAGGTAGTTAGTGTTTAAAGTGGCACAATGCTTTTTGTCACCTTTATCTTCTTTTATTTACTCTGATATTCTTGGAGAGAGCCCTGGTGGTGCAGTGATGAAACTGATGTACCGCAACCAAAAGATCGTGAGTTCGATCCTGACCAGGGCTCAAGGTTGACTCAGCCTTCCATCCTTCCAAGGTTGTTAAGATGAGCACCCAACAGCACGGCTACCACTTCAAATATTTCTGAAATAGGGTTTCATTGTATCCTCATTGTTAGTCCCTTCCAAATCGTATGGCAGGTAATGACAAATTTTTAAAACCCCAGACAATTCTGAGTTCTGAGAGGGAAGATTTAACCTCATTTTTCTTTCACTGCAGCCTACAAATGTGAAAAAGGGTTGGGGAAGAGTACTCAATTTTTACTCCTGAAAAGAACGAGACTAACACTTGCTCTACCTGTTAATAAGAAATGCTTTGTATCATGACCTACCCAAAGCCCGTCACACTCAGGCAATGGGAATTTACATCAGGCAGACCCCACCTAGTTGCATTTCTCAGCCTTCCCCTAAAACCACTCAAGACAAAACAGAATTTGACATCCTTCCCTGAACAAAACTGAAGAAAGCTGGGGAAGAGAGGAGCAAAGGAGAAGGAAAAGCATTTTTTTAACCCATAGGGGCCTCAGAGACTTTGCTTACAAGGCTGGAAGGGAAAAAAAACCTGTCTTTCCAGGTAGAACTCCTCCATGTTGCATTTCAAAATGTTTAATCACTATGAACTGCACCAATCAAAGTAAGTCAGTAAATAAGCAAAACCTGGGGCTAGCGATTCATAAAAATTAAAGCTGGAATTTTCCAGAATCCAAACTACTCACCTGATGTCCAGTGCTCTGCAGGGTGACAATTTAACAGGCTGCAATTGATACTATTCTCTCCTTACAAAGGGAGATAGACAATGGTGTAGGGATCGTGGCCGCTCGCAAGAATGAATTCAGATGGACACGTGGGTCAAGGCTTCAGGGCGAGGCGAAAGCGAGGGGCGCCAGATGACCTCTATTTATTACCTGTCAATATTCCTTGGTCCGTGCGCGCCTAATGCAATCACACATCCGCACAGGCTACAAGGAAGTGGGTTCGAAACAATGAATTCCGTGTACATTGGTCATACATTAATGGGTGTGCATACATTGATGGTGTACGTGCGGTAGAGAGAGCAACCAGGAAACAGGGGCAAACAATGGCATGTGGAATGGGCTCCGGGAGCTATCTTGCGGGTCCAATAAAGACTCGCACTCATCAGCTTAACCAGGAGGGCGCCCGTAAAAGATTGTTGTGGTCATGCCTTTTGGCACCGAACCCAGGTTACGGACTGTGTGACCTGATGTTGTGTATGTAACATTGTACCTTTAAGAATGTAACCTTGTAAAGGAGTCTCTGTGTAACAATGTAACTCGATGTAAACCAGCTGCGATTACAAGCGATTCAGCTGCCGGTAGATGGCAGCTGCAATAGCTCAGCTCCAGATCACCCAATCACACTGTATCGCGGGAAACATTCCCGCCACAGGTAAACCTTATAAGGTATGCAGTACGTCCCAATGATGTCACTGATACCACAGCCAATGGGTGCTCTTGGAGCGTAATTCAAATGTACTGTACAGTATAAAAGGAGCTGCGCCTCCGCCATTACCGCATGTTCAGATTGCATACCTTGCAATAAAGATGTGTTTGGCCCCCTGAACGTGTCTACCGCGTATCAATCTGTAAACATCAACTTGGCGATGAGGATTGGATAATGGCTTCCCACAGCATCAAACTACCTCCGTTTGACATAAAAAAGCTAGAGAAATGGGAGAAGTACGAGTGCCAGTTCGAGCACGCGATGGCCGCCAAGCGCATCCAAGACGAGGAACAAATGCGCTCCTGCCTCCTCGCCAATCAATCTGTAAACATCAAACCTGGCCTCCCTCCCTTGGATGCTGGCGGGGGCTATGGGCTGGGGGTATTTCTTGGGCAGGATAAGGATATTCTTGGGGGGCTAAGGCCGGGTCACCCCTTCACAATGGCTCACAACTTTTGATATGTTGCAGGAATAATAATAATAAACATTTTAAAATCCAGCCAATGCTTCCACTTATTTTTTTAAAAAAAACCTTGTTATTTATTATGTTTGAAATGGCAGTCTTGTTAGTCTATGCAAGCATATCAGAGAATAAAAAAACAAAAAGACAAAACATGTAGTGACACCTTAAAGACTAACTGTTGCATTTGGATGTTAGCTTTCATGAATCAAGTCCACTTTTGTTTTGTTTACTCTCTGATACTATTTATTATTGTTACTCATGTTGTGAATAAAGAGCTGTTGATTCACTGAATGAGTAATGAGAAATATATTATTTTAATCCACTGAAGCATTGATTGAATCCTAACAAGAATGCTTTGCTGAGTGTATTATTTTCACCCTGAATCAAAATCCAGTTAATCAACAGCTATCTGGCACCACTGCCATAACATTTACATTAAATAAAGAGAGGAAAGTGTGGCTATACACCGTACATCTACCATTTCTATTACACATTTTCTATGCACATTTAAATCATATGGTTCCTCCCTGCAACAGAAAAAAGGAAAAATCCAGCCCCAGACTCTTAATGACTTATGTTCACTTAAGGCAGGGGTTCCCAATGTTTTCCTGCCAGGTGCCAGTTCCTGCCACCATCCTCAGCTACCCATTACTTATGTTTTCATCGCCGTCGTCAGCGGTGGTGTCGGCGGGAATTGTATAGTTTTTCCAGGTTCTTGCACAGCCTCTGCTGCTTCCCAGGGCAGCAGGAGGCTTTTTGGGGCATGTTCGCTCTGGTTTGTTTGTTTTCCACCACTTCTCTGCTGCATTTTGGCAGCTAGAGTGCAGCAGTGGGCAACTTCCTGGTTCAGCACTGGGATCCCAGGTGCTGACGTAAACTCTGCCCAGCACCGGAAGTCACCCACTGCCGGGTTATAGCTGCCAAGGCACAGTGGGGATGCTGCAGAACATTCGCAAACTGGAGCGAACATGCTCCGAAAAGCCTCCTGCCACCCTGGGAAGCGGCAGAGGCTTCACAAAAACCCAGAAAACTCACATGATTCCCACCACCACCGTGGTAACTGATGTACCAGGTGGTGGGGGTGGTCCTTGAGGTGCCCGAATAGTTTTGTTTTGTTTACTTACTTACTTACTTACTTACTTACTTACTTACTTACTTACTTACTTACTTACTTGTTGGACTTTTTCACCACCCATCTGGGTGTTATGGCCACCACGGGCCAGATTAATGATAAGCATGGATTGGATTAGGCCCACGGACCGGGGGTTAGGAACCCATGACTTAAGGCCAAGTATGTAAGCAGTGAGAGATGTTTTCAAGGCAGTCTATTACACACCAGGTCCTTTCCCCGATTCTGTACATGACTGTGTGATTTTGCTCACAACAGCTAGTGAAAGGGGTACCAAAACTGCTTTTGCAATGGCCCTTGTACGAGTGATTTCCTTCAGTAGAATTTTGGCCCTGGAAATCTTAACTGGGGGAAGAGGATTGTTTTGTTTTTTGTGGAAAGAAAAAAAGTCAGAAGCAGCAGCAGAAAAACATAGGGAATGCATTGTATTCTTCCAGAACCATGTGCACTGTCACAGCATTTGGGGCAAAGCAACCTACAAAATAAAAGCCTTGCCTACCCAAAGATTTCAATGACTGAGTTTATACTGTTACATACCTGTCAAGTATCCCGGATTGGCCAGGAAATCCCGTATTTTACCCCTCTTTACCAGTCCTTCCCACAGCCATCCCACATTTGGCCGGCCATGAAAGGGGTTACTGCGCATGTGTGCCCATTGCAAAGGGGCTCTGCGCATGCACAAAGGGTTTCTGTGCATGCGGAAATGGGATCTGCGCATGCGCAAAGAGGTTCTGCGCATGCGCAAAGGAGTTGCTGTACATGCTTGCCCGTGCTCGGAGAATTTCCTGTATTTTCAGAGGCAACACTTGCCAGGTACAGTATGTACTGTTGTAGAATAGGTAAAGGGCGCCCATGTTCAAAAGCCAGTCATATTCAACTCAAAAGTTCAGTGCTCATCTCCATTTCCAGGCAAAGAACCAGCACTGTCTGTGCCTGCAGGTGTTTCCATGGCCATGTGGCAGGCATGACTAGACACTGGAGTGCACAGAATGCTGTTTACCTTCCCACCTAAGTGGTACCTATTTATCTATTTGAAATTTGTTGCTTTCGAACTTGGCAGTGCTCTGTCATGCAGCACCCAGGTTTCAAATTGCTGACCTGCTGACCTTCCAGTCATTATGTTGTGTCTTTACCACCAAGCCTAGCAAAATTATAAATTCCTGCTAATTTGACAAGCCCCTGCATTGAATCTTTGTAGTTGTTATCAAGTTATCTCCATGAATGAAAGATCTCCAAAATGTACTCTCCTCAACAGATCTGTTCAGCTCTTGCAAGTAATAATAATTTCATGTCAGAAATTATCCTGGGTTGAAAGGATTTTTGCGGAAGAAACTCCACTCAGGGAACACCCAAATGAGGAACAGAGACAGGCACTCAATCCATCATGCAGTACCTGGGTCTTGAACTGCTGACTTGTCAGCCTTCCAGCTAACAAGGCAAGCTTCTTAACCACTAAGCCATCACAGCCCCTTCTTGCAAGTTATAGTCTGTGGCTTTCCTTAGGGAATCAATCCATCTTGCTTTTGGCATTCTTTGTTTACTGCTGCCTTCCACCTTTCCCAGCATTATTGTCTTTTCCAGGGAGTCTCGCGCCTTCTCCTAATGTGCCCAGACTAGGACAGTTTCAATGTCATCATTTTTGCATCCAGAGACGGTTTAGGCTCAACTCACTCTAGAACCCATTTCTTTGTCTTTTTGGCAGTCCTCCAAAGCTCTCCTTCAGCACAACATTTGAAAGGAATCATTTTTGCCTCATCTATTGAATCTAGTCTGCATTAAATTGTATCAATAATCCAAAGGGGGCTGAAATGGATTCTCATTAGGAGAAGTAAAGCTACAGAAGCTGGACCTATACCAGTTATGCAGCTAAAGAAACACAGCAAAAATATAATGTACAGGCTATACAGAGGGGAAAGAATCAGAAAACAGGGCAAGGTAAATAAGCTTTGATCTCTTTCAGTTCAGCAAGAGAAAAAAGCAAGATGTGTAGAATTATGACATCTTTTAGGTCATATGTTGTTGTTTTTTAGGTCAAACCTGCAATGTTAAATATAAACCTTAATTGATCTTGTAGTTGGGCTGCAATGCCCATCAGCTCAAGCCAACAGTCAGGAATGATAACTCCTAAAAGATAAAGCTATAAGAAGCCTAGGGAACATAATAAAAAGTAGAGACATCACGCTGCCAACAAAAGTCCACATAGTCAAAGCAATGGTCTTCCCAATAGGAAATGTATGGATGTAAGAGCTGGACCATAAAAAAAGGCTGAGTGCAGAAGAATAGACGCCTTTGGAATGTGGTGCTGGAGGAGAATTTTGAAAGTACCCTGGACAGCAAAGAAAACAGATAAACAGATCCTGAAGGAAATCAACCCTGACTGCTTCTTGGAAGGACATACGTTGAAGATGCAGCTAAAGTACTTTGAATACCAAATGAGAAGAGAGGACTCACTAGATGCTGGGAAAAATTGAAGGCCAAAAGGAGAAGGGGGCGGCAGAAGATGAGATGGCTAGATGGCATTGTTGACACAATGGGCGTAGAGCTGAGCGGGCAGCGGAGGATGATGGAGGATAGGGGTGCCTGGCATGCAGTGGTCCATGGGGCTGCAAAGGGTCAGACTCGACTGTGCCACTGAACAACAACAACACAAAGAGTTAAAGAGAAGAAGCCACATATACCTGACCACCTCTGCTACAGACTACTACCTAGTTCAGACCAAAGATGGGCACTACAAAGAAAACAATATCAAAGCTCAGGGAATTTTTCTTTGCAGCAACAACTTCTGGATTTCTTCAGCCAGCTTCACCACTGGCATTCTGGAAGTCACAGCCCCCAAACCAAATTTAACCAACACTGAGATAGAGATAGATAGATTACTTCAAGGGGGAAAGGCAGGGTAGCTAAAAAAAATAATAATAGCAAAGAACTAGGAAAATATGCTGGAATCAGAGCTAGACAGGTGATATTCTCCACTTTTTTTAGAATATCTCTTCACCAGCCCAAACACTTTTTCTCCCCCTTGTCTATCTGACATCGTGCCCTGCCAGTGTTATCTTTACCTTGGTCCAACTCTGTTTCGCCCTGAGCTCAAAAGGACACATTTTTCATGTAGCAATTCTGAAAACTGCAAACTCACAATGACAAATTATTTGTCACAAAACATTAATCTTCCCTGGCCTGCATTGGGTGCAGACAAAGCTGAAACATCGCAGCCCCATGGCTTACAAAAGATACAAACCGAACCTGGTGTGTCAACGTCTTCTCATTTACGATCCCACTCCTGGTTCTGAACAGATAACTGCGTGCCTTTGTGTTTTGTGCTCTCTCTCTCTCTCTCTCTCTCTCTCTCTCTCTCTCTCTCACACACACACACACACACACACACACACACACACACACACACACACACACACACACACACACACACACACACACACACACAGTGTATCACCTCAGGCGGCCTGGCATTCACAATAATCCATCCATTCCCCTGAGGTAATCATAATATTTTCTTGTCAGAAATTATTCCGAGTAGAAAGGATTTTTGCAGAAGAAACTCAGCTCATGGAACGCCCAAATGAGGCTCCTTTCATGTCCCCAAGATCTGGGACAGAGACAGGCACTCAATCCGTCATGCAGTACCCAGGTCACGAACTGCTGACTTGCCAGCCTTCCAGCTAACAAGGCGAGCTTCTTAACTACTGAGCCACTGCAGTCCTTCCCTGAGGTAAAAAGGGTGGTTTCCTTGCCAAACGCCCTGCCAAAGGGGCCTGCCAAAGCCATGCCAGCCACATTATATCATATTTAGAGATAAAATGAGAAGGATCTGCAGACAGTTAAGAGAGAAGGACAGACAGACATCCAGGCGTTTGCAGTCTAGGACAAAGGCCAATAAAGCACATGATGCCATTAGGCTACGCTGCTTATTAAAAGCACGTTCCAATTCTTGCTATTAATTTCCAGGTGCTATTTTGTGCGCTGTATTTTGAGAATACACTATGTTGCTTTTGAAATGCAAATTCATTCCATCTCCCAATAGTAAGCAGCTACATGTAATTCTCCCGCCAACCTAGCAGTGCGAAAGCAAAAAAAATGCAAGTAGATAAATAGGTACCACTTCGGTGGGAAGGTAAAAGTGTTCCATGCACTCAGGTGGTGAGGCATGCCTTCCACATGTCCACAGAAACATCTGCAGATGCAGATAGCGCTGGCTCTTTGGCTATAAACAGAGATGAGCACTAAACTCTAGAGTTGGATAAGACAGGCTTTCAAGCAAGGGTGACCTTTACCTTTACCTTACAGATGTAACTCAGTTACTTGTAACTCATTACTTCCAAATTCTGCTGTGCCTCTTTGGAAGATACCCTAACGCAAGCTCTGTTCAGGCATTATAACTGAAAGCACTGTGTTGTTCAATTTAGAGAAGGGTCTGTAGTCTGCTTTCTCTGTTGTCATATTCGCCACCATATCACCACCACAAAGAAGAAGCTTGCGCTCATATGCAGCTGAAAAGCCCCAGTTCTTGGTCACATGTACTCAGAGTGTGATCAATTGTAATCCCCAAATTTAAAAATGCTTTAGATTCTTCTTCTTCTTTCATGTCCTGATCAAACCCTTGACTGCCAAAATGAAGCCACATTCTTGGCTTTGTCATTGGCCAAACTTAAGTCCTCATATGTGCATTTTTCTGGCAGTAATTGGTAGACCAGTAAATGAGCCAGATTCTGTATCCCTCCACGTGCACACAGTGTTTGTTGCTGTCCACCACCACCACCAACTTAAGCATGTTGGTCTTGCATTTAGGGACTCCAACCCTCAGCCTATTCAAGGTCCTTCAAGTGATGTAGGGGAGGTTGAGTTCTTCAGCTACATCCTCCTTTAATGTTATTCCTCATCCAGTGAGCTCCTTCCTCCACCTTCTAATTTGTTTTTGCTCTTGTGTACCCTCAAGACTAAGTTTTTGTTCTTGCCATAAAGCTTTTCCTGGATCTGAGTCGACGAACTTGAGGCTCGTATCCATTCAGAGGATGTCAAGGGTCATCCACTTGTTTAGTTCTCTCAACATCTGCTGCTACTTCTCTCCTTATCTTAGGTGGAGCCTAAAATAGCAGTTACATTAAACACTTTATTCCATCAAGAATACTTGTTTAAGTTCTGTCAAAAACCTATGCTTCTTCCCTTCATTTCTTGTCCCTTAGGGATCAGGGAACATCTCTGGCCCCAGCTTTCTCAAAAGTCCCATGTCTGGTCATAAAACAGCATAAACTATGTTTAGAGATTAAAAAAGTTGTATACTGGCAAAAACCTACAGCAATTGAAGTCTCAAACATATGACCGGACATGGGACTTTTGAGAAAGCTAGGTAAAGAATATCCAATGTCTTTGATTTCACATCACCCCTTATAAACTCATGACTATTTATCTGAAGCTAAAATTAAGTTACATAAGAATAGCCTTGCTGGAACAGGCCACAGCACATCCAGTCCAGCTTTCTGTCACACACAGTGGCTCACCATTTGCTTCAGGGTATTCCCAAGCAGATGCCTTCACCTACTTAGGATTCCCTGGAAATGACATTGAGAGATATCCTACCTATCTCTCCAACCCGGAGGTTGTCTTTAGCTATCCATAATTTTAGCCATTGATACCATTGTCCTCCATGAACTTGTCTAATCCTTTCTTAAAGCTGTCAAGACTGACAGCTGTCACCACTTCTTCTGGCAGGGAGTTCCATAGACCAGTGATCCTCTGGGTGAAAAAGTACTTTCTCTTATTTGTTTGAGAACTGGTACCCAAAGGTTTCATGGTGTGCCCCCTAGTTCTAGTGTTGTGCGATAGGGAAAAGTTTTTCCTTATCTACTTTGTCCACACCGTGCATGATTTTATAAACTTCAATCAGGTCACCTCTTAGACGCCGTCGTTCAAGAGTGAAGAGGCCCAACCGTTGCAGCCTCAGATGGTAAGGAAGGTGTTCCAGTCCCCTAATCATTTTGGTTGCCCTCCTCTGCACTTTTTCCAGCTCCATAATATCCTTCCGGAGGTATGGCGACCAGAACTGTACACAGTATTCCAGATGGGGACTCACCATAGATTTATAAAGAGGCAAAATGACACTTGCTGACTTATTTTCTATACCCTTCCTAATGATCCCTAGCATTGAGTTTGCTTTTTTCACTGCTGAGGCACACTGGGTTGACATCTTCATTGAGCTGTCCACCAGGACACCAAGGTCCCTTTCCTGGTTTGTCACAGAGAGTTCAGACCCCATCAGTTTATAAATGTAATTAGTTGTTGGTTTTTTTGCCCCAACATGCATCACTCTGCACTTACTAGTGTTGAAGCTCATTTGCCACTGTTTTGCCCACTCCCCCAGTGTCAAGAGATCCCTCTGGAGCGCCTCACAATCTCTCACAGTTTTCACTACCCCGTATAATTTAGTGCCGTCAGCAAATTTGGCTACCTTGCTATTTACTCCTACGTCTAGGTCATTTATGAAGAGGTTGAAAAGCAGGGGTCCCAGTACTGAACCTTGGGGGACCCCACTCTTTACTTCCCTCCACTTGGAGAAGTCTCCATTTAGTGCTACCCTCTGTTTCCTGTCCCTTAGTCAGTTGCCTATCCAGGACAAGACCTGTCCCTTTATTGCATGACTGGTAAATTTATTCAAGAGCCTTTGGTGTGGGACATTGTCAAAAGCCTTCTGAAAGTCCAGATAAACAATGTCAACTAGATCCCCCTTATCCACATGCTTGTTGACACTCTCAAAACATTCCAACAGATTAGTGAGGCATGATTTGCCCTTGCAAAAGCCATGTTGGCTCTCCTTTAGCAGCACCTTCTCTTCTATGTGCCTATTAATTCTATCTTTTAGGATGGTTTCCATCATTTTACCAGGGACACAAGTCGCTAAGACGCTGACTGGGAAGCGGAAGGTCAGCAGTTCGATTCCCGAGTACTGCAGGACGGAAATGAGCTCCCGTCTTCATCCCAGCTCCTGCCAACCTAGCAGTTTGAAAGCAAGAAATTGCAAGTAGATAAATAGGGACCACTTCGGTGGGAAGGTAACAGCGTTCTGTGCGCTCCGGTGTCTAGTCATGCCTGCCACATGACCACGGAAATGTCTGCAGAAGCAGACAGCGCTGGCTCTTCGGCTTAGAAACAGAGATGAGCACTGCACCCTAGAGTCGGATACGACTGGCTTTCAAGCAAGGGAAACCTTTACCTTTACCATGTCAAACTGACAAGTTACACTTGCCTAAAGGGGGGAAATGTAGCCTTCACCAGATTCCACACAGAAAAATAAGTCAAAATTTAAAAAGCCAGTCTGATGAAGGATGTTACCTGGACTTAGTTCTCTCCAAGTACATCCACTACCCCCAGGAAGGAATAACAAATTAATCCAGGCAATTGCTGAATTTTATAAAGTACAAAGGGGCCATTCTTCAGCAGGGGATCCAAAGGATGTGGAGTTGGTGGAGAGCTTTTTGCTAAAATGCCTTCATAACTTCTAGGCAACCAGTGCTCAAGTGGGCAGACAATGCATATTTTAAATATAAAATAAAAACAGTGACAAGCCAGTGCTGTAGATTAGTGAGGTGTTAGACTAAGATTTGAGAAATGTAGGTCAAAGTTGAAATCAATCAACCAATCAATCCTTATTATGATCCAAGACCAGCATAGTACAAAAGGAGAAGATAAAATAAAGGTACGTAAAATATATCAAGAGATAGAAATTAAAATGAGGGTACTTAATAAAATCTATATCTATAAAAAAAGAGGTGTGGTCTTGTATGTGTTCTATAGGAACCCACACCCCTGGACCAATCTCGCCGACATTTGGCACATACATACCTTGGGCATGCGAGATCAGCACTGTGGGGGGGGGTCACAAAACCCATTTGGGGGTTTATGCCCCCCAAATTTGGATGCAAAGGGGACACCCCCATGGACAGGAGAAAAAGCAATGAAACAGCCAATCGCAGCCCACTTTTATTGACATTAGTAGCCTGTGAATGAGAGGCCAGCTGCCGTTGGCTGTCCGATGGGCCCTGTCTGCGCAAAGAAAAAGGGAGGAGGAAAGGGAGAGAGAGAAGTGCTGCTGGAAGTTAAGATGGTGGCGCGTGTGAGAGTCTGGTGCTGACCGAACCCTTTTCCCACTGCCTCGAGCACCACATCCTGCCCTGTCTTTTCTTGCCGCATGGGGCAAAGGCTCCCCCGGGTGGCCGAGAACCCCCCCCCCCAGCAACCTCCTGAAGGAGCCAAGCCAGTCTCTCCCACGCCCCCTTTGGCCATCCTTCTTCCTGCTTCCCCACCCCACCCCATCCACTTCTGTCTTGTGCACCCAGCCCACCTCCCCCTAAGAAGGAGAGGGTGGGGGTGGAGAGAGCAAAATGACATTGATCCACTTCGTGGTGCATATGCTCCAGGGCACCAAGTACCAGATCAATGACCGGTGAGGAGGGAAGGGAAGCTGAACAACACCCCCCTCCAGGATGGGGGAGAGGAAGGAGCCCCTCATGTGTGAGGAGAGGAGCCCCGCATGTTTGGGTGATTTTGGGGGGGAGATGCACAAAAAAGGGGGAAATCTGGGAAGGAAACCCTCTCCCGACATGCAATCTGGCCGATATTTGTCCTCTCCGCCTTCTCCCTTTCTACTATGAGGGCAAATCGGGTGGCTATGGGACGACCGACCAACAGGACATGTTGACAGAACTATACTTCCTTTAAAGAAAAAAACCGAGCAAGGCCAGGTAATCAGCTAGTATACATTAAAAAGGAGCATTTCTGCTCAGAGTTAAGGAGTAGCAAAAGTAGTACATAAGATTAATAATGTTACAACTATCAATAAGCCTATAATGTAGTGCTAGTAGGTTATTTAGCTCAGGGGTTCCCAACCTAAGGCCTGTGGGCTGAATCTGGTCTATGGTGCCATTTCATGTGACCCCCGCCTCTCCAAGGGCGTTTAAGAAACAAAACGGCCACCCCTTTGAAGCTGTTGGGGAAGAATGGCCACTCCCACCATGCAGACAGGGCAAAATGGCTGTCCGGCCCTCAAAGCTGACTGAGAGAGCGTGACCTGGGCCCCGGCTTGAAAAGGTTGGGAACCCCAGATTTAGCTGAAGGATCTGCCAGGATTGTTCTTCTGATCTTACACACTGTGGCACAGAACCTGGTAGTGTTGTGGGTGAATGTGGGCCTTTCATTAGATAGCAGCCAGTGGTGTATGTGCTGTTTGAATGGCCAGGATACTTGCAGAGTAATGAAGATATGAACTTGTTCCTGGTGTCTCTATAAAAAGGAAATATACAGAAAACCTGTTCTGTGATTTCTATTTCTCCAGTGTCACAGGTCCTTGTCTCTCTGACATTAGTGTCCTTTGGAACTTTCCTTCGAGAACAATAGAAGGGAGGGCCTGACAGGTCTAAATCCAACTAAAATAATCCACTGAATAAACTGGATTTACACTAATGCAACAGTTACTGTTAGCAACTGGATTTTGGCCCAAATCCCCACAGTGTCACGAAATTTATTTTGTGATCTTGCCCACCTCACAAGTTTATTATGAAGACGAACTGAGCAGCCATGTCTGCCACCTGGAGGTCAAACAGAAGAAAGGCAAAATGTGAGCAATAAACAAAATTAGCATCCTAATATAATAATTTCATGTCACAAATTATTTTGGGTTGAAAGGATTTTTGCAGAAGAAACTCCTCTCAGGGAATGTCCAAATGAGGCTCTTTTCATGTCCCCAATAGCTGGGACAGAGACAGGCGCTCAATCCATCATGCAGTACCCGGGTCTCAAACTGCCAAATTGACAGCCTTCCAGCTAACAAGGCGAGTTTCTTAACCACTGAGCCACCGCAGCCCCTAGCATCCTAATGACCCTGAGGTTCTCCAACCCCTCTTAAACATTTTAGTAGTTCAATGTCCTTGAGACAGCCAAAACCAAAGAATGTGCTTACCAGCAGCTGTGGATGGAGCAAGGATGTTGCCTTTCCAACATATAAGACAAAACCAACTGCTAGAGTCGAGACACAGCTAATCTTTCCAGACTCACTGCATTTTTCTGCAGCTCCTGTCTAGCACAATGGCTACTTTCCCCCATTCTGATCCTGTGGCCATTACAGGTGCTAAACTCCCATGTGACTTGCACGAGTGTAAGAATGGAATTAATGTGGCAGTGCGAGGGAAGTACACTGTGAAATTGATTCTGCGGCGAGCTCTTTGAGGTGTGTAATTGGCAGAAAATGTTTATTCCCATTGTCCCTTCCTTCCTATCTGTCAGGTTAAGCAATATGCAACCAGAGTTTGTCCAGGAAAGGCAAAATGAGGAAGCAAAGAAACTAGTTTCTGGATTTTCAGGTGCAGATTAGACAAAGAGGGAGCTGGATTCAATCTTATTGTCATCATTTTTAATTCATTCTCCTTTAATAATAATAACTGTGTGCCCCTTTGCTGGGATAACAATTGTTCATGTACCAATATCAATGTAAGGGGGCTTTATACCCTAATGTGATTGTCATTTGCCATTAGCTTTGTTAGTAAAGGTAAAGGTTGCCCTTGATCAAAAGCCAGTCGCATCCGACTCTAGGGGACACTGGTCATTTCAGTTTATAGCCAAAGAGCCAGGGCTGTCTGCATTTACAGACATTTATGTGGTCATGGGGCAGGAATGACTAGACCCTGGAGTGCACAAATGCTGTTTACCTTCCCACCAAAGTGGTAAACGTCACACCTATCTACTTGTAATTTCTTGCTTTCAACCTGTTAGTTTGGCAGGAGGTGGGGCAAAGATGGAAGCTCACTTCGCCATGCAGCACTCAGGTCTCAAACTGCTGACCCACCAACATTCCAGTCATCAAGTTCAGCATCTTAGCCACTAAGCTACCGCAGTCCCTAGTGCATGTGGACTACTTATGATAAAAATGAAGACATCTGCTCTGAGGAGATCATTGTGAATTAGGCAGTCCAAGGAAAACCTGCTTTTCTCAGAGCTCCATCAAGTGTTATTTCTTATGAGAGAAGAGCAAAAGAGATAACATTAAAATCCAGCTAAGATGTTTTCCTTCTCTCTGGCTAATAGAACAAAGCATTAGCAGCACTGTTATCTCACATACACCCTAGCAGCCTACTGTGTTGTCAAGTGTTATCAGAGTGAGCAAGGTCTCTCCGGCTGTATCTAAGGCAGCAGAAAAGACACAGCTGGTTTCCCGCAGGCAGCCACGGGAGAAGCCCACTTAAAGGAAGAGTTGTCCAAAAGAAATGCAGTGCACAAATCAAAACTCCCAACACTGCAAACGTGATAGTTGTAGGTTCAGTGCACAGAGAATAGGCCTTGTGTGTTGCACTGTGGGAAAAGGTGAAAATACTGTACACATGAATGAGTGAACCAGAACACACACACACACACACACACACACACACACACACACACACACACACACACACACACACACGAACTCCATTTGAAGGAATGAGGTAGAACAAGAGCCCCTTAAATCAGTATTGCAAGCAGGCAAGATGGAAAGAAGCAACATCTTTCGGCTACTTGCAGGTAACAAGCCCCCATGAGAGTACTTCCATCTTAGTTTTCTATAAGAGTTCAGAAAAGAGGTTTCAAGTTATGGGCAGAGGCTGCACAGAGTCAATATTATAAAGGCAACCATTGTATTGATTGTAAGCCGCCCTGAGTTGCCACAGCAAGTGGGTGGCAATATAAATCTAAATAAATACAGTGATACTTCATACAACGTCCAAACTTGGTTCCACAAGTTTGGACTTTATACGGATTTGGACTTTGTATGAGGCATGAAAAATCCTAGCTGAGATGCCTCATACAACGTCCAAATCCTTGCTGCGATGCCTCATACAATGTCATTTCCATAGAGATACATTGTACTGTAACAACACAGACTTCAGGGCAAAGTCAAGGAGACAGACAGGAAACTGACAGAACTTTAAGAAATCATTCTCTAAAGGCTAAAAAATTACAAAAACATGTCAAACAACCCTAATTGTCCAAGAATCTGAAGAATGCTGCAAAAATCCCAGGAATGCTTCTAAAAATACTGACGAGAAAATCTAAAATCGTGCTCAAAACCACTCTTAAACACTCTTCGCCTCATGCAAAACCCACAAGAGCAATGCACGCATGTGTCCTCTCTTTTATACTGCCCAGGCACAATGCAACCTGGGAAAACCCCAATGCCTCATACAAAGTCGCACGACTTTGTATGAGGCAACTTTTTTCAAGGAATTAGGCGATGTTGTATGAATCCGATGTTGTATGAAGCGGACTTTGTATGAGGCAACTTTTTTCAAGGAATTAGGCGATGTTGTATGAATCCGATGTTGTATGAAGCGGACTTTGTATGAGGTATTACTGTAAATAAACAAACCATTGGAAATCTGAAGGGGGCTCCTGTAACTCCCCATATCCCTGGACATTCAGAGTATTGACTCATTTTTGGATATGTATGGTTACAGCCCAGTGTTTCTCGGCCTGGGGTCCCCAAACATATGATGCTACAAAATAATATAATCTGGCCACAGGTTGTCTAAAAGCCCACTTGCTTCCATATGAGCCTGCTGGTGGGCGGTGCTTCATGCCCCCACATCAAGTGATGTCATGTTGGTGGAAAGGTAAGACATGAGCATCAAAGAGGCATCACCATCACTTAGGAAACATGCTCCCTGGAGCAATCAAGAGACCTCTTTTACTGTTTGCATTTTGGGATGAAGTGGTTAAGACGCTGTGTTTGACAACCTGAGGGTTTGCAGGTCAGCAGTTCGGGACCTGAGTACTGCACAACAGGGTGAGTGCCAGTCGTCTGACCCAGCACCTGCCAACCTAAGAGTTCGAAAGCAAAAAACTACAAGTAGATAAATAGGCACCACTTTGGTGGGAAAGATAACAACATTCCATGTGATTCGGCATCTAGTCATGCTTGCCACATGACCATGGAAATGTCTGCAGACACAGACAGTGTTGGCTCTTTGGCTGTAAATGAGATGAGCACCAAACCCTACAGTCGGACACAACTGGCTTTCGGGCATGGGAGACCGCTCTGCATGGCTTTTATTATTTCTTCATCAGTAAAAGGAGCTGCTGTTCTCTTACTCCTTCCTGTTTTGCAGCTCTAATTTTAAAATGCTACTATTAGATAAATGTGTATCTTGGCTTTTCTCTTCAAGAACCAAACTAGATTAAACAAAAATGTTTCCCTCCTCAATACCATTATCTCTTAGATTTCCAGGTAATTCTGCACCTTCTATCTCAGCATATTTAAGTCCACAGACAAAATCTATACCTTTTAATACTCTGCTTGGGTTCATTTCTGCAGAGACTGTACAGCATTAGTGCCCACGCATGCTTTGAGGACACCATGGCCCAGCTGTTCATAGAAAAGGTTGCCTTGATTGCTCATGACAGCCCAGTGGTAGAAAGCGCAGGCTTTCCGTGAGGAATTTAATGTCTAGCATTTCCGGATAAACAAGCAGCAGGTGAGGCAAACTAGCATCAGACAAACTCCAGGAGAGCCCTATTGGAGAAGACAGTATGAGGCTAGATGCAGGAAGGAAGAAATCTTGACTTGCAGAAAACGAAGGGTAGATATACAAAATCCTCACCTTTCCTCCATCAGAAGAGAAAGAGACCATTTGCGCATTTGGCAACACAAAAATGTACTTTTTCATTCATTTGTTTACAATTATGATTACTTATAGAAACCCTACATTTTGTGGATTAGCGTATTTATAATTTATTTGCAAACAGAATGACACCTTATTTACAATTTCAGCCCTGTAATCTGTTAATTATAGTAGTATTGTTCAGAGATCACGAATTCAGAGGGTCACTGTAAGTTGGAAGTGATTTGGCAGTACACAAGCAAAACCATTCATTCAATCAATTGGTTCCTTAAACTGAGTTCAAGATGCATGCATACTAGACCTCCTTCCCACTTCAAAAAGGTAAAGGTTGCCCTTGCTTGAAAGCCAGTCATATCTGACTCTAGGTTTCAGTGCTCATATCTTTTTATAGCCAAAAAGCCAGCGCTGTCTGCAGATGTTTCCATGGACATGTGGCAGGCATGACTAAACACCAGAGTGCATGGTACAATGGTGGCTAAGTGGTTTAAGATGCTGAACTTTATGACTGGAAGGTCGGCAGGTCAGCAGTTTGAGACCCAAGTACTGCATGATGGAGTGAGCTCTCATCTTTGACCCTGCTCCTGCCAACATAGCAGTTCGAAAGCTAGGGTGGCAGTAAATTGAAAGTAAATAAATAGGTATCACTTTGGTGGGAAGGTAAACAGCATTCCCACTTTAGCCTTATAATAATCCTGCAGTCTGGCCGGACATCCCACTACGGTAATGAAGTAGACCATACAGCCAGTGACTCAACGCAGAGTGTTGGGTGGCAGTAAATAACCTGACGCCCTAACAGGGCCAATGGCTATGGACGGATGAGCCCCTTTAGGTGCAGTGATGGCCCCCCCTCAGTGGAGGAAATGCAGTGGTGGGCTCCAGAAGGTTCGGACAGGTTCAGGAGAACCGGTAGTAAAACTGGCTGGCCCCGCCCACTGCCCTGCCCTACCCACCTCCTCCTCCTCCTCCTCTCACACCACTCAGGGACATGACTCCAACATCCTTGCTGCCTGGTCCAGGTGCCCAGAGTGGGGTGAGGCTGAGCCAGCAGTTACTCTGCTGCAGTTACTCTTTAAAGGAAAACTAGAGCATCAAAGTGCAATTGCTAACTAATGGTCTGATGAAGTGGACTTGATCCACAAATGCTCAAATTAAAATACAGCAGTTTAACCACACCCAGCCAGCCACCTGGCCACACCCACAGAGTTGGCCATGCCCTCAGAGTTGGCCACGCCCACAGTGTGGCAGTAAAATTTTTTGAAGACCACCACTGAGGAAATGCCACTGGAAACCATCATATTGGACCAAACGGCAAAATGAGCAGAGGAGGAACTCTGATTCCCAACGGTCGTGGAGGCACAAGAAGCCATGCCAGACAGACTGGCTGTGAAGGTGCACCTTGATAATATGCTCAAAGCTGCAGGACTCCATTGCAGTCCCAGTGTTAAATCCTGCATGTCTCATTTCATATGTGCTGCTGGAGATGGATCTGTGATCATAGTGTGTGGGTCACTTCATGGCAAGCTGGGATCCACCTTAAAGAAATTAACAGCAATGGCATTTTTCCGGCTTCAGGGAAAAAATGCATTCTCAGATATGAGTTGCAGCCAACAATGAGGAATCCTGTAAAATAAGTCAAACTGACTGGCATACAGTACTACAAATGGAAAACCCTGATAAGGAGGGAAAGATGGGGGAAATGGTCTGACACAAGCACATATCAGTTCTGCGCTACCTCCTCCACCGACCCTGTACCTATTGAAACTATCTCTGCACTCAACCACAGTTAAACTAGCAATTTGTCATTGGAATGATCTGCACTTTCTTTAACTTCTTCTATAAAGATTCTAGCCCCAATATTTCAAGATAAGAACATAAGAACAGCCTTGCTGGAACAGGCCACAGCCCATCCAGTCCAGCATTCTGTCTCACATAGTGGCTCACCATTTCCTTCAGGGTATTCCCAAGGAGATGCCTTCACCTGCTTAGGATTCCCTGGAAATGATATTGAGAGATATCCTGCCTATCTCTCCAACCCGGAGGTTGTGCTTAAGTATCCATAATTATAGCCATTGATACTCTTGTCCTCCATGAACTTGTGTAATCCTTTCTTAAAGCTGTCAAGACTGACAGCTGTCACCACTTCTTCTAGCTGGGAGTTCCATAGACCAGTAATCCTCTGGGTGAAAAAGTACTTTCTCTTATTTGTTTGAGAACTAGCACCCAAAAGTTTCATGGAGTGCCCTCTCGTTCTAGTGTTGTGCGATAGGGAAAACAGTTTTTCCTTATCTACTTTGTCCACACCATGCATGTTAGTTGTTTTCAGCATGTTGGTTCCCTAACCCCAGCTTCAAATGATGGGATTCAAAGAATTGATGTCCACTATGTGCCTCAGTACTCTGAATCCAGGTTAACTGTTCTGGCTCCATCCTATGGAATGTGGGAACGTGTAGTTGGGTTGAGGAGTCCAGCAGAGCTTTCTAGCAGAGAAGTCCAAGTTACTCACCAAACTACAAATTGCAGCATTCTGTAGGATAGAACCTCAGTAGATCAAATGCTTTCAAACTGTATGTCTCTGTAGTGAAGATACACCCAAAGACTTAACATTGATTCCCTGGGTTAGCCTTGTTACAATCAACAGTATCATTATTATCATCATCATCATCAATTAACTGATTAATAATCTGACCATATCAAGTTAAAATAAACTACATTAGATAAAATATGATTACAGTGGAACCTCGGTTTAAGAAATCAATGCGTTCTCCGGGACTTTTCATATTACGAAAAATTCTTAAACCAAATTTCCCAGAGGAATGCATTGAAATTGACACATTTTTAGTTGTTAAGTAAGGCTACCATTCAGAGAAAATTCTGCTCTTTAAGTGAATTAGTCTCTAAGTGAGGCGCTCTTTATGCGAGGTTTTACTGTACTTCTAAAGAGGAACTGCTTACTAATCATACACCTACCACAGGACAATTGACAAGTCCATGGCAAGAGACATCACAAGATGTTATTTCTGCTCTTGGGCAGTTCGCTGCCTCCTCCCATGCCAGTACTTGGGATGGTTGTGTACAACAAGGACAGAAAGGCAGTTTTGTCAGATGACATCGCAACAAAGCCATTCTTTGTTTTCCATGCCTGGCTGGCCTTCAACAGAACGCATTGAAAACCAAAATACGTTAACCAAAACATGGTTTCCCATAGGAATGCATTGAAAATCAATTAATCCATTCTGGGGGGAAAATCCGTACACCAAGGTATTATTTTCAATGGATTTTCATTCGTAAACTGAAAATTACATTAACTGAGGTGTTCGTAAAGCTAGGTTCCACTGTACATGAAACAGGATAAAAGAAGGATGATACAATCACAATAAAATGAGATATAAAATTTACTCAAAATAATTTATCAATAAAATTCATATTTTATTGATAAATTATTTTATTGCCCGGCGGCGGCCAGCCACGCCGCCGCCGGGCAACCACCCCCACCAGCCAGCCGGGAGAGCGAGCGGTGGAAGGGCCAGCCGCGGCCGACGCCGAGCTACCACCCCCAGCCGGGGGGTGGGGAGGAGAGCCAGCCGGGCGAGCGAGCGAGTGAGCGGCGGAAGGGCCAGCCACGCCGCCGCCGGGCAACCACCCCCAGCCGGGGGGTGGGGAGGAGAGCCAGCCGGGCGAGCGAGCGAGTGAGCGGCGGAAGGGCCAGCCACGCCGCCGCCGGGCAACCACCCCCAGCCGGGGGGTGGGGAAGAGAACCAGCCGGGCGAGAGAGAGAGAGAGAGAGCGGCGGAAGGGCCAGCCACGCCGCCGCCGGGCAACCACCCCCAGCCGGGGGGTGGGGAGGAGAGCCAGCCAGCCGGGAGAGCGAGCGGTGGAAGGGCCAGCCGCGGCCGACGCCGAGCGACCACCCCCAGCCGAGGGGTGAGGAGGAGAGCCAGCCAGCCGCGGACGCCTCCAGGCAAACACCCTCAGCCGGGGGGGGGGAGAGGAGGAGGAGGAGAGCCGGTTGAGCAGCGGAAAGGCCAAGAGAAGACCAACTGAAAGACGGGAAGAGGGCAGAGAAGGAAAAGCAGGGGGAGAGACTCAGAGCCCCAGGCAAAGGATAAGTACCTGATATGCAGATGTAGAAGACTTAACATAGAAACTGACATAGAGACTTTATACTAACTAAATACAGAAATTGACATAGAGACTGTATATAAAGTGTGATAATATGCATGATAATATGTTGTCTAAAATGTTTTAAACTTTTAAAAACTGTGATAAAATGTATGAGGAGGGAAAAATGGCGTAGACACCGGCAAACCACGCCACAAAGCTTGCCAAGAGAACCCTATGGACCAAAACAAAAGGCAAAACAAAAGGGCAGGCTAGGTGATACAGGATGCTTAACACCACAGAGGGGAGAAAGGGGAGGGACAGGAAGGGGGGAGGGGAAATGCAATGTTGTAAGGAGCAATACTGCATAGGGACATGGAATGTGAGATCAATGAACCAAGGAAAACTGGAAGTGGTAAAAAGTGAGATGGAAAGAATAAGCATTGACATCTTGGGCATCAGTGAGCTCAAATGGACAGGGATGGGTGAATTCAGCTCTGGAAACCATCATATCTACTACTGTGGGCAAGAAAACCTTAGAAGAAATGGAGTAGCCATAATTGTCAATAAAAGAGTGAGAAAAGCAGTAATGGGATACAACCTTAAAAATGACAGAATGATGTCAGTCAGATTTCAAGGCAAACCTTTCAATGTCACTGTGATCCAAATATACGCACCAACCACTAGTGCAGATGAAGCCACAATGGACCAGTTCTATGAGGACTTACAACACCTCATAGAACAGACACCAAGAAATGATGTCCAAATTATATTAGGAGACTGGAATGCCAAAGTAGGAAATCAAAAAGTGGAGGGAATAACAGGCAAATTTGGTCTTGGAACACAGAATGAAGCAGGGCAAAGATTGATAGAGTTCTGCCAAGAGAACGCACTGGTCATAGCAAACACTCTCTTCCAGCAACACAAGAGGCGACTTTACACATGGACATCACCAGATGGCCAACACCGAAACCAGATTGACTACATACTCTGCAGCCAAAGATGGAGAACCTCCATACAGTCAGCAAAAACAAGACCTGGAGCAGACTGCAGCTCAGATCACAACCTACTGATTGCAAAATTCAGGCTTAGACTAAAGAAAATAGGGAAAACACGGAGACCAGAAAGATATCACCTAGACAGCATCCCTAAAGAATACGCGGTAGAGGTGATGAACAGATTTAATGGCCTAGACTCGGTAGACAGAGTACCAGAAGAATTATGGACGGAGATGAGGGACATCATGCAGGAAGCAGCAAAGAAAATCATACCAAAAGAAAAGAAGAGTAAGAAAGCAAAGTGGTTGTCTGATGAGGCTCTTAAAATAGCAGAGGAAAGAAGGAACGCCAAAGTCAAAGGAGAAAGGAAAAACTACAATCATTTGAACACAGAATTTCAAAGAAAAGCAAGGAGAGATAAGGAAAACTACCTAAAAGAACAGTGCAGAGAAATGGAGGAAAACAACAAAATAGGCAGAACCAGAGATCTCTTCAAAAAAATCGGCGAAATCAAGGGAACATTTAAAGCAAAAATGACCATGATAAGGGACAAAGACGGAAAGGAGCTAGCTGATGCAGAAGAAATTAAGAAAAGATGGAAAGAGTACACAGAGGAACTTTACAAAAAGGACCTCAACACTCCTGACAATCACAATGATGAAGAAATTGAACTTGAGCCAGACATCCTGGAGAGCGAAGTCATAAAGGCCCTAAAGAGCACTGCAAACAACAAAGCTAGTGGAGATGATGGTATCCCAGTTGAATTCTTCAAAGCGCTAAAAGATGATGGCGTCAAATTACTGCATTCAATATGCCAGCAGATTTGGAAAACAAAACAGTGGCCACAGGATTGGAAAAGATCAGTATACGTCCCAATCCCAAAAAAGGGCAATGCCAAAGAATGTTCAAATTATCGAACAATCGCGCTCATCCCACATGCCAGCAAGGTGATGCTCAAGATAATACAGGATAGACTTCAGCAACATGTGGAGAGAGAATTACCAGAGGTGCAGGCTGGTTTCAGAAGAGGCAGGGGGACTAGAGAACACATTGCCAACATACGCTGGATCATGGAGAAAACAAAGGAATACCAGAAACAAGTTTACTTTTGTTTTATTGACTACGCTAAGGCATTTGACTGTGTGGATCACAACAAGATGTGGCAAGTAATTAAAGAGATGTGAATTCCAGAGCACCTCATATGCCTCCTGAGAAATCTGTACATGAACCAAGAAGCAACAGTTAGGACAGAACATGGAATAACAGAGTGGTTTGGAATAGGAAAAGGAGTAAGACAAGGCTGCATTTTGTCACCATGCTTATTCAACCTATACACAGAGCACATAATGCGCAGTGCAGGGATGGAGGAATCACAATATGGGATTAAAATCGCTGGGAGAAACATCAACAATCTGAGATATGCAGACGATACCACCCTAATGGCAGAAAGTGAGGAAGACCTAAAGAATCTCTTGATTGGGCTGAAGGAGGAAAGTGCAAAAGCTGGCTTGAGACTCAATATCAAGAAAACCAAGATAATGGCAACAGGCCCAATCAGTTCCTGGAAAATAGACGGGGAAGAAGTAGAAGCAGTGACAGATTTTACTTTCTTAGGATCAAAGATCACTGCAGATGGGGATTGTAGCCATGAAATAAAAAGGCGACTGATTCTTGGGAGACAAGCGATGAGAAACCTGGGGAACATAGTGAAAAGCAGAGACATCACATTGCAAACAAAAATTAGAATAGTCAAAGCAATGGTTTTCCCAGTAGTAATTTATGGATGTGAGAGCTGGACAATTAGGAAGGCTGAACGTAGAAGAATAGATGCCTTTGAAATGTGGTGTTGGAGGAGGGTTTTGAGAGTCCCCTGGACAGCGAGGAGAACAAATAGGTCAATCTTAGAAGAAATTAACCCTGAGACCGGAACAAGATGGCGGGGGAGTAAGACACGAGTGAAGCAGGCTGCGAGATAAATGTATTAAAAGGTGGAAAAACAAAGGCTGTTAAAGATAAATTTGAGAAAAAAGACAGAGGAGTGCTGTGGGGGTGAAGAAGGTGAAGAATTCAGGGGTCAAGAGAGTCTGGGTCAGTGTGACAGAGCTTGAAAAGGCTCGAAAAGGCAAAGAGATGCCGACTGAATGGGATGACACAGATTTGCAAGCCTCTGTAAGTCCTCCGTTTGCTCTTAATGTTTATTTTGGGCTGTAAAGACCACCTAATTAAGGAAGGTGTGATTGATGAGACTGAGAAGGAAAAACAGAATTGTGGAAGGGAATGAAAGATTGGGTTTCAAAGGCAAGGTGAAGAATGCAAGCTTGAAATAAGCCTTGAAAAGCCTTGGAAAGTGAGGGGAGTAAGCTTTGAGAAACCTTGAATGCCCTTAAAGTACTGGAGCAAAGTTTTGAACTAAAAAGAGAGATAAAAGGGGAACTCTGAGGCAAGAGAGCTGATGGACTGAAAGAGGGGGTGTCTGTCTGTCCCCTTTTTTTTTTTTTTTGAGAGGAAGAATCTTTGAAAGACGAAATAAAATAAAAAAGGAGAGAGTGTGTGAAGAAGAACAGGCCCCTGAAGATGAGAAACAGCTGATGAAGTAGCTGTGACCTTAAAGTAGTGAGAGGAGAGAAAAAAGAAGTGGGAAACAGTCAGCCCTAAATGAGTTATCATCACCCCAAAGATTTCAGATTCTAGACTTACTCTAGAGATTTTAGAGATCCTAAAATTATCGAAATGGAAATTATCGAAATGGAAACTTTTAAGAAAGAAGCACAAGATTTTAGGGATCTGTTGGAAAAAGACTCTTATGGGGAAGTACTACAGCATTTTAGGGATTTCAAGGATCAGATGGAAAGGATGTTGAATTTTTCAGATAATGGACGTATGGAAATGGAGATAAAAGAGATGCAAAAAAAGGAAAGGAAAAGGAAGAGGATATAAGAATGGCTAATCAAGAAAAAAGACAGTACATGGAGGACACAATAGAAGCAAAAATAAAAGAAATTATGAATGGACAACAAGAACTAAGGGACTTGCTGGTTAGCTACATGAAAATATTAAATAATAACTTTATGACAATAGAGGCAAAATTAAAATCTGTGGAAGAGGAGATAAAACACATGCAAGCAGTGGAGAAAGAAATGGATATTTGGAGCAAACTTGAGAAAAGGTTGGACAGAATAGATGTGACAAGGAAGCAAGAAATGAAAGACACCATGAATGGACAACAAGAATTAAGAGATCTACTGGCCAACTCTATGAAAGTAGTAACTAAAAATTTTGAGACAACAAAGGTAAAAGATTTGCAAGAAAAAGATAAAAGAATAGGTAAGCAAGAAAAAAGACTGTACATGCTGGAGGAGATGGCGAGACAAAAGAACGTGGTGATTAAAAATATTCCAGAGGGAAGTCCAGACCGCCTGAGAGAAAGAATTATTAAATGGTTGAATGAACTGAAGATGGGGAGAGAATTTACACAGGAGGATATCCTAGCAGTTTATAGATTGGGGAAGAGAAGAAATGGGACTTTTAAAAGGTTTGTTTTGGTAAAATTTGCAGGTCTGGACAGAAAATTAGAATTAATGGCATTTTTAAGAAGAAATGGTACACGAGTACCAAAATTGGATGGGGAAAAACTGGATATTTATCAGGACATAACTAAAGAAGAAAGATTGTGGAGGAAGAAAATTAAACCAGTTACTACATTGTTAAGGGACAAGGGAGTGAAATATAATTGGCAAAAATTACATCATTTAAGATTCTTTTGGGCAGGTAAAGTTGTTGTGATAAACAAGCAAACTGAGTATTTGGATATACTAGAATCTTGTAATATTATTAAGGGAGGATCAGAAGAATGGAGGAAACTTAAAGAAGAGCTTTTAATTTTGAGAAGTTAATTCAAAGTATAAAAGAAGTGAAAAATACAGGGAGAAAGATAAGGGTAAAAGGGAATATCTATGAAATTGTCACAAAAAGGTTAATAACTTTTGTTAAGAATGGTAAAAAGGGGGTAAGTTAGATGGAAAATTACAGTGTAAAGTTTGAAATATAAGGTTTAATATGTCTGAAATTGTAAATAACCCTCTGTCAAGGAATGTCAAGGAAGGGCAAGTAGTAGTAATGTGGAAAATGATGTTTTGGAAAATGTTATTTTTCAATGAGTTTCCATTTGTTGTTATTTTGGTCTCTATATTTGTTCTGATGTAAGATGGAGGAGGTTTGGTTTAAGGAAGAGATTAAAACATGTAAATAACCTTTTGTTAATGGGGTCTAAGATTATGAGGAAATATATGTTGGGGAAGACTGCAGAGAATATCATATGTGCAGTATATAGATAAATTAATATATAAGAGTAAGAATTTGCAATCGGTACAGAAAAGTGTATAGAATAAGCTTAATTAGTACAGTAATTGTAGGGGGGAGGGAAAAAAAAGATTTGAAGGAAAGGTAATGACATGTGTAATGGTAGAATAACCATTAGTAGGAGGAAAGGAGAGAGAAAAACAGTTGCATGTTATGAACAACAAAAGTTATTTAATGTCTTAAATATTAGTAAGAATCCGTCTTACTCTTATCTATTAGGATATAACAAAGGAAGAAAGATTGCGGAGGAAGAAAATTAAAATAGTCAAGGGATAAGGATATGAGTTATAATTGGTAGCAAATATAACAGTTAAGAATTTTCTGTGTAAGAAAAGTTGTTTTGATAAGTAAACAAATTGAGATTTTGGTTATACTACAATCAATAATAATAATCTTTATTTGCTGTGACCCTGGATATTTTTTTTTTTATTGCTTTGCCCTAAGATGGAGGAAGTTTGGTTCTAGAAAGAGATTGATTGATTGAAATATGTAAATAATCCTCTATCAAGGTGTGTTAACATTAACTAGATAGATGAATATATAGATCGATAGATTATAATTTATAAGGTAATATATGTTAAGGTTCGCAGAGAATTGGAAATACAAGGGTAAGAATCTGCAACTAATTATAGAAAGAAAATTGATTATAGCAACATTAGAAAAAAAGAAGGGGAAAAAAAGGTGGGATAATTTTGGGATCAAATTTGAATAGAAATGACTTGAAGGAAATGTAATAAAATGAGTAATGGTGTGACAACCAGTAGCAGGAGGGAAAGAAAAATAGCTGCTTTGCTATGAGCAATAAAAATCATTTAATGTCTTAAATAATAACAAGAACCCGCTCTAGTTCCGGTCTCCCTCCCCTTCTTCGGCACTTCGGAGGCGGTCCTTCAACGGAAGGACAAGGGGAGTGAAGAAGACAGAAGATGGTGAAGGGCTGGGTGAGGGTGATTGGGAGGTGAAGGGTGGGTGAGGATGAATGTATTCAATGTATATTTGTTCATTTGTGTTTTTTTTATTGTATTGTACTGTACTGTAATGTTATAAATGTTTAAGTTTTGTAATTTTGTTTGAAAATTAATAAAAATATTTAAAAAAAAAAAAAAGAAGAAATTAACCCTGACTGCTCATTGGAAGGTCAAATAGTAAAGATGAAGCTAAAGTACTTTGGACATCAAATGAGAAGGGAGGATTCACTTGAGAAGGCACTGATGTTGGGAAAGGTGGAGGGCAAAAGAAGAAGGGGAGGCCAAAGATGAGATGGCTAGATGGTATTGTAGACACAGTGGGCACAGAGCTGGGAGGGCTGAGGAGGATGGTGGAGGACAGAGGCGCCTGGAGGAAAATGGTCCATGGGGTCGCAAAGGGTCGGAGTCGACTGTGCGACTGAACAACAACAAAAAATTCATCACCTTTACATGCAACCCCTATATGATTAATAAAACATCTTCTCGATTGAATGTCTCCAACTATAAACTTGAAAGTTCAGCTATTTACATGTTTATTTGTGCCCTGGAGGAAGTACATTAATCTTTTATTAGAGTCCCAGTATTTCATTTTATCCAACAATGTCTGTTTGATCCTGGGCTCTTATTGTGGCATATAATTGACAACTAAACAGAACATGTCAACAGGAACATTGCAGGCATACAACACAGAGCTGGGAATGGAGCACTTCTATTCAATGCTCCAGAGAACAAACATGTGGCTTTGACACCCTGTAACACTCCAGCCATAGCTTTCTCCATTCTGTTGTCATCCTGCGCCCAATATTTCTGACAGATGCTCTGCTGGCCAAGGCTGAATCATTTATTCTATTCTGAACACAGACCACCACCCCAATTCTCCTCCTCCCTACCTAAGGCTTTGGAGAAGGGGATGAGTACATCTGACAACCCCCTGGAGCACCCAATCTTGTGGTTCATCACATGGTACTTTCAAAAGCTGTAAACAATTTTTTAGAAAGCAAAATTCTAATGCGGTCTTTCTAGCACGAGGCTGGTTTGGATGAAAGCAAAGGCAAATGAGATTACTAAAGGAAAGGGTTCTTTCTTTTTATTTTGCTGCAAATCCTAAAATAGCACTTAACCCATGCAAGCTGTTAAGTCTTTTAAAAAAAAGCAGGTGTGATGGGGAGGCTTTTTGTCCACAGAATCCAATCTGCAGTCACAGACCCTAAAAGGAGAGTCTTTGGGCAAGAAAAAGTAATTCAACCGTAGCTTTCTAAATCAATGAACTGGGCAGAGAGTGAATCTAGTGCCAGGTAGGAGCCTATAAAGATCCCCCAACACTCCCCCACCCCAACACCGAAAAAGAGAACAGAGAAATTTGGCAGCTGAGAAAAACAAACACATAACCCTTTCAATGCCACCACATCATGAATTTCATCATCTCTGCACAAACTGGCCAGGGCAAATGAGAGTTAGACTCCATTATCCAGGAAACATCCCCCTTACTGCTAAAAGGCAGAATAAAAGTCCTAGGTGAAGCTAAGTCAGTCTTTTTCAACTTGGCACCTTCCAGATGTTTTAGACCACAAACCCCATCATCTCCTGCCAGGAGTCTAGATGGGGGGAGGGGATATTTTTTCTGGAGGGACAACAATGTCACACACACACACACACACACACACACACACACACACACACACACACACACACACACACACACACACACACACACACACACACACCATTGGAACTTTGCCCAGGGTATTGGGGGGGGCAGGCTGTTATCTCCGGGGGGGGGGCTTATTTTTTCCCCTGGCCACGGCCATGCTTGCAAAGGTTCCTTCAGTGTAGGATAGGCAGTGTAGTCCAAAATACCAGGGGGTAAATGGTCAGGGAAAGATGAGGAAGGCTATACAGTGGTACTTCACTTAAAGAGCATAATGTGTTCCACAGATTGCTCTTTAAGCGAGTTTGCTCTTTAAGCGAAACACCATTGTAAGTAACTAATTGTGACTTCGGGGGGGGGGGGGGGGAGTCCGAGCCCTGATTTAGTTGTTAAGCAAGTTTTTGGTTGGTTTTAGTTATTAAGCAAGGCGGCCATTCAGAGAAAATTCTGCTCTTTAAGCGAGTTAGTCTCTAAGCGAGGCACTCTTTATGCGAGGTTTTACTGTACTTGCTAATCGTACACCTACCACAGGACAATTGACAAGTCCATGGCAAGAGACATCACAAGATGTTATTTCTGCTCTTGGGCAGTTCGCTGCCTCCTCCCATGCCATTACGTGGGATGATTTTGCACAACAAGGACAGAAAGGCCGTTTTGTCAGATGAGATCGCAACAAAGCCATTCTTTGTTTTCCATGCCTGGCTGGCCTTCAACAGAACTTGAGAGAGAGAGCTCTGTGTTGCCTCTCAATCTTATTTTTTGTTCTTCCTAAAATTTACCATATTTCCCTTAAATGGGTGTTTTTAACAGAAAGGAAGTTTCTGCCCTGGGGAAAGTCCAGGACAAAGGGTGGAGGAGAGACTAAATCTAAAACCAGAAGTTGCTTTACAGAGAGGCAACCATTGCTCCATTTAGGTTAGTTATAGTCTACGCTGGAGTCTTTTCCAATCATGACTGGAGATGACAGGATTGACCCCAAGACCTTCTAAAAGGGAAGCCTGATATCCATCACTGAGCAACACCTTCTCCTTCCAAGGTGATCTAAGTGACTTATCTAATAATGTCCCACATCTCCTTTTCTGTCAGAGTCCAGGGTATGGCTGGCAGGCAAAGTAAGACAAGCACCAGGACCTGGGACAACAAGGTAACATGCAAAACAGTAAACATATCACAGTCCAGAGTCAAACTCCAAAATCAACACAAAATAGACAAAGGTGCAGGATTAATCCAGACAACAAAAGCATAACCCAAGCAAGCCATAAGGCAGGTGACAGAGAGAGCAGATGAGGCAAAGTACCTTCAGGGGTTGGAGCAAGGCTATGAGAGGATTCAAGAAGCAAAGGATTCAGGAGAGATGCCGTAACAGTCAACATGAATGAGGTAGGACGTCTTCAAAAGCAGAAACAAGGCAAGAGGTCTTCTAAAATAGGAACAAGGCACAAGATCAAAGCAACAGCAAGTTTACTGATTTTTGATGAACAGCCTGTTCTTATATAGCTACCCACCCAGGGCCTCCAGGTAGAACTTATGATGGTTCAGAATCTTCCTCGAGGCTCTCAGGTGGGGGCTTAGCAGCTTTAATGGTGAGGGTCCAAACCTGCAATAGCTAAAGCTTCCCTCCAGGCTAGGGGTCCAATCTTTCAAGCATCAAGCTACCTCTGGAGAGCTCATCCTGCAAATACAGGAGCTTCCTCAGATCATGACATTTTCATCATCACAAGTCTAACCTAAAAATTACCTCAAAAATCCCCTTAAGATTGTGTGGCGATGAGGATAATATTGCACTATTTTTCTCTTGGGAAAACTCAATACATATGAATGAGCTCAGTAAACTTTGGTGCTAGATTCAGCTACTCTCAATGGCTGTCAGCTCTGTTCAGGGAAATTCTGAGTGATAATCATAGGAGGATAGTTGCTACGTTTTACAAAGTACAAGAGGTATTCTCTCCCTCTTTCGGAATGCAAATTTGCTGTCATGATTCTATGTCACATCATTAATACTCTCTTTGTTAAAGGAGCAAGATTAACTAAATATTGAGCTGATATAGGAATTCATGATCTTACTGTTGAGTTTTTTCTACAGTGGTTTCCTCAGGTGCCTTAAATCAGTGATTGCAAACCTTGGCACTCCAGGTGTTCTGGAACTTACAATTCCCAGAAGCCCTGTTCAGCAGGAGTGCTGGCTTGGGCTTCTGGTAATTGCAGTCCAAGAATACCTGGAGTGCCAAGGTTCGCCATTAGAGCCTTAAACAAATGCACACATTTAAATTTTTTAAATCTTTTTTATGCTTTTAAATTCTATTTCCTCCAACAGTAGCTAGCGTACAACACTGATGGAGTAAAAACATGAATACAGGTCCCCACCCATATCCACAGAGGATACATTCTGAGACCTTCTGAATATAAATGAAACTGTGGATAACAGCAAACTATATTTCACATTGCAGATAGTGGCATCTTGTGGCCAACCCTGGTAATGCACCACAAAATACATATGTATTTCAGAAATTTTTATTGAATATCTTTAGACCCACAGATAAATGAAACCATGGATAATGAACCCATGGATACTGAACCCATGGATGGAGAAGCAACCTGTAGTTAGAGACATGTGGGCTCCCATCCAGGGTATACAAGGATGAAAATATTCCAGGAACCAACAGACAGTATTATATATCTACACTACACTGTTGTAGCAGTTTGATAGCACTTTAATTATGATAGTTCCATTCACTGGAATTCCAGCATTTGTAAATTGGTGAGGTACCTCAAATTCTCCCCTGGAGAAGTGTCCTACAGTACCTTAAACTACAGGAGAGACATTCTAAGTACGTCATATAATTCCAGGCTTGTAAACTACAGAGTCATAAAAAAACAAAGCAGTAAACTACTGTAACTGCCATGTGTTGTTATTGTGTGTCATCAATTCACAACTTTTGCTAACTCTAATACAGTTTTCAAGGAAGGAGTTTAATTCAAACAAAGTTCAGGGGTGAACTGTAGTTGCAGCATAGCATCATCTATACGACCAAATATTCTTCATTACTAAATTAAGTTGCTCATCTACCAACTCAAGATGAAAGTTTCTAATTTCAGTAATGTTACTGCTTTTTTAAAAAAAATCCAAATGCTAAAGAAACTGAAATACACACATACTAAATGCCTGAACACATTGAGGAATGTATGGCCTGTCAATTTTCACAGAGACTTGCACAACACAGTTTTTATGGAATATTTTTTTTTAGATCAGCAGATAACTGAAACCGTGAATACTAAACTGCAAAAATGGGAGGGCCAACCTGTAGTCTTCAAGATATAATATCAAAACATGATTGGGAAATCACCAAGACATTTTCTTTCTCTCTAGTCTAGCTAGATGTAGAAGGCCAACTCTGCTTAACAAGTGACCATGTTTAAGGAAAATAATCAAGCACTGAAGAGTTATATTTTTGAACTACAACTTCCACAATTTCCTGACCAATGTGGCCAATGGCAAAAGCATTTTGGACACCATCACTGAAACATAATTTTTCCAGTTATGTTAAAGAAAACACCACATGTTTTTGAGCTCTCTTAAGAATAGCACTACATTTCTAATGACAATTAATAATGTAATCTCAATAAATAATAATTTAATAATCTGCGAGTGTGGCAGATTTTTCTGAAGCAATATCAAAAACATCTTTTTCATTTTAAAAAATAAGAGTGAAAGGTATGATGAAATGGTCAATAGGGTCTCCCAGCTATTCATTTTGCCAAAATGGACTGACACAGAAGACTGGAATCTCCACTTTCCATCTATAAGAGATAAATAGATGGATCAAAGTTCATGGACTGAGCACTTATGTTATGTGCTAGAGATACTAGCTTCAATTCCTGTTATGTATATGTCAAAGAATCAAGTAGAAAGTAATCCTCTGCCTGAAAACCCACTGCCCATCCAAGTTAGCAATACTGGGCAAATACCAAAGTTAGAAAAGTTACTTTTTGGACTACGGATCTTACATTCTGAGTTTATCTGTCACTGTTGAAACAATTATTTTTCCATTCTCCAGCTAATAATTTGGCATAATATAAATGTCCTTTTGCCTTCCACATTTCATACATACTTACTCTTAATATCAAGTACCTAAAAGCTGATTTCTGACCTGGGACAATGTCATCTTAATTATTCTGCATGAATTTAGTTACATGAAAAGAGCAAAAATTATTACTGACAGACACAGATACTCAAAATAAACCTCAGATCAGGAAACTACTTCCTCCAACCCAACATTACCTGCCTGGCAGTTGTTCAGACTACATTCTTAAGGCTTCATGGCCAGAAGACATGTTGGCTATGTCAGCTTGGGAGATGGTGGAATTCTTTGAGATGTAATCCAAAAAAGTAACTTTTCAGACTTCTTCTGAGGGTGAAAACCTCATAGGATCAGAGCGTTTTGAGCATGACGACTACAAGAGTGTCTCATAAGGGAGAGGCGGACTGGTGGTAATGAGAATACTCTAGGAACAGCCAAACAAAAGCTACAGATGTTAACAATTATGGCAGAAGAGCCTCACCCATCCCGAGAGAAGAATTCCAATACAATGAGCTCAAGTTAAAGTGACAGTTTTAGAGAAACAGGAAATACTGTACTTTTTTTCAGGAAGAGGGGTCAGCATTTTCTTGAAGTTTCAAAATAAAACTCAGGATGCTACGGTGCACTATCATGCCTTACACTTCATGTAACTGCATGGGAAAGGAAGAGGAAAATGAAAAACCTCTTGCAACAGAAGCAGGTTCAAAAGCAACACCGTTTTAATTGGTTTTACAGTTGAGTTTGTAGTATCGTGTATTTTTAATCCCATGGGGACCAGTGTTGGGTAAACACAACATATCCCATTATTAAGGGAAACACTGTTCCTTTTCCTGGGTTTGCACTGTCTTCCATCTTCAGGTAGACTGGGCAGAGAGAAAAGGGAGAGCAATTGTTTATGTTTATTGGGAATGGCTAGGTATCATTTTTCCTCTAAGGAGTTCAAGACTGAACACACAGCTCTCTTCACCATTCTCGCTTTATCCCAGGCGTTCCCAACCTATTCAAGCCGGCAGATGGGTTATGCTCTCTTAGTCAGCTTCAAGGGCCGGACAGCTATTTTTCCCTGCCTGCACGATGAGGGTGGCCATTTTGTCCCAACAGCTTCAAATGGATAGTCATTTTGTTTCTCAGATTATTATTGTTGTTGTTGTTGTTGTTGTTGTTGTTGTTGTTGTTATTGTTCGACTTATATGCCACCCCACTAGCGAAGTGCGACTCTGGGCGACTCACAAACATATCCTAACCTCAACAATATACATCAACATGATAAAATACCATAAGATACAATTTACACAGTAAAACACAATTTAACACTAAAATAGCAAATACCTGTAAATAGCAAAAAGTAAAACACATACCAGCGTGTTTTGCTTCTGCTTCTGGGAGCGCCAAGGGCAGCACGGGCCAGATGAATCGCAGTAAACCCATTCGTGTGGATTCACAGGGTGCTTGGGCTTCTGAGAATTGAAGTCCAAGAACATCTGAAGTGCCAAGGTTCGCCATCATGGGCCTAGGATATGCTTTCCCCTTTTTTTCTTTTTAAGGTTTACGTGTAGATTGGTATTTTTGGCATTGAAACCCGAGTGCTGCACAACGGAGTGAGCTCCCATCACCTGCTGCAGCTCTTGCCAACGCAGCCATTCGAAAGCAAAAAATTGCAAAAACAGTAGCTTTCAAAGTGTTATTTACCCAAATGTCTGGATGAGTGACCAGTCTAAGTGACTCTGTTAGGCTGCAAGCCAGAGTGACTTTTTCAAAGTAAATTTTCACAATTTAAATAGCTGACACCATCCATAATCCAGCCTTTTATGTTCACCATCAAGAAGACTCAAGAGGAGTGGACAGACCCAGTACACATATGTAAATGATTAAAGACAATACAGTAACAGATTATTTACATGAGGAAGGGAGAGCAGTGAATCAACATGTGGTAGAACAATTGGATTGGGGAGGTCAACCTGTAACTGAGTTGTAGCAACCCTAATAGGGCTTTCAAGGTAAATGAATTATTTAAAGAGTGGTTTTACCAGTTCCACACCCCTAGTGAAGTTCTGTGACTGAAAAGGGATTTGAACTCAGGCCTACTGAGTCCTAGACCAAAAGTTCTCAACCTTTTAAAGCCGGGGACTGGGTCATGCTCCCTCATACAGCTTCGGGGGCCGGATGGCCATTTTGCCCTTCCTCCACCACATGGCACTTCCTGGTGTGGTGGAGGTGGTGGTGGGCCACATGAAATGGTGCTGTGGGCTGCATCCGGCCTGTGGGACACAGGTTGAGAATCCCTGTCCTAAACCATGACACTATCCACTGCACCACACTTGAGATCTACTTTGTTTTGCCTATTGGACATATAGGGTAGATTAATTTCAGCTGCATGGAAAATAAAACACCAGTACTCTTATTCCACAAGTTGCTAAGGCACCACTTGGAATGTGTTTGCCCAAAGCAGGATGTGTTTGCCCAAACAAGTGCAAAGCAGACAGCCACTGTGTCCCATTACATCTGTTTTCACTTTCCAATTATTCCAATGGATCTCCTCTTCTTGGCACTACCAATTGGAATTAATCAAGTAACTAGACCTGTGGTTCCCAACGTGGGGCACATGCCACATTGGGGGGGGTTTTTGATTATTAGGGGGGAGGGCAAGTCAAGAATTAGTTATTAACATTGAATATTTTGGAAACTTGTTTAGACCAAGTTAATGGCCTTTTAGTTAGGCTTCCTCCACGTGAATAGGAGTCCACCCTTTGAATAATAAGAATTATATGTCAGGGGCGGGGGAATCAGGATTTTAGAGATGCTTTAGGGGGTAGGGGGTTGGGAACCACTGAACCATGTTTGTTGCATGGTTTAGCAAAAATTAAAACCACCATCTCCCAAGCCTCTTCTATCTTCACCACTATCAACCAAAGCAGAGACAACACTAGGGAAATGAACACATGACCCAGTTTGTTGTGCATCAAGTTCCAAGAGTCAAATGCCAAAGATACCGGGGTAGCACTACCGTTAGCAGAGTGCAACAACCACCTCAGGCAGCATAATGTGAGGAGCAGCACAGGCAACAATCACTTGCTGCCAGTTGTTACTCCTGATCTCTCACTCCTTCTGCAGCACCTAAGAAAGACCTTGGGTGTGATGGTGGACACATGGGGGCAGGGTTGACTCATGGTTAGAGCAAGAGCAACTCCTCTCTCTCATATTTTAGGGGAAACTTTTCTACTTGGATCACCTGAGCAGAAGAATATATCTTGCCCTTTGCTTCAATCAGCAAAACATCTTGGGTTGACCCCAACTGAGATTTTCATCATGATCAAAAGTAGACTTGCTTGACTGGAAACATGGAAGAAATTCTCCCATACTCTGAACAATACACTGAGGCATCTTCAGAGAAGACTTATCTTGAACAAAGCTCAAAGGTTGGAAAGGTCAATCTATCTGATGCTGGCAGAATGTAAAGTCCCAAAAGTGGTCTTAACAGTGGGTCACCTGCTTGCACAAGTGTTACATTATCAGAGCTCAAATAAATAAAAAAATAGCTAACTTAGGTTTACACAAATAAATCCTTGTTGACCCCTTACACAATCTCCATATAAGTCAAAAAATAGCTAACTTAGGTTTACACAAATAAATCCTTGTTGACCCCTTACACAATCTCCATATAAGTCAAAACACTCACATCACACCTATTGCAATAAATGTTTGGACTGAAAAGGATCCTAGCCCTGGAATTTTGTTAAAAGAAGGGTATTTTCAAAACCTCAGGCACAAAAGCTCATTTTCTATCCTTCAGGGCATTTGCATAGCCTCCTCATCAATGTTACAAAACTCTGTATTCCATCCTGCAGTCTGGTGAGATTAGGCTGTTAGATAACACCATATAGAATGAAGGATCGCCATGAAGAAATTCTGGTTTAGCATCCCTCTGAGTCATTGAATTCAGACTTTAGTATTTGTTACAAGCGGCCTTTTGCTCCCTAGTAAGACAATAAAAAGTGGAAATGCTTGTCTTGCAGTGGGAAGTTTCTCTGTAAATCCAAGAAGATTAGACTCAAGAGAACTGGAAAGGTTCCAGGACAAGGTTCCTTCAGCAAAACCACAAATCTGTTCTGGACAGGTTACTGAAAAATCTGCTAAAATAAGCCCAATATATTCACCCGTCTTCTCGTGAACATACAAAGGGGAACAACAACCCAAAGCAAAAACTGAATCTGAATTTTGAATTCTACAAATACTCATTAGACCTCTCAAGAGACCTTCAAGAGAAGATTCAATACTTGGATGGATTCATTGCACTACTGTCAAAGCTGGTTTTATTAACCATGACCAAAACTTCTGACTTCACATATTGCTGCAGTAATTCTTTCATTTGTTTTAGCTCTTAGCAGCTCTCTCTTCTCTCCCCCACAAGCCATCAATCTTTATACACACAAGCAATAGCCATTACACTTACATATCACCCCACAGCACTTAATGCACTCTCTGGGCAGTTAATAAGTAATTGGCATTTTGCCCCAAATATTCTGATTACTCATTTTATTTACCTTGGGAGGATGGAAGGCTGAGTCAACCTGGATCCCCATCAGGATCAAACTCAGATTATGAGCAGATTTAGCTGCAGTACAACAGCTTAACCTCTGCATCAGGAGGGCTCCTATTTACTTGCTTGCATTTAAAGAAGTGGATTTTGATCCATGAAAACTTGTACTGAGACAAACTGTCTTTAAAGTGCAAAAATACATTATCTTTTTCTCTTCTTTCCCCTAATTATGCAGTTTAATTTTAATAACATATTTAATTTATCCTATTTAATGACAGCACAGCTTTACTATCAGAAAAAATATAGTCACTATAAGGACATTACATGATGAATCACTTATTTGTGATTAGAATTCACAGTGTATATGGAGAGGAGGAATAAAGATTTTTTTTTCTTACAAGATCACACCCAATAGGTTTATTTAGGACACAAATTCAAATATATATATATATTTATATCTTGGAAATAAAATGTAATTTCTTTGAACTGACTGTTTTGATGAATGCTTCACGCATGATAGCTTTATGTTTTAGTGTGACTTTTTGTTTACTCTGCACCCATTTTTTTCTTTTACTTTAATTCTACTGCTATCATTTTTGTTACATTTCATTTTATTTGTTATTCTTTATTTGACCACCATTTGGTAGAGTGGCAAAACACAAATTCAACAAAGAATATGGTTAAAAAGTAAAATAATCACTGTTTTTGAAACAGAGACTATTACAGAGGGTACAATAAAACTCCTAATTATGGGGGGGAAAGTCCGTTTGGTAGGCTTTTGCTTAAATTGTTTTTTTATGTAACTCGAAGCAAACTCATAGGAAAAATGAATTTTGTAAATCGAATCAAACCCAGAGGGAAATGAATTTTTACGTAACTCGAAGCAAACCCATAGAAAAAAGAATCTTTATGTAGCTCGAAGCAAACCCATAGGAAATCGTGTAAATTGGGACATGGTTTTAGCACAAAATCATTATGTAAGTCAAATTTTATGTAATTCGAGGCATATGTAAGTCAAAGTTTTACTGTATATGTTTTTCAACCTTTTTAACCTGAGGGCCGGATCATGCTCCCTCAGACAGCTTCGTGGGCCGGAAACCATTTTGCTCTTCCTCCACCACATGGCACTTCCTGGTGTGGTGGAGGGCCACATAAAATGGTGCCATGGGCTGAATGCGGCCCACGGGCCACAGGTTGAGGATCCCTGTTTCACAGAGAGAGAGAGATTTAAGTATCTGGCTGCATTGAAGGTAAATTCCCTAATGCACTTTCCTGTGTAGCTTTGGACAAGCTGCACAGCCCCAGGAAACCCCAGAAGAAAAGAAATGAAAGGTGAACCCCTTCTGGGCATTCTCTATCTAGAAAACCCTGGAAAGGTTACCATCAGTCAGAATTGACTTGACAGCACACAATTATTATTTAACAATAGCCTAATGAAACTACGGTGATTGAGTCGGCAACTTCAGTTTTTCCTCTACCACTGCCTTGGCCTATAGACATCTAACATCATCAACACACCTTTCATTTTTCTCCTCTCTCCCTAGATTCTCCTGTTCTACCTGCTCAACCAGCTTGCTAGGTAGTTAAACACAGCAAAATCTTCACAATTTCAGTAGTTGCGCTCCTTTAACTTGGCAACCTTCATCCACAAGGGAAGCAACTTTTGATCCTTTCCTCTCTCCTTCCCTTCCATGGGCAATCAGAAGACTCCCATAAGGCTGAGAGACAGTGTTTAGCATTACAGTACCTCAAACTCAGGACTAGGGTGGGCTAGTCAAACCCTTTCCTTAGAATTCTCTGAGCATCAGGGCAAACTGATTGTAATTGTCACAACAAATGCATCCTTTGCCATGGGACAACAGATGTTAAATGTGAAGTAACTTCTGAGTTCAGTTCCCAGCACAAGGATAAGAGGAAACTTCCAGCCAGTTTTCCCCCTTCTCAAACACAGAAGAGTGCTTAGACACACAAATGTATATGAAAAATAAACCCTAGTCAATCTTGTAGGTGACGTGTGACTACTTCTGGTACGAACTGTTACTGAACTAGAGCAGGAGTTCTCAATCTTTTAAAGCTGGAGGAGAGGTCACGCTCCCTTGACAGCTTCAGGGGCTGGATGGCCATTTTGCCCTTCCTCCACCACATAGCACTTCCTAGTGTGATGGAGTCAGAGGGGCACATGAAATCATACCTGTCCAGTTTTGGATTTGAAAATAAGGGAAATTTCCCAGCAAATACGGGATACTTGACAGCTATGCTTATCCTGTGCTGCCCTCCAATGGTGGCAATTGGGCATTGCAGTCTAATTAATAAGGGATGACGGTGGGAAAGAGGGTAAAATAAGGGGTTTTCCCGGCCAATAAGGGATACTTGACAGCTATGCATGAAATGGTGCCGTGGGCAGCATCCGGCCCGTGGGCTGCAGGTTGAGAATTCCTGGACTAGAGCAACGGTTCTCAATGTGGGGCCCATGGAGGATTGACTTTGGCTTCTGGAAAACCAAAAACCAAAGGTTGGGAAACACTGGACTAGAGTAAAGAAGCTCCCTGCTGCTTTGCCTTTCCCAGATGGTCCCTGTGTATCACAGCCACATCACCTTATTCATCAGCAACAAACCACTCTGGCCCAGGGCCGGCCCTTCTATGGGGCAGAGTGAGGCAAAAATCTCAGGTGGTAGATGCAGGGAGGGAAAGAGTGATGCCTCCAAAAAATTTGCCCTCCAGATGTTTTAATTTACAACTCCCACCAGCATCAGACTGACCTGATAGGAGCTATAATCCATATCACTTGGTGAACCAAATGTTTCCAGATGTGTCCCATAAGAGGGTTTGATCCATTTATGAATCTTGTGACAGATGAATGTGTGAAAATTACACAAGGTGGACCTCATTATGGTAGAAGCTTTGAAACCTGGCATTTCTTCTTTTATTTAATGGATGTTTACGGTACCTTGCAGGATTAATTATCCTCCTTATATAGTTCACAATAGGCAATAAAACTATAATTACATTATAAAATTATAGCACTCCATAAATATATCATGTGAAAGAAAAATGGCAACAGAGATACAGGGACCATATCTCCAGAGTTAGTAGGGTTTTTTCCCTTCCTTCCAATGTCTAGCCCAGATGTAAAACTGCCAAAATGAAGAGACCTTTGGGTGAGTTCATTCTGCAGTTCCTGTCACCTGACCTAGTGTGAGAAAGATTAGCCAGCAATGCAAGGTTGCCCTTACCAGAGTACTCCCGATTGTGGCTCAAAAATACCACAATCTTTGAGGAGGTTCTTTTTGTGTACCCCAGTTAGTAGGTTTAAACTGAAGTAGTAAAACAAGCCATCTGATCTTACTGGCATCAGAGGAAGACCACTGATTCAAATGTATTTGTTGATTTGTTGTTAACAAATTCCTGAACATCCACTGCACACCAGGCTCCTCTGTCATCTGCCATCCTCTGCAGCCCACCCAGATCTATGCCCACCACGTCAACCATGCTATCCAGCCACCTCATCCTCTATGAGGGAGGTGATATTCAAATGGAGAGTTCCTGGTGCACTTAGCAGCCTCACAGAGACACATAACATTCCTACAGGATATATTACAATGGTTGTTTAGAAAAAAGGAGGAAGAACTGTACAAAGAAACTGATAATTTAGCCAGCCAAAAAGAGACCTTCATTTGCCTCCAAAAACACCAGGATTGCAAGTACAGTAAATGAGAAACAATATGCATATGGGAATATGATATGTTCAAAAGTATACATTTAATAAAGTAAAAAGCTGAAGGATACCTGCTTTGTACTGAAACAGAAGCCAGAAAAGGAACAGAATTTGAAATGCCAGGACTGAGGGGGGAAATGAAGGTAGAAATTGATCTGTTTTCTATTTTGGAACCTTCTTCACAATGGGAACTTAAATCTGCAGGAGGCAAAAAGATTACTATTGATGGTTGGGTCATTTAAAAGCAATCTTGGATGAGGTCAATTAGAATGAAAAGTACCCAGTAGAAGGGAGAATAAGATACCAAACAGCTTCTGTTTCCAAACTTTGCCTCCAGGGAATTTAGGCAACTCAATAATTTGCTCTCAGTAGCACTTTCCATCTACATATCTAAAATGGATTACAAGCAATAATGTATTAAGCCTCACAAGCCCCAGGTGGAAGATATATCATGTGGAATGGATGGTTGCGGAAAAACCTAATGCTGTATGATTTATGTAGATGCATGACTAATGAGAAGCTGTTTTGAAAAGGCTTTAGAGCTCTCGTTTGGAAAAATAACTTGCCAGTGAAAGCCCCCAAAGTATTTAGCTTTGAGGTGTCCATTCTCAGTTAATCAGCTTCAGACAAAACGGATTCATTTCATTTTTCATTTTCATTTCAACTTTAATTTATACCCCTCCCCCCTCTCAGCACACAGCCAACTCTGGGCGGCATTACAACATATTAAATATACAATCAAATAATAACAAAATACAAAACTAATAACAAGTTGCATGGCATCACAGAAAATATATCAGCATATCATCCATTATGGCTTATTGGGATAAAAACAGATACGCATCTAAATCCACTTTATCCTCTGCCTCTTCTTGTGCAGAAGGGAAGCTATTCTATCAATTATTAAAACAGTTTCTTGTGACATTCAAACAGTAAAGTGGCTCTTTTACTTGTGACAACAAACCAGGACAAAACTGTAGTTTGTTATTCTGGCTTAGAGTCAGTGTTGTGTATGTAATTGTATGTAATGTTTTGTGTAAATTACTGATCCTCCATTTTGAACCTCCTTCAACAACGTAATATTGCAAGACTTGGTTCATGCCCTTTTCCTGCAAGAAGCCCAAAGGGCTACCAGTTTGAGATCACCCCACTTGTTCCCCTCCAATTCTGTTGTTTCCCGCCTAATTGTATCCTTCCCCAACCTATATATAAGGTGCCATTGCGCTCTTGTTCTGTGTGTCAGTACCCGAATAAAAGTTGAGTTTGGCCCCATTATGCTGACTGCTGCTTCTTATTACTGAACACCAAATTGCCGACGAAGGGATGGCATCCCAAAAGAACATCTCGGGTCCCTTCAATGTGGCCACTCCCGAGAGATGGAACCTCTACGAGAGGCAATTCCGCCATGCCATGGCGGCCGAAAACATTGTGGAAGAAGACCTAAAATGGTCCTGTTTCCTGTCACGATGTGCCCTGGCCACGCTAGAGCTGGCAATCCATCTCGTCCTGCCAAGGGACATAGAAGAAGTTCCCCTCACAGACATCCTTACGGCTTTGTGAAATCACTTCCAGCTGAAGGTGGCCATTTTCCCCGCCCGGGTCGCGTTCCACCGCCATGAACAGCGTTCTGGGGAGTCTGTGGCCGACTATGCTGCTGCCCTCAGACTGGCCGCAGCCCCGTGGTTCTCCCCTATTTTGACAATGTGTTAATCACTGCAGGAGATAAATTTGAACTTGCTGAAAGGCTAGACAGGGTTTTGAAAAAAATTGAAAGGGCCAGGCTTCACTTGAGGAAAGACAAGTGTGTTTTTCGCTAGAGAGATCAAATTTCTTGGGTTCAAAAATCACTCCTGAGGAGGTCAAACCCTCTGATTTTAAAGTTTCTGCTGTGCCTAACGCCCCCCATCCATCCTCCAAAACTGAATTGCAATCTTTTCTGGGTCTGTTGAATTTTTACCATTCCTTTCTGCCCAGGAAGGCTTCTGTAGCAGAGCCGCTTCATCGCTTGCTCAAAAAAAGATGCAGTTTGGAGGTGGGGGCACAGCCAGGAAAAAGTATTTGGGGAGTTAAAAGAGCTTCTGTCATCCGAAGCAGTTCTCACCCATTTCGACCCCAGAAAACCTGTGGTACTGGTTTGCAATGCATCGCCCATGGGAGTGGGGGCTGTTCTATGTCATGCAATGGAGAATGGAACTGAGGCCCCAATTGCGTTTTATTTAAGGTCCCTTTCAAAGGCAGAAAAGAACTATGCCCAGACAGACCGGGAAGCCCTGGCTATAGTTGCTGGAACCAAAAAGTTCCACTATTATTTGTATGGAAGAGAATTAACCATTGTGACATACCACAAACCACTACTGGGGATTTTTGTTACTTCCAAGCCCACTCCCCAAATACTGTCACCCCGCATGCTTAGATGGGCTATATTCCTGAATGCCTATCAGTTTTCACTAGTTCACCACCTGGGAAAAGAGATTAGCCATGCAGATGCTCTTTCTCGATTCCCTTTGCCAGAATTTGGGGAGCTGGACTGCAAAATAGAATGTGATCATCAGGTGCTGATGATCGAGTCTCTCGATTCACCCCCCGTTGTTCCCTCTGACATTGCTAAAGCTGCTGCTAGGGATAAAATGCTTTCAAATGTGGTTTCCTGGGGTCAAAAAGGTTGGCCCACAACTCCTCCCTCAGAGGAATTCAAAGTATTCTACAGGAAGCGATTCGAGCTTTCGCTCGAGAGGGGTTGCTTATTATAGGGCCAGAGGGTAGTGATTCCTGCCATGTTATGTTCTAAGGTCCTCAGACTGCTGCACACTAGCCACCCAAGGATCGTGCACTCCAAGGCTCTGGCACGGAGCTAATTCTGGTGGCCACAGGTAGATAAGGATATCGAACAGTTGGTGGACACTTGTGCCAGCTGTCAGAGTTCCAGGCCTGAGGAGTCTCAACTTCCCTCCCAGGAATGGGACATGACTCGCGGACCATGGTCGCGAATCCATGTAGATTTCGCTGGTCCATTTCAAGGTACTCTCTTTCTTATTCTTGCTTGTGTCCGATAACACTACGACCTTTACATCTGTCGAGTTCCAGTCCCCTAATCATTCTGGTTGCCCTCCTCTGCACTTTTTCCAGCTCCATAATATCCTTCTGGAGGTATGGCGACCAGAACTGTACACAGTATTCCAGATGGGGACTCACCATAGATTTATAAAGAGGCAAAATGACACTTGCTGACTTATTTTCTATATCATTCCTAATGATCCCTAGCATTGAGTTTGCTTTTTTCACTGCTGAGGCACACTGGGTTGACACCTTCATTGAGCTGTCCACCAGGACACCAAGGTCCCTTTCCTGGTTTGTCGCAGAGGGTTCAGACCCCATCAGTTTATAAATGTAATTGGGGTTTTTTGCCCCAATGTTGTGTATGTAATTATATGTAATGCTTTGTGTAAATAACTGATCCTCCATTTTGAGCCTCCTTCAACAATGTAATATTGCGAGACTTGGTTCGCGCCCTTTTCCTGCGAGAAGCCCAAAGGGCTACCAGTTTGAGATCACCCCACTTGTTCCCCTCCAATCCTGTTGTTTCCCGCCTAATTGTATCCTTCCCCAACTTGTATATAAGGTGCCGTTGCGCCCCTGTGCTGCGTGTCAGTACCCGAATAAAAGTTGAGTTTGGCCCAGTTATGCTGGCTGCTGCTTCTTATTACTGAACACCAAAGTCAGTAATTAAAAAACAGTTTTGCAGTTTAGATGCCATGGGAAACAGCAGTGTAATAAAATTCAATTTTCACCATTAGGTAAAGGTAAAGGCCACCCTTGCTTGAAAGCCAGTTGTATCCGACTCTAGGGTTCAGTGCTCATCTGTTCATAGCCAAAGAGCCAGCACTGTCTGCGTCTGCAGACGTTTCTGTGGCCTTGTGGCAGGCATGACTAGACACCAGAGTGTACAGAACACTGTTTACCTTCCCACCAAAACAGTACCTCTGCGGTGGCTTAATGGTTAAGACACTGAACTTGATGACTGGAAGGTCGGCAGGTCAGCAGTTTGAGACCTGGATACTGCATGACAGAGAGAGCATGTCTATATCCCAGCTCCTCCCAACCTAGCACTTTGAAAGCAAGAAATTACAATTAGGTAAATAGGTACCACGTCGGTGGGAAGGTAAACAACATTTTGTGCACTCCGTGCCTAGTTATGCCTGCCACGTGTCCATGGAAACGTCTGTAAACGCAGACAGCGCTGGCTCTATAGCTATAAACTGAGATGAGCATTGAACTCTAGAGTCGGATATGACTGGTTTTTTGAGCAAGTGTGACCTTTACCTTTACCTAACATTATTCAACGTTTTAGTTTTATGCAGATATATCAGAAAGACTACAAGTAAAGCTTCAGCTTTAAAATCACACTTCCCCTTTTCTGTCCTCCTCCCACTGTCAACAAATAGGCTTGCATGGAATATTTACCACAAAAGTCTGCAGTTCTGTGCAAACCATAATTTAAAGCCAGCTTGTTTAGAAACTGATCAGATTTGTGTTTTGCACACATCTTTTGTGTTATATACAAATCTCTAGTTCGTACATGATGACAAGTCAGCTTTCATGAAAGGTGAAGCTAAATTCTCACAAAGGTTGAACGTTTCTCATCTTTAGCTTTGTGTTACATATGCACCAGTCTACTATGAATGCCATAGTACAGTGGAACCCCGTATAACAAACGCTTCGTATAACGAAAAATCTGTACAATGAAGCATTTTTGCACTATTGCTGGTGCACCATATAATGAAAAAAATGTTCATTATATGAATCGCTATTGGCTATACCCCGTACAATGGGGGAAAATCATTGTATGGGGTATTGTCAATAGTGATTCATGTAACAAACATTTTCGTTATACAGTGCATTGCCCATAGGAATCTGTATAACGAAAAAACCATATAGCGAAGAGCTCTGCGGAATGGAGTTTTTTCGTTATACGGAGTTCTACTGTATCTCTTTATCTGCCAGGTTTTATAGGAAAATGAAATGTTATTCAAGGCCAAATAAAATTCTCTTCTTCAGTCACACAGGCCAAAAACAGTAGGGAAAAAACCAAGCAAAAGCAAGTTATTCAATCATATTCATTATCAGTTGACATTATGAGAACATATTTACTATGTTCTGCATGTTACATTTTTTTCAACAGATTAAAATGACAGTTAATTATATATATTTTTCCTTCCCATCAGTCACATGAATGACTGTTTAGAATTTTAAAAAGTTTATTAATAAAGAAGCTGGTCATGGGGGGAAAGGGAGGGCTTTGAAAAAATGTAGACAGATTAATTTCTAAAAATATAAAGGGGCAAGAAACTATCAAAAATGCGCATATAAAACACCAGGAAGATTAGACGTTAAAACATTCACCCAATAGCCTTTCCCCTTAATCTATATTTGTTTACGTAAAAATTCATGGGTCATGGCCACCATTTTGAAAAATGCTCAAAAGTCAGTAAGGAAGGAAAACAGGAATTTATTATAAGGGTCAGGGTGGTAATTTCTTATTCCTAGTTTCCACAGAGACATTTTAAAAAGGAAAGAAGCCATGGTGGGCCAGCTCCTTCCCAGGCTGCAATATATCCTAAATAAATAAATAAAACCAAAAATGAGTTATCTACATATTTGTTAGGCTTCTGGAGCAAAGGAAAATGGTTGACCCTCTAGATGCTCTTAGATGCAATTGCTATGATCCCCCATCACTGGCTGTGTTGGCTAAAGTTGATGGGAGATGCAACCCAACAATATCCCCCATGCTTCCTCTAGTCTAGAATGACAACAGAAAAGTGTAGGTAGCTAATTTTAGAGGGTTAGTTTGTTCTGGAGCCAGATGTTCTTGACTCCAAAGCTTGATACCATTAACTTCCCAAAAAAAAAAAAAAACAGAAGGAGGTACTAGTGAGGCCCAGACCCTGTTGGAATTTGCTCTGCTGCAACTAACCCTATTAGTATTTGCATACTTTTGTGAGAGTCCCCTGGACTACAAGAAGATCAAATAAGTTCAACCTGAATGAAATCAACCCCGACTGCTCCTTGGAAGGGCAAATACTGCAGTTGAAGCTCAAGTACTTTGGCCATCAAATAAGAAGAGGGCTCACTGGAGAAAACCCTGATGCTAGGAAAGATCAACAGCAAAAGAAGAAGTGGGTGGTAGTGAATGGGATGGAGAGATAGCATTGTTGACACAGTGGGCATAGATCTGGATGGACAACAAAGAATGGCAGGTGACAGAGGATCCTGGCATGCTGTGGTCCATGGGATTGCAAAGGTTTGGATTTGACTGTGTGACTGAAAACAACAACAACAACAATAACAACAAATGATGGTGGGGGTGGTGGAGGTGGGGGTGATGGTGATGATCATACTCATCGTCATCATCCTGGTCTTTCGTTCCACATTGCGTCATTTGAGTGGAGTCAACAAGAATGTTCGGTTCACATTTTTTCAGCCTGTGACTGTGTGTTCAAATATCCTTCAGCAGATGGAGAAGTTATGGAGAAGCCTAACTTCCATTGTCCTCCTTAATTTAGCCAAAGAATTCTGGGAACTGTAGTTCCCAAAATTAATGTGTCCAGTCTCTGAAACGCAATGATGTTGAATAGGTCTGGGTTTATCACCCCATTGACTAAAGTGATCTTGGGACCAGAAAATCACCTGTCAATGGTTTGGCTTGCTCAATGTTTCATATTAATAGCAATTACACGTCTATACTGCCCCATAGCACTTAGTGCACTCTTTGGACAATATGCAAGTTAATTAACATTTTGCCCCAACCTGCTGGGTACTCATTTTACCAACCTCGGAAGGATGTAAGGCTGAGTGAACCTTAAGCCCTAGTCAGGATTGAACTCACAATGTTCTGGCTGCAATACATCAGTTTAACCACTGCACCACCAGGTCTCTTTGTAACAATTGGGGAAGTGGGAATTGTTCTTGCATTCATTCATCTGTTACATGCATGTTTCACCTGTCCTCCAAATAACAAGGTAGGCTGAGAATCACTCATTTTGACTTTCTTACCAAGGCCAACCAAAGCTTTGTAGATGTGCCCTCCCAAAAACAATCCTAAATCTAGTTATTTGCAAGCATGCACTGTTATTACAGTTAATAAAACACATGTGATTCCTTATAGCACAACGGTCCTTTCTCCTTATGTCAGTACTCGGTACTCTGTAATTTATCCTAATACACACAGATGTCAAGACTCAGCTAAGGAAAAGAATGATCTTGGAAAATGAAATTTAATTTGGAATTCCTCCAGTTTGGCCACTGGGATTCTAGGAGCAACAATAGTTCTTACAAAAGATTTTTCTAAGCCCTGATTATACCTCATTGTTTATGCTGCTGTGTTACTTCACCTCCTTTTGATAGAAAGGATAAGGGGAGAAATTATGTCTTGAATTTTGAGCTGAACAATCTCCTTAAGCTTAGTTCAAATGAGAAAAAGGGAAGTACAATAATACCTCATACAAAGTCCGCTTCATACAACATCGAATTCATACAGCATCGCCTAATTTCTTGAAAAACGTTACCTCATACAAAGTCGCTTGACTTTGTATGAGGCATTCAGTTTTTCCCAGGTTGCATTGTGCCTGGGCAATATAAAAGACAGGACACATGCGTGTATTGCTCTTGTGGGTTTTGCACAAGGCAAAGAGTGTTTAGGAGTGGTTTTGAGGGTGATTTTGGATTTTTTTGAATTTTTCATCAGAATTTTTAGAAGCATTCCTGGGATTTTTGCAGCATTCTCCAGGTTCTTGGACAATCAGGGTTGTTTGACATGTTTTTGTAATGTATTTAGCCTTTAGACAATGTTTTCTTAAAGTTCTGAAAGTTTCCTGTCTGTTTCCTTGACTTTGCCCTGAAGTCTGTGCTGTTACAGTACAATGTATCTCTATGGAAACGACGTTGTACGAGGCATCGCAGCAACGATTTGAACGTTGTATGAGGCATTGCGGCTAGGATTTTGCATGCCTCATACAAGGTCCAAATCCGTATAAAGTCCAAACTTGTGGAACCAAGTTTGAACGTTGTATGAGGTATCACTGTATTCAGTTGGAGAAGGCCTAGTGTCACATTTTACTTCTCTCCTCTGTAAGGAATGAATGTACAGTATTTAGAGTAGACTAGCATTTTTTGCCCAGCCCTGTCAGGCAGGTATATTTTGTTTATTGGTGGTTGGGACACACACACACACACACACACACACACACACACACACACACACACACACACACACACACACACACACACACACACACACACACACATCAGCCTTTGTTCCCGGGGTTGCGGGGAGAAAAGGGGCTCCCCCTCCTTCCCGGCAACCCCAGTGAAGCCACAGCGAGGCCGGTGCTTCCGCCTTCTTTGCCTCATCGAGGGAAGTGGCTCGCTTCCATCAGTGGGGGGGGGGGGAATCTTTTGTCGTTCCCCCCCCAACCAATGGAAGCGATAGTTTCCCTCCATGAGCGCTCCTTCCTCTACCTCTGCGGCTGGGCAGAGCCTCTCTCCACTCCCTCCCTTGCTTGGGCTCTTTCTCTCCATCCCAGCTGGGTGCACGGAGGGGAGGGGGGTGAAGACGCTAGCATGTTTTCGAGCAAGGGTGACCTTTACCTTTACCATTTAAGTTAGGAGTTTATAACAGTAGAATAGAAAAAAGAGTTGCAGACACAAAGAAGGGATTGTGTTTCACCTTTTAACCTCTAAGATAGGTGTTCCCAACCTACAGCCATGGGCCGGACCCGGACCGCAGTGCCATTCCATCTGGCTCGATGCTACTGCACTTGGAAGTGGAAGCAGGTGCATTTTACAGCTGATCCCCACCCACCCCCATGGCATATAATTCTTATTATTCAAAAAGTGAACTCCTATTCATGTGGAAGAATCCCAAAAGGCCATTAACATGGTCTAAACCAGGGATGGCGAACCTTGGCACTCCAGGTGTTCTTGAACTTTAATTCCCAGAAGCCCTGATCAGCAGGAGTGCTGATTTGGCTTTCTGGTAATTGCAGTACAAGAACACCTGGAGTGCCAAGGTTCACCATCATGGGTCTAAACATTCTCTAATTGCTCCCCCTTAAAAATCAAATTGCCTCCCTGTGGGGCACGTGCCCCACATTGGGCACCGCGGATGTAAATATAAACAGCACTGAAGTTGGGATCTCAAATCCTCACTGTGCTTCCCAGGAGAAGAGCCAACCTGTGTAGCCATGGGCAAACTGCACAATCCCAAAGCACCCGCCAGAAGAACAGAATGGGAAACCACTTCTGTGTCTTCTCTACCTAGAAAACATCACTGGTAAGTTAAACCGACTTGACAGCACAAAATTATTATACAAACAGCAAGAATAACTACAATCTTAAACAGCCAGAATGGCATTATTCATACCCGAGAAGTGGCGAGAGCAGACCCAGGGGGTACTTCAAGGTTTGCAGCAGTAAAACCCTATGGAGGAAGAACCCTAAAGAAGAAGAGGAGGCACTGAAAGAAACAAATACCTTCTCTTGGTGTGGAATAGTAGGATCATAAAACTAAATTTGGCTTCTTGGAGAACTTGGGAGCATTAATCTTTTTTAAAAACGGAGATGAAACAAGGTTTCCACACTTGTTACAACCTTTAAAAGCCACTAGCTTTCCCCATTGCTATGACAACAAATCCAGTAGTAGATGCTATTCCAGACGGATTCTGAGAAGTACAATACAAGAAACGGCCACACAGGCTTGCCCATCTCACTCCACATCAGAGGCACATGACAGAAGAGAGCAGTCTTCACACAAAATAAGACAAGTTCTATTGCAAAACAAAGTACTATTAAACACAGATTGGATTAAGAAATGCAACACCTATCAACGAAGGAAAGAACTATATCAAAAATTGAATTTAAATTGGTTGCAAGAAAGGCAGATGAAGGGTTGCAACAGGAGTATAAGGGATCTGGAAAGAGCAGTAATAACAACAACACCCTTTGAAAATTTAGTATTGAGAGTAAGAGAAGGAAGAATAAAATTGAATGGATTATCGGGTAGAATATATCAATTATTAATGTCAGGAGAGGAAGCCCAAACAACTCTAAAAAAAATTGGGGAGAAAGATTTTAAAATTTCAATAAAAGAAGAAAATTGGAGGAAAAATGGAAGAATAGAATGATGAAAACAATGTCAATTAAAGAAAAAGAACACACTTGTAAGTGCTTTGGAGGTGGTATTTTACCCCAATCAAATTACATCAAATAAATAGAAACAAATCAGACTTATGTTGGAGATGCAATAATGAGAAGTGATCGTACTTACATATGTGGTGGTCTTGTAAAAAAACAAATAATTTTTGAAAAATGTTAGAAAGAGAACTAAATAATATTTTCAAAACAACAATAACACTGGAACCGAAACATGTTTTATTAGGGGAGATTGAAGACCTGAAGTTAGCAGATTGTAACAAAAAATTGATTTTAGCACTAGTAGTAGTAGCTAGGCAGATAATTACACGGGAGTGGAAAAATAAGGATGATCTGAGTAGGGAGAGATGGTTTGCAGGGGTATGGCAACTAGCATTAAATGAAAAACTAACTAGTCAATTGCGTCAAAAACAAGGTCTAAAGATGAAATTTTCCTTTTGGGAAGGGTTGAACCCATTTATACAATATGCTCTGTCTAATGAGAGGGGAATCAAACCAGGTCCAGACACGATCCAGTTTTGGAAGACATAAAGTCCAATTATATCTTGTGATACCTTGCAAGCCCCATTGACTGCACGGGTGTACACTCCCACATCACAATCTTTAGAGAAGTCTATTGTTTTTAATTTCTTTTGTATAGTTGGGGGGGGGGGGGGGCGTTGTCTGTAGGGATGGTCTAAGTATGTCATTTGTATTATGTTTTACTGTTTCATCAATATATATTTTTTAAAAAAAGAAGAGAGCAGTCTTACACCACTGAGTGGAAACAATAAACCTCTCAAAGTGTTTAGAATGCCATGAAATCAACTGCAGTGTTTGTTTTGTAAAACAAAACCCCGTCTTTTTATAAGCTTTCTCCTGTCTTTGAAAAGATGTTCCGACACATTGGGGAAGCCCCTTGTACAATAAGGCTGTTTATAAATAGAACTCACAGAAATTAGAGTTGAACTGATAACTGGGGGAAAGCCGACAGGAGCTGGGCAGCATCTGGTTCCGGAAAGTGTATACTTGAGTAGTGAGGAGGATGCTAAAATTACTGAGCAGAGCAAGGAGCTAGTCACCAGCACTCTAGCAGAAGGATGTAAGAGGCAGTCTAACAATGCAACTGGACTCAAAAGACTGTTTCAGAAAAGCACATATAAATGCTTGTATGCAAATGCCAGAAGCCTCCGGAACAAAATACGGGAGATGGAATACTTAGCAATAGATAAAAATATTGATATTATTGGCATAACTGAAACCTGAGGGATGGATGATAACCAATGGAATACAGTTATCCCAGGCTACAAACTGTACAGGAAGGATAGGAAGGGGCAAATGGGAGGTGGTGTAGCCTTTATATCAAAGAAGTGATAAAATTGTATGGTCTAACAGTAGGCATATATTATCGGCCTCCGACCCAAACCCCTGAAGGAGACTGGCAGTTGGAGAATGTTGTAAAGGAGGCATTCAAGAAGGGAAGCCTAGTTATAATGGGGGACTTCAATTATCCTCACATAGACTGGGTGAACTGTTGTTCAGCACATGATAAAGAGATAAAGTTCCTAGATATGCTGAATGATTGTTCCCTGGGGCAGATGGTTGAAGACCCAACTAGAGGTACAAGAATCCTTGACTTGATCCTGAGTGATACTCAGGATCTGGTGCAAGATGTTAATGTGACTGATCCAATAGGACCACAACTCAATTATGTTTAACTAGATCATAGTCCGCAAATCACTGATAAAATCTAACACAGAGACCTTAAATTTTAAAAAAGGAAATTTCCCAAAGATGAGGAAACTAGTAAAAAAGAAGCTGAAAGGGAAAATTGAGAGAGTCCAAACACTCCAAGAGGCATGGAGGCTGTTTACAAAAGCAATAACAGAGGCCCAATTGGAATGCATACTGTTCCGGGGCAGCACCAGGTGGATGGCGAGTTCCAGAGTGGCCAGGCCGCACTTGGAGAGGAAGCAGGACCTCTTCTGATCCTCATCTACGATGCCCTTGGCATGGCGAAACTGGCATTCATAAAGGTTCCATCTCTCTGGCGTGGCTACATCGAAGGGATCAACGGAAGATTTGTGGGAAGCCATATCCCACCTTTGTCACCAAATTGATGTTCTGGAATTGAAGAGAAGCAGCCAGCATAAAAGGGCCAAACACAACTTTATTGTAAGCAAACCGAACATGAACAGCAATGGTGCAACAGCTCTTTATATACATTGTACAATGGATACATTTGGGCAGGAAACAATATGATTGGTTAGGAGAGGAGTGGGGTGATTGTGGGCATAGCTGTCAAGTATCCCTTATTGGCCAAGAAAACCCTTTATTTTACCCTCTTTCCTGCCATCATCCCTTATTAATTAGACTGCAATGCCCTATTACCACCATTGGAGGGCAGCACAGGATAAGCATAGCTGTCAAGTATCCCTTATTTGCCAGGAAATTTCCCTTATTTCCAAATCCAAAACTTGACAGGTATGATTGTGGGGTTACCGGACCTGAGTGAAGACTTTGTGTGTCTTTTTAGAAAGGGCGGGAACACAAGTCCCGCGATAGTTCAGTACCAAGAAGACAAATTGGAGGATCACCCCGATCCTATAATAACAATTACACAATGTTACAGCAATAATCAAAGTTAGATACACAACACATACCCCAAAGGAAAAAGGACACTGCAAGGACCAAAAGGACTGCAATGTGGATTACAGGAGCTGTTTGGGAAGTGATCAAAAGCAAGAAAAGCTCATTTAGAAGATGGAAGGCTTGTCCAAATGAGGACAGCAGGCAGAAACATAAATTCTGGCAGAACAAATGCAAGGCAACAATCAGGAAAGCGAAGGAAGACTTTGAGGAGCATATTAAGTACATTAGAAGTACATTAAGTACATTAGAAGTAAGAACCCAACTAGGAAGGCCATTGGACCATTAGACAACAATGGAAGACAAGGGGTTATTAAAGAGGAAATAGAGATTGCAGAGAGACTCAATGAATTCTTTGCTTCAGTATTCACGGAAGAAGACAGAGACCACATGCCCAAAACAGAGCCTATCTTCGTAGGGAGGGAAACCTAAGAATTAAGCCAGATAGCAATAACCAGGTAGGAGGTCCTTGCGTGTCTTATTAAACCAAATGCTAACAAATCACCAGGACCAGATGGCATCCATCCATGACTTCTCAGGGAACTTAAAGATGAAATTGCTGATCTCCTAGCCAAAATATATGATCTTTCCCTCAAATCAGGCTTTGTGCCTGATGACTGGAAGGTAGCGAATGTAACACCAATTTTCAAAAAAGGATCCAGGGGTGATCCAGGAAATTACCGACCTATCAGTTTGACATGTGTCCCAGGTAAAGTGATGGAAACCATCCTAAAAGATAGAATTAATAGGCACATAGAAGAGAAGGCACTGCTAAAGGAGAGCCAACGTGGCTTTTGCAAGGGCAAATCATGCCTCACTAATCTGTTGGAATGTTTTGAGAATGTCAACAAATGTGGATAAGGGTGATCCAGTTGACATTGTTTATCTGGAGTTACAGAAGGCTTTTGACAAGATCCCGCACCAAAGGCTCTTGAATAAACTTGCCAGTCATGGAATAAAGGGACAGGTCTTGTCCTGGATCAGCAACTGGCTAAGGGACAGGAAACAAAGGGTAGCACTAAATGGACACTACTCCAAGTGGAGGGAAGTAAAGAGTGGGGTCCCCCAAGGTTCAGTCCTGGGACCCCTACTTTTCAACCTCTTCATAAATGATCTAGAAGTAGGAGTAAACAGCAAGGTGGCCAAATTTGCTGATAACACAAAATTATACAGGGTAGTGAAAACTGTGAGAGATTGTGAGGAGCTCCAGAGGGATCTCTTGACACAGGGGGAGTGGGCAAAACAGTGGCAAATGAGCTTCAACACTAGTAAGTGCAAAGTGATGCACTTTGGGGCAAAAAAAAACCAATTACATTTATAAACTGATGGGGTCTGAACTCTCTGTGACAAACCAGGAAAGGGACCTTGGTGTCCTGGTGGACAGCTCAATGAATGTGTCAACCCAGTGTGCCTCAGCAGTGAAAAAAGCAAACTCAATGCTGGGGATCATTAGGAAGGGTATAGAAAATAAGTCAGCAAATGTCAATTTGTCTCTTTATAAATCTATGGTGAGGCCCCATCTGGAATACTGTGTACAGTTCTGGTCGCCATACCTCCAGAAGGATATTATGGAGTTGGAGAAAGTACAGAGGAGGGCAACCAGAATGATTAGGGGACTGGAACACCTTCCTTACCATCTGAGGCTGCAACAGTTGGGCCTTTTCACTCTTGAACGGCGGCGTCTAAGAGGTGACCTGATTGAAGTTTATAAAATTATGCATGGTGTGGACAAAGTAGATAAGGAAAAACTGTTTTCCCTATCGCACAACACTAGAACTAGGGGGCACTCCATGAAACTTTTGGGTACTAGTTCTCAAACAAATAAGAGAAAGTACTTTTTCACCCAGAGGATCACTGGTCTATGGAACTCCCTGCCAGAAGAAGTGGTGACAGCCAATCTTGACAGCTTTAAGAAAGGATTAGACAAGTTCATGGAAGACAAGGTATGAATGGCTATAATTATGGATACCTAAGGACAGCCTCCGGGTTGGAGAGATAGGCAGGATATCTCTCAATTCAATTTCCAGAGAATCTTAAGCATTTGAAGGCATCTGCTTGAGAATACCCTGAAGCAAATGGTGAGCCACTGTGTGAGACAGAATGCTGGACTGGATGGGCTGTGGCCTGTTCCAGCAAGGCTGTTCTTATGATTTTAACATGAAAGACGTGTGTCCTGAGTTGTAGGAAATGACACATAGGTCGAGCATTCTGGGTATGTCCTTATGCATGATACTGGTTGTAACCTCTTGAGATGTGAAAGTACAATTCCACAGGATTCCTTTCTCCTATGACTCAAACTGTATTAGTGTTAAGGCAAGAGTGGATAAAAATCAATGATTTTTTTTAAAAAAAATAAAAAATGGATTTTTTTATTTAAATCGGATTTTTTTATTTAAATCAGATTTTTTTTATTTAAATGCTTTTTGAGGAAAAATCTCTCTAAAGATCGTGTTCTAGTTAAGAAACATTATAGTCCAAAGGTTATTCATCATGAAATTAGTTTTTAATTATGTGGCATAAGGCTGTATTAATCCATTCACAATGTCATGCTCTCCCAGAGGTTTCTGATTATTTGGGGCAATTTTTCTATCTATAAGTTATTATCAAATCAAATGCTTGGTTTTGTGTGGGTTGCTTGCATTAATTGGATATTAAACTCTCCTGAGGGGTGCGCCCGGTGTCCACAGACCAGCATGTGAGTCCCCAAATTAGTTGGGGCCATGCTCTGCTGGAGAGGAAATTGGGCGACAAGCGGGCAGGTTAAGCATAAACCATGGTTCAGGCTGGGGGCAAATAGAGTTAGGCAGGCAGACAGGGGCAAACAAGGGACAAAGCTAGGTGCCCGGGGTCAATCCAAATAGGCTCCGAGATTAGGGCAGGAACAATGGGTTTCGCCAGCCCAAGGCAATTAAGTGCGGGTTGTCCATTAACCACATGGTAACTTCCAGAGCTGGCATTGTAGCTGAACCACCGGAAAATGCCACATACGCAAGCCTTCTGTACAGGGGTGATGCGATTATCTTACATATGCGTCTTCGCCACTAGGCAGGAAATAAATACTTGCTCCCAACTTCAGTCAGGGCTGGACTTCGCCACGCAGCTGCCTCATGCGTCTCATTGCCAGCCCATTACAACAGTTTTGCTGTTTTCAAAACTGTGCATTTGGATCTGCAATGATAACATGCCTCCTTCATAGCAAAAATGTTATAAAATAAACATCAGAATTGAGAAAAAGACCTTAATCCCATTGTTCCTCTGCAAATCTATGTACACAGAATCAACCCCCTTACCTCTTAAGTGCTGCTACGTTTCAAGAAGTTCAATGAATAGAAGCTTGTTTGGAATGGAATAGCACAAGGAGCAAAGTTTGAGGAGGGAGGGGCAAGCTGTAAAATAAAAGTAAAACCTTTTGAGGACGGAACTCTGCATCTTGAGATCTTTATTTGTATAGCAACCTGAAGTTTATCATATTATTCTCACTCTCTCCCCTGATGAGAAAAACCTGTAATGGCAGCAGGCCATAAAATAGACCCAGTTTTGGAATATTTCAATGAAGCTCCTCTACCTATGGGTAAGGCAGACATGAGTGCAAAATGCAAACACTGCAACAAAGAAATGCAAGGCCTCGTGGCCTGAATGAAACAACATCATGAGATTTGCAGTGATGAAGATGACAAAAGGAACACTTCTGAACAGGCAGGATCTTCAGTTTTGTACACTTTTTGATTTTATCATATTTCTTAAAGATTGTCTTGAGGAATTTATTTATTGGATTTCTATGCTGCCTTCTCTAGGGCCAAAGCCCAGTTCAAGGTGGCTTACAATGACAATATCCTTCCCCCTTTACCCTCAGAACAACCTTGTGAGGTTGTATGGTAGATTTGGCTGAGAGAGAATGATTGGCCCAAGGTCACTCAGTGAGCTTTATGGCTGAGTGGGGATTTAAATCCAGGTCTCCTAGTTCCTCCTAATCCAACACTCAAACGAGTCCAACTATACCACACTGGCTCTCTCATGTTTAAGCAAAAATATATGTTACTGTTACTGCATGTTACTACTGTCAGATATAGTTGTTATGAAGAAATAAAGAGTTGAAACAAGCATATTCCTTGTTTGGGCAATTCATCATCAACACAAACTGAAGAACACAACTGTTCTACAGTTTCAGAGTTATCTGTCCAGGATAGTGTTTCAGTCACATCATCATATTCGTCATCATCAAAATCACATATTCACAGTATATCACCTAAAAGAAAGAAGAAATCCAACCACCCAGGAACCACCACCATAGATAAATTTGTGATAAAAACCAGCAGATTAGAAAAAGTTATTTGATGAAAAAATTGCCCAGTTTGTTTATGCAACAAACTCTTCTTTCCGTCTTTTTGAAAACCCACTCTTCATTAACATGATCCAGTGATTGAGACCAGGATACAGTCCACCTAGCAGAACACATGTTGCAGGGAAACTGCTGGATAAAGTATATGGCAAAGAAATGGAGCAATGTGCAACATGTTTAGAGGGTAAAATTGTTAATCTAAGTCTCTGCAGCCAAAGATGGAGAACCTCCATACAGTCAGCAAAAACAAGACCCGGAGCAGACTGTGGCTCAGATCACAACCTACTGATCGCAAAATTCAGGTTAAAACTAAAGAAAATAGGGAAAACAAGGAGACCAGACAGATATCACCTAGAAAGTATCCCTAAAGAATACACGGTGGAGGTGATGAACAGATATAATGGCCTAGACTCAATAGACAGAGTGCCGGAAGAATTATGGACAGAGATAAGGGACATCATGCAGGAAGCAGCAAAGAAAACCATACCAAAAGAAAAGAAGCATAAGAAAGCAAAATGGTTGTCTGATGAGGCTCTTAAAATAGCAGAGGAAAGAAGGAATGCAAAAGTCAAAAGAGAAAAGAAAAAGTACAATTATTTGAACACAGAATTTCAAAGAAAAGCAAGGAGAGATAAGGAAAACTATCTAAAAGAACAGTGCAAAGAAATGGAGGAAAACAACAAAAGAGGCAGGACTAGAGATCTCTTCAGAAAAATTGGGGAAATAAAGGGAACATTTAAAGCAAAAATGACCATGATAAGGGACAAAGACGGAAAAGAGCTAGCTGATGCAGAAGAGATTAAGAAAAGATGGAAAGAGTACACAGAGGAACTCTACAAAAAGGACCTCAACACCCCTGATAACCACAATGATGAAAAAATTGAACTTGAGCCAGACATTCTGGAGAGCGAAGTTATAAAGGCCCTAAAGAGCACTGCAAACAACAAAGCTAGTGGAGATGATGGTATCCCAGTGGAATTTTTCAAAGCTCTAAAAGATGATGGTGTCAAATTACTACATTCAATATGCCAGCAAATTTGGAAAACAAAACAGTGGCCACAGGATTGGAAAAGATCAGTATACGTCCCAATCCCAAAAAAGGGCAATGCCAAAGAATGCTCAAATTATCGAACAATTGCACTCATCCCACACGCCAGCAAGGTGATGCTCAAGATAATACAGGATAGACTTCAGCAACATGTGGAGAGAGAACTACCAGAGGTGCAGGCCGGTTTCAGAAGAGGTAGGGGGACTAGAGACCATATTGCCAACATACGCTGGATCATGGAGAAAACAAAGGAATACCAGAAACAAGTTTACTTTTGTTTTATCGACTACACTAAGGCATTTGACTGTGTGGACCACAACAAGATGTGGCAAGTAATTAAAGAGATGGGAATACCAGAGCACCTCACATGTCTCCTGAGAAATCTGTACATGAACCAAGAAGCAACAGTTAGGACAGAACACGGAATGACAGAGTGGTTTGGAATAGGAAAAGGAGTAAGACAAGGCTGCATTTTATCACCCTGTTTATTCAATCTATACACAGAGCACATAATGCGCAATGCAGGGATGGAGGAATCACAATATGGGATTAAAATTGCTGGGAGAAACATCAACAATCTGAGATATGCAGACGATACCACCCTAATGGCAGAAAGTGAGGAAGATCTAAGGAGCCTCTTGATTGGATTGAAGGAGGAGAGTGAAAAAGCTGGCCTGAGACTCAATATCAAGAAAACCAAGATAATGGCAACAGGCCCCATCAGTTCCTGGAAAATAGATGGGGAAGAAGTAGAAGCAGTGACAGATTTTACATTCCTTGGATCAAAGATCACTGCAGATGGGGATTGCAGCCATGAAATAAAAAGGCGACTGATTCTTGGGAGACAAGCCATGAGAAACCTGGGGAACATAGTGAAAAGCAGAGATATCACATTGCAAACAAAAATTAGAATAGTCAAAGCAATGGTATTCCCAGTGGTAATGTATGGGTGTGAGAGCTGGACCATTAGGAAGGCTGAGCGCAGAAGAATAGATGCCTTTGAAATGTGGTGTTGGAGGAGAGTTTTGAGGGTACCCTGGACAGCGAGGAGAACAAATAGGTCAATCTTAGAAGAAATCAACCCTGACTGCTCATTGGAAGGTCTAATAGTAAAGACGAAGCTGAAGTACTTTGGACATCAAATGAGAAGGGAGGATTCGCTTGAGAAGGCCTTGATGTTGGGAAAGGTGGAGGGCAAAAGAAGAAGGGGGAGGCCAAAGATGAGATGGCTAGATGGGATTGTAGACACAATGGGTACAGAACTGGGAGTGCTGAGGGGGATGGTGGAGGACAGAGGCGCCTGGAGAAAAATGGTCTATAGGGTCGCAAAGGGTCGGAATCGACTGTGCGACTGAACAACAACAAAGTCTTGATGGGTGAAGTAATGTCCACAGTGATCCTGTTGTATGTGCTTGTATAACAACAGAAGAAGGGAATGTCTTCCTTGCAGAAACAATTGAACAGGAAATTCACACACAGCAGAATACTTACAAGAAGTAGCAACAAAAGCTATAATAAAATGTGAACAAACATTCAAATGTCTAGTGCGCAGTTTGGTCATAGACAATGCTGCAAATGTATCCAAGATGAGAAGAAATTTATTGTTTGAAGAGAATATCAAAGGAATAACATATGGTTGTAGTGCTCATTTGATGCACCTACTAGCAAAAGACCTCAGTGTTCCAGAAATAAAGACAAATGTTGTTGAAATTGCTAAATACTTTTGTAACATTCATTTTGCAGCAGCCGCTCTGAAAAGAATGGGTGGAACCAAGCTAACGCTCCCACAAGAAGTTAGATGGAACTCTGTAGTGGACTGTTTTGAACAGTATATATCAAGAACTGGCCTATTCTGATGACAGTTTGCAAACAAAATCGAGAGAAAATAGATGGCACCGTCATGGCCAAAATCCTCAACATTGGACTTAAGAGAAATGTTGAACATATGCTGACCATCCTGAAACCCATTTCTGAAGCTTTAAACAAAATACAGAAAAATACCTGTTTTATTGCTGATGCTGTTGAAATTTGGAAAGAACTGAGTGAGTGAAGGAATCAGGGCCACTGAGGGCCGGGGAGCCCGGAGGAGGACTGATCAAGTAACGACACGAGGCAAACGGAGCGAGATCAGATCAGTACTTTATTGAGAAAAGGCAGCATCATTTATAGGGAAAAAAGAGCAACGGTGGCAGGCTGTCATCCGACAGGAAAATTACCTCACCCACGTACCCGGGTTAATGGGGAACATCTTAAGGGAAGTTTATTAACTGGGGCAAACATGGACTTAGGAGTCCCATTGTTCGGGGATTAGGCAGGGGCAAACATAGCCCTTATTTGCACCGGGCATAACCTTTGGGCAGGAGATAAGTCACTACTCTAATAGGTAACTTGGGTCAGCGAAATGCTCTTCCTGCAGAATCGCTGGTCAGGCAATAAGCGGCCGAATTAATCCTTACCTATTAATCCACCTCCCTTGCTCGCCGACAAAGGCCAGAGGCCAGGAGTCTGCTCGCTGGTTTAACCTCTGCCAGAGGCCACCGATGCCCAACCGGGCACGCGGAATCCTCATCTCCCCTTTCTGTTTAATTTAAGAGCCTGACTGGCGATCCCGCGCAAAAGCGGCATCAGCTGTTGGGCGGGAGTGACGTCACGGGGTTTCCCCTTGGGGCGGCACTTAGAGACCAGCGAGGGAATGCACTGAGCAAGGCAACAGATCGCAATGCCTAGTATGACTACCCCCACCACCACCTTAAGCACCGTCTGGAGCCACCCCCATGGGATCCATGACCACATCCAATTCCACAGGGAACTCCACCATGCTCCCCACGCGGAGCCTTCTGTAATGCCTGCAACTATGGTGTGGAGATCCGTGATCTGGCTTTGGATCTTACGGGAGTTATCAGTGAGATTGAAGCAACACATTCCATGAAAAGATTCGCAACCCAGGTGGTGCAGCAAGAGGAGGTAGTCAATAGCCGCTCGATTGTCGAGAACGGCATGGCGAAGTTCTGCCTGCTCCTGATTGAGGAGCGCTATCGCTGTGGAGGTATGGTTAATGGCTTTAGTCAAACCGCAAGCCAAGCGACCAATCCTCCGTGCGTTGCCGACGGCCAAGCCTGGCACGCCGACAAGGCTGACTGCTAGCGATACATACTCAGCGGGACTCATTACCCTAAAGCTGCTGTCACAAGAGCTGTCTAACTGGGTTGTGCGTGTGTGCCGTATGAGTGGGGAAACATCAACATGCGATACATTTGTGTCATTTGCACTTGGGGCAATCATGTCCTTGGTAGGAAGTAACAGTGTCAAGCGACTGATACAACACATTGAGTCTGACAGATTTGCAGGGATATAGTTCCATGTGAACTGGTTGCAGGTGAAAAACCACCCTGAAGGTAGGGTGACATGAGAATACAGTGAAATGAGTGTCTCTGGTTTATTACAAGTCCAATTGCCGCTGCCGGGGTCAAGGCAGCGGCGCCGAGTCGGACCGCCTGAGGTGCAGCCGGTCATTCGGGTGCAAGCAGCATCCGGGCTGACCGCCACTCGAGGGGTATGAAGAGTGGCTGCGTCAGCCGGCAAGGTTGATACAAGTCGCAGTCCCCCCCAGCGTGCATATGCTGAGAAGGTGGTGGGAGTGTGTGGGCCAAAGAACGCCCTCAACAACCAGTCGCCATCCTTGGCGCGTGCATCCAGAGCGTGGAACACGGGGATGAGACAGGTGTTGAGGATGGATGCAGAACCAATGTCCTGCTTTAAGCAAAAATCGGACTGGTTGACGAGACCCGCCAACCTTTCCCACAAGTTGTACTGCATTCGTGTAGAAAGATCTTCTCCAGGCGGCAAGCCGTTGGCCTGGATTGGAGCGGCCTGGGCGCCTCCCCCCAGAAGCAGGATGAGGGCCAGGATGATGGTGTAGATCGCAGAATTGATGTTAATCTGGGCAAAGACCGCTGCAACAAAGTTCTCCGGTGTCGGCTCCTTCCCCCCGCGCCGGAGGGCGTCCCGGGCCTCGCAGCAAAGGGTCTTAACCATCCCCCAGGTGATCCTCTGCGCTGGGGTCCGCAGCCGCCGCGTCTCCCGGTGGGTCTCCTCGGCCAGAGTGAGGTCCTCCATCTCCGGGATCGGACTCGGGTCGGTCTGGGTCCACGCCATGAGGTTCCAAGTGGGGCTTGACGCACCGAGCTGGGATCCAAACGACACCTGTAGGAGACATAACTGCAGCATACCCTCTTCCCCAGGTTATGAGCGGCACCGGGCCCCTCCAAGAAGGGTCTGGTGGCACTCGGTATCGGACCATAGGTCGCGGGAGAGCTTCCGAACGGCGGAAATGCTTCTCCTGCGGCGTACAGTCCGAAAAAACATTGAGGTGATTGTATGTGAACAATACCTTATTCAGACAAAACTGAGCTTCTCCCTGTGACTTGGGGAGGGCTGGTGGCTCCCCCCTTTCTGTTTGTTTGTCAATATAGGACTTTAGCGTCCGATTGACCCGCTCTACAATCGCTTGCCCTTGCGGATTGTAGGGAATTCCAAAGGTATGCTTGATGTCCCAAGTAGCCATGAAGGCGGCCAACTGCCTAGAGCTGTAAGAGGGCGCGTTGTCCGTTTTCACGTGCCGTGGTTTGCCCATGGCAGCTATGCAGGAAAGGAGGTGCTGCTCCACATGGGTCGCAGTTTCCCCCTTCTGCGCTGTAGCCCAAACGAACTGTGAAAAAGTGTCAATGCAGACATGCATGTATTGCCACCTGCCGAACTGCGGCACATGCGTGACATCCATCTGCCACACCTGGTTAGCCTCCGTCCCTCGTGGGTTGACCCCCCACGAGGGCCCCCCCGGCGCCCCTGCGCAATGCTGGCAAGAGCGAACTATGCCTTGGGCTTGAGAAAGTGGCAGATTGAACTGCCTGGCCAGTGCTTTGGCGTTTTGGTGAAAAAAGGCATGACTCTGAATCGGAGTAGTAAAAACTCCCAAAACTGAACGTTGCTGAATTTCCTTTGCGGCCGCGGCCGCTCTGCTATTGCCCGCGGAAATCGGACCCGGTAGGTCTTGGTGACTTCGGATGTGGGCAATATAGAGCGGCTCCGTGCGGTTTCGCAAGTGAAATTGAGCGGTGAGAAACAGACTAAGCAAATTTTTGTCTATCGCGGGAGTAATGTAAGCCCCCGGCAGACTGTGAAGCAAATTCCTTACATACAGACTGTCAGTTATGATATTCAACCGTTCTTTGGCGAAGGTGCGCAAAGCAAGGTTCACGGCTGCCAACTCCGCCCGCTGCGCGGACTTCTGTGGAAGAGTTAACAGCGTGTGCCAAGCTTCACCCTCCTGCCAGGTCAGGACACCATAGGTGCGACCGCCATCAGATAAGACTGTTCTGGCCCCTTGAAGCGGGACCAGCGAGAGCAATTCGAACAAGCTGACTGTTCCTGTCTGAAGCGAGACAAGCCTAGGGTCTTTGGGCAAATGATATGCTAAACTGCCGGTGAAACCTTCCAAAGCTATCGGAAGCGAGTCACCTAGCTGCATCAACTGATGAATTTGTTCCTTGGTGAACGGAACCACAATTTTGGCCAAATCATTTCCAGAAATGTCCCTAGCTCTCAGCCTGCCGCGGTAAATCACCGCGGAAACCAGCTCTTGGGGCGGAACGATGTTCCGTGAAGATGTGTTAGGCAAATAGACCCACTCCACAATTTTCGCTCCCTTCTCTGAGTCTACGCCTAGCGCCCCAGTGAACATGGATCCTGACCGCACGATGTACAAATTCAGGATCGGGGTATATGGCCCCTGGGCGATTCTATCCACCCACCTCTGGCTGAGAACTTGGTTCACTTTCTCGAGCGCCAAGCGCGTGTCTCGAGAGATTTTTATCCGGTCTGCCGGCTGCTTACCCAAAGTTAGCAGCGAGAAGAGCGGTTTTAGAAGATCCGTATCCAGTCGGAAATACGGTCTGGCCCAATTAATGTTTCCTAGAATCTGCTGTAACTCTACGAGGGTGACTGAGTCCTGTAGATTAATCTGAGGCAAAACTGGCGCTGCAAAAGAGCGGAGAAGCCGATGGCCCAAGTATGAGAAGGGCTCGGTTCTCTGCACTTTCTCAGGGGCAATGAGTAAACCTTTGTCCCCCAGGCTGGCCTGGAGGTCTGAAAACATTTCGCTGCCGAGTTGCGGCAACGCTACCAAAATATCATCCATAAAGTGACAAACTATGGCTTGTGGGTAAAGGTTTCGAAACCTTGCCAGTGCGTCGTGAACGTAAATTTGGCACAGAGTGGGCGAATTGAGCATGCCCTGTGGCAAAAATTTCCACGCGTAACGCATTGTGAGCTCACTGTGGTTCACGACCGGCACTGTAAAGGCAAACCTCTCCCGGTCCCTGGGGTCTAAGGGGATTGTATAAAAGCAATCCTTGAGATTTACAACTAGAATCTCCCATCCCTCGGGAATCATATTAGGATTTGGGATGCCACATTGAAGCGGACCCATCGGCTGAATGCATTTATTGATCTCCCTGAGATCGTGGAGGAGTCGCCACTTCCCCGACTTCTTTTTAATCACAAAAATTGGCGAATTCCAGGGACTTGTGGACTGTTCTATATGTCCTGCGTCTAGCTGTTCTTTCACTAGCTGCTTGAGAGCAACTAATTTCTCTCCCACTACCGGCCATTGTTCTACCCAGACCGGAGTATCGGTGAGCCATTTAAGTGGCAACGCCATTACCCGAAGGTAAGGGTGGCACCGTACTGTTGGAGAATGTCTCGCCCCCAAAGGTTGATGTGCACGTCAAGAATGTGCGGTCGGATCACCGCCGTGCCTTCAGCCCTTGGGATTGTGACTTCTACCCACTCCCGGCTCCTAAACGCTTCCTGAACACCGCCTACCCCCCACACATCGGAGACCGGCTCAATGGCCCAATCTCGTGGCCACTGACTCCTGCTTATCACACTCACATCTGCTCCGGTATCGAGTAACCCTGAGAACACTCTTTTGTTCAAAAATACCTCGATAACGGGGCGCTGCTTCCACTCAATGTTGGTCTCCACTGTCGCTAAGACCTGGTATCCTTGCACTGCCTCGCTCACGCTCAAGCGGTCAGCTGAACCGGGCTCTGAGCTGTCACTGAGCCCTCCCTGGCTCTCTGCGGGCAAGTGACAAGGGACCATGATCAGTTGCGCTAAGGTGTCTCCCTTGAGAACGGTTTGGGGCAGGTGTGTCCAAAGCTGAACTTGGAGAACGCCTGAAAAATTCGAGTCAATGACTCCTGGAATTATGAAAATTCCACGTGCACCAGCTACACTACGGGGCAAAACTAAACCTAAGAAGCCTCTGGGCAGGGGTCCCATGTACTGGGAATCGACCAGATAGACTGTGCCCGGCAGGTCGCATGTAACGTCCGCCTGGCAAGTCAATTCTAGCCCTGTGCTGCCCCTGGGGCTGGCCTGTGCCCTCGCAATGTCTGGAATGGGATTGGAATTTACTCTAGCTCGGGTGAGTTCTGGGTGAGGGAAGCCTCTGTTTGGACTGGGGCCAGAGACATGCCCGCGTTCCGGTTTCCCGAATTCTGGCAATATCTGGCCCAATGGTAGCCTTTCTTGCACTTCGGACAGAGGGTGTTCGGAGCCTTGGAATGGCCAGACTTTTGTCCGCCTCCCTTGGATCGGCACTCCCTAGCGAAGTGGCCGATCTTGCCACAATTGTGGCACGCTCCCTTGCTCTTACCATTGGATCTCCTCCCTCCTTGCACCGCTGCCGCTAGCAGACCCATCTTATAGGATTCTGTGCCAACGTCGGCGCAAGCTCTAATCATGTCCGATAGGGTCAAGTCAGGACGATTGCCTAGGGACTGCAAGATTCTACGGCAGTCCAAGTTGGCGTTGTCCTTGGCTAACTTAATCATGAGCTCTTGCTGGGCTTGCTCATTATCAATCTGCCTGCTAATTGCCTCTTCCAGGCGATTGATGAAGTCCATGTAGGGCTCCTGGGCTCCCTGCTTAATGGAGGTGTAATTTTTCACCGCTTTGCCAGTGGCTGGGATCTTAAAGTAAGCCCTGTAGGCTGCCTCGGCTGACATCTCAAGAGTGGCGAGAGGCAAGTTGATCTGAGCATTGATTGACTCGTAGTTACCCGAGCCATACAGCTGCTCAGGAAGCACTGCGCCTCCCATCCTGGCAGCTCGAGCTTGAGCCTCTAGGCGAAACTCGCTGTCCCAGATCATGTACTGGCTAGGGGTCAGCATCATCCTCATGACGGCTTTCCAGTCGTGAGGAATCCACATGGTGGTCTCGCACACCTGCTGAAGCGTGCCTCTTGTGAAACGGCTTTGGAGCCCTGTTTCTGCAATTGCCTTCCGCATAGCCATGAGAAGCTTATACGGAACTGGGGAATGAACAATCCGCTGTGCGCCCGTGAGCGCGTCCATCTCCATGCGGATGGGACAAATCTGACTGAGCTCTGCTAGCTCCTCTATAGGTAAATCCCCCTTTCTGAGTTCCTCCTCAGCTGTGCGCTGAAGGGCACTTTTGGTAACTAGGGAAGCCGAAGCTGCCAGAGAAGCGCCTGCGCTACTCATTCCTTGCATTCCCTCGGTGACGTCTGCAGCTGTCACCGCGGGAAGGTTCCCTGCGCTACTCTGCTGGTATTTGAATGTCGGATAGAGTGCTGTGGGCGCAGTCGGCTCGACTGGCTGGGCTGATGTCTTATCTAGTGGGGGTTCTTCTGTCTCTATCCGGACTGGTTCGATCTCAGCTAAGAGTTCCCTACACTTCCTCCATGTGCGAAATATCCTCCCTGGAGCTTTGGGGGGTTGCCGAATGCAGTCTCCTATCTGATCCCAGAGCGGTAGGGTCAACGTACCTGCTTCTGGGTAAAGCAGGCAGTGTTCCCTAAGGTACGCCAAAAGTCTCGCTAGTTCCCTGCTGTGAAAGCGTAACTGAAATACCCTGGCCAGGATTTTAAACTCTTCCTCGTGAGTTTTTTGGCTAGCGGACGGACTTGGTCTATGAGAACAAGTCCCCATATTACCTGCGAGTGGTCCTCTGAAGTTTCCTTCCTCGGGACGGTCGACGCGTCTGGGGGCAAGGTAACAGGTCTTGGCGACGATCGTCTGGGTAGAGCTCGGAGCGTGGCCTTCTGCCACGGGCCCTTGGCGGCCTCTGCGCTGTCAGGGGCTCACAGCTGCCCTGAGCGGAACGCGTTTTTCCCTTTGGTGCAAGCCTCCCCGAAAGCTGGAAGCAAGCTGTAGGAATGTCTCTTGGAATGCCTCGCTGCGGGCCGTCCCTCTGACCGGCTGGCTGCCGACCAGAGCGCCGCGCTGTCCTCCGGGCTGACAGGTCGCGGTTCAAGCGTAGAACCGGACCGCGTGGATCGTTACTCACGAGTAGACCTCTCCAGGGTCCTCTTACTCACGAGTAAATCACGTCGGGGTCACCAGATGAAGGAATCAGGGCCACTGAGGGCCGGGGAGCCCGGAGGAGGACTGATCAAGTAACGACACGAGGCAAACGGAGCGAGATCAGATCAGTACTTTATTGAGAAAAGGCAGCATCATTTATAGGGGAAAAAGAGCAACGGTGGCAGGCTGTCATCCGACAGGAAAATTACCTCACCCACGTACCCGGGTTAATGGGGAACATCTTAAGGGAAGTTTATTAACTGGGGCAAACATGGACTTAGGAGTCCCATTGTTCGGGGATTAGGCAGGGGCAAACATAGCCCTTATTTGCACCGGGCATAACCTTTGGGCAGGAGATAAGTCACTACTCTAATAGGTAACTTGGGTCAGCGAAATGCTCTTCCTGCAGAATCGCTGGTCAGGCAATAAGCGGCCGAATTAATCCTTACCTATTAATCCACCTCCCTTGCTCGCCGACAAAGGCCAGAGGCCAGGAGTCTGCTCGCTGGTTTAACCTCTGCCAGAGGCCACCGATGCCCAACCGGGCACGCGGAATCCTCAAGTGAGCACATAAAAACAGAACTACACAATGACAGAATTAAATTACAAGCATTAAAAAAACGAATGGGGCAAGCACTGTCTCCAGCTCATTTTCTCACACATATTGTCAATATCCAGTACCAGGGTCAAACCTTAAGTGCTGAAGAAGAGGATTTAGCTATGACATGGGAATCCAGCAATCATCCATCTGCAATGCCAACTAGAATAAACTTCAGAGTTAGGGGGGAACCATTCAAGAAATATATGTTTGCCGATGATGTTTTAAAGAAAGTCACACCAGTGAACTGGTGGAAGTCACTTAAACACTTGGATTTAGAGACAGTTGAAGTAATGATTTCACTTTTAACAGCAGTAGCTTCTTCTGCTGTTGTAGAAAGAATATTCTCTTCCTCTGGACTCATTCATTCTAAATTGAGAAATCGTTTGGGACCCGATAAAGCAGGAAATCTTGTTTTTCTTTTCCAGATTATGAACAAACAACAAAATGAAGATGAAGATTAGTGAGCTGCAGAAGACAGTATATTTTAAGTTTTTCATGAGGACCTGGCTGATGTAGTCACTGACTGTCAGTTTAAGTTTTTTAAAATATATTTACCACATCAGTTAACAAACACAGATGTTTAAGCAAATATAACCATACATAATGCTATATAATGTTATAGTTTTGGTTAAATAAAACTATTTAAATGTTAAGGTAATGATTATTTTTCTCCTTCCAATAAAGTACAACAGAACGGTTGTCCAAATATGAATGATTAACCTATTAAACTGGAGATAGTTCACCTTGCAGTAATTTTATAATTATCTATCTATGTATTTCTAATGGTATATAACCACCAAATCAGTAATTTTCTGATATAACTATAAAACTACTGTAATCTGAAAAGTTATTATTCTAAAAATGAAACCTTTATCTGGTTGTAAATATTAAGATTAAAACAACTCCAGCAAAAATGAGTCTTTATGTAGAAAATCATGATTTAAATTGAGCCTTACTGACTAGTGATTTAAATCATGATTTAAATCAGTGATCTAAATCAAATCCACCCTGTAATAACAAGCTGTTTCTAACATAGGACAATCCAAAGAACTAGTGATCAAAGCAAATCAAGTATCTTTATGTGTAGGTGTAGTAGTAGTAGAAGGAAGAGGAGTAGGGTGTTAGGAAACCTGTGGTGCCAATATTGAACCTCATGTGTCTAAAGTAGAATATAATCCACCAAAGTGTATACTGATATAAACCTATTAGTTTTAAAAATAGGATAAACATTTTTTCATTGTTGTTATGCTTGGGTTCATGGTTAAGACGCTGAGCTTGGAGACTGGAAGGTTGGGGTTCAATACCCGAGGGCTGCACAAAGGATCTTGGGGACATGAGAGGAGCCTCATTTGGGTGTCCCCTGAGCAGAGTTTCTCCAGCAAAAATCCTTTCAACCCAGAGTAATCTCTGACACGAAATTATTATAATTATAAATTATAATCACCACCTCCATACCATCACAGTCTGGACTCACTTAAAAATAAAACACTACACATGTTTTCCCCCACAGCTAATACTGATTACCATCTCTAGTATAGATCAATTTCACGCTGCACCACAGTTAAGTAGTGATAAGCTTTTTACTTCCTTCTTTGGTTCTCCTTGCCAGATAATTGCCTAATACATAAGGATCAGTGGTGCATGGTGAGCAAGGATAACCTGGATGCATGAGATCAGAATAGCTATAATTAGCAATGACATTATCATTGCACAATAATTCACAGATTTTTCCAAAACAAGAGGCATGACAATGACAAATGAAGCCCGGGCCAACCTGCAATCAGCAGACTGGGAAAGAACCTCAGATCTACATAAGTTTAAAACATTGGGAACACTTTCAGTGACATGTTCATTTTCTGCAGCCGATCTAGGGAATGTGAGGTCGTCCAGATGTTGTTTCACTCCAGTTCCCTGCATGGCCAACTATGATGAAACAAAAGAGAGGAGTTATCGACATGTGGAGGAACACACGTTCTTCACTTCTGCTTACTGCCGAAGGGTGGGTTTTCCAGACAAAAGCAAATGCCTTTCTATGATGACTCCTTGACAACCAGTTCCAGAATCGACTCCAAGCTCTCTCTCATTCATGAGAGATGGAGGAAGGAGCTCACTAGGAAAGGAACATCATTAAAGGTGGATATAGCTGAGGATCTCAATCTCCCCTATGGCACCTGGAGGCCCCTAAATAGGCTGAGGGTTGGAGATCCTAAATGCAAGACCAACATGCTCAAGTGAGGACTGCTGGTGGACAACAACACATGGTGTGAATGTGGAGAGACAGAGTCCGGCACATTTGCTGGTCTGTCGATTGCTGCCAGAGACATACACCGATGAGGACTTGCACTTGGGCAATGACAAAGCAAAGAAAGCGGCTTCATTCTGGCAGTCCAGGGTGTGATCAGGACATGAAAGAGAACTCCAAGCTCAGAGATACAGAATGACAACTGAGGAGATTTAGTTGAAAAGAATTAAGACATTCTTCTTGCCTCTGCTGCAAGTGCTGTGGATGAGAGAAGAGAATTTGTTACATGTAATGAGCTGCCCAAATTGCAGAATAATAATGGCCTGAAAATTCCACTGGCTCTTTCACTATAAAAGGAGATGTGCACCGTGCCCTAGAGTCGGATAAGATTGGCTTTCAAGCAAGGGCAACCTTTAAAAATTCCATCTTTTTACCACCAGCTAGCCAGGTCCTTCCTCCTTCTATGTTTCAAATCATTCAGTTAATCAATACTCAAACCCTGGAATCCAGAGTTCATCATTTCCCTTTGCAGTCCCCAGTAAACCACAAGGGGCTGCAGTGGCTCAGCTCACCTTGTTAGCTGGAAGACTGGAAAGTTGGCAGTTCAAGACACAGGTACTGCATGATGGATTGAGCGCCCGTCTCTCTCCCAACTCTTGGGGTAATGAAAGGCACCTCATTTGGGCATTTCTTCCACAAAAATCCTTTCAACCCAGAATAATTTCTGACATGAAATTATTATAGTAAATCACACTTCCTATTTGCCTTCCAGAAAAGGCATCACTTTGCTTTCAATACACCTGGGAAATTTGAGTCATTTCATTTGGACGCAGCAGGAAGATACTTTCCCCCATTCCCCCAATGAACACATTTCTGATGTTCACTTCAGCATTGAAGCAGGAGAGTCTTCCCAATGAATCCTGGACTCCTCATCTTTGCTGGCCAAAATGAGGAAATGAAATCATCTGACTGTGCCACAGAGAGCAGATGGGGAGCAGCTTCAACAGACAGGGGGTGATCTTCCAATTGCAACAGGGCACGATGAGTTGTTGCTGGATATCCGAACCTTCATAGCTTTCCAGGCCTCTGTGCCTGGCCAAGCGAGTACAGAGGAGATTCTGCGAGCCTTTGAATCAAAGCTGAAAGTGAAACAGTCTTGCATCTTCTGAGAGCTCCTGAGAAACATCTGTACTTTTCACAGGCAGTCAAGTGGGGAAGGACTCTGGAAACTCAAACCAGAATTTTCTTGATGTTTTTTGTTGGCTGCATAGTTCTGTCCAACACTGTAGATACGTTTGGGTTTTAGTCCACTTTTTAAATTATAACTTAATAAAATGGTACGAGCATATCAATATATTGTTTTACATAAACTATTTTGTCTACCTCATAATGAAGCAATAGAAACCAAGTGGGTACTTTCTTGTTTTAAAAAAAGACTTGTAGAGTGGTTAGATGTCAAAATGGATTTGCATTATGGTTTTTGATAAGCACGGGAAACCTCACCCGGCCCGGACATGGAAAGGAATGACAGATAGATAGCTCTTTCTCGATTCTGTGGGTGGTGGTGCATGGCCGTTCTTAGTTGGTGGAGTGATTTGTCTGGTTAATTCCGATAACGAACGAGACTCTGGCATGCTAATACATTATGCAACCCCCAAGCTGGGGCTTGCTTTTCTTTCTTCTTTTCCCCCCCTGATGTTATAGTGGGCTTTGACTCAAGGAGCTCTGACTCGATGTCAAGTCATATGACTCCGTCGGGATCATTGAGCTCTGAATTGGGTCTGCATGGAACTGTTATATTATTGATTCATTATTATGTATTTTGTTGAATTGTTTGCTTATGATATTTGATGGATTGTTACTTTGTTTTGATTCTATGCTATCGATATGTTTTGTTTAATTTATGTTGTACGCCGCCTAAAGTCACACGATGTGTTGAGAGAGGCAGGATAAAAATCTAACAAATAAAATAAATTCCAGTTAAGATCTACACACTCAAATTAAAATGTCCCAATTGGTGATGTTGCCTTCCTGATTATCAAAATACTGATGAACTCCAACAGTTGAACTGGTGTAAGATGTTAGGAACCAAATCGTCCAGCAAAGATGACCCTGGAGAATAGTCCAAGTGAATATTTAGTTTTAGCATTCAGTTCCAGCAGATTGCTAGTGTATCATTATGTTCATGTTTGCATAACAAGTTAACAAAAGAAGCATACGTTCATCCTGGGCTTGCTGAGAAACTGGCTAGATTTTTATTTTACACCACAATTCATGCTTTGTACACAAATATAAAACTAGGAATATGCTAAAGTGTAATAAATTATAGTTTTCCCTCCCTCTGGCCCAGACAATAGGACGAAAGGCAAGATTAACACTCAAACTCCTTTCTGCTCATACAAGTATTGCAAAACTATAGTCTAACATTATGCAAGAGCCCAACCACAAAGTTGATTTAGACCAACAACAAAAAATAGTGTAGCACTGCAAGATATAATTCATCAGGTTGCTGTCAAATGCCAGAAAGTCAAATCCTACTTGTTGCAAAAGACCATGACTATCTATGGTTCCTCGACGATTCTTCCAATCCACCGGTCCTGTTACCTAACCAGTACAATGAATGAGTAAGTCAGTCTTTCGGAAGGTGCCGCACCCTGTCTGTGTTGGACTACAATTCACATAATTTATGGGAGTATGGGCATCGTGGTGCTCCCCAACTAAAAAATGCCAGATTTGGAAAGGAAGCTGTGCATGTTTAGCCTTGAGAAAAGGAGACTAAGAGGGAATATGATAGCGCTGAAATATAATCATAAAGAGGAAGGGAAGGGTCTGTTCTCCATCATCATAGAGGTCAGGACGCATAATAACGGTCTGAAAATAGAGGAAGATGGATATAGCCTGAATATTAGGAAAAACCTCATAACAGTTAGAGCAGTATGACAGTGGAACCAACTGCCTCGAGAGGTGGTGAGCACTGCAACACTGGAAGCATTTAAGAGAGAACTGAACAACCATCTGTCATATCTGCTTTGATTTGGATTCCTGCATTGAGCAGGAGGTTGGACTCGATGGCCTAAAAGACCTCTTCCAACTCAGTTATTCTATGATTCTATATTTGTGTGTAAGAGCCCAACAAACAGGGTCATAAAGAAAGCTTCCTAAACCCTGTTTAGTTTAGGCTGTCTCAAGCTGAAAAGACACCTTAACGAAGAGTGTGACCTAAGACTTTTGCACAACAGTGTACCTTACCTCCTCATAAGGAGACTAGTTAAGCAACTCTTCAACTTCATATGCAAAGAAAATACAGCCCCTAACTCTGATTCGGTGAGACTATAACATCCATCGTCTCCTGCTATTTCTGTAGCTGCAATGATGAGAATTGTATTATTCACACATCTTTATACACCACTTCCCCTATAAATACCAACAGTTTGCACAGAAGCAACACACAAAATATAAAATAATCCAAAATAAAGTCTCTGCCTTACCCATAAGATATATGGCAGGCTGAACTGTCTCAGGAAAACCAGGAAAACCTGAACCTAAAAACAAGAGGTCAATGTCCTATCCAGATGTCTGGAAGCTGTTGGGGTCTGGATGGGGGACAACAGGCTACAATTGAATCCCTCCAAGACTGAGTGGCTATGGATAGGGGGTCCTGCGTTATCCAGGGAACTGCCAACTTTGGTCTTGGATGGTGCTGCTTTGCCCCAGACAGACCCGGTACGCAACTTAGGGGTCTTCCTGGATTCACGACTGCTGCTTGCAGAGCAGGTAGCAGTTGTGGCCAGGAGGGCTTCGTGTCTTCCGTTAGTTGCGTTCACTCCTGGACCGGGACTCCCTGCTCATGGTCATACATGCTCTAGTCACCTCCAGACTAGACTATTGTATTTGCGCCCTACACGGGGCTGCCCTTGACGACCATTCAGAGGCTGCAGCTGGTCCAGAATGCGGCAGCCCGGGTGGTGATGGGGTGCAGGCGTTATGCTTACATATCACCCTTGCTCTGGGAGCTGCACTGGTTACCAGTTTGCCTCCGGGTGCAATTCAAGGTGCTGGTTTTGACCTTTAAAGCCCTACATGGTAGTGGGCCAGAATATCTAAGAGACTGCATTGTCCCAAGAATGTCGGCCCGTCCAAAAAGAGCAGATCGAAGGGGCTCTCTAATTGTTCCATCAGCCAGAGGGGCTCGCCTCTCTGGCACATGAAGGAGGGCCTTTGCCGTGTCCACATCGGCCCTGTGGAACCTCCTGCCAGTAGAGCTACGGGTACAGACAGAGCTGCTGCCTTTCAGAAAAGGTCTAAAAACCTAGCTGGCGGGGCAGGTGTGGGGTCTGGAATGGAAAGGTGGCCCCTGCCTGTTGGCTTATAAAATAAAGCTTCCCTTTTAATGTGGGTAGTTTTTAATGTGGGTAGCTTTTAATCTGGTTTTATTCTGTTTTATACTTGTATATACCTTTGATTGTTTTTAATTGTTTTTTAATTATGATGTTAGCCGCTCTGAGTCAGGCTTCCTGAGTGGGCAGCATAGAAGTTTAAAGAATAAATAAATAAATAAATAAATAAATAAATAATAAGAGAAAAGTCCATCTCTCACTTGTAACTCAACCCACCAGGGGCTGCAGTGGCTCAGTGGTTAAGATGTTTGCCTTGTTAGCTGAAAGGCTGGCAAATCGGCAGTTTGTAACCCGGGTACTGCATGACGGATTGAGCGCCCATCTCTGTCCCAGCTCTTGGGGCCTCATTTGGGCATTCCTTGAGCTGCAAAAAAATCCTTTTAACCCAGAATAATTTCTGATATGAAATTATTATAACTCAACCCACCTACAGGACAAAATGTTTGCTGATATATAAACACACACTTCTGAGGATGGGTAAAGGTCCTGTTTTAGATTACAGAATAACACATGTGTTGTTCTCGGAGTGACAGTCCCCCAAAAACATGCTTCCTATCTCTGAGTAATACACACCTGAATTTAGCGATGTGTCTCATGGTAGTTAATGCAGAAAAGCTGTCAAACTAGGGCAAAATATCACTCCATAACTCACAAGGATAGCACAGTTTCCAGCATGGTACACAACTGCCACAGCTCTGGCTTCCCCAGCATGGAAACAAGATCTTTTGAGCTGAAAGGATGCCAACTCAAAAGAATCCTGGAGAAAACCAGTGTGAGCCAGGTGTGACTATATGATAGATAGGAGTGTCAGCTGAGACAAAGAAGGCAAAAAGAAAAGTGAAAAGGCTAAAGGTGGTTCCCAGGTAGGACCAGACAACATCCAGAGCAGTGAGAACAGAAGGACCCGGCTTACCAAGAGTTGCATCATTGAACCACACAGTCCAGTGATCCCCAACCTTTGCATTGTTTGGACTTCAACTCCAAGAAGCCCCATGGTCAATGGTCAAAAATGCTGGGAGTTGAAGTCCATAATGCCTGGAAGGAAAAACACCCAGAATCACATGATTTCTTAATATAGGGGTTATCAACCATTTTACCCATGGTCCGGATAACTTCCCCCTCAGACAACTGAGTGGGCCGGACACGTGGTTCCCACTGCCGCAAACACTGCTGTAAACCATGGCAGGCATGTTTCTGCATGCACGGGCATGTTTCCTGCTGTCGTAAACGCAGCCGCTTCCACTTCTGGGGGTCACTGCCGTGGGCTGGATGGAATGGTGACAGGGGGCAGGGCTGGCCCATAGGCCGTAGGTAGCGAACCCCTGTCTTAATATATTCCATCAAGATGCTTCTGATTTTTAAGAACCATAATAAGATTTTCCAGGTACTGTACAGTACATGAGATGTTCAAGGAGAGGTTTACCACCGCCACCTCCCAGCTGATTATACCAGGGTCTCCTGAATCCTAATCTGATGTCCAGTCAGAAGCTGGAGATTCTTGTTGTCTTTCACCTTGGTTTGGTTAATACAACAAAACTTTCTTTCTTATATAAACAGTGAAAACCAACAGGTGTTTCTCGTCAAACCATAGAAGGGTGATTAAGAGGGAATGTTACTAAAAGGCCGCTGGCCAATTCTTCTTGTCTATACTTTCTTCATACTAAATACTAAAATAATAAATACTAATACCAAATCGTACATTTGGTTTTATGTTTTATAATGTTTTTTAATGAACTTCTGTAAAATTAAGAAGTAAAGAAACTGGACTAGTTACTGATCTGTTTCAAATGACCAGAAACTGATCCACTTTGTGTCTCTGAAAAAGACATCTAGAAATTACTTCTAGAATTATAATCAGCAGGCTGTTAGCCCCCTACATCCATTTACAATGAAAAGTGGGGATCTAATATCTGGGTGCTGACTCTTTTATCGTTATGTTTTCCTTTATGCTTTAATCAAGATCTTAAGATCTTGTTTTTCCATCTCCATTTTAAGTAATGCTGGCTATTTCTTGGTGGAATATAACTGAGGTTTGTTTTGTAGGCAGCTATGGAGAGGTCCTGGTGATAACCAATGTCTCATGCTATTTGAAGAGTTCAAGTTGACGCCCATGCTTTTAAAAAAAAGGTTCCACAATTAACTGTTAACTAGTAATGCTTTTCGGCTGAAGTCTGTCCATCAACCATGTTTGCATCATATTCCTAGAACATAGTCCATCCTTTGTAATGGCATAGCTGTATTAGTCTATCATCTGTTGCAGCAAAACCAACAAAGATCTGCAGCACTTTAAAGACTAACAAGCTTGTTGGAGCAAATTCAACTTCATAACTTCTAGAGCCCTGGTGGCTAATCTTGGCACTCCAGCTGTTCTTAGACTTCAATTACCAGATGCCAAGTCAGCACTCCTGCTAATCAGGGCTTCAGGGAATTGAAGTTCAAGAACAGCTGGAGTGCCAAGGTTAGTCATCACTGCTCTAGGGTGTCACAAGAAAAGAAAAGAATATTTATGCCAAATATAATTTGTAAATCTGGCCAGGTTATCCTGCTATGGTAATAGAGTAGACCATACTCCCAGTGACTCAACACCGAGCGTCAGGAAATGGTGAAATAATCTGACCACCTTGAGGACTAAGGCCTTGGGTGTCGAAGTCCACAGGGGCAGGGTGATGGTCCCCAAGTGGATTAAATCCCACTTGAATACATCTTGATGGAGGGCAGCAGCTTCATCAAACCTGGCCTGGGGCTGCCCAGGACTTTGCATGCCAAAAGGGCTCAGGACCAGAAAGTGACTTGAGGAACTGGATCAGTGGTATGGATGTCATGCTATAAAAATGCCAGGGCAATTTCTCCAGAGCAATTTTGGCCTTAAATGGAAACTCTGGACTCTGAAGTCATCTTATCTTATTTTAAATTTTAAAATTTTTAGTTTTTTGGATTTTTAAATTTTAAAATTGTACTGTATGGTACTATCTTAATTGGTGTTTCTGTAGCTGTTTTAAATTAAGGGGTATGCCTTATTCGAGTTGATATATAACAACCAAGAAATTTTGTTGTTCCCGCAAGAGGACAATGACAATAAAGATTTATCTATCTATCTATCTATCTATCTATCTATGCTGTGATGTGGAAGGCAGATGTAAGGTCACTGCACTAAATTCTCAGGACAGTCTTCATAGCTGATCGCCATGATAATCATCAATATTCGGGTTCGGAAATGGCAGATGAAAAAGAAATATAACTTGTTAGTCTTTAATACACCACAAGATTCTTTGCAGGTTTTGCTGTTGTCTATCTTTGTGAATTCTTGAGGTAAACAAATTTGTGCTTTTGTAGTATAATGTCCTACGAGGACTGTGGTGGCATAGTGGTTAAGACACTGAACTTGAAGATTGGAAGGTCGGCAGGTTAGCAATTCGAAACCCAAGTGCTGCATGACAGAGTGAGCTCCTGTTGTCTGCCTCAGCTTGTAGCCAACCTAGCAGTTCAAAAGCAAGAAATTGCAAGTAGATGAATAGCTACCACTTTGATGGGAAGGTAACAGTGTTCCATGTGCTCCGGTGTCTAGTCATGCCTGCCACATGACCATGGAAACATCTGCAGATGCAGACAGTACTGGCTGTTTGGCTGTAAACAGAGGTGAGCACCGAACCCTTGAATCGAATACAGCTGGCTTTCAAGCAAAGGAGACCTTTAGCTTTCAGCATAATGCCCAGAATTCCCCACAGAGCTGCAATACTGTAGCCAAAAGCCAACAAATCAGCATCTCCATTAGCAAGTGTGCTGTGTTGTATCTAGCAAAAAGTACTTATTTGCAAGGGGCGGAGCCACACCAGGCCCTTCCCTGAACTGTGACTCAGAGGGGCGGAGCCACACTAGCCTTTAAAAGCTCTGAGTTCTTTCAGGGTCAGCCTTTTTGATTCTGCATGTGCTCTTAAGCAGAGCAGCAGCTGAGGAGAGCCAAACAAAAGAAGTGAGCACTGGTAAGTTTTGGGTGTGCTTGCAGTTGGAGTAGAGCTGCTTTAGAGGCATGCACGCCTAGTGGTGGGTGAGATTTCCAAAAAAAAGGGGGGAAGAATATATTCTTATTAGATAGAAAGGTAGTAAACATGTACATTTTTGAGGCCCAGAATACTGCACTTGTTAAAATGGATTCTGAGGGAGCAGCTGTAGTTACCTGCAACACTTGTGCCATGTTTGTGTTCTTGCCAAAGTGCATCGAGAACTACACTTGCAGCAAGTGCAAGCTGGTTGCGCTACTAGAAGAGAAGGTCCAGCAGCTAGAGGCCCGCATATCTAATCTTCAACAAATTAAGGAGCCTGAGCTGTTCTTGGACAGAGCGGAGCAGACTATCCTGGACAAAGAAGAGACGGCACAGTTCTGAGGAAGAAGTCATTTCACTAACTCAGGAGGTAGATGCATGGAGGAATGTGACTCGAAGAAGTAAAAGGGCAAGGGTTCACCCTGAGAGTCTGAAGTTACAGAATCTATTTGAGGCTCTTTCCCTCATCACACCTGATGAGGAACGCACAGAGGAACAACTGGTTCCACCTGAGGATCTCTCCAACACACTTGATGAGATACAGGAAGATAAACAACAGGAACAAACTGAAGTCCTCTCCCTTAATATAGTTGATGAGGTGTATGTAGATGAACAGATTGCAGGAGAGAGGCTCCTTGTACTAGGTGATTCAATAATTAGAAATACAGAGATATGGATTTGTGATGCACACGATAACTGTATGGTGACTTGCCTGTCAGCAGGGTGGATTTGATTTAAATCACTTTGATTTAAACCATGATTTCAATCATGATTTAAATCACGATTTAAATCACTAGTCAGTAAGACTCGATTTAAATCATGATTTTCTACATAAAGACTCATTTTTGCTGGAGTTGTTTTAATCTTAATATTTACAACCAGATAAAGGTTTCATTTTTACAGTAGTTTTACAGTTATATCAGAAAATTACTGATTTGGTGGTTATATACCATTAGAAATACATAGATAATTATGAAATTATTACAAGGTGAACTATCTCCAGTTTAATAAGTTTATCATTCATATTTGGACAACTGTTCTGTTGTACTTTATTGGAAGGAAAAATAATCATTACCTTAACATTTAAATAGTTTTATTTAACCAAAACAATAACATTATATAGGAACTTCATTAAAATATTCCAAAACTGGGTCTATTTTATGGCCTGCTGCCATTACAGGTTTTTCTCATCAGGGGAGAGAGTGAGAATAATATGATAAACTTCAGGTTGCTATACAAATAAAGATCTCAAGATGCAGAGTTCTGTCCTCAAAAGGTTTTACTTTTATTTTACTGCTTGCCCCTCCCTCCTCAAACTTTGCTCCTTGTGCTATTCCATTCCAAACAACCTTCTATTCATTGAACTTCTTGAAATGTAGCAGCACTTAAGAGGTAAGGGGGTTGATTCTGTGTACATAGATTTGCAGAGGAACAATGGGATTAAGGTCTTTTTCTCAATTCTGATGTTTATTTTATAACATTTGTTTGCTATGAATGAAGGAGGCATGTTATCGTTGCAGATCCAAATGCACAGTTTTGAAAACAGCAAAACCAAACATTCGATTTGATAATATCTTCTATATAGAAAAATTGTCCCAAATAATCAGAAACCTCTGGGAGAGCATGACATTGTGAATGGATTAATACAGCCTTATGCCACATAATTAAAATCTAATTTCACGATGAATAACCTTTGGACTATAATGTATCTTAACTAGAACACGATCTTTAAAGGGATTTTTCCTCAAAAAGCATTTAAATCAAAAACAAATCCGATTTAAATAAAAAAATCCAATTTAAATAAAAAAATTAAAAAATAATCATTGATTTTTATCCACCCTGCCTGTCAGGTGCAAAAGTTGCAGACCTCACGAGAAATCTAGATAGCTTGTTAGAGAGAACTGGAAAGGAGACAGTGGTCATGGTACACGTTGGTACCAATGATGTTGTGAAGGCCAAGTGGTCAGTCCTGGAAGCCAAATTCAGGTTGTTAGGAAGAAGATTGATGTCCCGGACTTCCAAGGTAGCATATTCAGAAGTGCTGCCTGTTCCTCGTGCAGGACCTACCAGGCAGGCAGAGCTCAGAAGCCTCAATGCGTGGATGAGGCGGTGATGTCAAGAGGAGGGCTTCAGATTTGTCAGGAACTGGAAAACATTTTGTGACAAGCTAAATCTGTTCAGGAGGGATGGGTTGCACTTGAACCATGATGGGACCAGATTGCTGGCACTCAACATCAAAAGGGCTGCAAAGTAGCTTTTAAACTGAGAACTGGGGAAAAGCCGACAGGAGCTGGGCAGCATCCGGTTCGGGAAAGTGTGTACTTGAGGATGCAAAAATTACTGAGCAGAGCGAGGACCTAGTCACCAGCACTCTTGCAGAAGGATGCAAGAGGCAGTCTAACAATGCAACTGTGCAGGACAATGACAATAAAGATGTATCTATCTATCAACTGGACTCAAAAGACTGTATCAGAAAATCATATATAAATGCTTGTATGCAAATGCCAGAAGCCTCCAGAACAAAATAGGGTAGCTGGAATACTTAGCAATAGATAAAAATATTGATATTATTAGCATTACAGAAATCTGGTGGACGGATGATAACCAATGGGATACAGTTATCCCAGGCTACAAACTGTTCAGGAAGGATAGGAAGGGGCAAACCGGAGGTGGTGTAGCCTTGTATGTCAAAGAAGTGATAAAATCGTATGAATTAGAATATCTAGGTGATTTGGAGTCACCATTAGAAACTCTGTGGATAAGAGTACCAGGCCACAAGGTGTAACAGTAGGCATATACTATCGGCCTCTGACCCAAACTCCTAAAGGAGACTGGTAGTTGGAGAATGTTGTAAAGGAGGCATTCAAGAAGGGAAGCCTGGTTATAATGGGGAACTTCAATTACCCTCACATAGACTGGGTGAACTGTTGTTCAGCACATGATAAAGAGGTAAAGTTCCTAGATATGCTAAATGATTGTTCCCTGGGACAGATGGTTGAAGACCCAACTAGAGGTACAAGAATCCTTGCAAGATGTTAATGTGACTGATTCAATAGGGAACAGTGACCACAACTCAATTATGTTTAACTTGATCATAGACCACAAGTCACTGATAAAATCTAACACAGAGACCTTAAATTTTCAAAAAGGAAATTACCCAAAGATGAGGAAACTAGTAAAAAAAGAAGCTGAAAGGGAAAATTGAGAGAGTCCAAACACTCCAAGAGGCATGGAGGCTGTTTACAAAAACAATAACAGAGGCCCAATTGGAATGCATACCCAAAAGGAAAAAGTGCACTGCCAGGTCCAAGAGGACTCCGATGTGGCTTACAGGAGCTGTTCGGGAAGTGATCAGAAGCAAGAAAAGCTCATTTAGAAGATGGAAGACTTGTCCGAATGAGGACAGCAGGCAGAAACATAAATTCTGGCAGAACAAATGCAAAGCAACCATCAGGAAAGCAAAGCAAGACTTTGAGGAGCGTATTGCTAAAAATACTCAGAGAAATAACAAAGACTTCTTTAAGTACATTAGAAGTAAGAACTCAACTAGGAAGCCATTGGACCATTAGATGGCAATGGAAGGCAAGGGGTTATTAAAGAGGAAACAGAGATTGCAGACTCAATGAATTCTTTGCTTCAGTATTCACGGAAGAAGACAGAGACCACATGCCCAAAACAGAGCCTATCTTCATAGGAGGGAAACTGAAGAATTAAGCCAGATAGAAATAACCAGGGAGGAGGTCCTTGCGTGTCTTGTTAAACTAAATGCTAACAAATCACCAGGACCAGATGGCATCCATCTATGATTTCTCAGGGAACTTAAAGATGAAATTGCTGATCTCCTAGCCAAAATATATGATCTTTCCCTCAAATCAGGCTTTGTGCCTGATGACTGGAAGGTAGTGAATGTAACACCAATTACCAAAAAAAGGATCCAGGGATGATCCAGGAAATTACCGACCTGTCAGTTTGACATGTGTCCCAGGTAAAGTGATGGAAACCATCCTAAAAGATAGAATTAATAGGCACATAGAAGAGAAGGCGCTGCTAAAGGAGAGCCAACATGGCTTTTGCAAGGGCAAATCATGCCTCACTAAGCTGTTGGAATGTTTTGAGAGTGTCAACAAACATGTGGATAAGGGGGATCCAGTTGACATTGTTTATTTGTACTTTAAGAAGGCTTTTGACAAGGTCCCGCACCAAAGGCTCTTGAATAAACTTGCCAGTCATGGAATAAAGGGACAGGTCGTGTCCTGGATCAGCAACTGCCTAAGGGACAGGAAACAGAGGGTAACACTAAATGGACACTTCTCCAAGTAGAGGGAAGTAAAGAGTGGGGTCCCCCAAGGTTCAATACTGGGACCCCTGCTTTTCAACCTCTTCATAAATGATCTAGAAGTAGGACTAAATAGCAAGGTGGCCAAATTTGCTGACAACACTAAATTATACAGGGTAGTGAAAACTGTGAGAGATTGTGAGGAGCTCCAGAGCATACCTATCAACCCACGGCTCCGGAAAAACGGGACATGCGCACATCACTTGTGCACAGGTTGCTTTCCACGCATGCGTGGAAGGGTTTTACTCCTTCCACGCATGCGCAGAAAGCATTTTCCCCAGCTACCAAATTACAGGGTTTTGGCAGTGCGGGGCGGGTTATGACATCAATCGACATCAAATTACGGGGTTTTCCAGGACAAATCGGGATGGTTGACAGGTATGCTTCAGAGGGATCTCTTGACACTGGGGGAGTAGGCAAAACAGTGGCAAATGAGCTTCAACATTAGTAAGTGCAGAGTGATGCACATTGGAGCAACAAAAACCAATTACATTTATCAACTGATGGGGTCTGAACTCTCTACGACAAACCAGGAAAGGGACCTTGGTGTCCTGGTGTTAAGCTCAGTGAAGGCATCAACCCAGTGTGCCTCAGTAAGCAGTGAAAAAAGCAAACTCAATGCTGTGGATCATTAGGAAGGGTATAGAAAATAAGTCAGCAAGTGTCATTTTGCCTCTTTGATTAGGGGACTGGAACACCTTTCTTACCATCTGAGGCTGCAACGGTTGGGCCTCTTCACTCTTGAACGATGGCGTCTAAGAGGTGACCTGATTGAAGTTTATAAAATCATGCACGGTGTGGACAACGTAGATAAGGAAAAACTGTTTTTCCTATCGCACTACACTAGAACTAGGGGGCACACTATGAAAATTTTGGGTACTAGTTCTCAAATAAGAGAAAGTACTTTTTCACCCAGAGGATCACTGGTCTATGGAACTTCCTGCCAGAAGAAGTGGTGACAGCTGTCAGTCTTGACAGCTTTAAGAAAGGATTAGACAAGTTCATGGAGGACAAGGCTATCAATGGCTATAATTATGGCTACCTAAGGACAACCTCCGGGTTGGAGAGATAGGCAGGATATCTCTCAATGCCATTTCCAGGGAATCCTAAGCAGGTGAAGGCATCTCCTTGGGAATACCCTGAAGGAAATGGTGAGCCACTGTGTGAGACAGAATGCTGGACTAGATGGGCTGTGGCCTGTTCCCGCAAGGCTGTTCTTATGTTCTGTTTATGCCCAGTTTTCTTCCAGTTATCATCACAAATCACCTTTCAAAGCAGGTTAAGCTGGAAGAAAGTGGCTTCTCAAGCTTTTCCCCAGTTTTTATGGCTGAGCAGACTTTCGAACCCAAGACCATTTTCAGAAGGACCAGAGCTTGGTGTAGTTGTATGTCTGATTCCACTATAGCAGCTTCATGCCAGAAAAGACTTCTGGAAAATGGTGATATGGAGATAGATCAGAGCTGGGCAGCTTTCTTGTCCCTGGCGAACTCCAGGTGCTGCACAGACCATTAAGGTAAAGATCGCCCATACTTGAAAGCCAGTCATCTCCAAATCTAGGGGTCAGTGCTCATCTCCATTTATAGTCAAAGAGCCAGCACTGTCTACGTCTGCAGACATTTCCATGGACATGTGGCGGGCAGTGGTGGGCTGGCCCATAGGGCAACCGGGACTCAGCCCGGGGCGCCCCCCCAGTACCATGGCACCCCCCCCCCTTGGGTGCCAATCTAAAGAGCCAAGCCGAGCTGCAATGCCCAGAATGATCGAGCAAGTGAGCTGGGCTCTGTTTATTTTATTTATTTATTTATTTTTCGTATTTCTATCACCGCCCAACCCAAGGACTCTACCTACCTTCCTCCTCCTGTGCTGCTAAAGATAAGATTACAAAAGCAGTTCCATTGACAGTGGAACCACCGTGGCTTAGAGGTTGCAATTTTCCTTGTAAACAGGAGGTTGTTGGTTCGAATCCCCAGAGGGGAGTTGAAATTAGAAGACATGTGGGAACGTATATATTTTGATAGGGTTAGACGCCTTCATCACTCCCTGTCCAGCGCCCTCTTAGCATAGCCAGCACACCCCGGTGGCAGGCATGACTAGACACCAGAGTGCATAGAATGCTATTACCTTTCCCACTGAAGTGGGACCTATTTATCTACTTGCAATTTCTTGCTTTCAAACTTCTAGGTTGGCCGGAGCTGGGACAGAGATGGGAGCTCACTCTGTTGTGCAGCACTCGGGTCTCGAACGACCTTCTGGTCGTCAAGTTCAGTGTCATAACCATTAAGCCACCGCAGACCATTAAAAATGCCAAATCACACGCAAGCAGAAGTGGCAACGATTTGGGAGGAACATTAAATGGCCGACCTTTTAAAGAGGTGTATCACCAGTCCAGGGGTTTTCTTGGGGAAGAGAGAGAGCCAAAGATCCCACACAGCTGACCCCTGAGCTAGTGGGAGAGCAACAGTCTATATCCTTAGGACCCAGGGTTCCAAAATGGAACAACAGCACAACGCTGGTGCCACGTGTGTGCATGTGCCCTTTATTAAGGAAAGTGAAAATACGCATCCTTCTCTCCACTTCAGCCCTGTGCCAAGCCTGAAATTTTGGTTTGGTTTGTTTTCTGCTCTCCCTGGAGAGAAAACCAACCTCCGACTCCCCAGCGAATGGCCAGGGTGGGCTTGGTCCACCCTGAGATAGCAGTTTGCCCACCCTGCCAAAGTGTGGTTCCCAAATGGAACAACAGCACAACGCCGGTGCCACGTGTGTGCATGTGCCCTTTATTGAGGAAAGCGCAAATACGAATCCTTCTCTCCACTTCAGCCCTGTGCCAAGCCTGAAATTTTGGTTTGGCTTGTTTTCTGCTCTCCCTGGAGAGAAAACCAACCTCTGACTCCCCAGCGAATGGCCAGGGTGGGCTTGGCCCACCCTGAGATAGCAGTTTGCCCACCCTGGCAAAGTGTGGTTTCCCATAGGATTGCATTGAAAAGAGGCTGTGTTTCCCATCCTGGAAAAAATATTCGCCCACCCAAATCTAGAATCCTGATCCCCATGTGCCCCCCTCTTTCCCCAGCTGCAAGCTGGCATCCGACAACCAGCCACAGTTTCTCTCATCAAGGCTGCTTCTAATTAAGGTTTCAAGAGATGCGCAGACAGACAGAGGCAAAGAAAACAGCCAGGAGGCGGCGGCGGGCAAAAGCTACCAGTGGAAACACATCTGAGAGCCCACGGGCTCCATGTGTTGTCGTAACAGTAGAGGAAAGGGGAACCAGGGAGGAGGAGGAAAAGTGAAGCCCACCCTGGCACTTGAGCCCTTCTCCGCCCTTCGAGCTTTTCTGCTTCCCTGGTGGCCCGTCTCACCACCACCACCACCACAGATCAGGGCAGCATCCCGCCCAAGGACCCAGGCATTCGCTTGACCCGCAGATCTCTGCCCCCCCCCCCCCTTCCCACGTTACCATCCAGCACCCGCAAGCTGGAGGATGCAAAGGCAGAGGGCCAAATCGGGTTTCCTCTCTCGCACCACCACCACCACCCCCTTACAGAGAAACAGATACAAATTGGAAAGGGTGGTGGGGCGTGGGAGGGGACACAGACAGAGCATAGCTTGCCCATGGTAAAGATGCCCGGGGACTCACCCTCCATCGGCCATCTGGGCGTCCAGGGACTTAGCGCGGCTCATCCGCCAGACGTGGCCAAGATCTCCGCCGTCCTTGGAGCGGGAGGGGCGGGAGGGGGAGGGGGGGTCCTCCCGCTCCCCTTTTCTTCTTTTCTTCTTTTTGTAATCCGGTTTCACTGTTCGGGGATGGAAGGCAGGCAGGCAGGCACGCTGTGTGGGGAGGGCGGGGGGGGGGGGCTTGGGGAGGGGGCGGAGGCACGAGGCGGAGGAGGAGGCGGCGCTGCTCCGATGGGGCAGGACAAGCCCCCCCACCCTCTCCCCTCCCTCCCTCCCTCCCGCCTGGCAATCTCTGGCACAGAGAGGCAGGCACACACACTCACACACCACTTTTGCCCGGGGGGAGAGATGTGCGCTTGCAGCTGCAAAAAGAGCAATGCATTAAGGGGGGGGGGGCTGTTAAAATGAGGAAGGGGGGAGATTGCAAAATCCGACGGCACTTTGCAAAGTTAGCCGCTAAGCGGAGAGGCAGCCCAGCCCAGCCCAGCCTTCTTGCCTTGCCTTGCCTTGCCTTGCGGGGCGGGGCGCGAAAGCCTGGCCCCGCCTCGGCCACGCGTGCGCAAAGGGGAAGCAGGCGCGGCGTTGCGCTCAGCATCAGTCAGCTCAGCCTCGGCTGGCGGCACACCGGGCGAGGGGGGCGGGCAGGAGAGACGAGTTGGAGAGACGCACGTTCGGAGGAAAGCTCTCCTTAGTGCACGACAAACACACGACATTTATTTTTAACAAAAAAAATAGCAACAACACAGCATCACTATACAGTATATATAGATATGTACAGAGATAGAGATAGATAGATATACTGTACAGTTGAGTTACATAAATGTCGATTTACATAATGATTTTGTGCTAAAGCCATGTCCCGATATACATAATTTGTCCCGATTTACATAAATTTACGTAACACCATTTCCTATGGGTTTGCTTCGAGTTACATTTAAAAAATTCATTTCCCTATGGGTTTGCTTCAATTTACATAAAAAAACAAAATGGCTGTCCAGCCCCAAAAGCTGTCTGAGGGAGCATGACCCAGCCCCTGGCTTTAAAAGGTTGAGCACTCCTGGTCTAATCCATGTCTTGCTTGGATACCAAATTAAGTGCACTGAATCTAAATCTGGAATCCGATTCTGGCTAGGACGTGAGGATCTTAAGTCAATAACAGTAATACCTCAGATAACGTTTGCACCAGATAACGCTAAAACTGCATAACGTTAAGCATTCTAGGGGCGGGGGGGAATCACATTGCATAACGTTAAGATCCCATGGGATGTATCACATAACGTTCACTAAAGCATGTGCCAGTTACAATGTATCTCTATGGAGTTTTAACATGCGATTCATCCCACAGGATTTTAACATTATGCGATGCATGTATCACATAACATTAAAAATTGGATAATGCTAAGACTTGTGGAACCCAGCTTTAGCATTATCTAGGGTTCTAATGTACTCCTCCCCTGGTCCGGCCGGTCAGCAGGAGTTGCAGCAGCTGGCCTCGCGGCTCCGGGGCTTTAAGAACACCGCCGCCATGAAGGTTCTGCGCTCTTCCCCTGGCCTGGCCAGTCAGCGGGAGTTGCAGCAGCTGGCCTCACGGCTCCAGGGGTTTATGAATGACGATGCCATCACCACTGTAAAGGCTCTTCAATCCTCCCCTAGCCCGGCCCCTGAGTCGCCACTGGCGCTCTGCCAGACGACACCTTCTCGGTTCTCCGTTTGGTCTGGTCAACCTTGGGAGTTGCAGCTGGTGGTCATTCCCGTAACTAGGGCAACAGGAGCCATCGTCAACATAGTTCCAGCTGATGCCATAGCCACTGCTTGGAGTTGGTTGCGGTGGGATGGAGGACGTAGGGACTATTGGGATCTAAGCTTTGTCAACCTGCCAGGTTTTGAAGGCAGGCAGCCACGGCTGGTTTTTTATTACTGTCTAGGATATTTTTGGGGTGGGTGAGTATGTGTTGGGACAGTTTCCATCTTAATGCCCAGACCCTTGCCCCCTGTTGAGATTTGAGGACTGTGGTGGCAATGAGCAGTATTTAATGGCTGGACTTTATTACCCCTCTCTGTTTGGACTTGTTTGCGGCTGGGTTAGGGAGATTATGGTTTGCGCTTTATTATATTATATTAGTTAATTTCTGTTATTATTGATTACTAGCAAGGGTTGCCCGGCGTTGCCGGGCTTTTCCCCCCGTGTGTTTTAATAAAAAATGAACCAATTTTATTTTTGCAATAGTTTTACATTGTGTTGGAAGGTTAAATTGTGTTAATTTTTTTAAAAATTGCTTAGTCTTAAATTTTAATTTTTTAAATGTTTATTTATGTTAATTTTTTTTTTGGCTTGGCAGTTATTAACTGTGATCTGCTTTTTTGGTTTTTTTTTGAAGATTAATAAAAGAAAGTATGATATAATTTTTTCAAATTGTTTTATGTAAGCGAATAATGTTTTAGTTTTTTGAATTTTTTTAATTAGTTGTACCATAGGTAATAATTTTAATAATGTAAAAGTAAATGTTTTTTACATTCAATGTTTTTAAAATGTGTTTAGATGTTTTGAGTTTAAATTTGAGTTATAACTCAGCACAGGATTTTTTAAAGTTTCTATTGTATTTTATTGACATATATTTGTGATTTGTGTGAAAGTGTGTTTAGTGTAAATTTTTTTACTTGTTTTTATTGGTGTGACCTTTTGTGTAAAATTGTTAATTTGTGTTTTGTTTGGGGCTGTTGTGTGTTTTTGAATAGTTTTTACTATTGTGGCCAGCAGGTGGTGCTGGTAGGGGTTATTGTATTTTGACTTTTTTTTCTCTCCTGGCCTCTGGGTGGAGCTTCTTCTGGTAAGTAGTGTCTTTCTTTATTCATTTCTTTTCCAGTCCTGGTGGAGGTAGCACCTCTTTTGGTAAGTTTGCTTGTTTTCTTTCTTTTGTGTGTGTGTGTGGGCGGGGGGGAGGGGGGTTGGAATTTGTATTTTTTTTGTCTGTTTGTTTTGTTTTTGATTGTGTCTTTGTTTACTTTGTATTGTTTTTGGTGTTTTTGTTTTTGTGTATTTTTGGATGTGTTTGAGTGTTTTTAGTAATTTTTAAAAAATTATTTATTTGGTGGTGGGGAAGGTACGTGGTCGTTGGGGGTTAGGAAGGGTGGGCTAGGTGGTGGGGAGGAGGGCATGGTCGTTGGGGGTTAGGAAGGGTGGGCTAGGTGGTGGGGAGGGGGCATGGTCATTGGGGGTTAGGAAGGGTGGGCTAGGTTGTGGGGAGGGGGGCATGGTCGTGGGGGTTAGGAAGGGTGGGTTAGGTGATGGGGAGCGGGGCATGGTTGTTGGGGGTTAGGAAGGGTGGGCTAGGTGGTAGGGAGGGGGGCTTTATTGTGTTATGGTGCTTTGTTTGTGTGGAGTCGTGAAAGTAGATCAGGGTTTCCCCTTTAATATCAGTGGGTGGGGGGTTGTGACCCCCCTCTCCGCTGGCTCCCCTGGGGTTGGGAGGTTTGTGGGGACAAAAGAGGTATGTCCCCCCAACTCTTCTGGACCCAGGAGACCAGGCAGAGTGGATCGATTCCCTCCCCCCCTCCTTAAAACAACTCCGTTTTTAAAGAGAAGAAAAGACGGAGTTGTTTTAAGGAGGGGGGTGGGAATCGATCCCCTCTCCCTGGTGTCCTGAGTCCAGAAGGGTTTGGGAAACATACCCCTTTTGTTCCCACAAACCTCCCAACCCTAGGGTAGCCAGCGGAGAGGGGGATCGCAACCCCCACCCACTGATATTAAAGGGGAAACTCCAGTCGGGACCTTCAGGCGCTGTTGGTGAGGGAAAGAAAGCCAGCTGGTGTGTGCTTGGCTGTTAGGCGGTGAGTTGTTTTTCTTTTTAATTTTTCGGGCGCTGGTTTCCTCAGCGTTCTGCGTGCTCATGGCGCGCAGGACGCTGGGGCTTGTAGTAATGGGTTGGTGCTTTGTGTTTGTGCTGCGTTTTTTTAAAATGCATTTCTTTTGATTGGCTGCGGCGCGTTTCCGAATGCTGCGCCGTGCGAGAGCTTCTCAGCCTGATTGGCTCTGGCGTGGCGCGGCGCAAGGAATGTTGGGAAGTGAAGTTGTTTCCCTTTCTTCGCGTTTGTGGGGCTGTTGCCCCACTGCCGGTTTTCTAAATCCTTCGTTGACCTGCGTACCCAGATCGGCCGTGTGCACGAAGGGTGAGTGCAGGCAAGTAGGGCGAGGCATAGCAACCTATAGCCAGTTCCAACGGTTAACCCTTGGATTTATAGGTTAAGATTGTATTATTATTGTAATTGATTATTATTTTCTTCTTTATTATTGTGTTATGGTATTATTGTACTGTCTGATATATATATGTTGTGATGGCCGCCTTGAGTCGGCTGCGGCTGAGAAAGTGCAGGATATAAATTAAAATTTATTATTGTTGTTGTTGTTGTTGTTATATAGACCCAATTGTCTGGTTCATTAATACAGCTGCACCTACTTATCTTTAGCTCAAAACAGACTCACTATGGCCTCGCTGTGCTATCCAATAAGATGGTTTCACACCAGAAACAAGCCCTCAGTCCATATTGACTTATATACTGTACCTGTTTCTGTCATCAGCCTAGATATGCACAGATATGCACAGCCGCTGCTGGAACATGCATGCCACCAGGGGATGTGATTCAGCTGAGGAGGCGGCAGGCATAGTGCAACTGTTATAATGTTCCCATGGAAAAAATACATTACCCAATTTTTGACCATTTGAACAGCTATAGCACACCTATAACTTATAATCTGTACCTGGCAGGTAAAGTCTGTGTTCAGATTTGGAATCAGCACACTCGATATCATGTAAAACACATGTGTTATTCCCTGTAGCAAAATCGTTGTGCAGTGTAATACAAGAGCAGAAGCACATTAGCCAAGTATATATACTGTACATCCCGTGGGTAAATTGAACTGAATGAGCACAAAGAATATCTGCTAAAATTCAAAAAAGAAAAGGGCGGAAAGGAGAGGAGAAAAGAGGAAATCAAAACAAGAAGCAAAAATTATGCTTAAAAAATTCTAGTATATTAAAAAGAAGGGGGGAGGAAGAATAAAGAGAAAAACAATAAACAAACAAAAAACTAACCACCCTTCTCTCACCCTAAAGCACCCCGGGCTACCACACATTTATTCATAACTAACCCCTCCTGGCATCGAAGCAGCCAAAGAATAAAAGCAAGCCATTTCCACTATCTTGACCTCCTAAATAAACTCAGAATTTTCTTCCCCACCCCCTACCCCCGCACTTTGAATTTATCTTTTTTATATAAAAAACTGGATCTGGAAATAAGTTGCTAGACCTTATGGAGACCGGCTTCTGGTTTGACTTCCTCTTGGTTCCAAAAGAGAGGAACAATGTAACCATCAGACAGTGTTGCACTTTTCCTGTTTTTCCCCAATAATAAGTCAGAAGTAACTTTTAAGGTAGTTTTAGAAACAATTACGTTACAGACTCATTTTAGATCCATGGTTCCCAGTGTGGGGCATATGCCTGACAAGGGGACAATTTGATTTTTAAGGGGGGCAATTAAAGAATAAGTTAGACCAATTTAATGGCCTTTTAGGCTTCTGCCATGTGAATAGGAGTTCACTTTTTGAATAATAAGAATCATATTTTGGGTGTGGGGTGTCAGGATTTTAGAGATGCTTAGGTGGGGCATGGCCAAGAAAAGGTTGGGAACCACTGGTGTAGATAATGCTTAAAAGATTAGGATAATTCTTTTCTCCACATGGAAAAGTGGACCACAGTGTAGCCAAAGCAATCCTGTTTAGTTCAAACAAGACTTCCTCCCTTCTGAAAGTTTCCCATTTCTCAAGATTTTTAAGGCTTATGTAAAGTACAAGTGGCTAAGCTACTGACGGGAAGGTGAAAGGTCAGCAGTTCGATTCCCGAGTACTGCAGGATGGAATGAGCTCCCGTCTTTGTCCCAGCTCCTGCCAACCTAGCAGTTCGAAAGCAAGAAGCTGCAAGTAGATAAATAGGGACCACTTTGGTGGGAAGGTAACAGTGTTCCATGCGCTCCGGTGTCTAGTCATGCCTACCACCTGACCACGGAAATGTCTGCAGAAGCAGACAGCACCTGCTCTTCGGCTTTGAAACAGAGATGAGCACTGAACCCTAGAGTCAGATATGACTAGCTTTCAAGCAAGGGAAACCTTTACCTGAAGTACAGAGAATGAAGGTGACAAACAAATGTGAGAAACTGGAAGCTTTCCCTTTAAATCTTTCTTGCAGCTCAATTTTTGAGGGGAAGGGATGGGAAGTTTTGCATTTCTTTTTAATTGTTTCAAATCAAGTTCTACAATGCATCCAATACACCTGGCTTTTAAAAAAAGCCTTTTCAAAACACTTCTGATGCTTCAAGGTAAAGATAAATGTCTTCCTTGCTCAAAAGCCAGTTTTGTCAAACTCTAAGGTGCTCATCTCCATTTACAGCCAAAGAACTAGGGCTGTCGGTATCTGCAAACATTTCTGTGGTCATGTGGCAGGCATGACTAGATGCCAGAGTGTCTGGAACACTGTTACATTTCCTGCCAAAACAGTACCTATTTATCTACTTGCAAATTCTTGCTTTCGAACTGCTAGGTTGGCAGGTGGGACAGATGACAGGAGCTCACTCCATCATGCAGCACTCAGATCGTGAACTGCTGACCTGCTGACCTTCTGGTCCTCAAGCTCAGAGTTTTAACCATTAGACAACTGCAGGTCCTTTAGTATCAATGAAAAAGAAATGAAAACTTCCCCTCCTTGTCCTTGTTAAGTGACTTCTGCAAAGGAACAGCCAACCAACCACTTTGTGATCACACAAGCTGGAAACAAACCCAAATGGAGCAACCATTCCAGCACATACCTGTCAACCATCTCGTTTTACCCGGGAAAGCCCCTTATTTTTACCCGTCTTCCTGCCCCCCTCCCGTTTTATTAATTTCCCTGTATTTTCCCTTATTTCCCTCTGTCCGGAGCCGGGCAGGGGCTGCCCAGACCGGAGACCACCACCCCCAGCCAGGGGTGAGGAGGAGGAGGAGCAGCAGCTGAGAGGCGGGAAGGCCAGCTACCGCCACCGCCGCAGGGCCTCCGGAGCCAGGAGCCATTCAGCTGGTCCTCCTCCTCCTCACCCCCGGCTGGGGGTGGTGGTCTCCGGTCCGGGCGGCCCCTGCCTGGCTCTGGACAGAGGCCTCACGGCGGCAGCGGTAGCTAGCCTTCCAGCCGCTCAGGCTCCTCCTCCTCACACCCACCTATTTGGCCACGCCCACAAAATTTCCCTTATTTTCAAAGCCAAAAGTTGACAGGTATGTTCCAGCACTTTGGAGAAAAGTCATCCTAGACAGAGAGTGAGAAATGTGGAAGGAGGAATGCTCAGAGGACAGGCTGATCCATGCTGCCATCAGAGTGCACGTGGTCACTGGGATAAATCCATCCCCAGAGTAGATCAAGCTGCAGGACAAATTCCTGAGTTGTCACCCTTGGTCCATTTCCTTACTAAAGGTAACAGTCACCCTTGCTCGAAAGCCAGTCATATCCAACTCTAGGTTTCAGTGCTCATCTCTATTTATAGCCAAAGAGCCAGTGCTGTCTGCGTCTGCAAACATTTCCATGGGCATGTGGCAAGCATGACTAGACATCAGAGTGCACGGAACACTGTTTACCTTCCCAATAAAGTTGTACCAATTTATCTACTTGCAATTTCTTTGCAGGCACTCAGACTGAGGCAGGAGCTCACTCCATCATGTAGCACTCGGTTCTCAAACTGCTGACCTGCCAACTTTCTAGTTGTCAAGTTCAGTGTCTTAACTACTGAGCCACCACAGTACCATTCCCTTAACTGCCTCAAAATCTACAACCAGACAGGGGGCACAAAGCTTGCAGATATGTGGGCTGTTCTTTATTCTACCTTCAACAGCTAGTGAAGCCACACATTTTGCCAAAACAAATATGATTTTATCCCACACTAACACAATGTAATTATATCTTTGTTACCGAATAAAGGATTAATCCCAACAAAATTGCAAATGTCTTTTTCGGTTTCCTTCTCCCCTCATTCAATACTTGACAGCTGCAATCATCATCCTTTGCTAACAGCAAATTTTATTAGGAATGAGTTATTTTTATGCTTTGGTACATGACAAAGGAAATCTCTTTTCCTGTGCAATCTATACCTATAAAATGGTGCGTTAACCATTGGAATGTGACAAAGGATGTTTAGCCAGGCCCCACTAGCCCCGTCCGAGCCTCCGTGCACTCGTCTGAACGGGGTTTGCAGGTAACTGTCGGGTTGAAATTTGCACCCAGGGGGCAGGAGCCCCTGGACACAAACAAAAAAAGGGAACTTCAATTCCCAACGTTCCTTGCCCCACGCTGCACCAGAGCCAAGAGCCAATCAGGCTGAGCGGCATGGGCAAAAGGAACGTTCGGAAACGCGCCACGGCCAATCAAAAATAAACCGCAGGAAAAAAAACACTGCACTACCTAACATCGCGCACGCCAAACTACAAGCCCCAGCATCCTGTGTGCCATGAGCATGCAGAACACCAAGGCAGCAGGGGTGCGAAAAATAAAAATAAAAAAAAAACCGCCGCCGCTGCCCTTCCTTTCCACGGGCCAGCCATCGAGCCTGGCCCGCGGAAAAGAAAGACACCCCCCCTTGCCCCTAAAAAAGTAAACACAAACCAAAAACAGTCAAAAACACTCAAAATCAAAATTCAAAAAGACAAAAAGGAAACACAAAAACAGCCAAACACAAACAAGAAAAAATACACAGACCCCCCCAAACCAAAAACAACCCCCCCAAAAAAAAATAAATTAAAATAAATTAAAATAAAACCAGAGAGCTTACCCGGAGACGTTTTCACTCCATGACGACCGGAACTAAACTGAGAAAATAAAGAGAATACTTACCGGAAGAGGAAACGACACCCAGAGGACAGTAGAGAAAAATTGTAGAGTAGAAGAAAAGCTCACCGCCCCACCCAGTGGCCACAAGAGAAAAAACATTCAAAAATATTGAAAATAATAAATACTTCCCAAATTAATGAAATAAGTAATCAAATCATTCAAAAATAGTCACACTAATCACAAAAAATTAAAAAAAGAAATAAGTTTTCACCCAAAAAAAATCAAAACAAAAAATCTAAACACAGTATGGAAACAATGATTAAAAAAAACATTCTTACACATTTTAAAAATTATTATCCAAGGCACAACTATTTAAAAAAACTTCACATAGTAACACATTATTTGGTTAAATACAATAATTATAAAAAAATATATCATCCTTTCCTCTTTTGAAAAACCAAAAAACCAAAAAAAAAATATCACAGTTTCTAACAGCCCATGCGTAAAAATAAAAATTTAAAAAACCACAATTAAAAACTAACCTCATTTGCATAAAAATAAAACAAAACCCTTCCAAAACCATTTTAAAGAGCCCGGCACTGAGGAAACCGGCACACAAAAAATGAAAATAAACAACACACTGGGAGCGCAAGTCTGCCGCAGGCAGATGCAGTGCCTCAAAGCCACAAATTCACAAAACCTTTCAACACCATTTAAAACAGCCCGGCACCATTTGTTCAAGAAAAAAACAAAACCCTTTACTATCCAACACAATTTTAAAAAGCCCGGCACCACCGAGCAAAATATGCTAGTGCTGTATAAGGAGCAAGTTATGCATTCATCATGTTGGCGCTTATAATTCTGTTGTTGGATCTCCAGGGTCATAACTAGACAATTTAAATAAATTATTTTCAAACTCTAAGATGGGGAAGGATTCTCTTAACTTATATTGTTCTAGAAAGGGCTGGTATCCCCAAACCTTATTACAGTAAAACCCCGACTTACATATGCCTTGAACTACATAACATTCGACTTACATAATGATTTTGTGCTAAAACTATGTCCCAATTTACACAATTTCCTATGGGTTTGCTTCGAGTTACAAAAAGATTATTTTCCCTATGGGTTTGCTTCGAGTTACATAAAAAATCATTTTCCTATGGGTTTGCTTCGATTTACATAAAAATTTCATTTTTCAAAGGGTTCGAGTTACATAAAAAAGCGATTTAAGCAAAAGCCTACGGAACAGACTTTTTTTTCGTAAGTAGGGGTTTTACTGTAATTACAATATGGACTGGGCAGGGCCAGCACTATCATTAACCATGATGACATAACAGCTGCAAACTGACAGAGTTTTCACTTATAGGAAAGGGCTACAGATATTTAGCTACTGAACTAATTATTGTGTTTTTGTAACCAGGGGCAGAATTGTATCAAGAAAGGGTGTTTGTGAGATTTTGGTGCCACACATGCTGAAATATCTTGATGAGATTTGGGTGGTGTGATGGTCTTTACTGGGCTGCTGGTATAGCATTAGAAAAACTGCCAAAGCCTTATTCTAATCCAGGCTGTTTTTTCCCCAATGACATTTGAAAATAATGATGCTATTCAAGAAGATTAATAATTGTCCACAGCATTTGGTTAAAATAGTGCCATTCATTTATTATGAAGCACTGCAAAGGTGCTTTGTATTTTCTAAATTCACATGGCCTTTAGTGATGGGAACAGGCTGATATTTTTCTTTGTTAAGGTCAGATTATGCTAAGCAAGCAAAACGGGTATTAAAAAGGACACCAAACATGCTACTGATAATAACAAATGGTGCATGCATATTTAAATCTGAGGAATATAAACAGAAGAAATATCCCACTTGTTTATTTTCCAGGTAGAAACGTACACAAGAAAATGACAATGCTCTCTTATATTTGCCATCCGCATGTTTTAAAATGTCAGTTCAAAAGGGGGTATATAATTTGAATTTGAGTAATCTTCTTCTTACTCAATGCAATTAATAAATAGGTCAGATAATTTCAAATAATACTTTTTATTAATTTTTTAACAAATAAAATACAAAACACAATACAAGAGAAAAAACAACATACTAAAGAAACAAAAAAAATCAATATACACAAACAATGAAAAAAAGAAAAAATATACACACCTATCCTAATACATTTTTATACCTATCTTTTCAAAATCAAAATCTTACCACCATCCTAAAAAAATAATAATAAAAAATCTCTTAAATTTTGACTTAATGGTTATTCTCTAAGCATTAACTAATGTTCCAATACTCATTTCCCCATAAAGTCATAATATGCAATTATGGATAGGATGGGAAAAACAAAAGAAAAAATACAATAATACAATTATAAATAATCATCACCCAGTGTCTATTTACATTGCCCTGGAGAGCTCAGAATATCTCATTATTTTATTTCCAAAATTCATTTTGTTCAGGTACAGGTCTGTTTCTATCCTCCCCCATAAGGGAGTGATCCACAAAAGGTTTCCAAATATTCCAAAATCTATTCACTTTTAAATTATCCCTTTTTTTCTTACTCTCCCAAGTCAATTTATCGTTCAATGCTAAATTCCACATTTCTATATACCATTCTTCAATTTGTATAGTTAGTTACATCATTTCTCCAGTTGCTAGCAATACATTGTCTAGCCGTCGTAAGCATTATTTCTAATAATTCTTTCTCATCCTTATTTAAATTAATACCATCCACATTTGTTAACAGAGTGGTACCCGAATCCAGTTTAATTGTCTTACCCAATATTTCTCCAATCTTTTTTTCAATTCTTTTCCAAAAATCTTTTACCACGTTACAACCCCACCACATGTGCTCATACTTCCAATTGTATCCTTACATCTCCAACACATTTTATCTTTTTTATTATCCATTTGGTACAACTTCACTGGAGTCAGATACCATCTCCATAACATTTTATAATTGTGTTCTTTTATTCTAACCGACATAGTTCTCATAATCCTCTTTTTCGATTTATTTTTCCATGTACCCTTTTCTAAGATAATTTCTGAATAATAGCAGACAATGCCACAAGTATTTAGGGCAAGTAACATCAAAATCTTCCATCATACACATTGAGGAGCATTGACCACACTGGCGTTGATGTGAAGATACCTGTTTCTCTCTGCAGCCAAAAAGACTTGAGTGGTTAACATTTGTACATTAATTATACTATACATTTAGGTACCTGTGCTGTAATGAGGAGGAGGAGGAGGAGGAAGAGAAAGAAAGGGGGAGATGATTTGATTAGTAAGAGATTGTGAGGCGCTCCAGAGGGATCTCTTGACACTGGGGAGTGGGCAAAACAGTGGCAAATGAGCATCAACACTAGTAAGTGCAGAGTGATGAACGTTGGGGCAAAAAAATAATAATTATATTTATAAACTGATGGGGTCTGAACTCTCTGTGACAAACCAGGAAAGGGAACTTGGTGTCCTGGTGGACAGCTCAATGAAGGTGTCAACCCAGTGTGCCTCAGCAGTGAAAAAAGCAATGAGCAGGTCACTGTCGGAGTCCCGAAGCCCATTGCCCCCTAAATTAATCTGCAAAGGGGGGTATTTTCGACAGGAGGGTTTGTGTCTGCCCCAGTGCTAGGCCAACCAGGGGGGGATTGTCATGTCATTGCCGAGCTCACATCACAGGCCCACGCCTGGCCAGTGGGTTTCCTGGGCAACACTGGCACTCAGCTAGCTGGGTTGGGATGACCCGGGCGAAGCCGGGCACCCCTGCTAATGTCTAATAATTTCAGTAAGATGAATGCAACCAACAAAGTCCCAATAACGTCTCCTAACAGTATCTCCCACCAACCTTTAACAAGCATGGCCAGGTGTGAGATAATACACCCCATTATTTAATATAGGCCAGTGATTGTAGCTATGTGAAATACCTCCCCCTCACACACACACACTTTTATCAGATAAATATAACTCACAGAATCTCCTTGCATAGTAATGCCTTTTAACTACTGCGGTGGTTTAGTGGTCAAGATGCTGAACTTGATGAATGGAAGATTGGCAGATCAGCAGTTCAAGACCAGAGTGCTGCAGGATGGAGTGAGCTCCCATCTCTGTTCCAGTTCATGCCAACATAGCAGTTCGGAAGCAAGAAATTGCAAGTAGATAAATAGGCAGCACTTCAGTGGGAAGGTAAACAGCGTTCCACACACTCCATTGTCTAGTCATGCCTGCCACAAGTCCACAGAAACATCTGCAGACGCAGACAGTGCTAGGTCTTTGGCTATAAACAGAGATGAATACTGAACCCTAGAGTTGGATACGACTGGCTTTCAAGCAAAGGGCAACCTTTACCTTTACCTCCACCATCCCACTGTCATCTGAGAGGCACTCTAGCTGGCTATTTTAAGCATCAGTACTTATAAGCATCAGTACTTATCCATTATTATTTTTTTGCATTCCTACCTCTCACCATTTTGGAGAACTTTCAATCAATCAAACTTTGGGTTTAATTTACACAAGAGAAAGATATCAGAGAGTGTGGAATGTGGAAAGAGACAGAACCCAGATCAATTACTAGTCTGCCAATTACTGCCAGAAACATGCACCAATGAGGACTTAAGTTTGGCCAAAAACAAAGTGAAGAAAATGGCTTCATATTGACAATTCATGGTTTGATCAGGGACATGAAAGAATAGGGACTAAAGCCCTATTGAGGTAAACAATCGGACATTCTTAAGAAAAGATGCATAGATGATTAGAAGCTATCTTTTGTGTCTTTTGTGTGTGCATGTGTGCCTGAACTATGTTTTCTCCAATTGGACTATGAAGGGTCACAATATTTAATCTTAGACACTTCATGCCCAAATAGATTTTTCAAAGACTGCCAAGTCTAGTCACAAGGTGGAGATTTCCTGATGAATCTAAAGTTAGCCTCATCTTCCATTCTGTGGGTACAGTATATAGAGGTGCCTTGTTTTTCCATATGGGACTGCAGTGGCTCAAGTGGCTAAGATGCTGACTGGGAGGCAGAAGGTCAGCAGTTCGATTCCCGAGTACTGCAGGATGGAATGAGCTCCTGCCAACCTAGCAGTTTGAAAGCAAGACATTGCAAGTAGATAAATAGGGACCACTTCGGTGGGAAGGTAACAGCATTCTGTGCACTCTGGTATCTAGTCATGCCTGCCACATGACCACAGAAACGTCTGCAGAAGCAGACAGCGCTGGCTCTTCGGCTTTGAAACAGAGATGAGCACTGAACCCTAGAGTCAGATATGACTGGCTTTCGAGCAAGGGAAGCCTTTACTGTTTTTCCGTTATCTCAGTTCCTGCACTTTTGTATATGTAGGTGTCCTGGATTATTCAAATCTGTTCAAGCCATTAAGAGTGGAGCAGAAGCACTCTGCTTTTTGTTCTTTTGAGAAAAACACAATCTGTAAAGGTCCATGTCACACAAGATGAATTGAACAGTGATGTGACTTCTTTTTTGTTACCAGACCACTCAACCAACATTAGTGATTTCCAAATCACTGAGGAGCTGGAAGAGACCCTATGGGTCATCATGCCCAGTCCTGTTAATAAGGCAAAGTGGGGAATCAAACTCCCAGCCTCTGGTTCTGAAGCTGGATACCTAAATCACTAAGAAGAGGAAAATGTCTCCTCCTTTTACTTAAAAACTCACACTAGCCTCCAGGCTTAAATAAACCTGCCAAAACAGTTTCATTTAAAAGAGGAACTTCTAATACCAAGCTAATACCTTGGAAGACAAGAGCAGAATTCATAAAGGTTTTGATAGGCTTGAACACTGGGCTAAAACTAACAGAATGAAATGTAACAGGGATAAGTGCAAAGTTTTATACTGTACCTAGTGGGAAGGGGGGTGGGACAGACAGCTATAAGATGGGGGATACATGGCTCAGTAATACTACAAGCAAGAAGGAGCTTGGGGTTGTTTAAGATCACAAGCTGAATATGAGTCAGTAGTGCGATGTGGTTGCAAAAAAGACGAATACTATTTTAGGCTGCATTAACAGAAATATAGTCTCCAAAAATCCATAAGGTACCCTGGTGGCCAACCTTAGCACCCCAGCTGTTCCTAGAAGCCCTGATCAGCAGGTGTACTGGCTTGGGCTTCTGGTAATTGAGGTCCAAGCTGGAGTGCGAAGGTTAGCCACCAAAGTAAGCCCCTCTCTATTCAGCACTAGTTAGACCACATCTAGATTACTGTGTCCAATTCTAGGCACTGCACTTTAAGAAAGATGCAAACAAACTAGAGCAGGCACAGAGAAGGGCAACAAGGATGATCAGAGGATTGGAAACCAAGAGGAAGGGAAGGATCTGTCCTCTGTCATTCCAGAGTGCAGGACGCGTAATAATGGGCTGAAACTACAGGAAGCCAGATATAGGCTGAATATTGGGGAAGCAGCTTAATGGTTAGAGCAGCACAACAGTGGAACCAACTGCCTCGAGAGATGGTGAGCATTCCAACACTAGAAGGATTCAAGAGAGAATTGGACAACCATCTGCCATAGTTCCTTTGATTCAAATTACTGCATTGCCCAGGGGGTTATACTCGTTGGTCTAAAAGGCCCCTGCCAACTCAGTGATTCAATTTCTTTGTTTCTGTATGAGTTATGGCCCTGATTGGGACTTACTCAAGGCTTTTTTTTTTGCATCCTGAGCCAAATGGCAAGGTAAAGGTAAAGGTAAAGGTTTCCCTTGCTTGAAAGCCAGTAGTATCTGACTCTAGGGTGCAGTGCTCATCTGTTTCTAAGCCAAAGAGCCAGCGCTGTCTGCTTCTGCAGACGTTTCCGTGGTCATGTGGCAGGCATGACTAGACATCCACTGCACGGAACGCTGTTACCTTCCCACCGAAGTGGTTCCTATTTATCTACTTGCAATTGCTTGCTTTCAAACTGCTAAGTTGGCAGGAGCTGGGATGAAGACGGGAGCTCATTTCCATCCTGCAGTACTCGGGAATCGAACTGCTGACCTTCCGCTTCCCAGTCAGCGTCTTAGCGACTTGAGCCACTGCAGTACCCTAATGGCAAGATGTGGCCTCCCATATACAGAATCCAGAAGGTACTGCAGTTCTATCCTACTTCATAACTGATAGCAAGACAGCATCTTCCAGGTTACCTGAGAGCAGCAGGATGATTTAAGAGGTGCAGGGGAAAAAGATTTGTGTCTTCTAAACAAAAGACCAGTTAGCTGAGTAGAAATGGCTGTTGTCATTGTTCAGTCGCATAGCCGAGTCTGACCCTTTGCGACCCCATGGACCATCACATGCCAGGCACCCCTATCCTCCACCATCCTCCTCAACCCGCCCAGCTCTGTGCCCATTGCATCAACAATACCATCTAGCCATTTGTTGTGATCCAACCCTCCTCCGACGATGAACTGTATCAGGAGGCACTCAATCTGTCCAGTCCGGTTCTGCCTGCACCCAAGCCTGAGGATGCCCTGAGCTAGGGATCCCAGCCTGCACCTGGCCCAAGTCTGTTTTCCCTGGCAGCTGACCTGTCAGATCAGGAGCCTGGCTCTGACAGGGATCAGCCCTCAGTCAGGGAGAGGTCCAGGAAACAGCTACACCTGAGATGTAGGCAGGCTAGGGTGAAGCGCCAAAGAAGGCTCCCAGCTGATGCCAATTAGCTGGGAGGCTTATAAGCAAGCTTCTTGCAGCCTGCCAGCATTGGTACACCTCTTGTGTGAATATACTGATGTCCTGCTTGACTCCAGACTGCCTGCCTAGACCCTGACCTGCCTGCTGTAACCCTGACTACTCTGCCAACCCTGAAGATGCCCCTGGACTCCGTTTGGATTAGACTACTGACTTGGACCTTGGCTTGCCTCTTGGACTTTGGTATCTGAACAAGATTCTCTGTGTAGCACCACCATGCGGCAACTCTGCCTCCCCAGGCGGGTCAGCACACCATCTCATTCTCTGCTGCCCCTTCTTCTTTTGCCCTCGACTTTTCTCATCAACAAGGCTTTCTCAAGTGAATCCTCTCTTCTCATTTGATGCCCAAAGTACTTCAGCTTCATCTTCAATATTTGACTTTCCAGGGAGCAATTGGGGTTGATTTGTTTTAAGATTGACTTGTTTGTTCTCTTTGCTGTCCTGGACACCTTCAAAATTCTCCTCCAGTGAAGCCCACCCATCACTGCACTCATCACCCCTCATACATCCACTGCCAGAGATCGTTCCCTCAGCTTGACTACTGGTAAAGTCCACTCTCCTTCTTTTAGCCATGCTTCCTAGCTTGACAGGAGACCAACTGGATTGTCCTATGCCCCCCGCCCCCCCCCCCCCCAACAGAGACACATAACAGGCCTGTGTGCTAGCAATAACAATTAGACTTAAATACCAACTGCGCTCTCTGGGCAGTTCTCAAGTTAATTAGCATTTTGCTTCCAATGTAATTGGTACTTATTTTACCGACCTCAGAAGGATGGAAGGCTGAGTCAACCTTGAGCCCTGGTCAGGACTGAAGTCACAAACCTCTGGTTGCAGTACAGCTGTTTAACCACTGTGTCACCAGGGCTCTCATCTTGTCAGTGAGGGCTGAATCTTCCTCCCTTAAATCCAAAATGCACACAGGAGCCATTTTTCGGCACATTTTTGCTTTACCTCTGCACTACTGCCGAATGATGCACCTTGTGCATACAGAAAAGAAAATTAATCAGAGACTGAGAGAGAGAAAATGCAGAGGCTGTCTGGAAGGCACCTGGGCCAAAACAGTAAATTACACTGACACATGGTGGGCAGCTTTTCCTTTGCTAATGGGAACGCTAGGCCGACAGGAGCCTTTTAACCATTTAATTAAATTTCTGCCTCACGGCACGCATTTTGGGAATGGTTGGCCTCAATTCAACAGACTCAGCAATTTCCCTTCCAAATCCCAAGCACCAAAATGCTTAGTGCTGCGTTCCCTGTTCCCTCCTCTTGCCACAACATATCCTGGTTCTTCTCCCCCAGCAATGGGCATTGTCCCAAGAGACAGACATCTAGAAGACTAGAGAGAGGATGCATCCAAATTTCTTGTCCTTACTGCAGAGTGATGGCTCAGACAAATGTACAGTTAAACTCAAAGAACTAGACAGTGTAATCTGGGGTGCCTTCAGGCAGGGATGAAGACAGAGCAGCCTTCTGAATGCTGTCAGACTACAAATCCTATCCACCACCACTAGTTTAGCCAATGGAGGAGGAGGATGGGAAAGGAGTGGCTGTTGAACACCTGGAGGCGAGGGGGTGGCAATAGAAAACCAATTAAATAATAAAATGTTTCTCTCTCCTTGCTGTACAATTTGAACAATCAGCAACTTCATCCAGTTAAACTCCCTCTTTTCTGCAAAGCAGTTCAGCTGATGTCAGTGTGCTGCCATTTTTTGAAGTCCTCAAGAGCTAGTAATGTTCACAGAAAACAAGAGTAAGTGCTCTCATGCATTCTCCACCCCTGCCTCGAAACAAGAATCAGTTTGCAAATCTGGCCTCTTGAGTCATTTGTTTTCTTTCTGTTTTTTAAAAAATATTTTCACAACCCAGAAAAAAACCCTCATGTATTTTTTCACATACTCCGTGCCTATATGGGTATATAATGACCACATTTTCAACTGTTTAACTCCATAACTTTTCAATTAAAATCTATCTTATGAGCCATGACCCAAGTTGTGTTTTTTTTTTTCAGTTCTAAGAGTTCAAGTCAACGAGATGTCCATTGATGTGGGGTTCAATATTTTTGTCCAGTGAAAGCTTCATTTGAGTTTATTTGGTTGCTTACAGAACATACAATGGGTCTTCTGACTTGAAAGCATAATAAAGTTGCACCATGAATTTGTCTGCTTTTTCTGTTCTTTCCATTCATCATCCTTGGATGAATGTAAAAGTAGAATGGACATACGGAAGGCTAGGAAGTATTTACTTTGGATGGAACCAGCAGAGGAGCTGGCACCTAGTTTTGGCAAAAGTTGTGAAGTCTAGAAATCACTAAATAATAGATTTAGATACTCTGAATAAATGGGGATACCTGGTGATATCAGCCTTTTGTGATTATGGAGAGGTGCAGACAACCACACACATGTACCCCTGCTTAATGTACACTTGAGGACTCATGACAGTGCAACAGAACTGTCTAACCCATAATCTTTACCTATAAGAAGGGGCATGGGCTGTTGGTGTCCGGCATGTATGACCACACCCATCCCTACTAATTTAATTTAATTTAATTTCATTTAATTTAATTTTCGCACTTATATACCGCCCACTCGGGTACAACCCAACTCAGGGCGGTTTACATGGCGGACAATAAATACAATACAATATACAATACAATAAATACAATACAATATAATAATACAATGACACATAATAATACAGTTCAATTACATCAAGAGAAATTCAGGGGGGAAAACACAATATCAATACATCACATAATACATAATATATAATACATAATACATAAGTACAAAGCATCAGAAATAATCAATATCAATATTAACAAAATCCCCAAGGGGTGAAGCACAGCTCACATCCCATATGGTGCCCAGCCCAACTTCCCCAGCTGCGGCAAGCATCAGCCTCAGTCCCACTGTCTCCCTCCCTGCCCCCCCCCCCACTCTCACCACAGACCAGGGGAGAGAGCCGAGGTGGTGTGTCGGCTTCAGCGTCTCGGTGGCAGCAGCTTCCAAAGTCCCCGCCGAGAACAAGGCACAGCTGCGCCAATGCTCCCATCTCCCCTGACCGACTTGGCCCGGGGAAAGAGCCGCAGGTGGCTCCCATCCAGGGCCGATGGCGGGGGGCCAGGAGAGCTTCTGCGCGGCGTCCCGGCTGCGGTGTGGCGTCCTCTTATCCCTCCAGTCAAGGCAGGGCCGGAGGGAGGCGGGGCCGGTGTCCGCAGGTGGCTCCCATCCTGGGCCGATGGCGGGGGCCCAGGAGAGCTTCGGCGTGGACGAATGTCCTTTGGAGCCTTCCGGGCCATGGAAGGCTTCCTCCCATCTCCCCGCCGGTGGAAGGAGTGGGGAGAGCACGGCCACACCGGCGTCGTCGTCTTCGGAGCCTTTCCGGGCCACGGAAGGCTCCCTTTTATCTCCCCGCCGATGGAAGGGGCGGGGAGAGCACGGCCACACCGGCGCCAGCGTCTTCAGAGCCTTCCGGGCCGCGGAAGGCTCCCTTTTATCTCCCCGCCGGTGGAAGGGGCGGGGAGAGCACGGCCACACCGGCGGCGGCGTCTTCGGAGCCTTTCTGGGCCGCGGAAGGCTCCCTTTTATCTCCCCGCCAATGGAAGGGGCGGGGAGAGCACGGTCACACCGGCGGCGGCATCTTTGGAGACGCCGCCGCCTTATCAGAGTCGTAGGGGGAGGAAATGCCTCACAAAGGCTACGTTGGGCACCCAGAATATTTCTTCTTGGGAACACCCAGCAGGGCGGACCTTTGATCCAGTGTCCTGCTTTTCCTTAATGAGCACTCCTCCCCCTAGCCCGATTCACTGGGGTACAGGGACAGAGTAGCCTTCTGCATATGACAGGTAATATTGATCACTTGGCAGAAGCTAGGCTTCTTAGTGCTGCTGACTATGACACACAGCTTATGATTTGCTACTCTTCCCCCTCCCCTTAACAGACAGAGCAATCCCTCTCACCGACTTCTGGAAGGCTTCCAGTGTTGAAGAGATGAGGACAAGTGGAGCCACTTGTCCTCTGCTGGGTTTCCTTCTCCTTCTTTACAAAGGCAGGCAAAACACGACTGGCTTTTGAAGATTTATTGAAGGAAACACAATACTGGATACAGATCTTAAATTAATCTACACTACATAAAACACAAGCTAATAAAACAAATAAGTAAAATAAATTCTTGCTATCTCCCTAGCAGGCTCAAGCTTATTGGTTTGGAGCGGTTCTGCCCCTCATGGCTGAGTGTTAGCCCCGAAGAGTCATGTTGAGGAGCTGTCGGACAAAAGCTCCCGCTGAAATCAAGATCATGGTGTTCAGAGACAAGGGTTTCACCCTTGCTCCAGAAATGCTCTCAGAGTGCTCAAATGGGGCTCCTTTTATTGAGAAGGTGGTGATCTAATGGGAAAGCACCTGTGTTCCCATGAGAATAGGACATGCTGTCCATGGACAGTTTGCAGGTGCAAGTGCCATCTGTTTGGCATGTGGCCCCCACCTTTGCATTCCCTGGAAAATTCCGTTCTGCAGGTGTCCAGGCAATTTGAGTTTGATTGACATGAGTGGAGACATTGTCTCCCTCGTGGTGTGGTCAGCTGGTCTAGCTGTCAATCAGTTCCCTCATGGGGACTGCAGGTGTTTCTTGGAATGTGTCCAGTCCTGGACACTCACTTTTCCTCCTCCCTTTGGGGAGGCAACTATTCTAACTATGCATCACTGTCATGTCAGACTAACAGCCTGACATTCCAACATGCTTTATAATGAGAGCTGGCTTTCTAAGCCTAAGAAAACTACAATATGTGTCTTAACACTACATGGATCAAATGTCACCTTAAAATCAAGATAAGGTCGCATGTGGAAACCATGACATCCCTAACCGAGCCGCCTGCACTTACCTGAAGACCCTTGGAGCATCGCTGAAAGGGTCCGATCACCGAGAGTGGGGCAATTGCCCCACGAATGTGAACAGCAAAAAAAAAAAAAAAACAACTCCCAGCATCCTCCACGCTGTGACCCCTCAGCAAATCAGGCTGAGGAATGTGCGCGTGAAGGAGGCCAGGAAAGCACCATGTACAAAGTTAAAAAACCGCCACCACATCCAGTCCCCAGCTGCCGGCAAAGAAGGCCGGCACCAGCCCCAACGCGACTTCGTTGGGGCTGTGGAGGGAAGAGGGAGGCCCTCTTCTATCCACAGCCCTGGCGCCGGCCACAGTGCACCTTCTTTCATGGAGCAATGGGGAGAAGAGGGACTCCCCCTCCTCCCTGCTACCCCACCGAAAACACGGTTAGGCCGCCGACGGCCTCAAGGTAAGTTGAGGCAGGGGTGACAACAGGCAGCACTTCATCAGGGGAGTCACACTCCCTGGCGAATGGCTGCCTGCCCCCTTTGTATTACCCACACCGCTGTTGTGAGAACTAACTCAAACCAGCAATGGGGGTAAAAGAAAGGCGGCGGCCAGCCATCTGCAAAGGAGAGTGTCTCCCGTAATGAAACACTGTCTACTGCCTTTCTCCCCCCCCCCCAATTCGAAACAGTTGATGGGAGAAAAATGCCCACCCTTCCACCCCACAGGAGGGAAAGGGGGAAAAAAAACCTTACACCTTCCCGCTTCCCTCCCTACTCACCTGGATGCAGCTTCCTGAATGGCAGCTTCCTCTCTCTTTCTCTCTCACACACACCCCTGATGGACTACATCTCTCTCTCTCTCTCTCAGACACACACACACCTGCTGGACTGCATGTCTCTCTCTCTCTCTCTCTCTCTCTCTCTCACACACACACACACACACAACTGCTGGACTACTTTTTTTTCTCTCTCTCTCTCTCTCTCACACACACACACACGTGCGTGTGTGCGCGTCACCCCTGCCTTGCCAGGCAATTAATATCTGTGTGTTGGTGGTTGTGGTGGTTTTGGAGGAGGAGTGCACACACACCCTAAAACCACCTGAACCACCCACTCACTTATAATAACTGCCCGGCAGGGCCGGGCAAAAAAATGCTAGTCTTAAATAATGTAAAATGCTATATTTTAAATTTAAATCTTACATTTTGTTTAATTTTGATGCTTCTGGCATGAATAAAGAAAGATCCTTATTTTCTGTGTTAATCTCTCTGGGATTACTATTTGCCATGCATTACCTAGCCAAATTTTAATGTTTACATCCTTACCCTGTTTCCTGTGTGCTGCTATCATGTGTTGCGGTGCTGTAAAGATAAATGAAATATTTCTAAAAATATTTCAGATTTTTTAAAATGAGAGATATGAGAGTATTGCCATCTTTTAAGCTGAAGAAATCTCCCTTGGCTGTTGAATAGATGTTATTTTGGTGGTGTCTCAAAGTTTGGTCACTTTTTTGAGTCAAAGCCTCAACTGAACAGTAATTAGGGCAGAGAACAGAACAAATTCCACACCCTATGCCCTCATAGCAAAATAATCCTCTAAGAGCATTTTCTTATCTTTATGTAGCCAAAGCAACACCATATATGGAAGCAGGGGAGGAAGCAGCCGCTTTGAGAAAACCTGTAGGTTTTCATAAAGATGAGTGTGTGTGTGTGTGTGTGTGTGTGCTAAGAAGCAGTAGGGTTGTTGTTGTTGTGGCTCAAAAGCCAGGTCCAAAGAGGGAAACCAGGCAGGTGGGGAAATACATTATCTTGAAAAATAAGAATTGCATGGAATCCCCCCCCCCACACACACACACACTTTTCCCCTGTAAAGTTTCTTTTGCATAACTGTTGGTCATGTTTAGCAATGTCATGAAATGTTTGCCAGATTTCTGGTTCATTAGGACAAAAAAGAATGTTGTTCAACACTCTTTTTTCTCTGTAAGAAATGAAAGTTCAGTTTGGTTGGGAGGAACAGCTCACATAGGGTGGTGGTGGTGTCTAAATCTCCACCTGGTACTTCAGCTAAGGAACTCACAGTGGTCAGGGAGGTGTGGTCATCTTCTAACATCATCTGACACCCTGGAGTGAGGAAATCCAAACTCCCTTCCATTTCCACACCCTTGGCCTGGGGGTAGGAGGGAATCCCATGCTGTTGAAATAAACAGTAGCAGAAAGCCACACATGTGAAGTTGCGTGGGAATAAGACAGGAAAAATGAGTAAAGAACTGATAGTAAATGCTCAGCTGCAGGAAAGGTATAAGCCAGGGATGGCCAGCCTTGGTGCTCCAGATGTTCTTGAACTTCAATTCCCAGAAGCCCTGATCAGGTGGTGCGCTGACTTGGACTCCTGGTAATTGAAGTCCAAGAACACCTGGAACACCAAGGTTGACCATCCCTGGTATACACAGTGGAAAAAAAGGATGGAGATCTTGGGGAAATTTGGTGTAGAGCCTGTGTTTTTTTACTGCACTCTTGTGATATTTTGCTGGCAGAGCAAACTAACATTCTACAAGGCAATTCTAAACAAGGGGCAACCCAAACAAAAAATTATAATTTTGAATATGAGTTTTGGATTAGCGTCACTCTTGGCAGAGGTGTAGGCAACAGTCTGCTCTTGCTCCATGCATAATTTGGGGGAGTTTGGGCAAAGGGTTTTCCAGTAATGACTTTTTAAGAAAGCTGTTTTACCCCATAGCAGATGCCAGTGTCTGCATGATGGAGTGAGCTCCATCAGAGATGAGCACTGAACCCTAGAGTCGGATGCAACTGGCTTTTGAGCAAGGGCGTCCTTAGGTAAAGGACAGCTCACATAGGGTGGAACTTGCTCAAAAGCCAGTTGCACCCAACTCTAGGGTTCAGTGCTCATCTCTGCTTATAGCAAAAGAGCCAGTGCTGTCTGCGTCTGAAGGCATTTCCATGGACATGTGGCAGGCATGCCTCAACATCAGAGTGCACAAAATGCTATTTACCTTCTCACTGAAGTGGTCCCTATTTATCTACTTGCAATTTCTTGCTTTTGAACTGCTAGGTTGGCAGAAGCTGGGACAGAGATGGGAGCTCACTCCATCATGCAGTAACCGGGAATCGAACTCTGACCTTCCAGTCAGCGAGTTCAGCATCTTAACCACTTGAGCCACCGCAGTCCCCTGCCAGCATCCTTGTGTGTCACTAAATTGCAACCAGATCAAATAAACTGAAAAGGCCAATCTTGCATACCTTAAAGGAGAATGGTTAGTCTCCCCTGGTTTTTCTTATTTAGAAAGACTCCTATCTGCAGTTCCTGTAATTCTGATCCTTGAAAAAAGTTTCTAAAAAGGTGAAAATTGACTGTTATAACGTAGAAACTTTGCCATAAGCTACCAGTGTTAAAGCATAGATAACATTGTTCACTTTGGCTGAATCTGAATTTTTGACTGTACCAGATGACCATATTAGCTTATTAATTCCTTCTTAACCAAACAGGCATTTAAAGGGGAGTGTTTTTGATGACAAAAATGTTTTAAAATATATTTTTAAAAGTTTAGAAAACAAATACTCAGAATTTCACGTAAAATGAGAAATTACTGTTGGTGGGGATGGTCTTACTTGAAGTTAGCAGAACTTTGGTGAGCCTCTTTCACTTATTTTGTCACTATATAATCTTTTTAGTAGTTAGACCGAAAACAGTAAATATACTACATCCTATTAAATAACTTTTGATATGTGGTGATTTTATGAGTTAATGAACTCCAAAATGTCTTATCATCAACAACTCTGCATCAAACAAAAATAAATATTGTCTGCTACTAGGTCAAATTCATGTCTCCTATACTAAATCAACTGCGCTTAATCCAAATCTGAAGTCTGATTCTGCCTAGGAGTTAGCAAATCTCACTCTCTTGGTTAGGTTCTTGTGTTCATCATGTGGGATACATTTGCCACAAATGTAGCAAAAATTACCTTGTTTATTAACACAGCTGCACCTACTTGTCTTTAGCTCAAAACAGACTCACTATGGCCTAGCGGTACTATCCAATAAGATGGTTTCACACAAGAAACAAGCCCTTAGTCCATTTCACATTATATACCTATTTTTGACTGCAGGCCAATGATTTGCCCAGACATGCCCAGCCGTTGCTGGAACATGCATGCCACCAGGGGACATGATTCAGCTGAGGTGGCAGCAGGCTCAGTGGTAGCTGCAACTGTTATAATGTTCCCATGTAAAAACACATTACCCAATTACCGACCATTTGAACAGCTATAGCATTCCTTAAAATCTGTACATGATAGGCAAATTCTGAATTCAGATTTGGAATCAGCACACTCAATAGTATGGAAATCAAATGTGTTATTCCTAGTAGCAAAATTGTTGTTGTGCAGTATATAATCCACAACATATCATGATAGCTTATTCCTCTTTTCTTTCTTTTTTTTAATTTTTAAAAACTTTTATTAAGAATTAAAATACAAAAATAATACAAAAAACAGTCTGTGCATAGATTTAGAAGAAAAGGAAAAAAAGAACAGAAAAAGAAAAAGAAAAAAATACCTGTGCACTGTTGGGATTGTCGGCGAGGGTTTCTTGACCATATAACTTCAATCCTCTTTCCAAAATTGGATCATATCTGGGCTTGGCCTGAATTTATTATCATCTGATAAAGCAAAATTGACAAAGAGGCCCCAAATCTCCCAAAAAGGGAACTTTACTGGTATCCCCTTTCTCTGGTGGATTTGGGTAGTTAATTTCTCGTTGAGAGCCAGTTGCCAAACATCTGCATACCATCTAGCTTTACCAATATTAGTTCCACCCTTTCATTCCTTGGCAACTAGCTGTCTTGCTACCATTAATAAAGATAACCGTAATTCCTTCCTATTTTCTTCCAGATGTAAATCATCCACTTCACCCAATAATACTAACTTTGGACTTAATACTATTGTTATTTTATTTTTTTAAAAAAAATTCAATTCCTCTACTATAACATTCCAAAATTCCTCATCTTGCCACACAACCACCACATATGAAGATATGTCCCTTTTCCTTTGTAGAATTTCCAACATAAGTCGGAGTTCTTATTATTTATTAAATGTAGTTTGGTTGGGGTGAGGTACCACCTCCAGAGAACTTTAGTTATGTTCTTTTTCCTTTATTGAAAGTGAGTTCATACTTCTATGAGTCCATTTCCTTTTCCAATTCTCATCTTTAATTGTGATTCCCAAGTCTTCGTCCCAATTTTTTAAAGCCAACGTTGAGTTTCTTTACTAGAGTTCAACAATTGGTATATCTTGCCCACTAAACATTTTTTTTTACCATTTCTTACTTCAAAGGACAATTTTTCAAAAGGAGTTAATGCCCGATCTGTTATATTATTTTTCCTCATCTTTCTGTACCACGCTTCCACCTGAAGTTCTTGCAACCAGTTTAAGACTAACTCCTCATAAATACTTTTCCTTTGATTGATGGTAATACAATTATCAACCCATTCCGTGATTAATAGGGATTTTTGTGTATTAAAGTTTCTCTTATACTGTTAACTCTAGAGGGCAACTTTGTTGGTCTAGAATTTCCATTATGGGTGAAGAATTTGGTGATAATTTTGATTTTAATCCTTTCCAAATTCTAAATATATTCTTTAAAGAGAAATTACCAAATTGTGGGTTAGTTCTTATCTCACCTAAAAATAATTCTCCTTTCCAATTTGTAAACTCTAAACAATCTAATTCATATTTTTGCGCACAATTTTGACTTAATAACTTTATAATTCTTTAAATTGAAGGCTCTGTAAGAGTGTTTAACATTTGGGATATTTAACCCTCCCAGCTTATTTTTGGAGTACCATAAGCTTTTATTAATTCTTGGCTTTTTTCCAATGTTACAAATATCATTTATCAAATTCTGCCATGTTCTAAGCTCAGTTTCTTTTATTTGTATTGGTAAATTTTCAAGTAGGAAATTCAGTTTTGGCATAATTTTCATCCTGCATAAATTAATCTTCCCAAACCATGATATTTTCAATGATTTCCATTGATCCTTAATTCTTTTTATTTCATCCTTCAGCTTATTAAAGTTAATCTTGTTCAAATCCTTAACTTCATCTGACACCATTATACACAAGTATCTCATTCTATCTTTTATTTTAAACTTATATTTCTCCATTATTGTTTTCTTCTCCACCTCCGATAGATTACAAGTAATGGCTTCAGTTTTATCCAATTTATTTTTAAACTGAAACCTGTTCAAATAAATTTAAATGATGTTGGATTTTATTAATATTTAGAAGAGGATCCTTGACCACTAGGAGGGTATCATCTGCAGATAGACTATTTTTTTTATTTTTCACACCTGTTAAACCTCCATCTTGTCATATACTTGCTGCTAACATTTCCATTGCTAGAATAAAAAGCGATGGAGAGAGCGGACAACCTTGTCGTGTACCAGCCTTAATATTGATTTCCCCACTTAGCGTATTATTCATTTTTATTCTTGTCACTGAATTGTTATATAATTGGTCAATTGCATGTCTAAATTTAGAGCCAAAATCCAATTTACAACATATTTCTTTTATAGTTAATCACTGAATAGAATCAAATGCTTTATAAATAACTAGTGCCAAAATACAAACTTTTTCCTTACTCTTTTTTTATCAAATCTATAATATTAACTAACCTGCTTATCAATCCCTCCATCTGTCTGCCCTTCAAAAAGCCAGTTTGATCCTCTCCTATATAGAAGCTTAAAAAGTTGTTAAGTCGATTGTTCAATAATGAGGTGAATATTTTGGCGTCTTGATTTAATAAGGAGATAGGGCGGTAGGCATCAATTTTTTCCTTATCCTTACCTGGTTTTGGGATCAATACCATGATTGAATGACTCCAGGATTTAGGCATATCCCCCCCCCCTCTAATATATAATTATACAATTTCTTTAGCTTGGGAATCATCACTTCTTGACATTGTTTGTAAATTTCCGACGGAAAACAGTATTCTCCTGGTGCTTTGTCATTTTTTAACTTTTTAATCACTAATTCAATTTCTTTATCCTGTATCTCTTGTTCCATATAATCTGCATGTTCTTTTTTTTAATTTTATATTTAAATTTTGGTTTAAGTAAGTTCCTAAATTTGATACATTAACAAACTTATCTTTATATAAATCCGCGAAGAACTCTTCTGCTATCCGGAGTTTCCCCTCTGATTTATATACTAGAAGACCATTCTTATCTGTCAAAGCTTCTATTTGTCTCTTAATCTTCTTATTTTTTGCTCTTTTTGCTAAAGCTTTCATATCCTTACTATTAAATTCGAAGTCATTTCTCTTTAAGTATGCCATATCCTTTCTTGCTTTATCAATTTCTAAACCTAATACCTCTTTACTTAAAGACTGAAGTTTATTCCAATTCCTCTCGCTGCCCTCTTCTGCATGTCTTCTTTCTAATTCTTTTAATTCTTGTTCTCTTTTAACTATTTTTCTATTTAATTCTTTGTCAATAATGATTTTCTCCTGAATACAATCTCCCCTTAGTACCACTTTCATGGCGTCCAACAAAATATGTGGCGCCACCTCACCTGTATCATTAATCTCCCATTTTTCTATCCATTTATCCATAAATCTTTTCTTTATCACTTCATTATTTAGGAGTTTTGTGTCAAATCTCCACATGTTACTCTTCAAGACATCTTTTCCTAAATTGATTTCCAAAGTGATTGGGGTATGGTCTGACAATTTGAACGTACCAATTTTAAATTCCTCTAAATTATGTAGAAGATTTTCTGATACCACAAAATAGTCTAGTCTGGAATATGATCTTGACATTGAGGAGAAGAAGGTAAATCCCTTTTCCTTTCCTTTCATATATCTCCAAGTGTCTTTAAAATTTAGCTTCTCCATCCACCTGTCAAGTGTATTAAATTGACCTTTCCTATAATTAGAGTAGTTGGATACATCATTCATGGCTCTTGTTAGGTTAAAGTCTCCACCCACTAACACATTAGATGATCTTTCTTTTTTTTATAATTGGTAAAATCTTATCCAAGAAGAGACCTTGATTTTTATTTGGGGCATAAATATTTACCAAAGTATATTCATCATCATCAATCTTACCCTTAATTAATTGAAACCTTCCCTCCTTATCACATATATTTTTAGACATTATAAAACCCAGCTTGTTCGATATTATAGTGGCTATGCCTCTAGAATTTGAGGTCCCCAAACATTTTTCATAGATGTCGATTCCCTTCATGTACAGATTATTTTTGTTTACATTTTTTGGTGCATTTCTTGAAGAAATATAATATCTGCCTTTTCTCTGTTAAAAAATGTCTCTATTCTTTTTCTCTTAATTTGATTCCCCAGGCTCTTAACATTCCATGATATAATTTTTAATCTCCTTGACATGAAAGAATATTGGTCTTTTTACCCTCGCCGAAAATTTCCCAACAGTAAAACAAAAAAAAAAGAATAAAGAAATTTAAAAAATTACCAGATTCTCTTTCATCAATTTCAATATACACCCATTAACATTTGAATTCCATGTGCAAACAAACAAACTTAACAATAACCGAAGTGAAAAAAATTCTTTTAAACCCCCCCCACACTTTCTAGTTGGAAAGCAACCTTTGGCATCCCAAGTTGGGGGGGGGGGGCATTTGGCAAAAAAAGAAGAAAAAAGACATTTTGACAATACAGCCGTTACATGTTCAATACCTATTTTTACAAACTTAAAGACTAATATAATTCAAATAGACCATTGATAAATTGAATGACCAAGTCATTTAATTTCCTCCCTCTGCCCCCAGCACTTCTTCTTCTTCCTCTTCCTGCTCCTTCCTCTCTGAAAGTGAGTCCTTTAGAAGTTGCCATTCCTTTGAACCCTTCTCTATGATATTTGCATTTATAAGTATGTCCAATAAGTGAGGAGTCTCCCTTAGCACAAAATTTTTCCCTTGATTCATGAATCTTAATTGTTTAGGTGGTCTCCAATTATATTTAATGCCTTTATCCCTTAATATTCTAGTCACTGGTTTTAATTGCTACCTCCAAACCCGTTATTCCAATGATATATCATTATATACCTCAATCGTTATGGATTCCATTTTCAGGGCTTCTTGACCTAAGGATTTAATTCGATTCATCAATTTTAATTTAAAGCCCAAATTAACAAATTTTACCAGGACATTTCTCACTCCAGTTCCATATTTTTTTTTGGTCCTAAACCAAAAAATGCTCACTATATCTTCCGGTCCCACATTCTCCCCTAAATTTAATCCATTCAGCCAATTTAAGAATCGCTGTCGTAAATCCTTTGGATTACCTTCCAGTATATGTCTGATCACAACATTATTTTTTTCTCATTTGGTCTTCCAGAAAACCCAACCTTTTTTCCTGATCTGCCAACCTGTCCTCCCTAGAGTTCACTTTTACCTTCATATCTTTCACATCATGATGTAATTCCCACACTTCTTTACCAATGGCATTTACCTTTCGGGTCCTCTATCTCCTTAATCAAATTTGTACATTCTACTTTTGTCATTTTAATTACTTTTGAAATAGTATCTTTGATCTCCTTTTGAAATTTTTTATTATCTAACAATCTTTGTTCCTCCATATCTTGGAGTTATAATTGTAGAGCATGCTCCAATTTATCAAATCTAGAGGGGGGGGGGGAGATACGAATATAACCTAAAGTGTAACCTAAAGTATGGGAAAACCATTAGTGTGGGATGTCCAGGAGATGCATAAAGTACATAAACAGGAGTTATTGTCCCTTTTTCAAATTATTTCCTTTCCTCCTCGCTCTTTGAGTGCTAAATGGAGGTAGGAAAAAGTGCCAAGGTGCAGTTTATTGTCAGCTCAGATAGCACTCAGTAACCTTGCAGCTCCAGACAAAGGAATGCGGGGGAGGGAAACTACAATCCAATCACCACTTTGATAGCGAAGACTGCTGGTGGCTGTGCAAAATGAATTGAAACAAACTGTCTCGCTTGATGTTGCAAAGTCTTGTATTTCCTTACCATCCTGTAGCTGCCAGCTCCCAGTTTTATAGTAGTTTCATAACAAAGATAGAATCCATTGTCACCAAAGTAACCAGAAGTTTGGCAAAATTATGACTTAGTTGAAGAGTCCGAAAACCGGAGGTTATTGACTTGATCCAGACGAAAACCACTCTCCCCTCCCCTTTGGACAAAGTCTTCGTTCTCTCTTTTATCCAGTCACGTTAAAACAAATTAGCTCCAAGTAACTCAGTCCGCGAATTGTTCTCCCTCAGATCTTTAACACAGGTCTCGCTCCTCAATGCCCACTCTGCCTCTTCATTCAACCAGGCCGCTCACCCGCTCATCTGCCGACCCGAACTGTACAGCCCAATTTGAACGAAAGTGGTTCAACTGACTTTGCTAACTTGATCTCTTATATTTCAGTTCTATCCGCTCACAAATCGGGGGGAAATGTCACTGAAAGAGTAGAGCCGTAACGCTCCTGAATAGAAGAAAAAGGGCTTCCCTCGATCGGTCGTCTGCAAACCGACCGCTTGGTTCAATCTTCGCCGCCTCTACTCCCCCTGACAGATCGAATCTGTCCAGACTTACCGGATTTCTTGAGGTCTGAGGGGATCTGAGGCTCAGCGTAAACCGGCGTAGACCAACTTTCACAATAAAGACCTTTCAATTGATCTTCCTGTCCGCCAAACTTCTTTACTATATAACAGCACGGTGGAAGTAGAAATCTGTCTGAATATCGTCCGATCGAGCACAGGGGGAAGCCCGTCCTCTCCTCCCTGATGCCCCGCTATATCGCCATGTTCCGTCGGGACACCTTACGTCTGCCCGTTAACAATCCTTCCAAATCTGAGCAATCCTACACCATTAACCACTTCAAATTTGGTTATTCAATAGCAAAGTCTTTAAGGAAAAATTATTGGTTTTTATTTGGTCTAAATACTCGCATCCACCACTCCTTTTTCTGTTCTTCACGGCTCACCCTTCAGCAAGTAACGGGAAACCCGTCCTCCTACTCTGCAATGATGCCACGCCCCCCCTTATTCCTCCTTTCTACAACATCATCACACATCTGGGCAAAGTGTAATGTTGATCCATATGTAGTAAATACATAAACTTCTCTTTTAAAAAGCCTGGAAATTAAGTTGTGATGTTTCTAGGTGAATGATAGAATGTGAATGGCACTATTCTCTATGTGACTGTAGACCATCTCGACTGCTGCCATTGGTTGTCAACATTCAGGCTGCTTCTTGGTTTGTAAAGTTTGATGTTTTTCCTCCTGGCAATGCAGACTTTGAAAAAATATTGTCATTCTGAATTGTGAATACAAAAGCACACTATCCCACATCCATTAATCAGAAAGGTTTTTTTAAAATTAATTTAATTGATGATGGTGGGGAACTACAAAATATGGGGACATCAGATAGTAGATACAACAAAACAAAAAATACAACCAAACACTGTGATCATTGAATTCAGACTCACAAAAGTAACTTTTCTAAGGTTTGCACATTCCCTTTCTGTTTTATTTTATTGTGGGGGTTTTTCCATCATACTAACTGGAGGATTATGGGAGGTAATAGCATGAAAATGTAACTCATCCAAAATCTGAGAAAGTGGAGCCTGGAAAATACTGGAAGGAGAAAAACAAGGAATGTTGACAGTAACTGATTTAAATGACTCCAGTCTCTGGCTTTTGAAGCAATACATACTCCCTAAAAAGGAAAAAATGGATACACCAGAAGATGGTTAACTGTGGCCCTCCAGCTGTTCTTGAACTTCAATTCCCAGAAGCCCTGATCAGCAGGAGTGCTGACTTGGGCTTCTGGTAATTGAAGTCCAAGAACACCTGCAGTGCCAAGGTTAGCAATCACTAGTTGATTTTTTTTTAAAAAAAAGGCTTCAGCAAAACTACCTGTAGAAATTGAAATACAATCCTAATTGTATAAAACCTATAAGCCATATATAACAAAATATCTTGAAAACAGACAATCTATCATTATCCTTGTAAAGTGTATATCCACTTAAATTGACCACTGCCCAAAAATTCAGACTCGATCAGCTTCCTGGAATTTCTTCAGCAAAGGTTCATCAGCTCGCAGGGCAAAAGTCAACGTGCGCTTCTGATAGTACTGGGAGTTGAGCTCCAGGTTATCTATCACATCAGAAAGGAGATGGGCTCGCTCCACGGAACAGCCGGGTGCATCATAGCTGAGGGCAGTGAAATGTACGTGGAGATGGTAGTAGGATGGCTGGTAATGGAGGTAAACCCGTAACTGCGATCCAGAAATCTCAAAGCGCTTCACTATTGCTTCCTGGGGGGAGGAAAAGGATCCACACTAGCAATGACAATTTGGCAATTGTACTACAAGTCAAGCAAAAAATTTTTTTAAAAAAATCACAAGATATTTATTTGCATTTCATATCCCTGTCCCTCCATTCTCAAAAACTTTAAGACTTGGCTTGCTATCAGTTAAAACCACAATACAATCAGGAAGTCATTTAAGTAACACAAACACCCCTTCGGCATCCAGAAAACATCAAGCAAACATACGCCTTTCTATTGATCTACAGCTCCCATGATCCTTTGTCCAATAACATCTGGAAGGCCCTCTTTCAGGATTATAGAAGACCTGGGCAGATAAAAGTTCTTTGTACTTAAGGACATCTGATTCACTATTTGGAAGAGGGAGATGAAGTCAATAGGGGTAGAGGGTCTTCTTTGTGATGGTTTCTTGCTCACAGCTCAATGCAGCAATCTTCAAATCTTTACCTATAAGAAGTACCTTGGGCCGTTGGTGTCCGGCATGCATGCCTGCACCCATCCCTACTATCCCTAACTGAGCCACCTGCACTTACCTGAAGACCCTTGGAACATCGCCGCAAGGGTCCGACTGCCGACAGTGGGGCAACCGCCCCACGAACACGAACAGCAAAAAAAAAAAAAATACAACTCCCAGCGTCCTCCACGCCGTGACCCCTCAGCCAATCAGGCTGAGGGACACGAGCGCGAAGGAGGCCAGGAAAGCGCCACGCACAAAATAATAAAAAAAACCGCCGGCATGTCCAGTCCCTGGCTGCCGGCAACGAAGGACGTCGCCAGCCCCAACGCGACTTCACCGGGGCTGTGGAGGGAAGAGGGAGGCCCTCTTCTATCCACAGCCCCAATGCCGGTCCCGGCTCGCCTTCTTTCATGGAGCAACGGGGAGAAGAGGGACTCCCCCTCCTCCCCACTAGTTAATGGAGAGGTGCAGACAACCACACACATGTACCCCCGCTCAATGTACACTTGAGGACCTCATGACAGTGCAACAGAACTGTCTAATCCATAATCTTTACCTTTAAGAAGGGGTGTGGGCCGTTGGTGTCCGGCATTCATGCCCACACCCCGTCCCTACTATCCCTAACCGAGCCACCTGCACTTACCTGAAGACCCTTGGAGCATCGCCGTAAGGGTCCGACTGCTGAGAGTGGGGTAACCGCCCCACGAACGCGAACAGCAAAAAAATTTACAACTCCCAGTGTCCTCCACGCCGTGACCCCTCAGCCAATCAGGCTGAGGGACACGAGCGCGAAGGAGGCCAGGAAAGCGCCACGCACAAAATAATAAAAAAAAACTGCCGGCATGTCCAGTCCCTGGCTGCCGGAACGAAGGATTGCGCCAGCCCCAACGCGACTTCACCGGGGCTGTGGAGGGAAGAGGGAGGCCCTCTTCTATCCACGGCCACGGCGCACCTTCTTTCATGGAGCAACGGGGAGAAGAGGGACTCTCCCTCCTCCCCACTACTCCACCAAAAACACGGTGAGGCCGCCGACGGCCTCAAGGTAAGTTGAGGTGTGGGTGTGTGGGGGGGGACAACAAGCAGCACTTTGTCAGGGGAGGCACACTCCCTGGCAAATGGCTGCCTGCCCCCTTTGTATTACCCACACCGCTGTTTTGAGAACTAACTCAAAACAGCAGTGGGGGTAATAGAAAGGTGGCAGCCAGCCATCCGCAAGGGAGATCACCTCCCCTGATGGATCGCTGTCTGCTGCCTTTCTTCCCCCCCCCCCCATTAACTATTTCGAAGCTTCTTCGAAACAGTTAATGGGGGGGGGGAGAGGCAGCAGACAGTGATTCGTTACGGGAGTCACTCTCCCTTTCGGATGGCTGGCTGGTGTCTTTCTATTCTTCTTTCGAAGAACCTTCGAAACAGTTAATGGGGGAAAAAAGCCCACCCATCCATGCCACGGGGGGGGGGGGGACCTTACACCTCCCACCTTCCCTCCCTACTCACCCGGAGGCAGCTTCCTGAATGGCAGCTTCCTCTCTCTCTCACACACACACACCTGATGGACTGCATGTCTCTCTTTCTCTCTCACACACACACACACACACATACCCCTGCTGGACTACTTCTCTCTCTCTCTCTCTCTCTCTCACACACACACACACACACACACAACACCCCTGCCTTGCCAGCCATATAATATCTGTGTGTTGGTAGTTGGGGTGGTTTTGGAGGGGTGTGTGTGCGCACACCCCAAAACCACCCCAACCACCCACTCACAGATAATAACTGCCCAGCTTGCCGGGCACAAAAATGCTAGTTATATATAAAACCCTCTCTAGTCTCTAGATATCACATGGAAAGAAGTGGTGCAGGGGCTGAATGATAACACTCTGAAATGGACTGATAACTAGGACAATCATAGTTTCTAATCCTGACTTCTCACGGGGTCTTAAATCCTATCTCTTTTGCATGCACTGTAAGAGAATAATTGTCATTCATCATGTTTCACAGGACTGGTATCGCAGAATTGTTACACTGAGCTATCTACCTCCTGAAATTTAGAGCTCCACCATCAGCATTCTGTCCTCTCTTTTTTGTATCAATGATAAATGATGAGTTGAACCAAATATTCTTGATTATTTCTAACACTCTCATCTCCTTCAACTTCAGAGCAAACTCGACATGTAATTTTTTTTCATATTCCAGAAGTTTAAACACGCATTCTGTGCGGTATTATTTTCAGGAAGCTGGCTGGATAACTCAGTGGTTCATGTATCTGGCCACAAAGCCACAGTTCAATCTCCGACGTGCTCCTGTGAAAAGAACCAGCCTATGTAGCCTTGGCAAAGCTGCAGTCCCAAAGTGCCAACAGAAGATGGGAAGGGTGAACCACTTCTGAGTACTCTATACCTAGAAAACCCTAGAAAGGGTTGTCATAAGTTGGAATCGACTTGACAATACACAATTATTATATTACTATTCTGAGAAAATAGCTTACACACCCTGTTTGTGAACTGGTGTTATTAAAGGGAGCAGATTCCTAAATGTCTCCCTCTTAGAAAACACAAAATGACCACATCTACTTTGTGTAAGAGAGAGTTAAAAACCGAGAATCACAGATAGGCAGCACAAGTGAAGGGCTTTAAAGCTTGCCATTGATAGAACAAACTAAGCAGCAAGTTACTCTTAATTCCACTATCTGAGGCGGGCTGTATGTCTACTTTAAGTGCAATTTTAAAATCTGCATCTGGGATAGAAATCGTATGCAAATATTGTAACAGTTTGGCATTTCTGGTAAAATTCCCTTTAGCTGTGCAGTAAAAGTGCAGAGAACACTGTAGTTAAAAGTCTTCCAGAGTCCACCCACGCCTTTAACGGTCACTCAAAGTTTTATTAATTCGCTCTGAGACATATGTAGGAAAGTTTCTTTACTTAGTTATTTGGTATTACAGGCATATGCATGTTGCATTCTTTACTGCATGCAGGCTAGCAACCAACCAAACAGATCAACAGCAACAAACAACAATTGAACTGACAAAAAGAGAGAAAATAAAGTAGAGAGAGCAGGGCTCTTTTTGCATTCAGAATTGGGAAGGAATTATTTATTTGGCTTTTTAACAAAGATATATTTATTATAAATCATAATAATCATCCTAAACCAAAGAAACATTCACATCCTGCTATACCACTTTGTACCTTCTCAATCTAATTTTATTCCTTTAACTTTTTTCCATTCATTAGCTTACTCCCATCTTTCCAGAAGGACATAGATTCCCTCACTGGCCTTTGACCTTTCCTTTCAATCAGTACACATTCAATAAAATTACCCCAAATCTCTTGGAAAGAACCTTTTTAAAACTTTATTCTCACATGTTAGCTTATCATTAATAGCTATTATCCAACTTTCATTATATTATTCCATTATTTGAAAATCAAATTTCACTTTCCATTTTTTTGCAATAATTAATCTCGCTGCTGCCACTAAATTATTCATTAACTCTTTTATGCCAAGCCACTTGACAGCATCCAAAATAGTTTTTTCGTGTCCAGATAAAAATTTGAACTGCCAAAATGAAGCCACTTTCTTGGCTTTGTTGTTGGTCAAATGTAAGTCTTCATTGGTACATGTTTCTCGCATTAATTGGGAGACTAGTAAATGAGAGCCGGATTCTTTATCTCTCCATGTTCACACCACGTGTTGTTGTATGCTAGCAGCTCCCATTTGAGCATAATGATCTTGGATTTAGGAACTCCAAACCTCAGCCTGTTCAGGATCCTCCAAATGATGTAGGGAAGTTGAGTTCCTCAGCTATATTCTCCTTTAATGTTGTTCCTGGTCCAGTGAGCTCCTTCCTACATCTTCTGATTTGGCTCTTTTGTACCCTCAAGAATATTTTTTCTTGTCATAAAGCTCTTCCCGGATCTGAGCCGGAGGACTTGAGGCTCCTCAGCCATATCCTCCTTAGAGATGCCCACCAACACTCCCTTCTTTTGTGACAGATACACCTTCTTACTAATCCTTGGTCTTTTATATCCATTACAATAAGAATTAGTCAAATTTTGGCATTCTTTTAACTCTAATTCTAGCAACATTATAGGCAATATTCAGAATAAAAAGTTAATCCTGGGTAAAATCTTCATTTTATAGGCTGCTATCTTCCCAAACCAAGATAAACCCAATCTTGGATAAATCTTCAATTTTTAACCTCCTTTTCAAATCTATTACAATTAGCTTTCTTCATATCCAACACGTTTTTAGTAAGATATATTCCCAAATATTTATAATTTGGAAGTTATTCTCATTTCAATTTTGTAAAATCTTATCCTTCTCATCCTTTCCACAATTAAATACTGTACTCATTAAAACCCCGAGTTACAACGGAGGTCCATTCTAACAGCCTCCATTGTAACCTGAAAAAAATTGTAACCCGAAACATCCATAGGGATGCACTGAAAAAAATGCCCACCAACACTCCCTTCTTTTGTGACAGATACACCTTCTTACTAATCCTTGGTCTTTTATATCCATTACAATAAGAATTAGTCAAATTTTGGCATTCTTTTAACTCTAATTCTAGCAACATTATAGGCAATATTCAGAATAAAAAGTTAATCCTGGGTAAAATCTTCATTTTATAGGCTGCTATCTTCCCAAACCAAGATAAACCCAATCTTGGATAAATCTTCAATTTTTAACCTCCTTTTCAAATCTATTACAATTAGCTTTCTTCATATCCAACAAGTTTTTAGTAAGATATATTCCCAAATATTTATAATTTGGAAGTGATTCTCATTTCAATTTTGTAAAATCTTATCCTTCTCATCCTTTCCACAATTAAATACTGTACTCATTAAACCCCCGAGTTACAACGGAGGTCCATTCTAACAGCCTCCATTGTAACCTGAAAAAAATTGTAACCCGAAACATCCATAGGGATGCACTGAAAAAAATTAAAAAATGGTCCTGAATTGATTGTTGGAAACCAAACCAAATAGGGTTTGCCGTTGTAAACTGGAGCAAACTTAAACCGAGGTGGTTGTAACCTGGGGTTTTACTGTAAATCATTTCAGATTTATTCCAATTTATTTGGAGTCCAGTTACCTCCACAAAACTCTCCTAATGTTCCCCATAACCTTAATTGGATCTTCAATGGTTAGCAAAGTATAATCTGTGACTAAATTTATCTTCATTTTTTCCTTGTATGGAATGTTTTTTTTTATGCTGGATAGTTAATTGTCTCATCCCAGAAAAATCTTTCTCAACCACTAAAAATATAGTGGTTTTAACTTGGGGAATGCGGGACCAATGTTTAATATCCGTCCCCCGTTCCAGCCCCTTGGCTGCATCTCTGGGCCCTGAGCAATCTGTCCAGAGCACCCCCGTCCTCAGGCTGCTGCTGATGAATGCCAGGTCAGTCTGTAATAAGGCTCCCTTAATTCAAGACTCTATTCTGGAGGAGTGATCTGACCTGGGCATGCATCACCGAGACCTGACTGGCACCGGAAGACGGTGTGCCAATATCAGAATTGTGTCCAGCTGGGTTCGGTATCTGGCACCAGCTGGGAGGGGTGGGGCAGTGGTTTCGCCATTGTAGCCAGAATCCTTGGGAGTTGCCAGGGCCACTGCTCCACAAGTTCCGGGTGGTGAGGCTCTGCTCCTGCGGTTGGGCCCTAAAGGTCAGTTGGGTGCCCCCTTGCAGGGTAAAGGATGCCCTGCCTGAGCTCCTCAAGTCCGTCTCAGGATTGGCATTGGAGTTCCCCAGGCTGATGGTCCTGGGGGGACTTTAATTTGCCTTCCTTGGGAATGAGCTCTGATGTTGATCAGGAGTTCATGGCTTCCATGGCAGCCATGGGCCTGACCCAGGTAATTCAGGGTCTGACCAGGGGCAGCAGCCACACACCGGATTTAGTCTTCTTGTCGGAGCAGTGGCTTAGTGATTTGAAATTACAGAAATTAGATATAACACCTGTGCCATGGTCAGATCACTTTCTGGTGACTCTGGACATTCTGGGGGCGACATTCCAGTGCAGGGAGACGGGGCTTATTAGACTGGGCCACCCTTGGCGACTGATGGATTCCAGAGGAAGCTGGGGTTTTTTCCTCTGGATCAAGAACACGATTCTCCCGAGGCGCTCGTCAACTTGTGGCACAGGATGACTACTGCGACCTTGGACGAAATCATGCCACTACAGCCTCTCTGGGACCGTGGAGCTAGATCATCCCCGTGGTTCACTGAAGAACTACGGGAGCTGAAACGGGTTAAGAGACACCTAGAGTGCTGCTGGGTGCTCACTTGGAGGGATACTGACTGGACACTTGCTAGAGCCGCTATTAAGGCCTATCAAGTGGCGACGAGGGTGGTGAAATGTGAATATCTCACCACCCTTCCTGGCTAGTGAAAGCCTCTAAGGAGGTGACAGGTAGCTGGGTCGAGGCAATAATTAATGCATCTTTACGGGAGGGGGTGGTCCCTGCACCTTTAAAACATGCTTTGGTGCGCCTCCTCCTAAAAAAACTTTCCCTCGACCCAGCTGTCCTCTCTAGTTATAGACCAGTCTCCAACCTCCCCTTTCTGGGGAAGGTATTGGAGAGGGCGGTGGTGCTTCAGCTGCAGGGGGGCCTGGATGAAGCGGATTATCTGGTTTCAGGCCTGGACATGGTACTGAGACAGCATTGGTCGTGCTTGTGGATGATCTCTGGAGGGAGCGGGACAGTGGTCATCCATCTGTCCTTGTTCTCCTCGACCTCTCAGCAGCCTTTGATACCGTTGACCACGGTATTCTTCTGGGACGGCTCAAAAGGTTGAGGATCCAGGGCACTGTGCTGTCTTGGTTTTCCTCATTCCTGGAGGGCTGGACCCAGTCGGTGTGGTTAGAGAGTGAGAGGTCCAGCCCTAAGCCCCTCCAATATGGGGTGCCTCAGGGCTCGGTGCTCTCTCCTCCAGTCCGGGTGCCTGGAGGCTGTGGGGGTCTGGATGGGGGCCAACGGGTTACAGCTGAACCCTAGCAAGACCAGACAGACCCAGTGCGCAACTTGGGGGTCCTCCTGGATGCACGACTACTGCTGGAAGAGCAGGTGGTGGCCGTGGCCAGGAGGGCCTTTGCACAACTCCGTGTAATTCGCCAGTTGCGCCCGCTCCTGGATAGGGATTCCTTGCTCATGGTCACACATGCTCTGATCACCTCCAGACTTGATTATTGTAATGCGCTTTACATGGGGCTGCCCTAGACGACCTTTTGGAGGCTGCAGCTGGTCCAGAATGCGGCGGCTCAGGTAGTGATGGGGTGCGGGCGGTATGCCCGTGCCTCGCCTCTGCTCCGGGAGCTGCACTGGTTACCAGTTTGTCTCCGGGTGCAATTCAAGGTGCTGGTAATGACCTTTAAAGCCGTTCATGGTAGTGGGCCAGGTTACCTAAGAGACCGCATTGCCCTAAGAGAGTCTGCCCGTCCTACCAGGGTGGACCAGAGGGGCTCCCTCAGTATTCCATCAGCTAGAGAGGCTCGCCTCTACAGCACAAGGAAGAGGGCCTTCTCCGTGTCTGCCCCAACCCTGTGGAACCTCCTACCGGCAAAATTAAGGCTACAGTCAGAATTGCTGCCTTTTAGGAAAGGGTTGAAAACCTGGCTGGCAGGGCAAGTCTGAGGGGCCGATGGGGTGTCGACTCCCGCTCGTTGGCTCTGTTAGAGTTATATGTCCGTCTTACTGAGTGTGTGGAGGGGAGGGTCTTTTAAGATATGGAATGGTTTTTAAAGAGTCTTTTATTGCTGTTTTTATGGGGACAGCAGATCATCTTAATAACTCCTTTCTTGGTCAGGTCACACACTATGTGGTATGTCACATCAATGTGTTTGGTACATGCATACACCTTAATTTAATTTAATTTAATTTTTCAACTTGTTCCTCGCCAACTCAGGCAAGCCCGACTCAGGGCGGTGTACATAGTCTAAAAATCCCACACAATAAAAACAGTTGAAAAACCCCACCTACATTAAAATCCCACCCACCCCAAGAAGCAGAGATAGTGCATCTTATGGTAAAAGCCAGCGAGCAGGAGCCACATTGCCCTCAGGGCCCCACACCTGCCCCACCAGCCAGTTCCGTCTGCAACCGTAGCTCTACTGGCAGGAGGTTCCAGAGGACCAGTGTGGACATGGAGAAGGCCCTAAGGGTCGACGGTATTGAAAGCCACTGAGAGGTCAAGGAGAGCAAGGACAGATGGATGACCGCTGTCCTGCTCCCGCCAGAGATCATCCATCAGCATGACCAATGCCATCTCCATGCCATACCCAGGCCTGAATCCTGACTGGAAGGGGTCCAGATAATCCGCTTCATCCAGGACACCCTGCAACTGACGCACCACTGCCTTCTCCAAGACCTTCCCTAAGAAGGGGAGGTTGGAGACTGGCCTATAGTTAGATGGTACCGCTGGGTCAAGAGATGTTTTTTTCAGGAGGGGGTGCACCAAAGCATGTTTCAGAGGTGCTGGAAACACCCCCTCCCGTAAAGATGAATTTATTATTGCTCCGACCCAGCTACCTGTCACCTCCTTGGTGGCCTTCACCAGCCAGGTGGGACATGGGTCCAAGGGGTAGGCAGTGACGTGAACAGCTGCGGGGAGCCTGTCTGCTTTATCAGGTACAACTGGATCAAACTGATCCCAGATAACGTGGCAAGACGGGCGCGTTTTACTTCTGCTTCCGGGAGCGACGAGGGCAGTGCAGGGTGGATGAATCGCAGTAAACTCATTCATGTGGATTCACAGGGTGCTTGGGCTTCTGGGAATTGAAGTCCAAGAACATATGGAGTACCAAGGTTCGTCAACACAGCTTTAGTCTATACAGGCCATTCCTTTGTTTGTATTAAAAATCAGGATCTTTCTGGCTGATGAAGTCAATTGGTTGTTCCATATACAGCTCCTCTGTAATCTCTCCATGGAGAAATGCTCTTGATATCTAGTTGTTTGACTTAATCTTCTGGAGGCTCCTACTCTTAGAACCACTCTTATTGTGTTCTGCTTGATAACAGACCCAAAAGTCTTATCCATGTCTTCCCCATATCTCTTTAGGAACACTTACTTTGGCAACATGCCTTCCCTTGTAGAGTTGCTCCACTACTCTGTCTGCACCTTGTTTCTGCTTGAACACTCATTTGCACTCAACGTTTTTCCATGCCTGCTGGCAACTCTATTTCTTCTTTTACAACATTCCAAAAACTGCCATGCTGTGAGCAAGACCCATTTTTCTTCTTTCCCTTTCTGAGCAAGTCTGGTTAGGAATCTAAGAAATGAAACAGCTCTTTCTCTTCAGCCAGTTATGAGGTGGAGTGAGAGAAAATATTCCAAATACTTTGAAAAATACCTCCCAAAAAAACACTTGTAGCTATCTGTCGGTTTATCTATAACAGGAGTTCTCAACCTATGGCCCTTGGGCTGGATGTGGCCCATGGCACCATTCCATCTGGCCCACTCCTGCGCTCCTGCCGCCATCCTTTCCCCCTCCGCCTGGCTTGGTGTGTTCCTAACACTGCTCCATAGCAGGGTGGATGTTGTAAGAAGTCTTACAACATCTGCCTTGCTACGGATCGGCGTTAGGGACATGCTAAGCCAGGCAGAGGAGGAAAGGGCGGTGGCGGCAACAACGGAAGCAGAAGTAACAAACGCACATGGCCACCCACATCCTTCCCAGTAGGCAAAGATAGGCAGGGCCCCTCCTTCACCCATAGCAGGCTGGTAAGCAGGGAAGTGGCAGCATTAGCTGCATGGGGGGGGGGGGGAGTATTTATGGGCTGGACTGGTAGCATGGAGGGTAGCATGGAGGGAGTGTGTGCAGTGTTGGTGGGTGGCGTGGGGGAGTGTTGGTGGGCCATACTGGTGGAGTGGGGGAAGTGTTGGCGGAAGCAGCAACGGCGTGGTGGGGAATGGTGCAGGCTTTGGATGGCAGCAGGATCACTCTCCCCTCTGTTGCCGCCAAAGGCAAGAGGGCGTTTGAGAGGGTGTGATCCGGCCCCTGGCTTTAAAAGGTTAAGAACCCTTGATCTATAACCTTCTGTAGAGTTTGGAATTTCTGGTAGAATTATTACTTCAACTAGAGGCAGCATGCAAGGTTGAGGGGAAAACATATATTCTCCTTTCTTTACTTTCTTGGTGATTCACATCCTTCTGTGATGATCAACATATGGCTATTCTCAATTTCCAAAACTGAGCCAGGTGCAATTTTTGTTCTCCCCTGGATTTTGGAGACAGGCCCTCTTCAAACAGCTTCCCAGAGCAAACCCTATCAAATGCAAACTGCATCCCCCCTGTTTAGAGGACTCACTTTATATTATACAGTACATCCAATTTTACCCTCGATGAGGCCTGTTTTAGGTTTTAAAAGACTTCCCGATTTTTTTTGTCGGTGTGCTTATGCTTTAAGACACAAGAATTGATTGACTTGCTTCTTCTGTTAAAGAGAAGAAATAGAAGATTATTTAAAATTTAGCAAGGTCTGACTTGTAACTGCAGCAAGGCTATGCAGAGACAACTAGCATGTCAGCTTAAAGCTGAATCTAGAAATGTTTTCTTTGACTTCCTAGTTTCTTCGACTTTGTATTACATTTTTTTCTTGGGAGGGCAATTTTCAGAACTTGTGCCCACACTCTCTCTTTTACACTGAGACATGCACGCACACATGTTCCACTGCAGCATGAAGCAGAACAGTCGTGGCATGGCCATGGTACAGACCTTGTGCTAGTTAGCTGTAGCTCTTATTTCTCTTTAGCAAGCTCTGTAACAAGACCCCTGAACTGAGACTGTGGTAGATGGAAAGAGAATACAGTTGTTGGCATACTTTCTCTCAAAAGGGATCTCGTCTGGATTTTACAGCTGTCCGCTTTCCATTCCGACTTCATCACTCTGGAGGGTTTGTGAAGTTGCAAGCTTTCTTTATCAGATAGTATAATCAAAGTTATAAACAGCAGCACGGAACTTGTCAGAGTCCTTTCAAAACACCAGGCTCTTATTTAGTTCAAACACTGCAAGTAACTTTAGTCCAACCTGCGGTTTAAACACAATTTCCTTTCTGTGGTGCAAGTTTGCTGAGCTTTTCCCACACAGAAAGACCTTGGTGAGCTGGTAACAACTCAGAGAGTCCATCTGTTTGGTTAAGCTGCTGTACTTCATCTGGAACACCTGACACTGTGAGTTCAATCCAATGGGGTTCCAGGTTGATTCAGCCTACTGAGGCAGGTAAAATAAGTACCCAGCATATGCAGGGACAAAATCCTAATTACCTCGTGAACCAACCAGAAAGTGTACTCATCCCCCCTCCTCCATCCATGCCAGACATGAAACTACTAAAATGAAGGCACCAAGAAAGTGGCTTCATTTTGGCAGTCCAGGGTTTGACTGGAACACGAAAGAAGAAGATGAGTTCATTCTGCATTTCCTTTTGCCCGACCTAGTTTGAGAAAGATTAGCCAGCAACACAAGGTTGCCATTACTACGGCATGCCTGATTGTGGTTCAAAAATACCACAATCTTCAAGAAAGCTCTTTCTGTGTAAAAAAAAGTGTAATAAGTACTATGGGATGGCATATAAAAGTAATTGCTATTGCTACTTTACTCAGCAGTAACTCCCATTTACAAAGAGAAATCAACTGACATCACAATTACAACACTTTCCTATGACCTAGGGTTAGCCTACGCAACCTGTCCAGCACTCTAGCGTCCCAGCTGACAGTTGATGGAAATCTATGAATGGTTTCCTTCCCCTGGCCTCTAGCCTGGAAGAATGTCACTGCCCCCAACCACTGTGGTGAAGGGTGCACTAAGCCAGGAGAATAAAAGAGGCAGGAAAATTTCCACGCAAAAAGCTTCCCACCCGGTTGGGATTATGAAAGAGGAAACTACCGGAAGGTAGAAAAGGCCTGCAAAGAAGTTGAGGAGAGAATCGGACAGTGGGAGAGACAGAAGGATGGAGGTAGCAGAAAGACAGTGGAGCCAATGAATGGGCCAACAACCTTGACTGGTCAAGTAATATCAACAGACTCACTTCGCCAGACTTGTTCTAGATGGCAAGTCTTCCTGGCTAAACCCAGCAACTCCTAGGCAGCAAGAGTTGAACACTTTGGTTCATGTCTGAAGGATACAGGCCTGCTATGGGTTGATAGGAGATCTTGCTAGCAGTACATGGCAAGATCGCAAATGTCACCTTTTGTCCCCAACCGAAGTGAGAGGTGAAGATGTCAGAGATAGTTTAAGAACTGCGGCAGATGGCCAAGGACTTGAAAGAAGGAAAGGTTATACCATTACCTTTTCTATTTGTGCCTATGAATTAATGCCTAGGACCAGAATTTGTGTTTTTGACTTGCAGCTTCTAGAATTCTGGGACCTGTTTTCTCAAACCATCAATTTTTACATCTTTGCCTATAAGGAGGGACGTTAACCATTGGAATCCGGCAAAGGCTCCCGCACCCGTCCCTACTATCCCCTTCTGAGCTGCCCGCATTTACCTTTACCCGGCCCGACCATCGCCGCAAGGGTCTGGCAGTCACCAGTGGGGCAACCGCCCCACGCACGCAAACAAAAAAATTTATGTTTCCCAGCCTCCTTTGTGCTGTGCCACCCCTTACTGAAGGACGCGAGCGTGGAGGAGGCTGGGCAGCCAGCACGGCGGTTTAAAAAAACAAACCGTGCTGGGGAAAGACCCAACCCAACCTGCTGCCCAAAAAAAGTAAGTGGGATGGGAGAAAGGGACTGGGGGGGGGGGGAGGAACAGCACCGGGAACCCCACCAACCAACACCACCTTGCCCCCCTCCCTGTCCCCCTTACCTTTTGCCGGCTGTCTCGTTCCCCCCGGCACGGCCTTCTCCACTGGAACGAGCACCGAACTGTCCTCCATCCCTGCTGGCATCGAAGCCTCAACGCCCGCAGGGACAAAGGCCAGGCCGGTCATTGTACCATAGCAAAAGGCCACGCCTGGGGGAATGGGCCAGCCACCAAAAGGTAAGGAAACCGGCCCGGGAACCACACACCCCGCTTCCCCCCCCCCCCAGTCCCTGTCTACCCCCTTACCTTTTGGTGGCTGCCCCTTTCCCCAGTGCAGCCACCTACTTGCTTTCAATGGAAGGTGGGGGACAAAGTCCCCCGCCCTCCACTGAAAGCAAACCAATTCCCCGGTAAGCAAAGACAGCGAATGGAGCTCCGGTCGCTGTCTTTACTTCACGAGGAAGTGTTTCGCTTTCAATGGGGGGAAGGGCGGGGAGCGAAGGCACTGGTGCCTTCACCCCCGCCCCCACCCCCCACCCCGTTCAAAGCAAACCAATTTCCCAGGAAGCAAAGACAGCAACCAGAGCCCCGTTCACTGTCTTTGCTTACCAGGGAATTCCCCCTTCGCCGCCGTCGCCGCCACAGCCTGGCCAGCGAAGCCAGGCCACGGGAACCCCACCACCACCACAGCCGTGGAACACCCTCCCCCACCCCACGGGAAACCCTCCCCCCACCCGCCCCCCCAACAACCAAACCTTCCCTCCTGACTCACCTGCACACAGCCTCAGCAGGTAGCCTCTGCCCTCCTCTCCCATCTCCTCTGTCTGTCTGTCTCCTCCCTCCCTCTATCTAACTCACTAACCCCCTCTGGTGGTCTACTCTAACTATCTCTCTCTTTCTCTCTCTCTCTCACACACGCACAGCTTCTGTCTCTCTCTTTCTCTCTCTCTCTCACACACACACACGACACTCCTGCCTTGCCAGGAATTTTTAATGTGTGTGTTGGTGGTTGAAGTAGTATTTTATGTGTGTGTGTGTGTGGGGGGGGGGGGTTGTGCACACCCAAAACCACCCCTAACAACCAACACACATATTAAAAATGCCCAGCAGGGCCAGGCAAAAAGATGCTAGTCTTTAATAAGTGGCAGAATCTGAAGTGCAAGTGTTCATCATGGCAGTCCCTATAGCCAAAGACCCTAAGGTGAGTCTTAAATTGCAGTCAGCTCTTATCGACTCACATCAACAAATCCATTTGATCAGCTTTTTCCTGTAAAAGGAACAAGTATCTTGTAGGGCTGAGACCAAATTGCCTCCAAATGCTTCACATTACAAGAGGAACAATTCACAATAATAAAGTGCTATTGGAGAAACATACACAAACAGATCACTACCTTGAGGGCTACAGTCAGAGGAAACAGAAAAGCAGGGAGGGATATGATGTTGTCACTCCTGTTAATCTGAAAATCTTGACACCTCCTGGTGTCACTGCATCACTGGCTCAGGGCTCATTGTGACACTGGGGCACACAGAAAGAGCCTCCTCAAAGATTGTGGTGTTTTTGAACCACAATCGGGCATACCCTGGTAACGGAATCCTTGTGTTGCTTTCTCACACTGGGCCAGGCGAAAGAAACTGCAGAATGAACTCACCAAAAGGTGCCTTCATTTTGGCAGATTCACGTCTGGCCTAGACATGGAAGAAGAACTGTAATGCTGGTCTGCCTTGCAGCATAAGGCACCCCAAAGCATGATGTACTTGATTCACTCTGGAGACACCATAGATTTTGTTGTTGTTCAGTCGCACAGTCAAGTCCGACCCTTTGCGACCCCACGGACCACCGCACGCCAGGCTCCTCTGCCCTCTGCCATCCTCCACAGCCCACACAGATCTATGCACATTGCATCAACAATGCCATCCAGCCACTTCATCCTCTGCCGCCCCTTCTCCTTTTGGCTTCAATCTTTCCCAGCATCAAGGCCTTCTCAAGTGAGTCCTCTCTTTTCATTTGGTGGCCAATGAACAGTCAGGGTTGATTGACTGATTTGATCTCCTCGCAGTCCAGGGGACTTTCAAGAGTCTCCTCCAGCACTACAGTTCAAAGGTGTCTATTCTTCTGCATTCAGCCTTCCTTATGGTCCAGCTCTCACAGCCATACATTACTACTAGGAATAACACTGCTTTGACTATGTGGACTTTTGTTGGCAGGGTGATGTCTCTACTTTTTATTATGCTGCCTAGGTTTCTCATAGCTTGCCTCCCAAGAAGTAAGCATCTTTTTATTTCATGGCTGCATTCACCATCTGCAGTGATCTTAGATCCCAAGAAGGTAAAGTCTGTCACTGCTTTCCATTTCCTCCCCCTTCCATTTGCCAGGGAGTGATGGGGCCAGATGCCATGATTTTGGTGGGGATTTTTTAATGTTGAGTTTCAGGCCAGCTTTTTCACTCTCCTCTTTCACCCTCATCAAGAGGCTCTTTAGGTCTTCTTCACTTTCTGCTATTAGGATAGTATCATCTGCATACCTCAGGTAGATACACTCTTGCAAAAGAACAGGGGTAGAGAAAGCACCAGCATGTTAGAAAAACAAATTCTCCATGGTTAGTTTCTTAGGCTCCAAGATTGGGCAAAGGATGTGTCTGGCTCAGGTTGCAGTTCACAATTCCAGCTTATTTCTCAAGAAGTAGCCAGAGCCAAGAAAAAATGAGAGAATGTTTTCTTGTAAGTACTCATTTGCTTGGCAAAGATGTACAATACCGCATAAATCTGATGATATTTTTGCAGCTATTTTAGCAATAGCAATTCCACTTATATAGCACTCAGGGCACTCTCTGGAAGGTTCATAAGTTAAGTAGCATTATGCCCCCAACATGCTGGGTACTTATTTTAAAGGCCACAGAAGGATGAAAGGCTGAGTCAACCTTGATCTCCGTCAGGCTCGAACTCACAATGTTCTGGCTGCAGTACAGCATTTTAACCACTATGCCACCAGGGCTTTTGCAAAGTGAGGGTCAGCTTGACAGTCATGGCACAATAGGCGTATGATGAAAAAGAGGAAATCTGTACATAAGGGTTTATTGTGGTTGTGTTTTAAAGCTGTACATTGAGAGACATGTAGAAGACAGTCAATTTGTGCACACAGGAAACATTAGGAGTGGTCTTCTATGACAAAAGGTGCTGTTCAAACAGGTGGTAAGCTTATATATAATCAGTGGTACTAATTTCTGGTTGAAAACGAGTTAAGACCGATCATGTGCCTCCAAGACAACAGAAGGATTTAGTGAAGAAAAAGTATTATATCCCCGCTAATCATTAGCTATATTATGAAAGAAAAATCTGCTTTCATCTGGAAGTGAGGTCATCAAGTAGGGGGTCACCTCATCCCCCAAATATTAGCATTAGCCCTCTCTTTGAGACCATGTGCTACTAGGACTTGCACATCGATAACTCTATGAAGTGCCTCTCTTAGTAATAACCCAAACCATTAAAATATCAGAAGTTTAGCTCTTTAAGAAGAAGAAACAGTTATTTGAACTGTCACAGATGATTTCTGCTCTGATTGTTATTAGTGTCAACCCAAATCTAAGATGCTCAGCTACCTTATCCTGAGTAAGACCTGAATCATCTAGCTCAGTACTGTATTTTGATATAGGGAAAGCACACAGGGCTTTATTATACTTTATCTTTGCTAAGTATTTCAGGGATCACTGAAAACCACACACATACACCTATGTGTACACAACGCAGCTAAATCTTGCTATTTCCTCCTTAATCTAAGTACATTCATACATCTCCAGTACTTGCCTTTCCTTGGATTAATCATGTGTGCCATCATGATGCTATGCTTCTTGTGCTGTATCTGACTCTGAATATTGGTGATCATCATAGTGATGAGTCATGAAGATTGTCCTGTGAACCATATAATGCAGTGGCCTTCCATTTGCCTTCTGCATTGTAATGCTGACATCCATACCATTGATCCAGTTCCATGAGTCACTTTCTGGTCCTGAGCCCTTTTGGTCATCATCAGTTCCAGGCCAGTGTTAACGAAGCTGCTGTCCTCCATCATGATGGATTCAAGTGGGATTAATCCACTTGGGGATCATCACCCTTCCCTGTGGGTATCGCCAACCAACATCGTTAGTCCTCAGGGATGTCAGGTTAGTTAACTATCAGTGTTGAGTCACTGGTAGTATGGTCTACTCCAATGATGGTGAACCTTTTAGAGACTGAGTGCCCAAACTGCAATCCAAAACCCACTCTGTGCTGTGGGGGAGAGAAAGTGCTCCTATTCGGCTTCTGGGCAGAAGGATGGGGCAAACTCTGTGCTAGGGGGAGGGGGAGGTGCTCCAATTGGGCTGCTGGATAGAGGGAGGGGTGAACTCTGTGCTGGGGCGACAGCGCATATGCCCACAGAGATTGCTCTGAGTGCCCCATCTGGCATGCATGCCATAGGTTCACCACCACTGGTCTACTCTATTACCATAGCAGGATAACCTGGCCAGACTCATACCTTGAAAACCCTATCCAGGTCAGTTTAAGCTGGTGTGACTTGATGACACTTAACTGAAAGCAGTCTTCAATTTTTCAGCCAGGTTTATTCCCCAAGTTAGCATGTGCAGACCTGCAGTCTGAAATCTCTAAGAGGATTCCACCTGAATTTCCATCTGGGCACTATTTGCTGAGTACAGCAGCACACAGAACTGAAATTTTCTGCCTCACCATTTGTCCCCAGAGGGCCACACTTCATTTCTTGTCAATTCTACTTGGCAGCAAGCAATTCATCACTTGAGGAAATAACAACCCCCAGAAGACCAAGCTGTGGTGGTGGCAGTGGCAGTGGCAGTGGCAGAAGGAAGCAGAGGGCACCGTCTTCAGAAGAGAGAAGTTATACTTCCACACTGGGGTGGAGAAGCTTCTGGGTGTGCAGTATTCAGTCTTTTTAAAAGGATAAATATTCTGCCCTATTAAATTATGAAGAGGAAAGTTTGAGTTATTCTTGGTAGCCAGCCAGAATCTCATCAGCTTAGCCTGTTAGTTAAGAAACCACCCAGATGCTGATGTGAGCAGTTTCCTTATAAAATCAAAAGAAATGAGGAGGCAGCTCAAGAGGAACTGGCCTTATCCTCCTCCTCTCATGCCCCTCAGTGGAATTTCCCTTTGTGTCATTCCTGGACTAGTTCCAACAGCCCAGTATCCTATCTCAAAGCCATATAGAGAAGACTTGCTGTGGCATTAGATCTACACACATTCTCTCACACACATCCCGCTGACAGTGCCTGCGACAATCTCATAAGCAGCTTTACTCAACTACAAAAATGGAACAAAAGAACAAACAAAGGAGAGGAGACATGCTTTCTGGCACTGAAGGGAAGAAAACTAACCTTTATATATATATATATATATATATATATATATATATATATATATATATATATATATATATATATATATATATATATATATATATATATATATATATATATATATATATATATATATATATATATATATATATATATATATATATATGCATGCAGAATGCTATTTTTAAAAACAAGATTCAAGCAAATTAATTTTCTTGTCTGTGACAAAGAGAGCAAAATTTTGTCAACCGGGACTCCTTGCTGAAATCTGACAACAGCTCAAAGATTTTCCATTCCAGCACAAAAATGGAAAAAGCAATGACACTTTCTTTCATCAGCAGAAACATGATTCAAACAGGTGGAAGAAGAAGACTGGGTAGAAATCGCTGTATTTTGCATCAACTTTGTAGTTTTGGGGGAACCTAAAGTTCTTAATATAAATGGCTTAGCATAAGAAGACACAACTACAGGAGACCCACTAAATCAATGGAACTTATGGAGAAGATTCACCAAATCACCAGTGATTCAATGGGAATACTCTAGTTGTGACTTACCATACTAAGCAACATGGTTTAAAACCAATAAAAAGCAATGGATAAAATAGAAATACTTAATATTTCTTAAATATTAGAAAAATTGCCTTAGAAAAAATAGTCAATAAGATTCCAGGCCCTGACTTACTAGTTAGGATGTGTTAATTACATGTCTATCTTGCCTTTTCTCCAATGAATTCAAGACAGCAGATAGGGCTGTCTATTCCACTTCATTAGGAGAAAAACTCAAGGAAATGGGTCAGGTTGAGACAGAACGGTGACTGCAGCTGTTCCATTAACCACCATCCAAGCAGAAAACCAAGATGGAGGGAGATTTGTATTGAGTGACTTTGGGGGTATTTTCTGATTTCATAGAAATTCCAGTGCAATGAGGTTAGCTAGCATTAGAATTAAGGATGGGATCAGACAGGTCTTGTATTTTCTGAATCCAGAAAATCCAATTTTCTGAGAATTTCATTCTCCATCTGATTGGGGGCAATTTACTGACAACCAGAATCTGCTCCTTTTGATTCTCAGCATTACAGATGCCCTTAAACAAGCCTGGGATTTTTTTTTTGTCCCAACACATTGCACTGGATGGGACAACAAACATTCCCAGAGGCAACAGTTTTGCTGTGATCATTCTGGGGCCAGTTCAGTTTTCTCTCTAAAATAAAAACTAGACATAGAGAGTGACTAAAATTTAGGGATCTATCTCCGGATCTTCTACTGACAGTGCTGTTAAATGCATATCTAGATATAATTCTGTGTGAATTTTGCCACGAAGCAGGAGTTTAATGCTAAACATCAGCCTTGAGGCTGTTGATCTGCAACATTTAGCAACTGGTCATAGATCTGTCTCCATTATATGAAAAATCTGCACCTGCTGACTTGTGTTTATTTTAATTTCTTGATTTATTTTGCAGGCCAAAGCTCTCTTGCACATATAAAGGTCACCTTTGCTCAAAAGCCAGTTGTATCCAACTTTAGTGTTCAGTGCTCATCTGTTTATAGCCAAAGAGCCAGTGCTGTCTGCATCTGCAGACGTTGCCGTGGACATGTGGCAGGCATGGAAACACTGGAGTGCACGGAATGCTGTTTGCCCTCCTACCAAAGTGGTCCCTATTTATCTACTTGCAATTTCTTGCTTTCGAACTGCTAGGTTGGCAGGAGCTGGGACGGAGCTGAGAGCTCACTCCGCTGTGCAGTACTCGGGTCTCGAACTGCTGCCTTCCAGTCAGCATCTTAACCACTTGAGCCACCACAGTTAGAAACCCTAAATGTTTGCAAGAAAGAAGCAGTTTCCTCATGACATGAAACTGTGGCATTTGAAGTATGGAAGGAAAATACAGTTGACCCTTGAAAAACACGGGTTTGAGCAGTGTGGATCCACTTTACACCCATATCCCCCCCCCCCGGTGCATGACATGGATCACGCTAAAGAGCATTGAGCCCTTGAAGAGCTGTTGGTGGTGGAGTGGCGATGGTGGTACCACAGCTGCTGCCACTAGTGGCATCAGGGCTGGGGCTGCTGTTGAAGTGGCAGTGGCAGGCAGTTCTGCCATGGGGCACACCAGTGGTGACTTGTGGATGACAAAAGGAAGGAGATCAGAAGTGGTGGAAGAAGAAAGGGGATTGGAAGGAAAGAGAAGCAGCCACTGCAGAAGTGATGGGCCCTGGGCCACACAGAGCATAGTCACCATCTGTAGGGAATTGAATTGGAGGCCTTCCTTTCCTCTTGGAAGTCATAACAATCTCATACTGTGAGAAGGGAAGTAGGAATGATGAACACTGAATGTGAAGTCTTATTGGGTGACAGAGAGGGAAAGGAGGGATAATGGATGAAAGGTGGGTTTGATTATCTTAGAATGTAGAACAGGAAACACCATTATGATATTGTGCATGTTCCAAAGCAGGAGGAAAGGGGAATTTGCCTAGGCTTGCTTGAGAGTAGAACAGTAGAAAATGTAGTCTTGATTTTGTTAGCTGTCTAGGCCAAGAAAAAAAGATATACCTTTCTTGTTTTATCCAGGGAAAGGGGGATAGTAAAAAAAGTTAGGTATTGATACCTAAATTACATTGCTAATTCCTACCTGATCTGGCTGGTTTGTAAGCACAAACAGGCAGTGACTGAAACCTATCATGGATTTATCTAGCATGGAGCAGAACCTCACATACTCTGAAGCAGCAAAAGATTTTATGCTGGCTTCTTCAATGGGTGCAGGTCTCTGTTAGGCGCAACTAGTCCTATGATAATGGGATAATGGGCTTTGTTATCATCCTTTTTGAAACTATGTTCCGTGGAACACTGGCAGACTTCATTCCCCAGAAGCATAAGTCAGTACATTGGCTGATCAGTACTTTGGGGAATTGACTTAAGGCTTCTAGGAATTGAAGTCCAAAAAAACAAAGATTTGGAAATACTGTGGTAACGGATAGGGATTAGAATGGAAAAACCCTGCCTCTCACCAAATAGCGCCTGCAATTTCGGGGTGGGGGGTTATGGGGCAAGGGAGGAACATGACAGGGGGCAGGACAGAGGAATGGCAGAGGAGAAAGTAGGGAGAGGGAGTCCTTAGTCTCACTGACTGTTGACTGAGCACCAGAGGCTTTGCCAGCTGAAAATGAAAAGAGGTTTTTGGGAATTAAGTTATAGATGGATTTTCAACTGTGCAAAGGGTTGGCACCCAACCTGTAACCTAAAAAGCATGCAAAATCACTGCCTTGAGGTATAGATCTGGACAGGGACGGCAGTACGCCCCCCCCACACACACACATTTTGGCCATGCCCCTGGGGTTTCCGGTGCATGCGTTGTTTGTTTGCGCATACACAGATCAGTGGTTTCCCGTTGTCACCAGGCCCCTGACATTTCCGGGCCTGGGATGGGAGTCCTCATGGTCCCCCGCAGATGGTGGCCCTGGGTCTGAAGCTGTACTGGTACCTCTTTTTGTTAGTGTGCATGTGACACAGAGGAGGTTGGCAGACATCCCTCCACACAAAAGAGGAGGCTTAAGGGCCATTCAACAATTATGAGATCCGACCGTAATTTTTGTTTCGACCATCCCCTAAAATGACATAATCCAGAGTTTTTGTATCAAAACTTTAATTTTTAGAGCTTTTCACTATTGGTGCCTAATGCAGATTGCACAAGCAATTCAATAATCTCAAATTGGATCAAAATTCCCAGAGATCATTTTTAAACCTAAAAATGTTTTGAAACCACAACAGCTCCAAATGGATTACGTAATCTTTGACCTGACCCCCCACAAATTTCCATAATTCAGATGGCAGACCCCCTCCCCCCCTCAAGGATCACGTAATTGTTGAATGGCCCTTTAGAGGGTGCCCAGATTCTGAATGAATTGCGAGAAGGGAATCAATTCAGACTGGACGAAACAGGATACCCACCTTCCCTTCTTTTAAGATGTTCCTAAGCAGAGGCAGATGCTGGGCTGTCAGGTCTCTCAGGGACTTAATTCCACGACAGTGGCAGATGGCAATCAGGTACAAGTCATCCAGCTGCAAAAAACAGAAGAGGTAGAAGAAAGAATTCACACTTCTTGCTACAGTGCAGATCCAGTTCTATTGACATCCCTTTGAAGTAGACACGGCAACACAGGATCTGCTATTTTGGGCTAAGAATAATTAAAAGGCTTAGGAGAGTTCCCTTGAAAACATATACTGTATGTATTCTTCTTTAAGACTGAACAGATCTCTTTTGGTAATGCTGACTTTAATTTTCTGGAGCAGTATATTGAAGATGGATGGTGACCCCGTTACATGGTTAAAATCACCTTCCTCCAAGATGGATAAATAGTTTCCCAGGTGATGTCAAAGACCCTCATCTTATAATTTGGGAGAGGGAAAAACAGAGTTTGAACCTGTATTATCTGTGACAGCATTGCCAATATTCTGGGACATGCTCCAAACACTGCAGCTCCCTAAATTAACTTCTCAAAAATGAACAAAACACTTGACAAAATCAACTTTGTCAGGAATGGGAGCTTGGGAAAATATTCTGGCTAGATTTCTAGCATCTCCCTGAACCCTATCTTACATTATTTACTGTAACAGTTATTTGAAACCCTTAAGATCACTATAGTTGTGGCGACTCACTCCAAATACAGGGCAATTACAACACTGATTGCTAAGAGAGATCTAAAGCAGGGGTTCTCAACCTTTTCGAGTTGTGGGCCGGACCATGCCCCCTCAGACAGCTGAGTGGGCTAGACTGGTGGTCCCCCCTGCCGTAAACCGCATTTGCAGTTGTTGTACACATTTACGACAGCTGTGGGTGCATTTACAGCGACGACGTGGGCCACATGAAATGGTGCCATGGGCCGGCCTGGAGGTTGCAAGCCCCTGGTCTAAAGTATTTTATCATAAAACTGTGTGAGCAAATGATTCCTGAAATGTTTGAATTTAAGCACTGCAGTTGTCTTGGAGCCTCTGGGTGACGTTACGCAAAGTGCCTCTTTTTCAGCCTGAGTTCTTTATCTTTTTAAATGCAAGCATTACAGGATCATATTTTGTGCAAAATGAGAAAAAAGGAAAAGGAAATAACAAAACAAAAAGAAACACACCACTGTAACTGCCCTCTGAAAAAAGCAGGATCCTGTCAATTATTTCTTATTTTTATTGTTCTGCAGTATCCAAATCTGAATATAGACGATCAACATGGCGATCAGCCATGAAGACTGTCCTGCGAAAATAATGCAGTAGCCCTCCATTTTCCTTCTGCATCCCAGTGTGACACCCAATTACAAAATGGTAATTGGCCGCAGGCCAGTATTGATAAAACTGCTGCCTTTCATCAAGATGGATTCATTTGATATTTAATCCACTTGGTGACCATCTCCTTCCCTGTGGACTTCAGCACATAAAGCCGCTAGTCCTCAGGGTGGTCAGCTTAGTTAACTGCCGCCTGACACTCGGCACTGAGTCGCTGGCAATATGGTCCACTCTGTTACCATAGCAGGATAACCTGGCCAGACATGTCACTTGTACACCAAAACATATGATTAGTCGTGTAATCAAGGTACATCCCAACACCTTACTAAGTACAGTATCTGCATTTAGTACCAATAAATTACACAAACCTTACACAAATGGCAATAGAATTCTGGTTGTTTTATTCAAAAGATCTGGTCTCTGTAGGTCTAAATTTATATTTGACCCAAGGAACAGATTTTTAACAATCTGAATTTAATCCTTTCTTCTGTATGTATAAGATATAAAAATGAGAAACAAGGTTTCTGTAGTGTTGGTAGCTTAAACAGAAGATAAGTGGAATTTCCAGCGCTTGTCCAAACACTTGAATACCCTGAAGAGGTTATAACTAAAAATACTTCCCACCATCTCAAGTTTGAAAATGCTCAGAACAAAGGAGAGGCTTGTAGCTTTAACTACTAGCTAGATTTCATGGGAGATGAGGTAAAAATCAGTCATGCTGATACAGCAATGAACCAGCAGCTCGGTTTAAGGAGTGTGAGAGACTTTACAAAACCAAACCAGCCAGCTGTAATAAAATAAACTGACTCCACAAAAGTGTTCCATTTACAGCAGCTTACAGATGTTACTCATCACCAGATGTTCTTCGTTATATCCTACCCAAATAGGTCCTCAAGTGCAAAGCTGTGTGAATGCTGCTGATTTATAGGAAATGCAGAAAAAGTCCAGAATTACAGCACAAGTTACACAATTTAGCATCCTATGAATATAAGTTATCATTAATTTTTAAAAATCAAATGCTTTTTTAAAATAAAAAAATAGGCTTGGAAGTGTTGGTAGCTTCAGAAATTATGCTGAGTAGCTTGGCACCAGAAGGGTGAGGCTTTCCAAGGAAACTTTGGTTTGTATACGTTCCATTTTCTCTTTCGTCTTGTTCGGGTTTTTTGAGTCTGACTCAAGCTACAATTTATTGCTTTGTCTGCACCACCATTTTAAGCACTTCATCACTAAAAACCAGGGTTGAAAACCAGAGTCAGACCTGTACGCATGAGTTCAGATGAATTGAAAAATGTTTATCTCAAACTGAGGGGAAAAGGAAGTTATAAATCAGTGGTGGTGAACCTATGGCACGCATGTCAGACAGGGCACTCAGAACGCCATTGCTCTAGCACAGAGTTCACCCCACCCCTCTCACAACAGCAGCCCAATGGGAGCGCTTCCTCCCTTCCCCAGCACAGAATGGGTTTTGGGTTGCAGTGTGGGCACTCGGTCTCTAAAAGGTTTCGCCATCACTGGTATAGATGCACAAGAGTGTGAAGGGAGAATGCCTAAAACTGTGTTGTCTTCTACCACCAAGCCATAATTTAGTATGTCTGAATTAGCCAACATATAGTCTTAAATCTTGGAAGTCAGAGGAAGAACTAAGCAGGATTTTCAGCATATATTCAGCTGTTTCTTATTTATTCAAAGCTGCTTTATCCTGCTATTTCCCAAAAGGTCTGCTGAAATTACTTTGATAGGCTTATTGGTTATGATCTGCTGGTTAACAATCAAAAACGACGTGACACAAATGGGAACGGAAGAGTGCCGCGACAAGGATTTTTCAGCGGTGCTGGTGGAAATGGCATTCTTTCCCACCTGATATCCTTCTGCTGTAGTCGGATGAAATGCCGCTGTTGGTGTTAATTGAGAGAGATGGTCTTTAATCAAGACTGATGGAATAATCCCATTTCCCATCTCTCCTTACTGCAGCCTGCTGGTGTGGTATTCCTATGGCTTTCCCAAAGAATGGGTGGCATCCTGGCCACCTTCCAATTCTGGATTGACTATCTGTTGTAGGTCCCAGGCTGCATCTTTCTGAGTTACACTGGACCACCATTCAGAAAAGTTACGTTTTTGGACCACAATTCCCAGCATTTCCCAAGCAGTGTCATCTTGTCTGGGTGCTGCAGTTCTACAAATGGAACCTTCCCAAATTTGGGGAAGACTCCCGGCTGACCCTGATAGCACAACTAACCGTCTTTGCCCTTTAGACAACCTGCTTGTGTCTGCTCTTTTCTTGTAACATAACTATAATCTGGATCAAGTAGATTAATCTGCCAGGATGGAAGGGTGGGTCTTGCATGAGGAGAACCCCCACCTCCCCTCCTATGCCGGGCTAGATGTCATATAATTCCATCTGGCAACATCTGTTACTTTATTTAGCGAACAATTTCCTCCAAAGCTGCTTGTACGGACTGCCTGACCATTCGAATAACATCAGTTCCACCTATCCTCTTTGCTTACAGAGTTCACTGGCCCTCCAAAGATACTGTTGACACAGATACAGCATTTGGCATTCCTGCTGATCTGCAGCAGCCTACATTAATTAAAGGCCTGCAATAATTAAAGCCTGCTGTTCATCCCCCCCCCCCCCCCCCCCAAATCAAACTGCCCACCCTGGGAAAAACAAACACCCTGTGGAGTGATGTTTTGAAACCCAACTGAACCAGGATTCCTTTCCCACTGGGAGCTGTATGGAGCCTCATCTAATGTAACGTGGTGACCTGGGAAGCACAGGATTGCAGCATGACAATGAAAGGATGGGAATTCACATAGCATTAGAAGAGACATAGTGACAATTCCAAACACACACCATAAACTACAATGACAGTGAAGACAGATAACGAAAGCTGGGTTTGGCAGCACTTCTCCTATTTACATCTGGTTTCGATTGTTGCAAAGAATGCAACAGTTAAAGAGTCTTCAAAAATTCCAGTTGCTCAAGCAGCAAGTATGATGATGGGCACATCATGCCAATTCTAGAAGGGCTATCTTGCTTAAGAATTCATTTTGAGGCACATTTCAGTGTTTTTGATGAGCTTTAAATCTTCGTTTGGTTCTATTTATCCCGTCTTTCCTTCTAAGACTGTGATGGTGAACCTTGGCACTCCAGAGTTTTATTTCCGCTTCCGGGAGCGACGAGGACAGCGCGGGCCGGATGAATTGCAGTAAACCCCTTCATGTGGATTCACGGGGGCTTGGGCTTCTGGGAATTGAAGTCCAAGAACATCTGGAGTGCCAAGGTTCACCATCACGGTCTTAGGAGGAAAAATGGGATAAATAGGCCATAATTTAACATGTATTTCTTCCCTAAATTATTTTAAATCAAGATGCTCTTTTGAAGGACCAACCAACATCTTAGCTGACCTGTTTTTGATTCCATTTAAAATCTGGAACGAGAACAAAACCATCGGCAGGATCTGCGTTTTCGTAGATGATTCGATCAGCCTCAGCTTTCTTCTCCAGGATATTGTATACCCACTAGAAGATATAAATTTATTAATTTATTTTTTAAAACACAGAGACATATGCATATATATCAACTGCAAATCACCTCTCTCTCTAATATAAGCTGTTCCTAATTTGATTCAACCATGGAAACTTCATCGTAGGTTCTGGTTTTAGAAACGACGACACCTTCATTTGGGTTCACAAAAGAGCCAACTGATTTCACTGCTCAGTGATGGCCAACCTTGGCATTCCAGGTGTTCTTGGACTTCAATTGCCAGAAGCCCAAGTCAGCACTCCAGGTTCACCATCAATGAAAACACATCAGAAAACATCAATCTACTGAAAATTACTAAAAGCCAGCTGAAACTGCAGCCAACACAGAACCAAAAGGGAAAAAAGCCAAGCAAATTACTAAATCACATTAAACATACAGTACATAATTTATCCCTCTAAAAGACTGAGCCACCAAATCCTGTCTAGAAAGACACAGTTAATAGCAGGAAAAGCATATCTATTAAAATCAACTAGAAATTCTTAACGAATCTTGGCCAAGAACCAACCGACCCATTTTGCTTTCATTCAAATGATGGGACAGCCACCACCCTCAAACCCTTTGGGACAGCCACCACCCTCAAACCCTGCCTCTTGTCAAAATCTTAAATTTAGTGGGGAAGGGATCTTTGTAATCAGCTTGTGGAACAATACTGTGGACCAAATGAGAGTTTGCTGGTCAAATAGGACCTCCTTGCTTGAAGTCCAGTCCTGTCCGTCTCTAGGGGCCAGTGCTCATCTGTGTTTACAGCCCAAGAGCCAGTGATGTCTGTGGACATGTGACAAGCATGGAGGGAATGCAAAGGCACACCCCAAGGTCTTGGATCTGTCTATAGCCATGGTTCCCAACGTGGGGCACACACACCATAGGGTGCAATTTTATTTTTTAACGGGGGTAATTTGAGAATGAGTTAGACCAAGTTAATGGCAGAAGGTCAGCAGTTTGATTCCCAAATACTGCAGGATGGAATGAGCTCCTGTCTTTGTCCCAGCTCCTGCCAACCTAGCAGTTTGAAAGCAAGAAATTGCAAGTAGATAAATAGGGACCACTTCAGTGGGAAGGTAAAAGCATTCCATGCCTGCCACATGACCACGGAAACGTCTGCAGAAGCAGACAGCGCTGGCTCTTCGGCTTTGAAACAGAGTTGAGCGCTGAACCCTAGAGTCGGATATGACTGGCTTTCGAGCAAGGGAAAACTTTACCTTTAGGCCTCTTCCACTTGAATAATATTCACTTTTTGAATAATAAGAATTATATGTCAACAGGTGGGGAAGCATCAGGAATTCAGACATGTTTACATGGGGCATGGCCAAAACAAGGTTGGGAACCACTGGTCTATAGTGTCTCTCCCAACTAAAGACAGCACCCTGTACCATTCATAACAAGATGGATTGCTTACCTGTATACTGAAACTCTGTGACTGGATAAAAGGTAGAGTAATGTTCTTGTAATCTTCCCCAGTCTCATGTATGAGGTATACTTCCTGACGCAAATATTTCTGGATGTGTTTTTCTGTTGCTGGATACACCACTGTTGTTTTAACCTCTGGAATGGTAAACACAAGTATGCAGCATTAGCATCAGAGCTATTCATTCTGGGTCCTTGATCATGTCACAGAAGAGCCACTTCACGTGGTTGCCATCTATGCCCACTTCAGGTTTCCAGATCACAATGAATAATACCAAAGAACTAAACACAGCCTTACATTAAAAATAACAATAATCACAAGATAAACAGCATGCACGGAGAAAATCATTTTGGGTGGGAAATGACAACAAAATGCAGGCACAGAAAACATGAGGCCCTACAGATAGTGATGACCTAAGACTGACATTACTGATTATGCTTGCTAAGCCAAATGGGAAATAAATCCAAAGGGCATCTCTGTTGCAATACAATGTGAGGAACTGTAGGGAGATGAGCCAACCACTTCTGAAGTTAAAGGTAGACTTTACAAAGTTGGCTTCTTTTGACAGAGAGTACATTTTAAAGAGCAGCTTATTTATGAATATACAGGTTGAACAGGCATTATAAGGGCATAGGAGGTAAGCAGTACTAATCTGCAAAGCAACATCAGCACCAGGAAATCCTTAAAACTTCCACCAAGAATCAAAGCTGCTTTGACAAAGCTTTGGTTGCATAACTTCAGCCAGATATTGGAAGTGAGTTTCCACCTGCTAGATATGTGTGGTTCTCATGCCACAGGTTTGAAAATATCCTGTATGGCATGAGTGTGCCCACGGTACTAATTGTAGCATAAAGAGCTATATCCTATATAGTTTGGATATATACTGCTCAAAAATAAAATAAAGGGAACACAAAAATAAGGAATACCACGATCTGAATGACTGAAATACTGTATTCTTATTGTTGTCCACATACTGTAGTCAAATGTGCAAACAACAAAATCACACAAAACTTAACAATGGAAATCAAATTCATCAACCCATGGAGGTCTGGATTTGGAGTTACACTCAGAGTGACAGTGGAAGAAAACACTACAGGCTGACCCAAGTGTGATATAATGCCCTTAAATCAAGTCAAAATGAGGCTCAGTAGTGTGTGTGGCCTCAACGTGCCTGTATGACCTCCCTACAACGCCTGGGTATGCTCCTGATGAGGTGGCGGATGGTCTCCAGAGGGATCTCCTCCCACACCTGGACTAAAGCAAACCTCAACTCCTGGACAGTCTGTGGTGGTTGGAGCGAGACATGATGTCCCAGATGTGCTCAATCGGATTCAGGTCTGGGGAACGGGCGGGCCAGTCCATAGCATCAATGTCTTCATCGTGCAGGAACCGCTGACACACTCCAGCCACATGAGGTCTAGCATTGTCGTGCATTAGGAGGAACCCAGGGCCAACCGCACCAGCATATGGTCTCACAAGGGGTCTGAGGATCTCATCTCGGTGCCTAATGACAGTCAGGCTACCTCCAGCGAGCAGATGGAGGGCTGTGCAGCCCTCCAGGGAAATGCCACCCCACACCATTACTGACCCACTGCCAAACCGGTCATGCTGGAGGATGTTGCAGGCAGCATAACATTCTCCACGGCGTCTCCAGACCCTGACATGTCTGTCACATGTGCTCAGTGTGAACTTGCTTTCATCTGTGAACAGCACAGGTCACCAGTGGCGAACCTGCCAATCTTGGTGTTCTCTGGCAAATGCACAACCCCCACCTGTGGTCGTCAGGCCCTCATACCACCCTCACGGAGTCTGTTCCTGACCGTTTGAGCAGACACATGCACATTGGTGGCCCACTGGAGGTCATTTTGCAGATCTCTGGCAGTGCTCCACCTGCACAAAGGCGGAGATAGCGGTCCTGCTGCTGGGTTGTTGCCCTCCTCCATGTCTCCTGATGTACTGGCTTGTCTCCTGGTAGCGCCTCCATGCTCTGGACACAACGCTGGCAGATACAGCACACCTTCATGCCACAGCTTGCATTGATGTGCCATCCTCGATGAGCTGCACTACCTGAGCCATGTGTGTGGGTTGTAGGCTCCGTTTCATGCTACCACTAGAGTAAAGTCAACGCCAGCATTCAACAGTGACCAAACCATCAGTCAGAAAGCAAAGGAACTGAGAAGTGGTCTGAGGTCACCTCCTGCTGAACCACACATTTATTGGGGATGCCTTGCTAATTGCCTCTGATGTCCCCCTGTTGTCTCTTCCAGTTGCACAACAGCATGTGGAATTGAATGTCAATCGGTGTTGTTACCAGGGTGGACAGTTTGATTTCACAGAAGTGTGATTGACTTGGGGTTACATTGTGTTGTTCAGGTGTTCCCTTTATTTTTTTGAGCAGCATAGTTTGGACTTTTTACCTATAGGATATAGCTCTTTATGCTACAATACTATTTCATCTTGAAGGATTTGAGAGACTATCTCACTTTTTTGGTTTATTCTATTTTTGAAGAATTCATAGAAAGAGAAACCTTTTGGTGTTAAAAACTGTTTAATAGATTTCACATTTTCATGTTAAAAGATTGGATATTGTGACATTTTTTGAAGAAATTGTGTTTTCATTATATTGACCATTTATTGATTTTGCCTCAAACGGCTTTCCCTGTTTCCTCTGCATTTTCCATCTGGCTGGATTTCCCTTCTGTAATCAGAGATGAGCACTGAATTCTAAAGTTGGATACAACTGCCCATTGATTTCTTTTGGGAAATTGTGTATTCCACCTGCCACCGCCACCCCAATACGAGAGAGAAAAGTGGGGGGGGGGGAGGCAATAGGATTGCTCAGTACGGGGCCCAGAAATTTCTGATGGTGGCCCTGACCAAATGAGAAGAGAGGACTTACTGGAGAAGGCCCTGATGCTAGGAAAGATCAAAGGTAAAAGGAGAAGGGGCAACAGAGGATGAGAAGGCTAGATGGCATCACTGATGTGGTGGACGTAGATCTGGATGGACTACGGAGGATAGCAAATGACAGAGAAGCTTGGCATGTGGTGGTCCATGGGGTCGCAAAGGGTCGGACTCGACTGTGTGACTGAACAACAAAAACACGATATGGCAGCATAGTAGCTAATATTATTTATACCATCAATCATATTCTTCCTCCAGGGCTTCCTGTTATGTCAACTAGGGACCAGCACTGTTTGATGGTGACACCATTTATTCTGAAAGGTAGAGTTCTAAAGAGAAATGTGAAGGATTGCTGCGGGGTAAGTGGAGATGTGGCCCTCCCACTGTTATTGGCCTTCGATTCCCATCAACCTTAGACAGTGTAAGCAATGAAAGATAAAAGGAATGGCTGTCTAACAACATCTGGTAGACCAGACTTTCTCCATCTCCCACTTAGAGGTTTCTTCATTGTTCTGTGCTGCATCTATATTATTTTCCAGATGCAATTATCCAGAGGTGAAGTATATAACTGTCAGGATCTGCAGCAGCTGCTCTATATGTTCTACTACAAGTTCCTCTCCTGGCTTCCTCCCCAGCAGATGCTGAAGAAAACTCAGCCTTCAGGACAGTTACTTATTTATTGCATGGCTTAATAAACACGTAATAGGTAACACTACATTTTCCTCTAGGTATGGGTCATGTTTTCAGGACAATTTGTTCCCAGGATGAGATGGGCAAAAATATAAAAGCCTGGCAAATAAAAAAAGTTTGACCTATCCCTTTGCAGTGTCTGAAAACAAGATGGAACAACAAAATCTGTTATTATGGCAGGATCATTTCCAAGAGAGAGGCAATCAAATGTGACATGAATAAAAATGAATGCAAACAACACAGCCTGCAGAGTGACACGGTTGGGCCAAAGAAGACCCAAAATAAATCCTTAAACACACAAAAACACATGGAAACAGACACATTTAGCAGGTGGCCAGCCAGATTTGACAAAGTCCTCATTTGTATTTTATTCCACACTGGACTTAATTCACATGGTCAGAATTCTTTGGAGGAAGTCCCACACTGATGCTCTAAATCAGGGATTCTCAACATGCAGCTCATGTGGCCTGTGGCACCATTTAATGTGGCCCACTACCGCCTCCATCACATCCAGAAGTGCCATGTGGTGGAGGAAGGGCAAAATGGCCATCCGGCCCCCAAAGCCGTCTGAGGGAGTGTGACCCGGCCCCCGGGTTAAAAAGGTTGAGTACTCCTGCTCTAAATCTCTAGAAGCAAACAGTCTATAACAACAGAATGGAAGTGGCCTGAGAAAAAAATACTGTTTTATTTTCACTCATGGGAAGAAAATTGAAATCACTGCCATATTACATTCAATAAGATGTTTCATTACAGCCATCACAGCTGGGCTGTTTTGGAGCTCCCGATGGACAAAATCAGTTTAGTGCTCTGGACCAGAGGTGCAGGTTTGACCAGACTATTTAACACTTTCCCATTCATGGCACTGCTGGTCTGCTCAGATGTTTAACCACACTCCAAGGATTCTTTGGTCCCATTGCTCACTGGGTGATATACTTGCTCTGGAACGCTGTAATTCTTTACCGATATACTGTATTTCTTTGTTTAAATCAGTTCTGGAACAAGAGAAGAGGCCTTCTCGCAAAAGTCTGGGATGATGCAAGAGTGCGGCAACAGCAATCCTTTTTTAACTAACACTCTTTGGCCAATAGGTTCCTCACACACTCAAACGATCCGACAATAAAACAAGAAACATTACTGTTGAGGCGTCAAATGTGCATCAAATACATAAACGATTTCAAAATGCAACACTTTTTTATTAAAGCAGTTTCTCTGCATTTTTCTTTCTGTTTCAAAGTTTCTTGCAATCCTTCCTATGTACAGTGGAACCTCGTATAACGAATGCCCCCTATAGTGACTAAATCCCATAACAAATAGGTTTTTAAAGAAAAATGGCACCCCACATAACAATTTTTCCTATGGGAAAAATCGTACAATGAATTTTCAATGAGAAAAACTGCTTAGCAAAAAAATCGTTGTGCAATTTTTTTCCATAGGAAAAATTGCATAGCGAACAGACCTGTAGAACAAATAGTAAAATCCTATATAACGATTTTAATATCTTTATTCTTCTGTTTTCATTTTCTGTTTCTCCTTGTGCCATTGACTTGAATCAGCTGGCAATCCTCATGATCATAGCTATTTCACATAAGATCCATCCTTACATGGGCTTTTTGATTTGTTACATGAGTGAGGTATTAATGATTGTGCCCTCTTTAATATGTTGTCCAAGGCCTATGGATGAGCAAAGCTCTACTGCTCTTCTTACAGGTTTATTTATTTATTTTCTTGATTTATATTGCCACCCAACTCCGAAGACCCTGGGTGGCTCACAAAAAATAAAACCAATCACATTTTAAAAACCAATAAAAAACCCGTTAAAACTGCCACCAAAAATTACTCCGACCCCTACAGATTAAAAGAGGGAGAGAGTGTTCTTACTAAATCAGCCAGCAGGCAGGGGTTGCCACTTCGCTGGTGCCCCACACCTGCTTTGCCAGCCAAGTTTTTAGTTTTTTCCTGAAGGGAAGCCACTCTGTCTGTCAATTGGCAGGAGGTTCCATAGGGCCGGAGCAGACACAGAGAAGGCCCTCCTTCTGGTGCTAGAGAGACGAGCCTCCCCAGCAGATGGCACAATGAGAGAGCCTCTCCGGTCTGCTCTGGTGGGACGGACAGATGTTTTATTTAATTATTTCTTTACGGTATTTATACCCCACCTTCCTCATCACAAGACGACCCAAGCGGCGTCCAACATAGTAAAAACATCAATTAAAAATATCAATTAAAACATCAATTAAAAACCACAGTTTTTTCCCAGGGTGACATGGTCTCTTAAGTATCCTGGCCCACTACCATGTATGGCTTTAAAGATCATTACCAGCACCTTGAATTGCGCCCGGAGGCACACTGGCAACCAGTGCAGCTCCCGAAGCAGTGGCGAGGCATGGGCATACCGCCCGCCTGCACCCCATCACCACACGGGCAGATGCATTCTGGACCAGTTGCAGCCTCCAAATGGTCATCAAGGGCAACCCCATGTAGAGCACATTGCCATAGTCAAGTCAGGTTATTGATCTTCCAGTCAAACTATCTTACTATCTTTCAAACAGAGGAGTGATTTATCAAAGCTGTACAGAGGAAAGCACTCTGGACAGGATGCATGTAACTAAAAATAGTTTGACCCTTGACAAGACAAGCTTACAGTTAAGATCACAATAGAGCTTGTGTAACCATTTTAAATAGTTATTTGTGATCCTCTATATCAGGTGTGTCCAAACTTTTTGGGCCACAGGCTGGTCACGTGGTTCCTCCCACTGGAAGCAGAAGTAAAACACTCGTGTGCATAACGCTGCCGTAAATGACTCTCGACTGTCGTAAACGTGTTTACAACAGCTGTGGGTTCTTTACGGCAGTGTTATGTGTAAGCACGATTTAACTCCGCTTCCAGGAGCAGCATGGGCCAGATGAAGTGGCACCGTGGGCCATAATTTGGGCACCCCTGGTCTATAGCGTGACCTGTAAGAGAGCCACTTTTTAAAAATGTAGACTTTAAAGATGAGGAAATATTTTCTTGATGTTGCATCAGGAAGCCAGAGAAAAACCTGTGATACTTATCTTTTTCTAACAATTGCTAAGATGGGTCTACCCAAAAAAGTTTAGCCTGTATGAATCAGCATTTATGTTTAAAGCTCCTATATCAGGGGTTGCCAACCTTTTTTCAGTCGGGGGCCGGGTCACATTCACTCAGACAGCAGAGGGGGGTGGACTGGTGGTCCCCTTGCAGTTTATGGCAGTTGTAAAATGTGTTTGTGACAGCCGTAAATGAGTCCGCAGTCGATTGCGCCACCAACTGCAGCAATGGCCGGATTATATGCCTATCTCTGCCCTATATGCATGTGATGCCAAAATAATCTAACTTGGATTTACATTTTCATTTAAAATGGGAAGTGAGACATTGAGCACTGTAGTGGACAGAGTTTAGAAAAGTTACTTTTTTGAGCCACAGCTCCCAAAACAACTAACTTGACGAATAGATATTTTAGGGAATTATAATCTAAAAAACTAGATTACTAACCTCTGGGGCAATTGCTATTTGAGCCAAGGCAGGGAATGAGGTCAGTAAATGATCTCAAGGTAAGAGAAAGCTGCCGTACTCCTTCAGACCCATTTAAGGGCTCCTCTACACCAGTGGTTCCCAATGTGGGGCCCACGCCTCACAGAGGAACTTCAATTCCCAGAAGCCTAAATCAGTACATTGGCTAATCAGTGCTTTGGGGAATTGTTTTAGGCTTCTGGGAATTGAGGACCAAAAACCAAAGGTTGGGAAACCCTTCTCTATACTGTTGAAATAAAGCAAGAGTTACTGTGTTTTGTTTGTTTGTTTGTTTTTTGAAGCTGATTTATTTCAATTTCATGTCACATGGTCTTTCTGTCAGTGTGTGCAGACGAATGGGACAGCATATAAATTGATTCTAAGATATACAGTTTCCTGGTGCAGGGGATTACAAAGCATTTCAAATCACTGCATTTGCAAGTGACCTGGTGTTTTAGGGACTGCAGTGGCTTAGTGGTTAAGATGCTGAACTTGATGACTGGAAGGTTGACAGGTCAGCAGTTCAAGACTCGAGTATTGCACGATGGAGTGAGCTCCCATCTCTGCCCCAGCTCCTGCCAAACTAGCACTTCGAAAGCAAGAAATTGCAAGTAGATAAATAGGTACTACTTTGGTGGGAAGGCAAATAGCATTCCGTGCACTCTAGTGTTTAGTCATACCTGCCACATATCCATGGAACTGTCTGCAGACACAGACAGTGCTGGCTCTTTGGCTATAAATAGAGATTAGCACTGAACCCTAGAGTTGGATACGACTGGCTTTCGAGCAAGGGTAGTCTTTACCTTTACCTAGCATTTCGGTGCCCCATGAAAGCACATATGGACAGGCTGATGGCCAGTTTTTCCCCTCCTGTGTGCTCCCCCCACGTTGCATATCACAAGGCAGTGAGTTCTTGTCTCTGCACTTTACACTAGTCTTTTGGAAACCAAGCATCCGGAGAGGATTTCTGCTACTCCTGCCTTTATTGCCCCACAAGTTTTTTCTTTCTGAACTGTGGATGGGTTTCCCGCATTACCCACTTAACTGCCATAGCACTACAGCATTCAGGTGAAAAAACAAGGGAGGTATCCCATTTTAGACACAGCTGTACCTCTCTAACTCCACTGCCTGAAATGGCCACTCTGGTACTCTGATTGTACACTTCTTCTCGACAAATAGCAAGTGGTTTCGGTTGCCTGTGAAATATTTTCCATAATTGTCATTTTTCCCTTTTATTTTCCAAACTGACATAACACAATAGTGCTACCCTTAAAAGCAGGGTTGTTTTTTTTAAATAGGTAGCAAGTTTGGACTGCAGCTGGATATTTGCAATCCCGAACCCTTTACCTTGGCAATGAAAACTTGCCAGACCTCAGAGACACAAATTACCCTGGCAAAGGCAACTACACATACAAAGCAAACCAGAAGCGATTCAAAATACAGTAAAACCCCAACTTACGTATGCCTTGAGTTACGTAAAATTCGACTTACGTAATGATTTTGCACTAAAACCATGTCCTGGTTTACGTAAATGTCCCAATTTACGTAACACAATTTCCTATGGGTTTGCTTTAATTTACATAAAAATGCATTTTTCTTATGGATTTGCTTCGAGTTACATAAAAAACCAATTTACATAAAAGGCTACGGAACGGACTTTTTACGTAAGTAAGGGTTTTGCTGTATATACACCAACGCTTGGGTAATTTAAAAAAACACCTCTTGCCAGAAAAAAATAATGCATGCTTAGCTTACATCATGTAATTCCTAATTTCTAAAATCAACTTAAAGCATGAGGAACCTGACTCAAACAGGAGTTAGGTAAAGGTTGCTCTTACTCGAAACCCCATCATGTCTGACTCTAGGGTTCGGTGCTCATCTCCATTTATAGTCAAAGAACCCGCGCTGTCTGAGTCTGCAGATGTTTCCGTAGACATGCCTAGACACTGGAGTTCATGGAATGCTGTTACCTTCCCACTGAAGTGGTAACTATTCATCTACAGTACTTGCAATTTCTTGCTTTCGAACTGCTACGTTGGCAGGAGAATGTCTAGTCTTGAGAAGCCCAAAGTTTAAACCACTATTCTTATGTATTCAGACTTGCCTTTAATCAGTGAGGGCTAGGAAGTTGAACTTATAAGAAAAAATACAGATGTACTCAATAGTCTCATGCATGCCCATTTGCATCTCCTTCCTTTTCTTTTACATGCCTGCACACACAACCGTCAGAGGAAATGTGCCATTCCTTGTAAGTAGCAGTCGATTTGGCATCTTCCCTGATTCCACTCCAGGTGCTCAACAGTCTGCATTGTGTGATCTAATGGACTTCAGAAGGTTGCTTTCTGCAACCTTAATATTCTCAGCATAGCACACCCCTAGGTTTACCCAAATCAATCCTGGATAAATCACAGGGTGTCTTAACTTCCTCAGCTGCAGGCTGTCAAAACTAAAATAGAAGCCACCCAAGAAAAAAAGGCAGCTGACAAGAAACAGGAAAAGTACAAATGTTGGGAAGAAGGCCACATGACATAGCTGCATTAAGCAACAGGGCTCTTGCTATTGACTATCAAAGGCTAAAGCAACCAAAGGATTGACATCACAAAAAGCAAACGTGTATTATAGAATTTGCAATACTGACTTCTTAACATAAAGCATAATGAACCTACAGAATTCACCACCACAAGATCTGATTGGCTAAAGCAGGCATTCTCAACCTATGACTTGTGGTCCAAACCCAGCCCCCGACACCAATTCATCTGGCCCCCTCACCGATCCCAGAAGTGGAATTAAAATGTGTTCAGTGCATGTGCAGCGCACATTTTACTTCAGCTTCCAGGTGGGAGGAACCATGTCACCGGCCTGATCAGCAGTCCAGGAAGCTTGGTCAGGCCCGCAACCCAGAAACCTTGAGAAAGCCTGGGATAAAGCTTTATATGGCTTGAAAAGAGACTGGAGAAAAATCCTTCTATGACTGTAGCCATGCCAGCTACATACGCCTCCAGGTCCAGAAGTTCTTGAGGACAGGCAGCTAATCTCTTCATGCCTTCTGAGGTGGAATGAGAGGTGGTAGTCAATTCTGGGAAAGCCAGGGAGAGAGTTCATAGCAGATGGACAATTCAATGTAAATTCCCCCTCCTGCGGGTTACTTCCCTATAAATGCTATTTACAAACAGCACACTAAGAAGGCCAATCACACCTTTGGAGGATGCTATGTTTAGTGAAAGATAACATAGATGGAGGCAGCTGCCACTTGTGTCGAGTATACATTTTTTTCTTGAAGATCATTTTCAAACAGGAAAATTACCAGTGACGTGAATTTGATTAAGGTGGATCCCAGCTTGCTATGATACAGGCACCTTTTGGTGAGTTCATTCTGCAGTTCCTTTCACCTGACCAAGTGTAAGAAAGATTAGCCAGCAACACAAGGGTATATCCGTTACTAGGGTATGTCCAATTGTGGTTAAAAATAACAACACACAATCTTTGAGGAGGCTCTTTCTGTGTGCCCCAGTGTCACAATGAGCCCTGATCCAATGATGCAGTGACACCAAGAGGTGTCAAGATTTTCAGATTAACATGAGTGACAACATCATATTCCTCCCTGCTTTCCTGTTTCCTCTTACTGTAGCTCTCAAGGTAGTGATATACAGTAAAACCCCGACTTACAAATGCCCCGAGTTACATAAAATTCAACTAACATAATGATTTTGTGCTAAAACCATGTCCCGATTTACATAAATGTCCCAATTTACATTACGCAATTTCCTATGGGTTTGCTTCAAGTTACATAAAAAATTCATTTCCCCTATGGGTTTGCTTCCATTTACATAAAAATTTCATTTTTTCTATTGGTTTGCTTCGAGTTACATTAAAAACCAATTTAAGCAAAAGCCTATGGAACTGACTTTTTGCGTAAGTAGGGGTTTTACTGTATGTGTGTGTGTGTCTTTCCAACAGCATTTTATTATTGTGAATTGTTCCTCTTGTAATGTGAAATATTTGGAGGCAATTTGGTCTCAGCCCTACGAGAGACTTGTTCCTTCTGCAGGAAAAAGCTGATCAAATGGATTTGTTAATGTGAGTCGATAACAGCTGACTGCAGTTTGAGACTCTCCTTGGGGTGATGGCTATAGGGACTGCCATGATGAACACTTGCATTTCAGATTCTGCCACTTATTAAAGGTGTGCAAAATGATGGTTTGGGACAACAGGTCCCGGAATTCTGGAAGCTGGAGGTTTAAAAAAAGGGTGGGGTCAATTCAGCTGGTTGCATCCCATAGAGATTTTTGTTATATGGGGTTTTCGTTATGCGAGATATACCCCATGTAATAATTTGTCACTAGTCATCAAACATGGCATTTCACCGTTTCTTAAACTGCTTTTAGAGGAGCTGTTTTGCCCCTGGGTCTCTTGACTTCCTCTTGCAATTTTATGGTGATGCTGATAGCCAAATGGTGCAAAGGAATGTTATTTACCACCCTGGCTGAAGATGTTCATCTTTCATCACCTGACATAGATAGCCAATTGATTTGAAAGCCAGGTGTTGTTTAGTTAATTTTCAACCCTGATTTGCCTTGTGCCAAAGGGGGAGGACAGGTCAGGCCTCCTTGGCTTTACCAGACCTCATGGTCAGTCTGATCCAGAAAGATGGAGGATTAGCACCTCACCTGGTGCTGCTGTTCATAATGGTGGTTTAGAAATAGTTAGATTATGTTTCTTTGGTGTGGAAAGCCTGTTATGTGGAAACCCTGATGTATTTTGATTTGCTGTATCCTGATCCTTTTTGTATCATGAACTACCTATGAACCTGAAGAAATAAACAACTTTAATTCAACTACCTTTGGATCAACTGATTCAACTGATTTTTGGAAGGGGTAAGATAAGAGTTCAGCCAATCTCCACGCTACTTGATTTTTTTTTATTCTCTCCATTTAATTTTGCTGGGACTTCCTGAGGCAGGAACCCAGGTAATTGCAGCCTTGGGCTGGACTGGGCTTTGAGACCTACAGGTCGGAGTCTTTGGGCTGGGGAAACCCTAGAAGGCAAGGCCTGGAAAGGTTTAAAGCTCATACCCCATATAACGAAAAAATCGTAATCTCGGTTAGCGCAAAAACACTTCATTATATGAATTTGTCGTTATGCGGGGCACTTGTTATATGGGGTTCCACTGTATCCATAAAGCTCTCTTACAACAACACATTCTGATTGATCTGTTGAAATATTCTTTGCTTTCTCCTCTCCGTTTTTTCTCTTCCCCTAGGTCAGTGATTGCTAACCTTGGCACTCCAGATGTTCTTGAGCTTCAATTCCCAGAAGCCCTGATCCTCAGGAGTGCTGACTTGAGCTTCTGGTAATTGAAGTCCAAGAACACCTGGAGTGCCAAGGTTAGCTATCACTGGTTGTGTCTTTTTAGACAGGGACCCTATGGGGCAGAAGCAGTCTTATTTTTTTATATTGACTAGAAGTAAATTGGTCCAGAAGGCTGTTTGCTGAAAACCCAGACCAAAATATGTTATATAAATAAATTGGCTCACTAATTGGTATTCTATACAGAGGCTATTTAAGCCTCAGTGGGAGCTCTCCGTCTGCTTCAGTAAGCTCAATATCATGTTCTGGGCATCACTTTGAAGCAACATTAACTCCTCCGACTGATACATTGGAGGAAAAAGTAAGAATTTGAACAGTTTCATCTGTGGTTGTCCTTGGGGGGAAAAACTCTTGGTAGCAGAGCTCGGATCTGCACAATGGAGATGCAGATTAACTGTTCATATCTGCTACTTTGCCACATCACTGCCATCTGAGCACCTGTAAAAACTGGAAGTCAGCTGATTGCCTCCAAGTCTTGGTTCCTGTGTGTGTAACATACTTATTACCACCTGCATCAAAGTACTGTACAGTACTGTTTATAGTTCAAGTGCAATTCAACATTCAGATAGATAACGATCACCAGAGTGTTAGGACACCATTCATATCTATTAGTATGCAAGCAGTTAATCCCGAGGCCTTAAATTCCACAATCTGAAGGTGGTCAAAACATTGGGTTTTCAAAGAGTTCAGTTCAAGCATCAGCGTCACTTCGAGAGGAACAGAGAAGATTCCAACAGAGATAACCAACTGCCTGGCCAGTAAACCTTGTGACTCTCATACCAAGTCTAATTGAGTGGATTAGACTATCGGCATCTCTACTGGATCTCTGGGATTTGTTGGCAAATGGTCCTAACTCCCAATGTTTGACTGACAGCAATAACAAAAAAGTCTTTCTTTTCCATAAATCAATAAGACATATGGGGAAACCAGCAATACAAATGCATGCAGAAAGAGGTGCACATGTGCTCCATTTCTAGTATTGAAAACAAACTTCCAAGATAAACATTTGTTTAGAGGTATCTCTTAAGCCACTACTATCTCGTAAATGTCAAAGGCCTCAAGGTAAATGATGCAAACCTTGGAGGCCTACATTTTAGTTACATACTTCTGGCATTTCTAACCATCCTAGATGTGTTGACAAGTTTCAGAATCCTGGACGTGGCTGGCTGGTAAAATAACACAAGCACCAGGACCCAAGACAACCAGGTAACAGGGCAAACAGTGAAAATACCAGAGTCCAACTCCAAAATCAAGCGCAAGATGTACAGAGATATAATCCAGATGACAAAAGAATAGTCCAAGCAAGCCATAAATCAGGTAATAGAGAGAAGATGCTTTATGAATTGTTTTCGGAACGATGTTCAATGCACTCCTATAGAAATCACGTTTCACTTTACAAATTTTTCATAATTGAAACGACCCATGGAACACTAATTTCGTAAAGCGAGGTACCACTATAACATGCACGTTAAGAAACCTTATGGAAATAATAAACAATCACAGTACCTTTATTAAGAGACAGAATAAAAACAGAATAAATGCTTTAGATACCTTGGACCCTGAATTGTGTTATCTGGATAATGCAGTAGCGACATACTTGCAGCCTCACTCTTAACTAGGTAAAGGTCGCCCTTGCTCGAAAGCCATTCGTATCCAACTCTAGGGTTCAGTGCTCATCTGTTTATAGTTAAAGAGCCAGCACTGTCTTCATATGCAGACATTTCCATGGACATGTGGCAGGCATGACTAGACACTGGAGTGCACAGAACGCTGTTTACATACCCACTGAAGTGGTACCTATTTATCTACTAGCATTTTCTTGCTTTCAAACTCCTAGGTTGGCAGGAGCTGGAACAAAAATGGAAGCTCACACTGTCATTCAGTACTCAGGTCTCGAACGGCTGACCTTCCAGTCATGTAGTTCAGCATCTTAACCACTAAGTCACTGCAGTCCTCCACTCTTAACTACTTTTGCTTAAATACAATGTCAAATAAGTGATTCCCCACCCCACACCCCAATGATCAAGGCCCTTACCCAGTCTCCAAGATTAATGCAGCTCAATTGGGCAATCGGAAGCTACATTAAACTGATGGATGTTCCCAGGACAGATGGAGGGTGTTAGTAATGAGTTTACAGTAGACAGTATCAAAACCAGAGCCTGTTTAACTTTAAAACAGAATTCTTGGCATGAGCTTTCCATGTAAAATTGATGCATGCTTTTACTCCCCAATTCAGAAAGAGCAAGCCAACTAAACCATTAAGCCAATAAAGAGACAACAGAAGGAGGAGGAAAGATATCCTGTGTAAGCTCTTCTGAGAATGGGATCCAGGCAGTCTAGTTACAACATTTGCACTGCTTCCCTAGTGCGAAAGGCTATAAAACAAACGCAACACATGGAAAATAAATATAGCTGAATTAGTCACCCAATTCATTGTGAAACAGAAGTAGGGGATGGTTCCAGCCATTCTGGAAAATTCATCTGGGAACTGAAAATTACTTGCATACACCATACAAATCTCCAAACAGCTCTGCTGTGGAATTCAACATGGCAACAGTGAAGATTCCATGTTAAGAGTCAAGGCCACCATCTAGCAACCTTTGAAGACTACTATTCCTCCTCGCAAAAGTGGCAAAGTATTATTCATGCAACTTTGTATTATCCTTAATATCTACATTATCCTTAATATCTGGGGATTGCAGTGGCTCAAGTGGCTAAGATGCTGACTGGGAGGTGGAAGGTCAGCAGTTCGATCCCCGAGGACTCCAGGATGGAATGAGCTCCCGTCTTTGTCCCAACTCCTGCCAACCTTTACCTTAATATCTAATGATCAGGGATGTAAGGAAAACGTGCAAAATCTTTCATTCTTATTTATTTAGGCTACCTCCACTAAATGAGAAATTTATGAGCTGAGCAAAATCTCTCCCCTCCAAGCAAGAGGGAGAAAAGGGATGCTGTTGTTTTTAGCCCAGGCTTCCATAATTTGTGCAGATTGTGTCCTTTCCCTTTCACAAGGACACATAAGGCATGCACAAAAAGCAGGTTTTTTTTAAAAAAAAGGCACCACAATCCCTTTGGTGCTCCTAATGTACACAAAGCCTGTGCAACAAGCCTAATGCAGCTCATTATCACAGATTGTGTAGAATTTGTGTACTTGTATTAATACACAATTTGTGCACAGGGACCAATTCGGTAGGAAGCAGGGGTGTGCTGGGCCCCTTGGGAGGGCGGTGGACATGAAGTGATGGGGGCACCTATTGGGGGGTTGGGGGGATAAATCCCATGCATTCCCGTTACCTCTGCCTGCCTCAGGGGGCGTCAGTCGCTGGGGTGCACCGGGATGAGTCCCTGTAACCCTGTGGCCCAGCACACCACTGGTGGGAAGGTAAACAGCATTTTGTGCACTCTGGTGTTGAGGCATGCCTGCCACATGTCCATGGAAATGTCTGCAGACACAGACAGCGCTGGCTCTTTGGCTATAAACAGAGATGAGCACTGAACCCTAGAGTTGGATACGACTGGCTTTCGAGCAAGGGTGACCTTTACCTTACTATCTTTAAAACAACTGTCTACTTTAAATCTGGAAGGGCAGAGGATACGATTAAAAAGCAACAAGGGTGATTGTGAAAATGGTCACTCCCTTCCCAAAGAAATAGCTATAGATTAGGTCTGCTTCTGTGATTCACTTCCTAAAATATTTAACTGGCCATGTACCAAAAGGAAAATTGGCAGTATGAGGTCTGCCATTTGTGGGCACCTTATGTTGGTTGAAGGTTGCAGCTTCATGTCATTTGATGTATATTTAGCTCATGGAGGCTGTGGCAAGCTACTGGAATAAGCATAGAATGCAACTGTCTGGAAGCATCACACACAGCAAAAGGCAGACAGACGAGTTTGTCTGATTGTGGCTTTTCAAAGATGTATGATCATGTACCACAAGAATGTCTAATACATTTAGTTAACAGGCATGACTCGTGTAAAAAGAAAGAGAGGACCCTGCTCTTTTAACAGACACGCCTTTGGACATGAACTTTGCTTACGGACCACACGCCGCCAAACCCAAAGCATAGACCCAGCTCAATCCCAGAAACAGGAGACAGACTGCTAACTCTCATGAAAACTTCTCATTTATCCATAGAGCTGGTGTCCACATAGTTTACTGTGTATTTTGCATACTTACTATATATATTGCTGATATATATATATATTGAATGCTAACTGTATAATCAAGGTCAGCCTGAGTTCCTCTTGGTCTTTTCTAGTGGCTGCCATCTTTCAGTTAATTAATCAATCAAAATAGTACTGTGTGGTCAAGTCAAGACTTATGACAACCTTTCCCAGGGTCGTCTATTAAAAGAAGTGATTCATCATTCCTTTTCTGTGGAGGGGGTAGGAGTGTGTGTGTGTGTGTGTACTGTGCTTGGCTGATATTTCCCAAAATGTCTGCACTAAGTGCCTTCCTGATCAGCTGCCAGAAAATCAGCCCTGTAAGAAAATGTATCTAAACAAAAGAGATTTGCTGCTATAAAGCAAGCAGAAAGGTTCCACCATGAAAAGGAAGGTTTTTTTCTTTTGCAAAAGTTTTAAGAGGTGTCAGAAATATTCTCACTGGCAATTTCTCTGATTCAAGCACTGGTTTCACTCTGTTGCCTGGCACAGATTTTTCATCGTTAATCCTCCTCCTGTAAGCAAAGCAATCACATTTATATACTGCCCCATATCGCTTAGTGCACTCTCTGGGCGGTTGACAAGTTAATTAGCATTTTGTCCCCAACATGATGGGTACTCATTTTACCAACCTCAAAAAAATGGAAGGCTGAGTCAACCTTGATCCCTGCTCAGGATCAAACTCACAACCTTTTGGTTACAGTACAGCAGTTTAACCACTGCACCACTAGGGCTCCTCTATGTAGAGCAGGGGTTTTCAACCTTTTTAAACCGTGGACCGGACCACATCCTCTCAGACAACTAAGTGGGCCTGACTGATGGTTCCCCCCGTCGTAAACGCTGCCATAAATGTGTTTACAACTGCCATGGGCACATTTACAACCGCTGCAGGTGCATTCATGGCTGTTGTAAACACATCCACTTCTGGTGGCGGCGGTGACATGGGCCACATGAAATGGTGCCGTGAGCCAGCCCTGGCCTGCGGGCTGTAGATTGAGAACCTCTAGTGTAGAGTCACAAGGAAAAAAATACCGTACTAATCCTTAGCCTTCCAAACCACTACTCAATTCGATTTTTAGCCTTCTGTATGAATCCAGCCTACATTCAACTATTAGGTGTGTGCTTTCAAAGTGGCAAGAAGAGGCCAATCAAGATATCCAAAAGAAATATGCCTCCCTGTCTGCAAAACCTTTTACAGTTATTGTTAGGAATTCTGTTTGATTTGTTGTTCAGTCACACAGTCGATTCCGACTCTTTGCGACCCTATGGACCATCGCTCTCCAGGCACCTCTGTCCTCCACCATCCTCCTTAGTCCACACAGCCCCATGCCCATTGTGTCTACAATACCATCTAGCCATCTCATCTTTAGCCGTCCCCTTCTTCTTTTGCCCTCCACCTTCCCCAGCATCAAGGCCTTCTCAAGTGAATCCTCTCTTCTCATTTGATGTCCAAAATACTTCAACTTCATCTTTGTTATTTGTCCTTCTAAGGAGCACTCAGGGCTAATCTCTTCTAATATTGACCTATTTGTTCTCCTCGCTGTCCAGGGGACTCTCAAAACTCTCCTCCAGCACCACATCTCAAAGGCACCTATTTTTCTTCGCTCAGCCTTTCTAATGGTCCAGCTCTCACAGCCATACATTACCACCGGAAATACCATTGCTTTGACTATGCGGACCTTTGTTTGCAGTGAGATATCTCTACTTTTCACTATGTTCCCCAGGTTTTTCATAGCTTGTCTCCCAAGAATCAGTCGCCTTTTTATTTCATGGCTGCAATCCCCATCTGCAGAGATCTTGGATCCTAAGAAAGTAAAATCTGTTACTGCTTCTACTTCTTCCCCATCTATTTTCCAGGGACTTATAGCGCCTGTTGCCATTATCTTGGTTTTCTTGATATTGAGTCTCAGGCCAGCTTTTGCACTCTCTTCTTTCAACCTAATCAGGAGCTTCTTTAGGTCTTCTTCACTTTCTGCCATTAGGGTGGTATCATCTGCATATCTCAAATTGTTGATGTTTCTCCCAGCAATTTTGATCCCATATGGTGATTCCTCCATCCCTGCATTGCGCATTATGTGCTCTGTGTATAAGTTGAATAAGCAGGGTGACAGAATGCAGCCTTGTCTTACTCCTTTTCCTATTCCAAACCACTCCGTCATTCCATACTCTGTCCTAACTGTTGCTTCTTGACTCATGTACAGATTTCTCATGAGACATATGAGGTGTTCTGGTATTCCCATCTCTTTAATTACTTGCCACATTTTGTTGTGGTCCACACAATCAAAGGCCTTGGTGTAGTCAATGAAACAGAAGTAAGCTTGTTTCTGGTATTCCTTTGCTTTCTCCATGATCCAACGTATGTTGGCAATGTGATCTCTGGTCCCCCTGCCTCTTCTGAATCCAGCCTGCACCTCTGGTAGTTCTCTTTCTACATGCTGCTGTAGTCTATCCTGCATTATCTTGAGCATCACTTTGCTGGCTTGTGGGATGAGCGCAATTGTTCGATAATTTGAACATTCTTTGGCATTGCCCTTTTTTGGGATTGGGACATATACTGATCTTTTCCAATCCTGTGGCCACTGTTTCGTTTTCCAAATCTGCTGGCATAAAGCATGTAGTAGCTTGATTCCATCATCTTTTAGGGCTTTGAAGAATTCAACTGGGATACCATCATATCCACTGGCTTTGTTATTTGCCGTGCTTTTTAGGGCCTTTCTGACTTCACTCTCTAGGATGTCGGTTCAAGTTCAATTTCCCCCTCATTGTTATTATCCGCGGTGTTTAGGTCTTTTTTGTAAAGTTCCTCTGTGTACTCTTTCCATCTTTTCTTTATCTCTTCTGCATCCGCTAACTCTTTGCCATCTTTGTCTTTTATCGTGATCATTTTTGCTTTGAACGTTCCCTTGACTTCCCCAATTTTTTTAAAGAGATCTCTAGTCCTGCCTCTTGTGTTGTTTTCCTCTATTTCTTTGCACTGTTCATTTAGGTAGCTTTCCTTATCTCTCCTTGCTTTTCTTTGAAATTCTTTATTTAAGTGATTGTATTTTTTCCTTTCTCCTTTGCCTTTTGCGTTCCTTCTTTCCTCTGCTATTTTAAGAGCCTCATCCGACAACCACTTTGCTTTCTTGCGCTTCTTTTCTTTTGGTATAGTTTTCCTTGCTGCCTCCTGCATAATGTCTCTCATCTCTGTCCATAATTCCTCTGGTACTCTGTCTGTCTGGTCCAGACCATTGAATCTGTTCCTCACCTCCACCGTGTATTCCTTGGGTATGTTGTCTAGATCATATCTATCCGGCCTATTAGTTTTCCCTATTTTCTTCAGTCTGAGCCTGAATTTTGCAATCAGTAGATTGTGATCTGAGCCACAGTCCGCTCCAGGTCTTGTTTTTGCTGACTGTATGGAGGTTCTCCATCTTTGGCTGCAGAGTATGTAGTCAATTTGGTTTCGATGTTGGCCATCTGGTGATGTCCATGTGTAGAGTCTCCTCTTGTGTTGCTGGAAAAGGGTGTTTGCTATGACTAGTGTGTTATCCATTTTTTAAAAGATGAAAGGAATCTTCCTCCCTCAATTCAATGGCTGATGATTCTCTTCCCACCACACTTGAAAGCTAGCATCTGTTTCATACGATATTAAACATATTGCTGGAAATCAAATGTAGATTTCTGCAGAAGCCGCAAAATCTGATTGCACAGTTAAGCATAATTTCCAATGGCCAGATAAGAGGATTCATAACTCCCTAAAGTTAAACAAACAAAATATACACAAAGCATGCACAAAACGCTCAGTAGATTGAGAGCTCAAAGCAAGGAAGAAATAAGGCAATGACAGCCAGAAAGGTATTGGAAAAGTGTGAGAACACAAATCATATGCTCTCATTTTAGTGCAGGTCTCACCTCCCCCTCTACTTAGGCTCAAATCACACTTTAGGAAATACATACTGTACTTGATGCTATTACAAAGATTTCCCTCCAGACACACAATTCATTCAAAACAGTGGTACCTAAGAATTCAGACTTTGAAATCAAGCCCATGTTTACCTTGTAATGACCAATCATAAAACAAAAGCAGTAAATTTGCAATATGTGGATTAAGGCATTGTTACGCTAGAGAGGCATTGTCCACCTCTTGAGGGACCTCTGTGACTCATGATACACTAACAAGTTCTCCCCAAATTCTTTTGGTACAACATCATAAAGATGGTGAATGTATTGGTTTAATTTGATCCCTGCTGCAGGCACTGAATTACATGATATGATTTGGCAATGTTGGTACTGAGCACTGGTGGGGAAACCACGAAGCAATGTTTGGCAGGAAAGAAGAGAAAAGACCTGAATTGGAAGAGATCAAACACTCATTGAAGGAGAATGACTCATGAGCTGATGTAGATGTTTCTATCTCATGCCCAGTCAAAGATGTCTCACTTTCCAAGTCTTGTCTCACCACATTGCTGACTCTTTTCAGTGGATCTGGCTAATGAGACTCAACACTCAAGAATCTACAGCTACAGACAAACCACTGTACATTTCCAAGTAGGTATCTGCTAAATTATCAAAGACTGTACGTTCATCACCAAGATAGTAGAACTTTTACTTGGATGTACACACTTTTTGAATGAAAACCAAAGCATTAGTAGTTCTATAATTTTTTTTAATGTATGCAAAAAGGGTTAAGAACAAGCCATGTTGCTGAACTCTAGATCAACACATATTGCCTGGTTTTAAGGGAAATAAGAATGACAATATTATTTTATTATTTCACATTCTAACTTTAAAACCCTAAGCTGGAATAGACTTGAAAACATGCCATCATTATTATCACTGCAATAATTTGCACCAAAGTAGGCACACTGAATCAATGGAGATTTGACAAGTCAACTGATCTACTGTATACTCACCACTGATTATGTGAAAGAATAAATGATAAATAGGGATCTGTGAAGGAAAAAAAGCCTCCCCATCTTCTCCAAGTTGTAACATACAACAGTAAAGCTACAGGATTTTAGCTAGTAAATCACACAGTGATACAATGAATCTCCTTTCAGGAATCATATTTTAGAATTTAAAAAGGATTCAATTATTTTATTTATTTCTTGCAACATACCATGCCTTCTTCACATGGTACACAGATTGGGAACTATTAACTGAAGGTCTAATATAGCTGTTTAAATAGTACTTATTTATGGCCTTTGGATAAGACAGTTTTCTGTCATTCTTTACAGAAAAGGTTTCAACCTTTTTAAGCGTTGAAAACAAAAATTAGTCAAGGCAATGGTATTCCCGGTAGTAATGTATGGGTGTGAGAGTTGGACCATTAGGAAAGCTAAGCACAGAAGAATAGATGCCTTTGAGATGTGGTGCTGGAGGAGAATTTTGAGAGTACCCTGGACAGCAAAGAGAACAAATAGGTCAGTTTTAGAAATCAACCCTGACTGCTCATTGGAAGGGCAAATAGTAAAGATGAAGCTTAAGTACTTTGGACATCAAATGAGAAGGGAGGATTCACTTGAGAAGGCCTTGATGCTGGGAAAGGTGGAGGGCAAAAGAAGAAGGGGGTGTCCAAAGATGAGATGGCTAGATGGTATTGTAGATACAATGGGCACAGAGCTGGGTGGGCTGAGGAGGATGGTGGAGGACAGAGGTACCTAGAGGACAATGGTCCATAGGGTCGCAAAGGGTCGGAATTGACTGTGCGACTGAACAACAACAAAACCATTAACCATGCTGGTTAGATCTCCTGGGAATTGAACTCCAAAACAGCTAGAGGATCAAATTTTTCCTACTGTTTTCCATTTGAAAGGCTATACAGTATTCTGTTTAAAGATAAAAGGCCATAAATAAGTAGAACATTTAGCACTTTAACAGTAGTCTGAGCAAACACATGGGGTTACCCCAGCTTTTTCCAAACTATGTTCCCCAGAACACTGGTGGACGTCAATTCCAATAAGCCTAAGTCAGTACATTGGTTGATCAGAGCTTTGGAGAACTGACTTTGGCTTCTGGGAACTGAAGTCCAAAAAACCAAAGGTTTGGAAACACTGGGTTACCCAATCAATCAAACTTTACTGCGGTCGATGACCAGTGCAGTAAAAAGGGTTTAAGTGCATGAAATACCGTCAACCACAAACATATTTGTTTGACTTAAAACAAAATAGAATAAAATCAGTTTTTAAAATTTATGCTACATTTGGGACAGGTATCTGGTTTGAAAAGAATAAAACAACACATAAAACAGTTTAAAGGTTTAAAAGTTATAGTTACCGTTATAAAATAAGGATTAAAATGTACTTATATAAATGCACATAGTGGATATAATTACATCAATAGGATATAAAATAGAATTACTAGTGCAAAACAACAATTATCATATGCAGCCTTCACCATTACATTGAGGTGCTCTTATATTTCAGCAATTATTTCCAAATGTGCACCTATACATTTGCAGACACAATTCCATGGCCACTTATTCTGGTTCTTGGTTTACTTTTGAGGGCCACCTTATCCCTAGAACTTTTTCCTTCTTCTTTTTGCTCATAAGTGCAACAAAACTGGCTCAAGAAAAATCAGGTTGTTTTTTCTTTAGATTCTGCCAAGGAAGATGTAAACTTTTCCCAAACCAAGATCCCTTAAGTGTACAATGGTGCATGTGACTGACATGCAGCTGTGTGCAGCTGGTTGCATAAACCCACTCTAATGAGACTGTAACATTCACCCATGCTCACTTTTTTTGCACAGCATTAGCTACCTGGTGTTTCTCCTGGATAAAGAGTACTATTATCTAGCTCAACTGGGATTAGATTACCATTTTTCAGAAATTGTGCTTACTGTTCACAGAACACACACTACTGTAACAAGGCACTGTGACAGATCCTGGAGGCTGACTAAAAGAAACTAGATGTTAAGCAAAATAAATGGATCCAGAGCAAGCTAAATATTATTAAGCATCAAATTGCTTAATGGATACATTTACAGGGAAGGGTGATAGTCCCCAAGTGGATTAAATCCCACTTGAATCTATCTTGATGGAGGGCAGTAGCTGGGGCCGATGAGGACTTTACATGCCAAAAGACTCAGGACCAGAAAGTGACCCGCAGAACTGGATTAGTGATTCAGGTATCACGCAGCGATGTGGAAGGCAGATGAAAGGCCACTACATTATATTCTCAGAACAGTCTTCATGGCTGATCGTCATGAGGTTTGCCAACATTCGGATTCAGATAGAGAACAAGAAGACACACTCACTGTTGGATTGTATTCATGCTGAAGCAAGTTGGAGGCATTAAATGATGAGGACAGAAGCAAGCCAACTTTAGGCAAACTATAGTAGTCCACATGAACCCCTGACTCGGAAGCTTTTATAAAGACCAGGATTTAAGATCAGGGGCTCCACTGATTGCCTCTTATTCCCCTCTTTGTACCCAAGCATCATTGGGTTATACCAGGGGTACCAAACCTATGGCCTGTGGGCCAGACCTGGCCCCTAATGACATTCCATCTGACTCGTAGCGGCCTCTGCTGCACCCGGAAGTGGAAGCAGGCGCGGTTACATCAGCCATAAAATGTGCCCACGCAAACACGCCATAAAAGCACCCGCTCCTGCTTCTAGGGGCATGATCTGGCCCGCTTAGCTGTCCTGGGACATGGTCAGGCACGTGGCATTAAAAGGTTGGCTATCCCTCAGTTATACAAACAGACATGAGCTGCACGCAGTAGTCAAGAGTTGAGCCACAGAAACAGAGCCAAAGAAAGGCACTGATGTGCAGACAAGAATTTGTCTGAACAGGAAATTCTTCACAGAATTGTGTGTCTCTAGGAGAATCCAGCTAGGGTAGTTAGGATCAGCTGAAACATTGAGAATATTCCACTGCGCTACAAGCTGCTATAGAACCTGTGGTTCCCTTAAATCAAACAGGGAAGTCACAGGATTGAAACTTCCTGATTCAGGCAGTTAAAACTGTCTTTTCGTAAAAACCTCAAAACCTGGTTTGTACAACGGGCATGGGGGGGTGGCGGCTGGGGAGATAGCTACTCTGGGCTGGCTCATATAAATGTCGCCCGGGCTTCCAGCTTTTAGTGTTTATGCGGCATGAAGAGGGCTTTAAAAAAAATTTAAATTTTTAACTTGTGGAAAATATCCTTATAGCAGTGGTGCCACAGAGGGCACTCTCAAGCCTCTCTGTTGGCATGCATAGCGTTGCTTCCTCCCACCCTAGCACAGAGTTTGCCCTGCCCCTCTGCCCAGAAGCCCGATGGGAGCACTTCCTCCTTCCCCCAGCACAGAGTTTGCCCTACCCCTCTGTCCAGCAGCCCAATGGGAGCGCTTACTCTATCCCCCAGCACAGAGTTCACCCCATCCCTCTGCCCAGCAGCCCAATGGGAGCACTTCCTCCTTCTCTCCAGCACAGAGTTCACCCTGCTCCTCTGTTTGGGCACTCGGTCTCTAAAAGGTTCACCACCACTGCCCTACAGGAACAGCCCCTATAGGAATAACCCAAGCCCATGCGCTTTAGCATAAAGAAAGAGTGCAGGGTTAACCAGAAGTCTAATAACAGCCTAAATATCAAATTCAGAAAGCATATTTCCTCTCTAGCTGATGTCTGAGTTTAACAACTAGAAGCAAACCATAGGCATCATCTCCCTTGACATATATTTATTTCCTTCTATAATAATAATAATTTTGTGTCAGAAATTATTCTGGGTTGAAAGGATTTTTGCTGGAGAAACTCCGCTCCAGGGATGCCCGAATGAGGCTCCTTTCATGTCCCCAAGATTTTCCCCCACCAAAGTGGACCCTATTTATCTACTTGCAATATCTTGTTTTCAAACTACTAGGTTGGCAGGAGCTGGGACAGAGACGGGCACTCAAACTGTCATGCAGTACCTGGGTCTTGATCTGCCAACTTGCTGGCCTTCCAGCTTTCCTTCTGATAATTGATTTAAGAATAAGACTACAGCCTTTCTACAGCAAAACTGTTAGGAAATATATTTATAAAATCTGACATCATTTTGGTTTCAAAAAAAGGAAACAGCCCACCTGGCATGCTTGCAAGCTCATTTTTTGTTGTTGCTGTGGCTGTTGTTTTGCAAAACACATAAGCCCCTAAGCAGAAATAATTCAAGAGAGACAGGAACATGAAAACATCTATCTTCCAAGGGATTTGTGTACCAAACAGTGGTCTGCAAAACATCAATAAACATTCTCTTCTCTTTCTCACTAGTACAGAAATAAAAAATAAAATAAAATGAGGGGTTTAGTGCTGCAGCAGTACCTGGGTACAGTCTCAAGTCAAATACAGTACTGTAAACTTCTCCAACCTAGCCATGAGCTATTAGCCGGGAGCTATTAATAAACTAAAAGATCAAATCTTTTTTAAAATTCTATCATTGCCTAATTTTTAAAGTTCTTTAAAAGGTTTGGTTCGAAACACACACATGTAATGCTTCTCTCCATACAATGAAAATCTTGTTCAGGCAGGCAATTAGCAAAAATGTATCTCAGTAATATAAATCCATTTTTTAAAAAAATTACATGGTCATTGCATTGTCATTTGACTGTATGTTATGAATGACGTTAATTAATTGCATCCTTTAAACAGGTCCAGAAAAACCTTGGTCGAAATGCTGTTTAGATTATAGATCAGTGATGGCAAACCTATGGCACACGTGCCAGAGGGGGCACTCAGAGCCATCTCTGTGGGCATGCGCGCTGTCACCCCAGCACAGTTTGCCCTGCCCCTCTGCCCAGCAGCCCAATGGGAGCGCTTCCTCCCTCCTCCAGCACAGAGTTTGCCCCACCCCTCTGTTGAGTTTGGGCACTCAGTCTCTAAAAGGTTTACCATCACTGCTATAGATGGATGAGTAGGTCATGTTGACTGTGGCAACCAGCTTCAGGTTCAACAGATCTCCCTTAATATAAGGGGTACTGGTCTCCCATTGGGAGAGAGCATTCATAATCTGGGCTTGACCAGTCGCTGACCATGGAACAACAGGTGTTGGTGAAGGTCAGGTCCATATTTTTCCAACTGTGGCACATTGCCCAGCTCCGCTCATTCCTGTACAGGAAGTCCCTTGTGACATTAATCTATGCACTGGTAATCTCCAGAACTGACTATTGCAATGATCTCTACCCTTGAGGCTGGCACACAAACTTCAGCAGGTGCAAAATGCAGCAGCCAGGCAGTTCAATCATATCACTCCTTAGGAATTATACCCACCCAACACAAATGTTTAAACTTTGAATGGTCACCCCCCAAAAGGTAAGACAGGAGGTGATCAGAAACAGTGCATTTTCTGCCATAGTTCTAAGGTTATGGAATGAATTGCCAGCAGAAATTATATCTGCTTCAATTCTGCTGTCATTTCAGCAATCGTTGAAGACATTTCTGATCCACGAAGCCTTCCTCACTTAATATGCCAATTGTTACTTTGATAGATTGTCATGAGTTTTGGGGGAGATTGTTCGGGTACCTGTCCTAGCTGTTTTAATTATGCTGTTGACGCTTCTGTGATTTTATTCTTCTTCTTTACTTCTTCTTTTACCCCTTCAGGTGTCAAGGGTGTGGTTTTATTGTTTTACTGATTTATTGATGTGATGTTGTTTGATGTTTAGCAGGGGTTCCCAACCTATGGCCCACAGGCCAGACCTGGACCACAGCACCCTTTTCTGTAGCCCACCGCCGCATCCGGAAGTGGAAGTGGGCATGATTACGACAGCTTTAAAGTGCACCTGCGCATGCATAAACACAGTTATGTCAGCCGTAAATACGCCCGTGGCTGTTGTAAACGTAGAAGCAGGCAATTTACTACTGTTTCCGGGGGGCATGGTCTGGCCGACTCAGCTGTCCAGGGGGTGTGGTCAGGCCCACAGCATAAAAAGGTTGGGAACTCCTGATATGTAGCTTATATGAGGGTTTGTGGTTTTTATTGCTTGTAAGCCGGCTGGCAGGGCTGGTCACACAGGGTGGTGCTTGACCAGTTGTGTCACATGAAAACTCTCTAAAAGGGATGTTCTTACGTTTATGCCCCCCAAAGTGGGATGCAAAGGGGACACCCCCACTGACAGGTGAAAAAGCAACGAAACTGCAGTACTGCGCACGCGCACCACAGCCTCCGTTTTCCCTAATCGATCCCAACACAGCCAACACAGTCGCACTTTTCCTTCAGGAGAACTTATTGGCAGGACAGTTTCCAGGCTTTCTTGACAGTACAACATAAAAGTGACAAAGGCCACAGAGGGCGAAGTTTGCAAGTAGGGAATGAAAAAAGGAGGACGCGGCTTGACAGCCGTTTGAATTTTCCGCCCTGCGGCGTCCCCAGCCTGTAAACTTAAAAGTTCTGTCAAGCCGCGCACTCCTTTCGCTGAAGGAAGGAAGACGCAGCTTGACAGGGGTTTGAATTCACCGCCGGGACACGCTGCCAGTAAAGCTTTCTTCAGCGGCAGCGTCTCAGGCCGTAAACTTAAAGTTCTGTCCGGACGGAAAATTCAAACCGCAGCCTCCTTTCTACAGTGAAAGGAGGCCACGGCTTGACAGAACTTTAAGTTTACGGGCTGGAGACAACAACACTGAAGAAACTATACTTCCTTTAAGGGGAAAAAACCGAGCAAGGCCGGGTAATCAGTTAGTCTCTCAATAAAACAGCCAAAGAGGTTTTGTAGGAAAAAGAGATTGTATCAACAAAATCAATTATAACATAGACATATGCAGTGCTTTAATCTACACATTCAAGGACCACAATTAACGATTCAACCATGCTTTTATACTGGCTAGATACATATGGTGTGCATGTTCTTGGCCCAGGTGGGGCAAAGGTGTCTCATGTTTTTAACTTGGCATTGCATACATTTGGAATGTACCGAAATGCATATTCATGCAAGCCAACTCCATCTAGATAAATGACACAGGATTTTTGTACAACTGGCATTTCATAAAATGGCTTTCTCTAGGCCACGCTACAGATCAGCACAAATAATTATTTTTAAATGGTTATGCAAGCTTCAGTGTGATCTTTAATTGCATGCTTATTTTGTCAAGGGAATAATTTCAGCTTCACAGTTGGACAGGATGTAAATGTTCTAAATAAATAAATACATAAGATCGGTTGTGTGCAAAGTATAAGTGGGAAACAACAACTAATTAGAAATTACTAGTTAGTTTCAATTGATACATTTGCCCAATAAGTAAGGCATATCCACACTGCATTATAATTAAAAGGCGGGGAGAGATAATTTCATGCCTTTCCCAGTCTAGCATTGTTGCTAATGCTGGATCAGGAATATCACATGGCTCAAATGTAGGCTTCTGCTGCCGCCCAGTGCTAAGCAATGAGGTAACAAGTGGAAGTTGGTTTGTGTACCATTGACCCACAGTTGGTGGTACAGTATTTTAAAAAAGAGGAAATTACCAGTTATTTTGATATGTTTTTCAGAAACAGAGAAGTAAAGCTATCTTTTTAAACAGTACAGTAATACCTCGGATAACAAATGCATCAGACAACACTAAAATTGGATGTCGGGGAATTTAAGGAACACTTTTGCACTGGACGTTAAGATAACGTTGTGTGACCAGCCCTGCCAGCTTTGGGGCAGAGATCTCCGGAGGCCCCCTTGCTGGGGGGGGACCAAGGGGGCCTCTGTAGAGCCAAGCATCGGGACGCCGGTTTCCTTGGGGTGAGAGAGCGTGCGGCCACTCACCCCCACAGGAAATGGGCGGTCTGAGCAGTTTTCCCCAAACCAAGCCGGCATATCCCCCACTTGGTTTAGGTGAATGCGCACGGGCGCACACGCCCGGTTTCCCCCAAACCAAACCGGAGATTAGACGCAGAGATCCCCAGATTGGTTTGGGGAAAACCAGGGGGGCACACTCACTCCCGGCTTCCCCCAAAGGAAGCCGGCTTTTTTTTTTTTACGTTGTGCGATAAATGTATCGCATAACATTAAAAATCAGATAACGCTAAGACTCATGGAACCAAGTTTTAGTGTTATTTATTTATTTCATATATTTTATACCCCGCCCTATTGGTGTGAAAAAATACAATAAAATACAAAAACAATTTAAAAAGCCATTACAGATAAAAAACGTTACTAAAACCCTTATCTAAAATACCATCTTAAAATACATTAACCCTCCATTACCCTCCCTAACTCCTTAAGAGATAAATGGAAAAAAGAAATAGAAAACAAGAAGGAAATAAAAACAGAGGGGGAGGGTGGGAGATTAAAACAGACAAATCAGTTGTAGGGTACTATTTATATAAGCCAGCGGGACTGGGCCGTCATACCTGTCGGCCCCCACACCCGCTGGCATAACCAGGGGTTTACTGTATATCTTTACTGTAGGCCAGGAACTATACATGTAACTAATGGCTTTTGCCAACCTAGCAGTTTGAAAGCAAGAAATTGCAAATAGATTGTGGATAGCCCAGGTCACTGATTTGTCAGCAACCTCTTTCCCGATTTGCTTGTTCGGCTCGCACACGAGATGGAAACCAACCAAGCTTTACAGGAGAGGAAATTGGTACGGGCTAATAGTAGCAGAAGCTACTCCATCTTTCCTTGGTTTAGAGCACTGAGCTTTGTAGGGCAAATGCCAGTAGGTGAGAGACGCAAGTCTCGAACATGGTATCTGGCTCACGTCCGCGTACTGGACTGAGCAGGCTTTAACCGCAGCTAGACGCTACAAGCATACATAAGGTACAGAGTCTCCAAGGACTCAGATAGCACAGGAACACTAAGTCTCGCTACTAACCGCTGATTATACTATTGGCTAACCTGGGCACGCAGAATGGAAAATGTAACCCAGCCAGTCAAGTGCCATGTATTAAGCCAGCCTTCTAACACGAGGGTCGCACGCAGGTTGTGCATGATCTTCTGTTATTGTACTCAATAAATAGAGACCACCTGAGAAATCGGGACGTGGCTTTTTGCACCATACTCTCTCCTCGCTCGCTTTCATTGACTTCAACACCTTTACTCTCGAGAACCATTACAACAGTAGATAAATAGGGACTACTTTGGTGGGAAAAGATCTTGGGGACATGAAAGGAGCCTCATTTGGGTGTCTCCTGAGCGGAGTTTCTCCAACAAAAATCCTTTCAACCCAGAATAATTTCTGACATGAAATTATTATTATTATTATTATTATTATTATTATTATTATTATTATTATTATTATTATTATTATTATTATTATTATTATTATTATTATTATTATTATTATAGCAACTTTCTAAGATGTGGTGTGAAGCCAAAACCTGCCTATGGCCCCAGATGCATTTCTTAGCTTCACAAAGTACCATCCCATGCTGCCAGTCAAGTTATTCAATTCCATTGATTTCCAAAGCCAACAGCAACCAATAATAAATCTTGGGGAAATCAAGAGAGAAAGCAGCAGGAGCCGAGACAAGAGGAAATGTATTTTGCAGCTTCAGAAACTTTACAACAGGCTGAACAGCTGGCACCCCAAGGACTCTAGCTTTCCTGCCTAGCAAAATTCATTCCCCCCCCCCTTCTTCTCTTTTTTTTTTGAAAAAAAAGAGAGAATTTAATCTTTTGAACAGGCCAGACAAAGTTTTAAAATGGTTGGATGCTTGACAGAATCTCACCCTGGCAGATTTCATTATTTGCTCTGCCTGCAAAATACTCCTTCAAAATCCTAACGAGAGGTTTTACCCATCAAAAGTCAAAGAGAGATTACAGGCTGTCCCAGAAGTCATCCATATTCCATTCCATTTTTTAAAAGTTCTAATGAGTGTTTCTAGATTCTGAAGCTGAATAAAAGCAACGGCTTCCGAGTCTGGCATCGCAGGGACTGCAAACAAATGGAAGAGATTTCACCGACATCTAACTCACAACCATATCATCAGAAAGTAAACAAAATAAAACAAAGACAAAAAAAATGCCGTGGCACCTTAAAGACTAATTCCTGTGCAGTGGAACCTCATACAACGAAATCGCATAGCAATTAGGTTTTCGGGGGAAATGGCGTCCCACATAACAATTTTTCCTATGGAAAAAATCGTACAACAATTTTTCAATGGGAAAAACCACTTAGCCAAAAAAAAAATCATTGTATGATGCATCCCATAGGGAAAATTGCTATATGATGCGTGCATCATATAGCAATTGTTTCGTACAACAACGAGCCCCATGGAACGGATTAAAATCGTTGTATGAGGTACCACTGTATTTTAATTTTTGAAATGGTAGCCATGTTAGTCTATGTTTCAAGCATATCAGAAACTAAACAAAACAAAAGAGTTGAGGAACTTTAAAGACTAACTGCTGTATTTTAATGTCGGTTATTGTCAACAGATGGTAGGCCTGAAGGGTAAACTCATTTGTTGTTGTTGTTCAGTCAAACAGTCAAGTCCAGGCTCCTCTGCCATCCTCCACAGCCCGGCCAGATCTACATCCATTACATCAACGATTCCATCCATCCACCTCATCCTCTGCAGCCCCCTTCTCCTTTTGCCTTCGATCTTTCCCAGCATCAAGGCCTTCTCAAGAGAGTCCTCTCTTCTCAGTACAGTACTTGAGCTTTATCTTCAGTATTTGTCCTTCCAATGAGCAGTCAGGGTTGATTTGATCTCCACACAGTCCAGGAGACTCTCAAGAGTCTCCTCTAGCACCACAGTTCAAAGGCATCTATTCTTCTGCGCTCAGCCTTCCTTATGGTCCATTACACATTAGCAAATGGCCCTTAGCAAATGTGTAATGACACAATGTTTGTCTTGCATCCATCTATTAACCATTTGCAATTCAACAGGTGCCTGCCACATGACCATGGTAACGTCTGCAGTTGACTCTTTAGCTGTAAATGGAGATGAGCACTGAACCCTAGAGTTGGATACAACTAGCTTTCAAGCATGAGCGACCTTGATCTAATATACTTGGACAGAGTACGCTGGATACCACTTCAAGAAAAAAAATCACAAGCCGTAGTCATTCATGATCAAGTGCTAGCAGCGTTGCAGGGGGGCTGCTTCTCTTTCCTTGCTCCATCACTGCTGCACAGGCCACGATGCACGAGTGCACGACTCAAGATGCAAAACAGTCTCATCTGTTTTCAATAGCCTTGGGGGAGAAAGCTCAAACTTTCAGATAATCAAATATTTGGATAATGCAAACAGCAGGAGAATAGCTTTGAGGATGAGTACCAGAAGAAAGATTACCAGCTTCTCACACAGACGCGCCAAGGCTGGATTAAGACACCCCGAGGCCTTCAGCAATAGCACGGGCAAGAGGCCCCACAGTACTACATAAATGTATATTTCATTAACGGTTTGGCTGGATTCTTTTTATGCATCTTGAAAAAAAAAATATGGAGACCTCTCATTATCTGCGGTCCTAAGCTACAGCTTACTTTGCCTATGCATAAATCCAGGACTGGAACACAAGATGCTATCAGCACATTGGCTTATATTTATTGGAGAGTTACAGAGCACTTTGGGTAGCCTGAGAAATCAGTTTGATCACGTATAGATGCATAAAATGTGCAAGCTCTTAAATTATCCAGACCTCCTCATCAGGCTCAATCAGTGATGGCGAACCTTGGCACTCCAGCTGTCCTTGAACTTCAATTTCCAGAAGTCCTGATCGGCAGGAGAGCTGACTTGGACTTCTGGTAATTGAAGTCCAAGAACATCTGGAGTTCCAAGAGGTTCGCCATCACGGGTCTAGATGGTAACAAAAGCACCATCAAGTCTGAAGAGGAGTGCTAGAGATAGCCAAAGCCTGCATATTTTGTAAATGTATAAATTGATTCTAATAAATATATTGCCTACCTATAGACCAAGGGTTGGCAACCTTTTTAAGTCAGGGGGCGGGTCACGCGCCCTCAGACAGTTGAGAGGGCCAGACTGATCATCCCCACACCATTTACGGCTGCCGTAAACGCATCCAGTGCTGTCGTAAATGTATTTACAATAGCCGCAAATGAGTCTGCAGCCAATTCCAGCGGTGGCTGGAGCGAGGACACAGGCCGGTTGATTTGGCACCATGGGCCAGATCCAGCCCACAGGCCATAGGTTGCCTACCCCTGCTATAGACCTTGGATTTTGCCTATATTCTAACAAAGCCACTATATTTTTTAGAATTACTCTTTTAAATTTTTTATCTGCTTTTGAAGAAAGGAGAAATAGAAGAGACAATTTGAAGGTCGGCTGGGTGACTTTTTTTATTGGACGATCTGAAAAATGCATGTGATTTCTGTCACAGCCAAGTCAAAAAGTTCCCAATCATATGCAAAGCACCTATAAAAACCCCTGTGGTACAGGGGTTAAGTTCAGTATTGCATTCAAAACCCTTCTCATTATCTTAACTCAACTGCAAAAAGCTCAAGGTTGACTCAGTTTTCCATCCTTCCAAGGTTGGTAAAATGGGCACCCAGCTTGTTGGTGGCAAACACCCATCCATTCTTCTAGATTCTTTTATATATAATTAGGTCATAATATAAAACTTCATTTCTATCTTAACCTATAAATCCAAGGGTTAACCGTTGGAACTGGCTATAGGTTGCTATGCGTCGCCCTACTGACCCGCACCCACCCTTCGTGAGCACGGCCGAAGTGGCTACGCAGGTCAACGAAGGATTTAGAAAACCGAAACGGGGGCCTCAGCCCCACAAACGGCAAGAAAGGGAAAGAACTTCACTTCCCAACATTCCTTGCGCTGCGCCGCGCCAGAGCCAATCACGCTGAGAGGCTCTCGCACGGCGCAGCGTTCGGACACGCGCCGCAGCCAATCAAAAGAAACGCATTTTGAAAAAACGCAGCAAAAACACAAAGCACCAACCCATAACTACAAGCCCCAGCGTCCTGCGCGCCCACGCAGAACGCTGTGGAAACCGGCGCCCGAAAAAGTTAAAAAGAAAAAAACAACTCACAGGCAAGCAAACACCAGCCGGCTTCCTTTCCCTCACCCGCGGCGCCTGAAGGTCCCGAATGGAGTTTCCCCTTTAACATCAGTGGGTGGGGGGTTGCAATCCCCCTCTCCGCTGACTACCCTAGGTTGGGAGGTTTGCGGGAACAAAAGGGGTATGTTGCCCAAACCCTTCTGGAGCAAGGAGACCAGGGAGAGGTGATCGATCCCCCCCTCCTTAAAACAACTCCGTCTTTTCTTCTCTTTAAAAACGGAGTTGTTTTAAGGAGGGGGGGAGGGAATCGATCCACTCTGCCTGCTCTCCTAGGTCCAGAAGTGTGGGGGCAAAATACCCCTTTTCTCCCCACAAACCTACCAACTCTAGGGTAGCCAGCGGAGAGGGGGGTCACAACCCCCACCCACTGATATTAAAGGGGAAACCCCGATCTACTTTCAAGACTCAACACAAACAAATCACCATAACACAATAAAGCCCCCCTCCCCACCACCTAGCCCACCCTTCCTAACCCCCAAAGACCATGCCCCCCTCCCCACCACGGGCCGGCGGCGTAGATATTCCAACGTGTCCGGCCTGCGAAAAAAACCCCAACCTACCACCACATGGTATTTCAATGGGCCACCCAGCCACCGAGGCCGGCCACAGAAATACCCACACCAAAAACACAAACAAGAACATTCAACAAAAATCAAAAACAATAATAAACATAAAAATTAGAAAGAAAATCTTCCACAAACAAACAAACAAAAAAGAACAAACACAACCCCCACCCCCCACAAATCACAACACCACCACCCCTAACAAAACAGAAAACACAACTTACCACGACACGTGCAGCCTCACCGAAGACCAGAATTGAAATGACAAAAGAACAGGAAGAATACACAGCCCAGGACACAGTCAAAATTAAAACATTACGCAACAGCACCACCCAGTGGCCACAGGAAAAATGACACTCAATGAATTCAAATTGATCTCCAACAATTTACAAAAAACATACACTTACACATTTTTAAAAAATTCTTATCCAAAGTACACCTATCACCAAAAACCACATAGGAAAACATTATTTTTAAAAATGCAATTATTGGGGGGGAAAATATATCAACCTTTCCTCTTTTTAAAATCCAAATTTTTAAAAAACAGTTTAAAACACTACCTACGTATAAAAAACAATATTTTTTAAAAATAACATAACTCATTTAAATACACATACAACAAAAAACATCCAACACCATTTTTCATATTTTTTTTTTAAAAAAAAACCCAAAAAATGCCCTGCAACGCCGGGCAACCCTTCCTAGTGACTTATAAAGCAAGAGATAAAAGCAAGCAGGGGAAGAGTTTTGTGGGGAGATGCTTTGAGCCTTACTGCCCTATTCCAGACTACACAGAACAAAGGAGAGATTTAAATCAAGGTGTCTCAAATTTGTTCAAGGTATCTTAGGTAAAGGTAAAAGTCTCTCTTGCTCGAAGGCCAGTCGTGTCCGACTCTAGGGATGGTACTCCTCTCAGTTTTCAGCCAAAAAAGCAGCGCTGTCTGCATCTGCAGACGTTTCCGTGGTTGTGTGTCAGGCATGACTAGACATTGTAATGCACAGAATGCTGTTACCTTTCCTGCAGAAGTGGTACCTATTTACCTACTTGCAATGTCTTGCTTTCAAACTTCTAGGTTGGCAGGACCTGGGAATGAAGAAGGATGCTCACTCCATCACACAGCACTCAGATCTCGAACTGCTGACCTTCTAGTCGTCAATCTCAGCCTCTTAAACACTAAGCTACCATATGGCCCTTTCTCACTAGATCTTACCAACTCATAATACAATACAAAATGGGAAGCATCAATCAGTTTCAGCTGAATATAAAGGTAGAAAGTCTTCTCTCTACAATCATTTTTAACTTCTCCTCCCAAAAGGCAGCTAGGCAGCATAGGTGAAGGTAAAGGTGGCCCTTGCTCAAAAGCCAGTTATGTCTGACTCTAGAGTTCAGTGCTCATCTCCGTTTACAACAAAAGAGCCAGTGCTGTCTGCACCTGCAGATGTTTCTGTGGTTATGTGCCAGGCACGACTAGACACCAGAGTGCACAGAATGCTGTTACATTCCCAGTGGGCATCTATTTATCTACAGTGATACCTCATACAACGTCCAAACTTGGTTCCACAAGTTTGGACTTTATACAGATTTGGACTTTGTATGAGGCATGCAAAATCCTAGCCGTAATGCTTCATACAACGTCCAAATCCTTGCCACGATGCCTCATACAACGTCATTTCCATAGAGAGACTGTAACAGCACAGACTTCAGGGCAAAGTCAAGGAAACAGACAGGAAACTGACAGAACTTTAAGAAATCATTGTCTAAAGGCTAAATACATTACAAAAACATGTCAAACAACCCTGATTGTCCAAGAACCTGAATAATGCCACAAAAATCCCAGGAATGCTTCTAAAAATTCTGATGAAAAAATTCAAAAAAATCCAAAGTCATGCTCAAAACCACTCCTTAACACTCTTCGCCTCGTGCAAAACCCACAAGAGCAATGCATACATGTGTCCTGCCTTTTATACTGCCCAGGCACAATGCAACCTGGGGAAAACCCCAATGCCTCATACAAAGTCCACCGACTTTGTATGAGGCAACTTTTTTCAAGGAATTAGGCGATGTTGTATGAATTCGATTTGTACGAAGCAGACTTTGAATGAAGTATTACTGTACTTGCAATTTCTTGCTTTCAAACTGCTAGGTTAGTTAACAGTAAAACTTTATGGGAGTTTGTAGATCAGCAAAACTGGGAAGAGGGTTGAACGGGTATAATGACTTTGGAGAGGAGAAAAACCGTTTGTGGCCAGAAGGCAAAATTATCAAGAGATGTTAATCAATAAAAAGTAATAAATCCAAGACAAGTGTCCGTGTATCAAGAATACTATTAAGAAAATTATTAATACTCATTGGCATATAGTAAAACAAAACCCGGGCTGGGAATCCCCCCCACCCCCCAACCCCATAATTGGATATAGAAAAAACTACCTCTTTAAGCAATATACTTACCAGGTCTGATCATACCTCTCGCATTCCAAGAATTACGTCATCTATTGTGGGGGATTATCGTTGCCACAGCTGCATTTTCTGCAAACTGTATCTCGAAACTAAAGAAATATTCATCCCCGAATGGAACTACCATTTTATACTTAACCAGTTCACTAATTGTAACAGCCGCAATTGCGTATATCTGTTAGAATGCCCCTGTTGCATGCAATACATAGGAAAATCGAATAGACCGCTAAAAACTAGGATATGTGAACACAGGTCCAAAATTCGAACCCAGGACCTTAATGCTCCTTTAGTGTCCTATTTTCTCAAGATGGGACATAATGAAAATGATTTCACCTTCATTGCATTAGAACAAATACGTCCAAAATCATATCAGAAAATGGACATAGACCAACAACTATTGCGCAGGGAAACATTCTTTATACATTTGTTTAACTTTGTTTCACCTAAAGGGTTAAATCAAGAATTGGAATTATCTTCATTCTTGTAACAGTCACCTTATGAGTAACGATGGATTAGCAAAAATGCAAGCCATGAGAGGAGCTCCCCACCTGGGTATTACAGGCTCTCTATTTAAACTTGGTCACTCTCCATTCTAGCTAACGTCCGCAGCACATAGTAGACTTCGCGTAGAGGCTAGGACGCGAGACTCTTACGTCATTTATTCCTACACTTATTCTCATTGTGGAACTTCACTCAATACAAATTTGATACACGGACACTTGTCTTGGATTTATTACTTTTTATTGCTTAGCATCTCGATAATTTTGCCTTCTGGCCACGAACGGTTTTTCTCCTCTCCAAAGTTTGTAGATCAGAACATCTGAAGGTCCAAAAGTATCCCATGGCTGACTTAGGGAGAAGACTTTTTATTTCCTTTTAACAGACAGACACAAATCCATTTAACCTTGTCAGTTTGAAGAACTAGGCTGATCTGGCACAATTAGCAATACCAATGCTATGCATTATGAGCAATCCCAAAAAATGTATAAAACAAGCCTCCATCACAGACAAACACAAACTCATAGAAAAGTGATTAAAAATTAAAGTGCTGCTTTACAGCCTTATAATGGCTTGGTTACAAACGTTAGCTCATGTAAGCTCAGAGGAGAGAAACCTTGAAAGAAACATTATCTAGACAATAAAGTAAGTAAGTGTTTCAGACATGCCTCTGAGGGATGCTGGCAAAATAAGCAGGGAAGAGGAACAAGGGAGGAAAGTTGCTAGAACGTGTAATTCTTTCACACCATCAAAAATAAGTATTATGCTTGAAACATCTCAGGGGCTTGGCAGCTTGAAGAGACAGATTTTTCATTTTTCAGACTTCTCAATGGGAGTAGCCAAGACATTACATTATTCTGCAAGTTGTTTTTCTTCAATTCTGTGGTTTGGTTGTCACGGAGGTTCTACTCTATTTTCAATTTAAGCTTATAAAGCAATAGTGGAGAGCATCTGGCCCTCTAAGGGCTATTAGCCTATGATCTCCATTACCTTTTGTCTTCAGAGCCAAGTGACAGATTACAATAACATCTGGAGGGGTGAATGTTCCCTGGCCCAGTTATGAAAGAACTATAGCCACTGGGGCACAGCTGGGTTGGTTCAGTTTCAGTTCTCATACAGTGACAGGATGCCTCAAACCTACACCAGTTGAGAAAACATATCCCCTTCTTGATATCGCTTTGCCTGAGATCAGGAGAGAAGTGGCAGAGGACGCCGAGAGAACTAAGTGAGAGAAGGACCCTTGACACTCTCTCCCAGGATATGAGCCTCAAGTCTGCTGGCTCAGATCCAGGGAGAGCTTTATGGCAAGAACAAACATTCTTGAGGGTATGCAAGAGCAAAACCAAATTAGAAGATGGAGAAAGGAGCACACTGGGCAAGGAATAACATTAAAGGAGGAAATGGCTGAGGAACTCAACCTCCCCTACGTCACTTGGAGGACCCTGAACAGGCTGAGGGTCGGAGTCACTAAATGAAAGACCAAGGCTTGCTGGCAGACAACAACATGAAGTGTGAATGTGGATACAGAACCCAGCTCCTTTACTGGTCTGCCAATTACTGTCAGAAACAAGTACCATTGAGGACTTAGGTTTAGCCAATGACAAAGCCAAGAAAGTGGCTTCATTTTGGCAGTCCAGGGTTTGATCGGGACATGAAAGAAGAAGGAGCCTGTGAGAGGCATCTGGAAGAATACAGAAGACTTTCACATCTTTTCAATAGTTGCCATCTCCAACCTGGCACTCTCTAGACAGAGTGGGTCCTGTGCCTGTGGGCTGAGAGAGCAAGACTGGCAGAAAAACATGTTGTCAGTTTAAAAACAGAGGAAAGGTTTGAATTTGGGTCTCCAAAGAGTTAGTCTGGCTGCCCAGTCTGTGAACGGGGAACATAGAGTTTTATGTAATTTACCATCTTTGTTTGTCTGAAAACTGCTTTGGGTTACCAATAGGTGAGGAAAGCAGTATAAAAATATACTAAATAAATAAATATAGTTCTCCAATTGTGGGATGAGCGTAACTTCGATCATTCTTCTTCATGGTCTATGCTGGTTAGAACAGATGGGATTTGCAGTCCTACCATATCTAGAGAGCTAAACATTCACCACCCCTGGGCTAGCCATTAAACCATTCTAGTCTGCTGCCATGTGAATTCTGCACTACTGTTTAAAGGATGTCGTCTCAGTGGTTACTCCCCATCTCTTGGAAGATGATCGTATACATCCTTTGAATCAATATCAAATCAATATAAACCTTGTTAGCTTTATGAGCAAGCATTATTGACTTTTGTTTAGCTCAGCAGGTTTACCGCGACATTAATCTTAATAGGCAAACTACAATGAACTGGTAACCTGATTTTGTTGCTCTTGTGGTTGTCTGTTCTCTCCACTCATCAGGTTTCAAATGAAGGAATCTGGATCCAATCAAGGTTTTTTGTAGGGAAAAATTTTACATCAGGGTTTCTTTAGATTTTCCCGAGGTTCTCGTGAAAAAACCCTCCTGATGAATTTAGTAGAGGTAGGGAATGTGCTGTGCTCTAGACTTTTCGGGCCGTGGGCCGGTCACGTGGTTCAGGGCGCCAGTCAAGTGGTTCCCTGCTGGTTTAGAAGGATTGAGGGTGCAAAGAAATGAACCAGAAATAGAGACCTTTCTTTCTGCGCCACATCTACTTCCGAATAGTGGCTCTCCTCATGGCAATCAGCCATGAAGACTTTTCTGAAAATATAATGGAGTGACCTTTCATCTGCCTTCTGCATCGCAGCCGACACCAGTACTAGTGATTCAGTTCCGTGAGTCACTTTCGGGTTCTGAGCCCTTTTGGCACGCAAAAACCTCATCAGCCCCAGGCCTGTACTGATGAAGCTACTGCCTTCCATCAAGGATCCAAGTGAGATTTAATCCATTTGGGGAGCATCACTCTTCCCTGTGGACTTTGCCACCCAAAGCTATTAGTCTTCAGGGTGGTCAGGTTAGTTAGCCACCGCCACTCCACCCCTGAGAAGTAAATGGACCTTATTCATTCCAATTATTCCTGCTAGTCTAAAACTTAGACTTAAAGGAGAGCTGTCCTCCCTTAAACTTATTTGTGATATGGTCACAATCTATGCAGAGAAGACAAGGAGTCCTTTCATCCTGTATAAAACTCGCTCCCTTAATTAGGGGCTAGGAAATTGCTACTAATGAGCTGCCACTTGTATTTCTTGTTGTATGCCAACAGCAGCAATTTGCCACAGTGACTTATGCTACTGCATTTAGGTAAAGGTCACCCTTGCTCGAAAGCCAGTCGTATCTGACTCTAGGGTTTGGTTCTCGTCTCAATTTATAGCCAAAGAGCCAGCGCTGTCTGCATCTGCAGACGTTTCTGTGGACATGTGGCAAGCATGACTAGAAACCAGAGTGCCGAATGCTGTTTACCCTCCCACTGAAGTGGTACCTATTTATCTATTTGCAATTTCTGAATTTCAAACTGCTAGGTTGGACAGACGGGAGCTCACTCCGTCATGCAGCACTCCGGTCTCAAACTACTGACCTGCCAACTTTCTAGTCATCAAATTTAGCATCTTAACCACTAAGCTACTACTGTATTTACACAGGCATAAACAACTGCAGTGGCTCAAGTCGCTAAGACGCTGATTGGGAAGCGGAAGGTCAGCAGTTTGATTCCCGAGTACTGCAGGACGGAAATGAGCTCCTGTCTTCATCCCAGCTCCTGCCAACCTAGCAGTTCGAAAGCAAGAAATTGCAAGTAGATAAATAGGGACCACTTCGGTGGGAAGGTAACAGCGTTCCGTGTGCTCCAGTGTCTAGTCATGCCTGCCACATGACCACGGAAACGTCTGCAGAAGCAGACAGCGCTGGCTCTTCGGCTTAGAAACAGAGATGAGCACTGCACCCTAGAGTCGGATACGACTGGCTTTCGAGCAAGGGAAACCTTTACCTTTACCTTAAACAACCAAAACAGAATTTGGGCTGCTATCTTCATTGTTACTGCTTTTAAAACAACCTCCAGTTTGCCAAACTACAAGACAGCAGCTTCTTACCTGAAGAAGCTTATAGTCATCAGTCTAGACTTAATTCCAAGAAGACAGATTGTTAGTTATATTTTCATCTGTGCAAACAAGTGGAACGATAAGGAGGTCCTTCTGAAAAGATTAGCCATGAGCTCAGATCCAACAGTTCAATTCCACTAGCCAGTGCAAAACAAAGCCGTAGATTTCACTAACAAGACTACAAGTCAACTTAAAGTTCCCTATGCTCATGTTAATTTAAATAATAAAGGTATGTGCATATCTTCAGACACACTATATAAGTTTTCTCGATGTTATGTATACAATAGGCAGCTTTGTGATTCAGTAACAGCAGTTGCTTAAACTGCCTCCCTAGTCCAAGGATGCCACCTTGTGGAAACAGCAGGATCTTGTAAGCAAAGACAGAAAAGGTGAAGCGGCTGGATGGATGCTTGCCTACCCTATGGGCTCCACTGAGTGCAGGACCAGCGCATGAGATGCTCTCTGTCCACATGGATGACTTCTAAACATCCAGAGGGATGGGGGGGGGGAGTTGTTTTGCCAGTGCCTACCTAGCGATTATGGGACTGTGGTGGCTTAGTGGTTAAGATGCTGAACTTGACGACTAGGTCAGCAGGTAAGCAGTTCAAGACCTGAGTGCTGCACGACAGAATGAGGTTCCGTCTCTCTCCCAGCTCCTGCCAACCTAGCAGTTGGAAAGCAAGAAATTGAAAGTAGATAAATAGGTACCACTACGGTGGGAAGGTAAACAGCGCTCCGTGCACTCTGGTGCCTAGTCATGCCTGCCACATGTCCCAAGGAAACATCTGCAGAAGCAGATGGCACTGGCTCTTTGGCTATAAACGGAGATGAGGCCTGAACCCTAGAGTCGGATGTGACTGGCTTTCAAGCAAGGGCGACCTTTACCTAAATGCAGTAGCATAAGTCACTTACTGATTCCTGCAAGTTGCCTCCTGAACACAAAACTCTGAAGGGGTCTTATGTTCTCTCCTCCCACCTGAAATCTAAGTGTTCAGAATTAACCTGCATGACAAAGGTCCACTAGGGCAGCCTCACTTGAAAACAAGCAAGGAAAGGGTGAGTATCAGAACGTTTTTTTCATAAATGATAAATACATCCCAACACACACAGAATTAAGTACTGTATGTCACAAAATCTGCCAATGCTGTTCTTTCATTGTAACATTCTAGTTTTTCTTATAATGTGACTTTATTTTTTAAAACAAAGTAACCAGGAATTTTTTTTAAGATGATAAGATGCATTGTTATGTTTCTTTCTCTAAGACTCCTTCACAATGCTTGCTTTCTGAGAAGAGCCCTGGAAGGAGTTGCAATTTAATAGCAGGGAAACTGGTGTGCTCAGATTTATTTATCTATACCAGGGGTTCGCGGTCACACACCCCTCACAGTTGAGCAGGCCAGAGGTGTGGTTCCTCCCGCCACTTGTGCCGCTTCTAGTTGCGGTGGTGGGTGCATGCATGGCACAATCCCGGCCATTTTTGCCACTTCCCATGGCGGCAGGAGTGAGGGTGGCATGTTTTTGCCGTGTTTCAAGCTTTTTTTCGTGGTGTTTTCGTACTGCTTTTGCTGTGTTTTTGTGGCATTTTTGCTGCTTCCAGTAGTAGTGGTGGCTCTCGGATCCTCACTGCGGGCCGGATTAATTGGTACTGCAGGTCGTATTGATTGGCACTATGGGCCGGATTAGGCCCATGGGCCGTAGTTGCAAATCCCTGATTTATATCAATTGTGTCCTGCTCAACTTAGTGACTACTCTGGTCCATAAAGCCAGAGGAAAGGAAACTGAAGCAAAGAAAGAGCAAGTATGGTATGAACTATACGGAGATGGTTACTTTGTTGGTATGGACTTGTAACTTGAACTTATTTGTGATGTGATATTTCTATTGTATTTTGTGCTCTGTTGTCTTGCCCAAGCGGCAGAGGACGGTCCTGCCTTGAGGCTGAGGATGCCTGCCACCCCATCCCTGGACTTTGTTTTGCGAATTTTTCTATGTGGTTGTGACTTTATTATTATATTATAGTATTGTACTGTGTTGTTGTATATTATAATGTGTTGTTTTTTGTAGATTGAAATTTGTATACTGTATCACTGTGTATTTACTTTGTATATTGTTGATTTATGTTGTGATTGTTGTGAGCCGCTCTGAGTCGGCATATGCTGAGTGGGCGGCATACAAATAGAATAAATCAATCAAATCAAATCAATCCAATCAATCAAGTCAGCTTTAGGATGGCTGTGATCTCATTTTTCAATTCTATCCCTCCTTTTGATATTCAGGAGCCCAGAAGATGAGTCAATAGTTTTTAAATAACACAGCCAGGCCATGCCATTTTGCTGCCCGAGCAAGAGAAATAATTGGCAACCTACCACCACTTCCCTCAGTAAAATACCCACCAGCCAAAGCCAGCCATGATGTTTGGACACAATGAGGAAAAGAGCCATAAACTACCACTCCCCAGCTCTACTGGCAAAAACACTCTAACAACAAATTTGGTATCTAACAGATGGCTGCCCTTCTATGACATTCAAAATCTGCTGCCTGAGGTGACTGCCTTACTTTCAACATCTGTCCTGTTAAAATAAATACAGAGAGCATGAAAAAGTCTTATAAAGTAGCGAGGGGGGGGAAGCAGGGGGGCGGGGAAAGGCCTTTGGCTGAATGAGGCTGGAAGGCAAAATGGCTTGCCTAAGGCTATCTCACTGTTTGGAATGTTATTTTGAAAGCTCAAAACCTGGAGGCTGCCCCAGAGTAAAGTCTTAAGTTTCAAGGTTAAAAAAAATCAGGTAAATTTCAGAAAACACAAGCGAGATCAAACCTATCCGTGGTTCTCTAGCCCAGCATTTCCAAAACTTTGGTTTGCAGAACATAGTTTGGGAAACACTGCTCTAGTCAAGCAAACCACCAACATATCCAGTTCTTTGGTAAGGTAAAGGTCGCCCTTGCTGGAAAGCCAGTCATATCTGACTCTAGGGTTCAGTGCTCATCTCTGTTTACAGCCAAAGAGTCTGCAGACATTTCCATGGACATGTGGCAGGCATGACTAGACACCAGAGCACACGGAACAGTATTACCTTTCCCGCCAAAGTAGTCCCTATTTATCTACTTGCAATTTCTTGTTTTCGAGCTGCTAGGTTGGCCGGAGCTGGGACAGAGACAGGCGCTCACTCCGTCGTGCAGGACTCAGGTCTCGAAATGCTGATCTGCCGATCATCCAGTTATCAGGTTCAGCATCTTAACCACTAAGCCACTGCAGTCCCACCACAATCCTTTGGTACAGATCTGTAATTTGGGAGACTGGTCTCAGTCTACGTCAAACCAGGAATGGGCAATGTAAGCCTCATCAGATCTTACTGGATTCAGCAAAGCCAAAACTGAAGAAAACTAGGAAATGCAGCCCAACTACATTTCAAGAGCTGCCCACTGAAGCCATATATTGACCTATGTTTGGAAATCAAAGCCTGGGTGGAGCAGTTGTTAAGGTGGAGAAGCAGGAAAAGCACTATCTCCCAACTTTGTGTACTTCACAGGGTTATCGTGATGATACCAATGGTGATGGTGGAGGGGGTGGGTGGGTACCCCCCACTACAGTACAAGCAATAAAAAAGCTTTTTTTTTTATTTGCTGACCACTTACCATTCAGCTCTGGAGGCAGATAAAGGTGATAAGTGCTATAGATATCATTGGACATCTGCAGCTTGAGTTTTGTGTGTTTCTTTAGAAGTTCAGCAACATTTCCCTCCTGGAACGGTGTCTTCTCCAGAATCACAACAGCGTCCGTTCCTTCCCCAGAATTGCTCTTTACCTGGAGAAGAAATAACAAAAGGAAGATCTCGCTACTGCTTTCTCCATTTCTACATCTCTGGGTGTAATGGCTTGTATTAGCCATGCTGGCTACGAGATCCTGGGAGATGGCAGTCCAAAAAGGAAATCTTTCTAATCCAGGGGTTCCCAACCTATGGCCTGTGGGCTGGATCCAGCCCACAATGCCATCCTATTCGGCCCATTGCTGCCTCCACCGCACCTGGAAATGGAAGTGGGCGCTTTTATGTCAGCCATAAAACACGCCAGCGCATGAGCAAACACATCCATGCCTGTCGTAAACACAGAAGTGGGCACTTTTACGACAGCCGTAAAGGTGCCCGCTTCTGGGGGGCATGGTCCGGCCTGCTCAGCTGTCCAGGTGCGTGGTCAGGCCCGTAATGTAGAAAGGTTGGCCACCCTTGTTCTAAACTCTGGGAGCAGAATATAGAAAAAAGGGATAGGAATCGTTATGGAGACATGAGAATTTGTGCAAGAAGGAGAATATGTTTCCTAAAACAATATTAGATGGGATCCAGACATCCTTGTCTAGATTGAGGCAATAGCTAAGGATGCCCTCTTTCCCCTGTACTGTTTGCTTTAGTTGTAAAATTATTAGCAAATGCTATTAGAGAAATTAAAGAGATTTTAGCCACTAGCATTAAAGATAGAGATAAGATTAGTTTATTCGCTGACCATATCTTATTAACAATAGAAAATCCTCTATAGGCTATGGAGTGGGTAAATTGCATTGAAAGTAATTTGAAGAGATTTCTATTATAGATACACTAGCATATTTTAGCCCATTTTTGTGTGTGTGTTTTTGGTTAGGGGTGGTTTGGGTAGTGTTGTTTTGAATTTGTGGTTTTTAAATTTATTTGATTTTATATTTTTTTGTCTGTTTTATACTCTTCCGGCCTCTAGGTGGGGCTGTGATTTAGAGTACTGCGATTGTCTTTATTTCTTCATTTCTGTTCCGGAGGCATGGAGGGAGGACGTCTTTCGTAAGTGCTCTTGATTTATAATTTTATTTTGATTTTATTTTGATTTTGGGGTGCTGGGCTGAGGGGTTTAAGTAGACAGTTTCTACTTAAACCCCCCCCCCCCCAAAAGTGTTTTTGCTTGTTATTTTGTATTTTCTCTGGATTTTAGAGTTGTTTTCTTGTTTTGGATATTTCTGGTTGTTATTTTTTTCTGCATTTATTTTTGTAATTTGTGATATTATTGTTTTTTGATTAAGGTATTTTCATGTTATAGATTGGTGTTTTTAGTGATTTTCATTGTTTTTTGGTAGCCTTTGGTATTTCAGGTGCTTTTGTTGAGTTTGTTGTTTATTGTTTTGTTGTTTACTGGGTTTATTTGAATTATTTGTTTATTTATTTGTTTTATTATTTTTGATGCTTGGCGTTCTGGTTAACTGTTTTGTTTTGTTGTGTTTTGTGGGGTGAAGAACGGCCTGTTTGTCATTTCCTCTTTTCCCCATTGCTGTTTCGAAATGAGTTTTCGATGTAGCAATGGGGAAAGGAAGAGCCAGCAGTCAGCTCACTCTTCATCTGGTAAGGTTCGTTAGGTCAGTCGGGGAGAAGGAGGCAGAGAAGAGCTATCTGCTTCACGATGGTTCTCTCCTCTCGGCCTCCTTTTCTCCAGGCTTACCTAACGGGTGATCGGCAGGGAACGATCTGTAAGGAGTGGTTAGAAAAGAAATGGGTGTTGATACTTGGAAGACCATTAAGTGTATAGATATAAACATCCCAACTAATTTGGAAAGACTGAAAGAAGAATAAGTTTGATGATTGAAGGAAAAATTGGATTGTCATGGTTTGGCAGAATTAGAGCAAATAAAATGTAGATATTACCGAAGATAATTTTTATTTATGATGCTACCAATAAAGATTAATGAAGAGTTAAAGGACTGACAAAACATGCTCAATAGATTTTTATAACAGATATGAGAAATCATGTACAGTATTAATAAGAGGAGATGGTACAAATCTCAATAAATTGAAGGATTATGACTTCTTCATTTAAGGCTATACTGTACTGCATCTCCAGTCAGTTAAGATATATATCAGATACTAGCTATTTTGCCTGGCCTTGCTGGGCAGGTATTGATTTTATGTTGGTGGTGGGGTGTTTTTTTTTTTTTTTGGGTGGCTTATTTTGGAAGAAACGATTCACTTGAGTAAGCCTTGATCCTGGGGAAGGTTGAGGGCAAAGGAAGAAGGGGATGACCAAAGACACAGCAAGGACGAGAGGCAGGAATCCGTTAGGGTAGGTGGGGAAATGGCAAGGGCGAGAAGCATGAATCCGTCAGGGTAGGCATCTCCCCTGACGGATTCCTGCTTCTCACCCTTACCATTCTCTCTCCGCTGTTTCAAAGACAGCCCTCGAAACAGCGGAGGGGAAATGGCAGGAATCCGTCAGGGTAGGCACCTCCCCTGACGGATTCCTGTCTCTCGCCCTTGACATTCTCTCTCCGCTGTTTCGAAGACTGCCCTCAAAACAGCAGAGCGGAAATGGCAAGGGCAAAAGGCAGGAATATGTCAGGGTAAGCACCTCCCCTGACGGATTCCTGTCTCTCACCCTTGCCATTCTCTCTCTGCTGTTTCGAAGACAACCCTCGAAACAGCAGAGGGGAAATGGCAAGGCGAGAGGCAGGAATCGGTCAGGGTAGGCACCTCCCTTGACAGATTCCTGTCTCTCGCCCTTGCCATTCTCTCTCCGCTGTTTCAGGCGGCGTGGCTGAGGGCGGAAGGGGTGGCAGGGCAGAGGCAGCGCCTATGGCGGCGCCTCGCCCAGCCACGTCAGCTCAGCTGCAGTGTGTGTGCAAAGCGGCCGTTGGCTTCAGCGTTCGTGCGTTGGCTGTCCCACCTCCTCTGCGCTTGCGTCCTCCTGCCTGATTGGCTGAGGCATGATGCAGCGCGGAGAATGCTGGGACTCATAGTTTTTTGTTTTTCCATGTTTGTGGGGCATTCGCCCCACTCTCAGCTTCTGGACCCTTGCGGCGATGATGTCCGGGAAATAAGGCAAGTGTGAACGCCGCATTACAGGATGGGCTGGATGGGTGTGGAACGCATTCCGCACACGCACGGCCACATCCTTTCTTTATAGGTATAGATTATACCTCAGTCCAATAATCTAATTTGAACATATAAAAACACAAGAATTTAATTTTAATCTGGTAAATATTCTCTTCACAAAAGATAGTAAAAATATAGAAAAGTCCTTCCTTAAAAATATGTTAATAATTTGGAATAAAAAAATTACTTATCCCACCAGTTTCCTCATTATATCCAATGACCAAGTTGGAGAAATTTTCAGGAAACCTAAAATGTCTGATTGAGAATTTATTAAAAAGGAGACAAGTTATTTTATTTTTAATGTATTTATTATTTATTAGTCATATTTATATATGCCGCCCACTCAGGCGGATTGGTTAACAAAGGATTGGTTAATAAAAAAGAATAAATAACAAATAAAAGAACTGATAGGTAAAGATGAAGAATCTTGATATAATGTTATTCAATTAGAATAGTGGATAAAGAATTGGATAAAAAGAAATGGTAGATGTGGGGAACTCACAAAACATGAAGGAATGATATTATAAAAGGAAAGTGAAGGCTATAACAAGACGGTAAAGGGTATAGTAAACAACATTTATATTACTGGATCAAGAGGACTTACTCAGATCATTATGGGAACTCAATATGGGAGGAGAAATACGTTCTAAAGCTTGGAAAAGTATACCAGCACTAGAATATTGAACTCTATGTCAACAGGGATAAAATAAAAAAAATGTACAATTTAGTTTGGAGATGGTACTTAACTATAGTGAAACTTAACCATTCAGATGGTTATTACTCTAAGATGTGCTGGAGGGGTGCCAGAAAACAGGTACATATTTTCACATGTGAGGAGAATGTAAGAAGGTATCTATTAATTCGGACCTTGTATATTTCATTATTCTGTGCTCTTTGTGGCCTCCTAACTCCAATTTAACAGTTTTGCCTCTCAAGCACACCTCCCAGTCCCTTGAAAAAGCCATCCATTTAGGATTTACATGCTACTTTGAAAGTACAGAGATGGCTGGCAATTCCCTGACACTTCATCCTGTGCCTTGCTTATCTCAGAAGTGGATTTACAGAGGGCAATAAAAGAGCTAACCTAACCACGCTTCCCCCGTCCTGTTGACGGGGAACCTGACTTCTTAGCTGTAAATGGCAAATTAAAAGAGTACTTGCAAATTTCCCATTTTTATTGCTCCGGAATGACAAGTCCATCCACCTTCTTTATAGCATTAGACTTAACTGCTACTCTGCAATTCGATTCCACTTTAAACACTAAACATGAAAAACTGATCTCCAGGCCAAAAGCAATAGATATGCTAATAAGAAAAATAATCCAAGCTTCAAGATGTATATCTAGCACTTTTGTTAGTTAGAACAACGGGAAGCTGTGTCTTCCCCCATAGGTTCACCTCCCTCCGCTGTACAGTACAATAAACTGCTATCCTTCTCATTTCTTCCCGACTGTAAAAATATATAATGCTGCTCCATCGTATCCAGAATACTCAAATTTTAATGGTGGGCAAATTTAGACTAAGGGGCTGGATTCAGCCCTTCCTGAGTCAAATTTGGTTATCTAAAATTACTCAGACTATTTTCCCACACAGAGGGAAAGAACATACAATCTATTATCAGGGGTGCCCAAACTTTTCAGGCCGTAAGCCAGTCACGTGGTTGAGTGGGCCGGTCACATGGTTCTTCCCACCAGAAGTGGAAGTAAAACACAACCGCACATGCACATAACGCTGCCGTTAATGCACCCACAGCTGTCGTAAATGCATTTACAACAGCCGCAGGTCATTTAGGGCAGCATTTTGCGCATGCACATTTTATTTCCGCTTTTGGGAGTGCTGAGGTCGCTGTTGGCCAGATCCAGCCCGTGGGCAGTAGTTTGGGCACCCCGATCTATATGATGCATTTGAAGGAGGATTGCTGGATGAACACATCAGACATCTATCTTAACTTTTTCTCACCTAATTCTTGTACCCGTCAGATGACTTTCCTTGACAGCTTAGCTACACTTGCTACCCGGTGATATCAGAAAGCCCATCCTCATCCTTTGCTCTGTCAAAGGAACCGAACATGCAAAGCACCCAAGCAACTGATTAGGCAAACACAAAAAATTGCAATATTTTCTTTTGCCTAATCATTAACTGTGTGTTTACAGCAATGCTTATCCTGTGCTGGTCTCTAGTCTAACTCCAGTCTAATTGCAGTCTAACTAATATAGGATGACGGTGGGAAAGAGCGTAAAATATTGGGGTTTAACAGAAATTTTCCAAAATTTGACAAGTATGTCACACTCCCTCAGACAGCTTCAGGGGCTGGACAGCCATTTGGCCTTCCTCCACCACATGGCACTTCCTGGTGTGGTGGAGGCAGTGGGGGGCCACATAAAATGGTGTCGCAGGGCTGCAGGTTGAGAATCACTGCTTCATTCCAACATGCCATCAAGAGTCTCATCCTTTGTAAATCAACCTTTCCACCCACCCCTTCATACTGACATTTTATGGCAACAAACTTATTATGCCTTTTGGAAGAGAATCTTCCTCTTCTCTCTCAAACCTCTTTTCACTCACGCTGCTTGCACGCGCGCGCACACACACACACACACACACACACACACACACACACACACACACACACACACACACACACACACACACACACACACACACACACACACACCAAGTTTCATCATTATAAGGGACTAGCATAGTTTGCCCGTCAGTGCCAGGCATTTTTAATGTGTGTGTTGGTGGTTAGGGGTGGTTTTGGTGTGTGTGCACACGTATAAACACACACACACACACACACACACACACACACACACACACACACACACACTGGGCTGGTTTGAAATTTGCAGCCCAATAGGTAGGGGTGTGCGTGTGAGAGAGAGAGAGAATGAGAGAGAGAGAAAGAGAGGTTGGTCTTCCTCGGAAGACAGGGGCAGAAGTTTTCGTCCTCTGTCCAATGTGGAAGGGGGGTTTGACTGGAGCCTGGGGAGGACGCGGGGCTGAAGGACCCGGCCACGGCATCCTCCCCGGGCTACGGGGAGGCTTGTGCCGGCCTCCGAGGCTGCGGGGAGAAATTTTTTTCCCCGCTGCCTCGCCGAAGCCTGGGTCAGGGAGGGCGGGGGGAGAACAGGAGGGTATCATTTCCCCCACCCAAGCTAAGGGGAGGCTTGCGCCGGCCTCCAAAGCTGGGGGGAGAAAAGTTTTTCTCTCCACTGCCTTGCCAAAGCCTGGGTCCGGGGGGGGGGGGGGGAACAGAAGGGAAGCAGCGGTTCATCTTCCTCAGAAGATGGGGGCCGAAATTTTCAGCCTCCAGCCTCCTAGGATGATGAACCGCTTCCCTACAGGAGACAGATGCCGAGAACGGTGTTCTGAGCTCGGCCTCCATCTCCTGTTTTTAAGGGGTTTGTCTTCCTCGGAAGATGAGGCCCGAAGCTTTCGGCCTCCGTCTTCCTAGGAAGACAAACCGCTTCCCTCAGGGAAACAGAGGCCGAAAACGGTGCTCCGTTCTCGGCCTCCGTCTCCTGTAGGGAAGCGTAAAAGTTTCTCTCTGGGAGACAGAGGCCTGAGAACAGAGTGCCATTCTGGGCCTCCATTTCCCTGAGGTCTCCCCGTTCTCTCCACAACCCCGCCGAAGCCGCAGCGGAGCCGGCGGCGGCCTTCGTTGCCGGCTGGGGAAGTGGACGCAGTCGCGGCGGCGGTTTTTTAAAAATTTCTGCGCGCCACGCTTTTCCAGCCTCCTTCGTGGTCACGTCCCTCAGCCTCACTGGCTGAGGGGTGGCGTGGCGTGAAGGAGGCTGGGAAATGTAGTTTTTATTTTTTGGTCATCTTCGTGGGGCGACTGCCCCACTCTTGACAACCGGACCCTTGCGGTGATGCTCCAAGGGTCTTAAGGTAAGTGTAGGCGACTCGGTTCGGGATGGTTGGGCCGGGTGCGGGTGTGCATGCCGGACACCAACAGTTAACACACGATTTTATAGGTAAAGATAAGAAATTATATCTATTCACTTTCTGGACAGTAAACAGAGGCAGTAAGTGCTACCTCTGAGCAAGGAAGAACTGGATTAAGGCCCATTTGTAAAGGTCTCACTTGCTCGAAAGCCAGTCAGATCTGATTCTAGGGGTCGGTGCTCATCTCTGTTTACAACCAAAGACACTTCCATGGTCATGTGTCAGGCATGACTAGATGCTGGAGCACATGGAATGTTGTTACCTTTCCCGCCAAAGCAGTACATATTGATCTATCTGCAATTTCTTGCTTTTGAACTGCTAGATTGGCAGGAGCTGGGACAGACGATGGGAGCTCAATCCGTCACACAGCACTTGGGTATCAAACCGATGATCTGCCAACCCTTGGGTAAAGCTCAACGCCTTAACCACTAAGCCACTGCAGCCCTGCTGATGTCTATTGATGTCTACAATTTTAAAGCCACCATGCTTACACTCATGTACCTTGGGTAAGCACTGTGAACTTGCACGACTTGCTTTTTAACAGACACATAAAGACTTTAAAAAGTGATCATTCATGTAAGTGGTCTGTCTGATATATTAGTGGTTCATATTTCCTTCAGTGAGCCCAAAAGCAGCACAGATCTCTCTCTCTCTCTTTCTCTCTTTTCAGCCACATTTTTACAACAACCCTGAGATAGGGAAAATGGAGAAAGTGACTAGCTCAAGGCCAACCAGTGAATTTCCTGACACAGTGGGAGACTAATAAGTTAAAACTGTCTCTACCCTAACTCATCGTCCTCCCTATCTGTCATTCTCTTTACCCATGAAACCTGTGTGATCCAGAAGCACGCACATAGTAAAGGTAAAGATCTCCCTTGCTCGAAAGCCAGTCGTATCTGACCCTAGGGTTCAGTGCTCATCTCCGTTTACAGCCAAAGAGCCAACGCTGTTTGCACCTGCAGATGTTTCCGTGGTCATGTGGTAGGCATGACTAGACAAAGGAATGCTGTTACCTTTCCCGCCCATGCGGTACCTATTTATCTGCTTGCAATTTCCTGCTTTCAAACTGCTAGGTTGGCAGGAGCTGGGACAGAGATGGGAGCTCATTCTGTTATGCAGTACCCGGGTCTTGAGCTGCTGACCTTCCAGTCGTCAGTGCAGAGTCTTGACCACTAAGCCACTGCAGTCTGCGGAATGAACCACTTATCACTGCAGACTTCACAGTTACTCCTCTCATCTCAGGATGCTGGTGACAAAAATGGCGCACTCCATCCTCCCAGGTGAAATAATACATTTACTGTACAGTACAACTACATGCAACAACAATCAAGTTTAAAATCATCCTTCCTCTCCCCCTTTCTTCCACAAATGGGGGGGGGGGCATGGAGGTATAATAAAACAGATGACATGACGTCACAAACTTGAAGCAGACTAATTTGACAGTCCGCCGTGTTAGTTGCCCCAAAACATTGCCTTATGATGCTTTGATTGTGTGGAGTCGTGAAAATAGATCGGGGTTTCCCCCTTAATATTAGTGGGTGGGAGGGTTGTGATCCCCCTCTCCGCTGGCTCCCTAAGAATTGGGGGGGGGGGGAAGGGGTCTGTCCCCCCAACCCTCACCTCACCCATGGGACCCGGGAGAGGGGATCGAGTCCACCCCACCCCCTGATATTAAAAGAAGTTTCCCCTTTAATATCAGTGGGTGGGGGTGTGATTTCCCCTCTCCGCTGGTTCCCCTGGGGGTGGGGGGGACAAAAGGGGTCTGTCTCCCCAACCCTCCTGAACCCAGGGGACCCAGCGGAGAGGGTATCATCCCCACCCCATATTAAAGAGAAGAAACCAAGCGGTTTCTTCTCTTTAAAAATGGAGTGTTTGGGAGGGGGGTGGAATCGATCCCCTCTCCCTGGTCCCCTGGGTTTAGGAGGACAAAGGGGGTCTGTCCCCCAACCCTTCCAGAGCCAGGGGACCCGGCAGAGAGGGGAAACCCCCCCCCCCCCGCAGGATACCCCGTTATTAAAGAGAAGAAAGCAAGCGGTTTCTTCTCTTTAAGAATGGAGTGTTGAGGGGGGGGTGGATTCGTTCCCCTCTCTGCCGGGTCGCCTGGCTCTGGAAGGGTTGGGGGGACAGACCCCTTTTGTCCCCTCAACCCAGGGGACCCAGGAGAGGGGATCAATCCACCCCCTCCGCTCCAACAGAACAAGAAATCGTAAACGGTAGTCTGCTAATGTTTTGGTCCACCTAATATGGCGTCAGGTCACGCCCACTGGCTTCAAAAAACTTACAACATGAAACTGCCTGCAGCGCCATCTCCTGTTTTTTTTATACCTCCATGGTCGGGGGCTAATGAAACCGTTATCTCTGGCCACGCCCCTGAACTCTGATTGGCTGGCTCCCTGCGGCTGCCCGCTGCAGCGCCGCCGCGGCCGCGCTGCTACAGCTCGCCTCGCTGGCTGCTCCCTCCCTAGAAAGAGCCGTGCCCGGTGCCCTCGTGTACCTGCCCATGGAGGAAGATGGTCTTATCCCGCGCAGACTCCCTCAGCACTTTGCGCACCGACACCTCGGCCAAAGGGAAGGTGTCGGAGGAGAAGGCGCCGCCCTCCGCGTTGGACCCGTCGGCCCCATTTTTCCCGTCTTTCTCCTCACGCTTTCGCTTAGAGCCTGGGGCCTCCGCCATGCCTTTTGTCAGGAGGCGAGCTAGTGCGCACGCGCGTTCGTAGACGCAACCTCGCGCCTGCGTCTACGAACGCGCGCGCGCACTACCTCACCTCCTGACAAAAGGAAGTTTCAGAGCTCCCACTGCAGGCTGGAGGTCGTTATGACCATGAACCAGAAATATACGCATGCGCGTGTTTATAGGTAAAGGACTCCCTTGCTCAAAAGCCAGTCGTGTCCGACTCTAGGGTGTTGGTGCTCATCTCCGTTTACAGCCCAAAAACCAGTGCTGTTTGCATCTGCTTCTGCATACTTTTCCATGGCCAAGTGGCAGGTACGACTATACTCCAGAGCACACAACATTGTTACCTTTCCTGCCAAAGCAGTACCTATTTAACTACTTGCAATTTTTTGCTTTCCAACAGCTAGGTTGGCAGGAGCTGGGACAGATGATGGGAACTCACTTGGGACTCAAGCTGCTGACCTGCAGATCACCAAGCTCAGTATCTACATTACCTCAAACCAAAAAAAGCATCAGTCATGTTTCTCCCCAAAACCATTTTATTCCCTGTAGAAAGGCAACCACTCATTTTTTTTAAACATTAAGAAGTTACATAATATTACAAAAATAGGGGCTGATTTGAAAGTCTACTACCTTCAATCCTGCATCCCGAGGTACCATTTTGCAAAAACATAGCATCTAAGAGACATGTAGACACTCACAAGAGGCTAAATTTTGTAACAGACGAGAGAAATGTAAGTAGAGCTGTACTTAACATGGCTGTAGTCCTGCATTGTGTGTGCTGGGTGACCAACCCATAAAATCAGGACATGAGGATGATGAAATCCTCCCACTGACATGCCAACTGTATTCAGTATTCGCTGAAGAAGACAGAGACCACATGCCCAAAACAGCCTATCTTCGTAGGGAGGGAAACCGAAGAATTAAGCCAGATAGAAATAACCAGGGAGGAGGTCCTTGCAAGTCTTGTTAAGCTAAACACTAACAAATCACCAGGACCAGATGGCATCCATCCACGAGTTATCATGGAACTTAAAGATGAAATTGCTGATCTCCTAGCCAAAATATATAATATTCCCCTCAAATCAGGCTTTGTGCCTGATGACTGGAAGGTAGCAAATGTAACACCAATTTTCAAAAAAGGATCCAGGTGTGATCCAGGAAATGACCGACCTGTCAGTTTGACATGTGTCCCAGGTAAAGTGATGGAAACCATCCTAAAAGATAGAATTAATAGGCACATAGAAAAGAAGGTGCTGCTAAAGGAGAGCCAACATGGCTTTTGCAAGGGCAAATCATGCCTCACTAATCTGTTGGAATTTTTTGAGAGTGTCAACAAGCATGTGGATAAGGGGGATCCAGGCGGCATTGTTTATCTGGACTTTCAGAAGGTTTTTGACAAGGTCCTGCACCAAAGGCTCTTGAATAAACTTGCCAGTCATGGAATAAAGGGACAGGTCTTGTCCTGGATCAGCAACTGGTTAAGGGACAGGAAACAGAGGGTAGCACTAAATGGACACTTCTCCAAGTGGAGGGAAGTAAAGAGTGGGGTCCCCCAAGGTTCAGTACTGGGACCCCTGCTTTTCAACCTCTTCATAAATGATCTAGAAGTAGGAGTAAATAGCAAGAGCCATATTTGCTGATGACACTAAATTATACAGGATAGTGAAAACTGAGAGATTGTGAGGAGCTCCAGAGGGATCTCTTGACACTGGGGGAGTGGGCAAAACAGTGGCAAATGAGCTTCAACACTAGTAAGTGCAGAGTGATGCACGTTGGGGCAAAAAAACCCAATTACATTTATAAATTGATGGGGTCTGAACTCTATGACAAACCAGGAAAGGGACCTTGGTGTCCTGGTGGACAGCTCAATGAAGGTGTCAACCCAGTGTGCCTCAGCAGTGAAAAAAGCAAATTCAATGCTGGGGATCATTAGGAAGGGTATAGAAAATAAGTCAGCAAATGTCAATTTGTCTCTTTATAAATCTATGGTGAGGCCCCATCTGGAATACTGTGTACAGTTCTGGTCGCCATACCTCCGGAAGGATATTATGGAGCTGGAAAAAGTGCAGAGGAGGGCAACCAAAATGATTAGGGGACTGGAACACCTTCCTTACCATCTGAGGTTGCAACAGTTGGCCCTCTTCACTCTTGAACGACAGCGTCTAAGAGGTGACCTGATTGAAGTTTATAAAATCATGCACGGTGTGGACAAAGTAGATAAGGAAAAACTGTTTTCCCTATTGCATAACACTAGAACTAGGGGACACTCCATGAAACTTTTGGGTGCTAGTTCTCAAACAAATAAGAGAAAGTACTTTTTCACCCAGAGGATCACTGGTCTATGGAACTCCCTGCCAGAAGAAATGGTGACAGCTGTCAGTCTTGACAGCTTCAAGAAAGGATTAGACAAGTTCATGGAGGACAAGGGTATCAATGGCTATAATTATGGATACCTAAGGACAACCTCCGGGTTGGAGAGATAGGTAGGATATCTCTCAATGCCATTTCCAGGGAATCCTAAGCAGGTGAAGGCATCTGCTTGGGAATACCCTGAAGGAAATGGTGAGCCACTGTGTGAGACAAAAGGCTGGACTGGATGGGCTGTGGCCTGTTCCAGCAAGGCTGTTCTTATGTTCTTAACTGGCTTTTGTGCTCCCTGTTCATCAATCTCATGGGTGGACGGAAACTACAGTATTTTAACCTTGGAAGGAGACATACCGAGGTAGTTTGGCTTAAACAGAAAAGGCAAGCAAAGAAAGGATAGTGGCAAACAGTTAAAGCTTCAAGCCAAGGTGTAGTATTACAGATTTAGGATGCATCTTGTAGCAGATTACAATGGCACCTTGCATAATGAATGCATCGTATAGCGAAAAATTTGCACAATGATACGTTCATTATGCAATGGTAATACCCCGCATAGTGAATTTTTTTTCATTATGTGGGGTTTTTGGTAATCGGGGTATACCCGCTTAATGGGAACCCCAGTTAATGAACATTTTCCCCGTTATGCGGGGTATCTCCCATAGGGAACCACATAATGAAAAAAACTGGAATGGAGTTTTTTCGTTATGCGGGGTTCTACTGTACTTTTATTTTGGGCAGAGTGTTGCTATGTTAGAGGTGGAAATGGCACTTGTAGCTTATACAGCAACAGTATTTCATTTTAGTAACTTTATCATTCTGTTGATGATATAGGAGTTCTATTCAGGCATTACCCAACCCACTGCTATAAACATGCAGGGACGACAGCACCTAGTCTTGCTTCCTTGGCTATTGCCATCTTTTCAGTTTCAGCAATGACCTTGGAAAGGAGGATCCTGCTCACATTTCCCAGGATTTCTTCCTTGCATGCAGAGCTAAATGCATGCAGGAATCTTTCCTCTTCAGACCCAACACTCAAAGCCTCAAGAACTAAGGGGGGAATTAGGTTATGTAGTGCCGAAGTAGGGCTAGGATTCACAATATCAAGCTGTGTGATACCTAAAAAGGTTAGCATTCAACTGGGATCCCCTTCTCTTTACCATAAGTGTTATCAATGAAGAAACAGTTTTTCAAAGAGCTAAAAGAACATACTTTGTCTGCTGGAAAATGACTGAGGTAGAAAAATGATACACTGTTTTTGTTTGGAGTTTTCTAACTAAAAAGAAAAATATGTCTCAACATGAATACAAATTTAAAGCTAGTAAACAACACAATTTTCTCAGAGCTGTAAGAGGATGGCATTCAATACACATGTGCAATATCTTAGTTCAAACTTTTATCCAGTGTGCAGATGTTCTAGAACCAGGTGGGTTCTAGAACACAGTGGCCACAATCTTAATGATATTTGCACAAGGTTTGGAAAACATGCTTCAGCTAATTGATGAGCTGAAAGGGCATATCTCGGCCATGTATTTTGCTGAACAACTCAGATCCATTCTGAATTAACTGAGGCACATCTTATGTCAACATGTGTGGGGACCCTCTGATGCAGCATTTGCCTTTTGGAGGTTTGGGGTAACAAAAATTGTAGGGCAAAGAAGTGAAACATAGTACCATGGTGTATAATGAATGTAACTAACTAGGACATTGAGTAGAAACACTGCATACTGCAACATTTTGTTACAGGTATTATTATCATCACAGGGCTAAAGCAGACCACCAAAATCACTATTGTTTCCTTTAGGATCACCAAAATATGAAGCACTTCAAAAATACAAGCAATTGGCACTTCTTCCAGATAGCAGAATTTCAAAAAAAGATGGCACAGAATCAGTCCTTCATATGGTGAGACGGGTCAGCTCCCATGGCAAGAGAGATTATTATTAAGAATTCTTCATCAGTCCCACATGGAAAGCTAAGATGTTCCTTCCAACCAGTCCTTCCTTTTAACAGGTATCTGTGTTCTCCAGCCAGACTCCAGCTAATCTCTTCTGTTTATAGTTTGACACAGCTCCTGTAGATCTGAGAAAATGTCAACAAACAGTAACAGTGAAAATGAATCTTGTATCAGATCACTGTGAAGGGAGTACGGTGGCTCAGTGGTTAAGAAGTTCACCTTGTTAGCTGGCAGGTCAGCAGGTTGGCAGTTCAAGACCTGAGTGCTGCATGACGGAATGAGCGCCCATCTGTCCCTGCTCCTGCCAACCTAGCAGATCAAAAGCAAGAGATTGCAAGTAGATAAATAGGGACCATTTTGGTGGGAAAAGATCTTGGGGACATGAAAGGAGACTCATTGGGATGCCCCTTGAGAGGAGTTTCTCCAGAAAAATCCTTACAACCCAAAAAGCACCTTTGTGTGTTTCTGACACGATTAAAAAAACTTTGAAGGTTCAAGCAACCTCAAAATCCAGAAAGCCTCAGGAGTAGCATTTGGTGAATAGCCCTCCAGGAAGACCTCAACTCTATATTTTTCAGGAAGAGCTGCTGCTGTATTCTTATGTGCCAGGCAGATTTCTAAAACCCAGCCATATTTTTACCTAAATTTACAGATATGATCTTAAAGGTTGTTTTAAATGAAAGTCTACATAAGACTTGACAAGAAGACAGCTTCGCCACCTGTGCACCAAGAGTCTAACATCTTCACAGCCATCTTCATAGGTCAAGAAAATAGTGCAAAATTTGGTTATGTGTGTGTATGTGTGTGTGTGTGTGTGCATGCGTGCGTGCGTGTGAAAATGCCTCCTTAGGAAGTAACTTTTAAAAATAACAGGGAAGTGTGTGATGGAATGTAGGTGCTCATTCCATCTTTGTTTCTGTAGCCTGCCTCATGGAAGGGAGGGGGGTGCACCTTCAAGATGGCAATTCCAAACGTGTGTTTTTCCATGCTGTGTCCTTTAGTATTTTAAATATGGTGCCAGCCATTGAGCCACATGTGTCTCCCTTTCTTTGCCTCATGCCCTCATGGGTTTGGAAGGCTGGAACTTGGTGTGTGATTGAAATGTCTTGCTGGAAGATCATTGGGGGTAAGCCCTAAGGAGGAGGGTCTAAGGGAGGATCCTGATGGGAGGAATCATATCTGGGAGACAGACACCTCCCACCCCACATTCATTCAGTCTCTCTGGAAGCCTGCTGACAAACAGCCAAAATGAGAAATGGAATATAACCTGAATTTTGATGTGCTTACAATATATTTTTAAAATGCTTGAAGAGGCTTGGACTGACTCATTTGCTACGCTACATAATTCAGAGGCCTGGACAGTTCAGCAGGGAGCTTAAGCTCAGAAGGACAATTGGGGGGCTGGGGGCTGGGAAGAAGGCAGTCCCATCGTCATAAAGTGTTACTTCTTCCACTAACACAGCAACATGTTTCCGATCATTCCAATCTGAAATGTAACTGACAACAGTTTTACAGTGGAAACTCGGTGAACAAATAGCTTGGTAAACGTAAAATAGCATAACAAAAGGAAATCCATACAAAATAGTGGCTTGGTTTATGATTTTCCCCCTAGAATAGATTAATTGGTTTTAAATGCTTTCCTATTGGAAACCGCGTTTCGGTTAATGTATTTTGGTTTTCAATGCATTATTATGGGAAATTGCATTCAATGCATTCCTATGGGAAATTCAGTTAAAGTAATTTTCGCTGTAAGAAACATCCTGAGAATGCATTAATTATGTTAACCAAGGTTCCACTGTACTCATAACACATTATTTCCAAACTCTGTCATCTTGCTGATTACTTACAACGAGTAATTGTCTCCCTGATCTGTTTGAAGCTCATCTCCCAGAGTGTCACACTGATGTAATAAATGCATCGAAGTTCCCTGGGGTAGTCCTGGCGGTCCACGTCCTTCAGCACAGGGATGGTTCGGCCATTAGCCATAGGAGACTCAGTCAAGGCCTGATGCATTTGGTAACGGCACCAGGGATCCTTGAGGAATTTGGGTGTGATGACTAGAACCCAGCAATGGCTGTTCAGGACAGCATCACACAACTCTGTGACAATAGCACCTCCTGGCACCGCATCTCGTGGCTGAAGAAAGCAACGGAAACGTTCAGGTTGGTTTTCCAGGTAGGAGACCAGCTCTTCCACGAAATCAAGGTCACCCTCATTGTGACAAACACAGACGTCATATGGTTTGCTCCCGCGGATGCTCTCAGTGTTGCTGATGTTTACCTGGCCGGCTGTGGGCCCCTGTTTGGGTCTGTTTGTGGAGGTACTGATAGGAGGGTTAGAGTTCCTTACTGCAGGAGGAGAGGATGAGGATGATGACAAAGTCTTAGCTGCATCATTCAAGGGCTGTCTGGGGGAGCTCAGGCCTTTCTTGGTTTTCTGGCGGAATGCCTTGAACCAACCTGGAAGTATAGGAATTTAGAATCTAATGAAGTAAGCCAAAGAGATTGAAAACATACTATAAGGGCCAACATGGCCAAAAGCTAACAGCTCAGTCCACCAGCTCCTGCCACCCCAAGCCACCAAACATGCCAGCCAAAGGCAGACTCCCACCCAGGCCCAGGGGCAAGAAAAGACAGCAGAAAAGCCCCCCTGATGTGACCCCCCCCCCAAAAAAAAAGAAGAAGGAGAAGATATATCAAGAAAGAAGAAAAGAGAGAAAAAGCAGATTGGAATGGAAGCCTTCCTTCAGCCGGCGAACCAACAGACATCCGGGGACGTGAGTAACAATTCTTTTACTGGTAATCCTATCACTGCCCTGCCACCAGAAAAAAGCCCGAATGAAAAAGAAATCTTACCAGGGGAATATATACCCAGCATGGCAAAAACCACTCAACCCCCACAGCCGGAAATTATCACGAAACAACTATGAGATGCATGCCTAATCTCTGCAGAATCACTCATCACTCGGTGGCGGCACCAACACTGCGGAACTCTTTACCAGTAGAGCGGCAACAGGCTCCATCACTGGCTAGCTTTAAGAAGCACTTAAAATTTTTCTTCTTCAAGGAGGCTTTCCAAGGTGTTGTTCCTTTACAGATTGAGTCCCTATGCCCTCAGACGCCAATTATTTTATTTTATTAGTTTGTGACACATTTGTCTGTTGTTTGTCTGACCTGTTCTGTATTTTGTCATTATTTGTTATCTGTCTGTTCACTGCCCAGAGTGGAATAGAAAATAATAATAATAATAATAATAATAATAATAATAATAATAATAATAATAATAATAATAATAATAATAATAATAATAATAATAATAATAATAATAATAATAATAATAATAATAATAATAACAACAACAACAACAACGACAACAACAACAACAACAACAACAACAACAATGACAACAACGACAATGACAACAACGACAATGACAACGACAATGACAACGACGACGACAACAATGGTAGTAATAGTAATAGTAATAGTAATAAAATATTTTACCATTTCCACAAAATTTAGGAGCAGATAAATACCTTGACACCGTCCCTGGACTTTTCCAAACTCCCAGCCAAGCTACAACAAAGAGCTAACAGCTCAGGAAAAGCCACCACACCCCTCCCCACAGATTCAGCCCTCAGAAGCCCACATCAGGAGCCATCTGTAAGCAACCAAACTAAAGTGCAGAGAATTTTAAAACATGACCAAATTGTGATAAATTTTCCTAGCAAAGATGGTTATCTATGGTCAAACAAAAGGAAAATTGCTCTTTCTCATAATCAACTTCTCAAATCTATTCCTATAAGAAGGTGGATGAGTCGTGCGTGTCCGGCATACACGGCCACACCCGGCCCAACCATCCCATGCTGAGCCACCCTCACTTTTCTTAACAACCTGTGAGCATCGCCGCAAGGGTCTGACAGCCGCAAGTGGAGCAACCGCCCCACGAACACGCACAACCAACGTCCTCTGCGCCGCGCCACCCCTCAGCCAATCAGGCTGAAGGGTGCAAGCGTGGAGAATGCTGGGAAAGCGGGCGCACGCGGTTAAAAAAACGCCCAAAAGCGCCGCAAGCCCCTCCGGGAGACACTTCGTCTCCCGGAGATAAGCCATCCCAGCGACCGAGGCCAGCGAGTGCCATGTTGCGGCTTCAGCGGGGTTGCGGGAAGGCGGGAGAGCCCCTCATCTTCCCACGGCCCTGGCGAGTGAGGCCAGCGCCGGCCTCACAACGGTTTCAGTGGGGTTGCGGGAAGCAGGGGGAACTCCTTGTCTTCCTGCAGCCCCGGCCGGGCGGGCGAGGCTGCCGCTGGCCTTGCACCAGCTTTGGCAGGGGTGCGGGAATGAGGAGCCCCTCATCTTCCCGCGGCCCCGGTGAGCGAGTCCACCTTCCCAGCCTCAAGGTAAGCTGAGGCGGGGGGGGGGGGGGGGAGCAGCAGGCAGCGCTTCGTCAGGGGAGGCGTTCTCCCTAGTGATTCGCTGGCTGCCACCAGCGGTGGGAAAACTAACACGAAACAGCGGTGGGGGTAATAGAAAGGCGGCAGCCACCCACCCACCAGGGAGAGCGCCTCCACTTGTGGATTGCTGTCTGCTGCCTTTCGTTTTCCCCCATTAACTGTTTCAAAGGTTGCTTCGTGTCAGCCTTCAAAACAATTAATGGAAAAAACAAAGGGAGAATGGAGTGTGGCCATGCGTGTCTGGAATGCGCATCCACAGTCGCCCAGCCTATCCCGTAATGCGCCGTGCACACCTACCTTTCATCCCCAACATCGCTCCCACAAGGTTCCGGAAGCCGAGAGTGGGCCCAACGGCCCACGAACGCAGACAAAAAAAAATAAAACTACACGTTCCAGCGTCCTATGTGCCACAGCATGCCTCAGCAAATCAGGCAGGAGGCGACGAGCGCGGAGGAGGCAGGACAACCAGTGCGCGCGGGGAAAAAATGGCAGACTCGTGTGCATTTCCCCCCAGCCACATCACCTGGGTTCTCACCGATGGCCCTAAAAAGCTGCCGCCACCGTTCCCGTTACCGCCGGCCCAGCAGAGTTCACCCGGTAGGTCGGCCGGGGGAGAAGGAGGCAGAGAGGAGAGACCTACAACACCCAGATGGAGGAGGGGCACTGTTTGCACCCTCCTTGCCCCCACTCCCTGCCTCCTCACCAAAGCACAGGGAGGGAGGGGGAGAGCGCCGGTCATGTCCGCCTCGCCCACCCCTCCCTGCCTCCTTGACTAGAGGGAGAGGAGCACCAAACAAGTCCACCTCTCCCCCCCTCCCTGCCTCCATACCGAGGTGCCGAGAGGAAGGAGAAGAACGGGAACGAACACGGATCCACTGTCCCCAGGGCCGTGGAAAGACAGGTGCTTCTTCCTCCCTGGCACCCCGGGAGATGCGGGGCCGGTGCAGCCAAGGGGGGCCCAGTCGCCTCCTCCTCCCCAGCACCCCAGGAGACACAAGGCCCAAAAACACATGTTTTTTTTAAAAAAAACAAATAGCAAAAAACAAACAAAAATCAAGACACAAAAAACAACAACTAACTAACACTAACTAAAGACACCAATCTAAAGCATAGCAGCAAAATGAAAGCACCCTACTCAAAATCCAGAAAACCGCACTTTACAAAAAGAAAAAAGGAGAGAAGCAAAATAAGAAAGACGTACAAGTAATATCAATCTCAAAAAACAAACTTCCTAAAAAAAACGCAGAGAAAATCCAAACCATATTTACGATAAAACAAATAAAAGCCAAATCACTAAATTACACACTCAAAAAGTCAAATACAAACTGCAGAACCCCTTTCCATAGCAAAAAACAAAACACAAACTTACACCACCCAGTCCAGCCCCCCACCAGCCCCCCAAAATCACAAAAAAAGAAAAAAGTAGTAACACAAGAAAACTCACGAAAAACGTCCGCTCACCTTGCCTCCACGACACTACTAGCCAGAAATACTGGAAATAACAAAGAAAGCCAAAATAAGAGGCAGACTCTTAATGACAGCCCCACCAAGAGGCCGGAGGAGTAACCTATAGGCAAGTCAAAATTAAAAAACAACCTCAGAACAGTGAAACAAAATTTTTAAAAAAACAAAATTAAAAAAAACCTGGCAACACAAAAGGGAAGAAAAGCAAAATACCACAAGCCAAACCATCACATAAAACAACAAAAATTAAAAAATAAAATAAACCACCCCAAAAAAACCACAATCCACAACCACATTTTTTTTAAAAAAGTATCTCACCCCCCCCCCCAAAAAAAAAAAACCTAGCCGATGCCGAGCAATCAGCTAGAACAGTGAATACTCAGGTGAATCCTCTCTTCCCAAATAAGCCACACACACACCCAAAACCACCCCACCAACAACACAAAATCAATACCTGCCCGGCAAGGCCGGGCAAACTAGCTAGTCTTTACCTATAAAGAGGGGCGTTAACTGTTGGACTCCGGCATACACGCCCGCACCCGTCCATAGTATCCTGTACTGAGCCACCTGCACTCGCCTTTACCTGGCCTGCAGAGCGCCACAAGGGTCCCGCAGTCAGCAGTGGGGCAACAGCCCCACAAATGCAAACAACACGAACCAACTTTAATTCCCAACATCCTCCCCGCACCGCACTACCCCTCAGCCAATCAGGCTGACAGGCGAGAGCAAAGAGAATGTTGGGAAAGTTGGCGCACCCAATAGAAACTGAGCCGCAGAAAAAAAGCCACCGCACGAACGCAAACAAAATAAACTAAACTTCAAGTCCCAGTGTCCTACACACCATGAGCACTTCAGCCAATCAGGCTGAAGGGCACGAGCGTGCAGAACACTGAAAAAGCTGATGCGCAAAAAATAAAATAAAAAATGCCTCACGCAATGGGAGTGCAAGGTTGCCGCAGGCGGACACAGCGCTTCACGCCCTCGCTAACCCAAACCCACAAAAAACATGGTGAGACAACCGCTGGCCTTCTTTCCTGGAGCAACGGGGAGAAGAGGGACTCCCTCTCCTCCCCGCTACCCCACCGAAGACACAGCGAGACCACCACCGGCCTCAAGGTAAGTTGAGCTGAGGTGGGGGGAAAAAGCAGCAGGTAGCAATTTGTCAGGGGAAGCACACTCCCTGGCAAATGACTGGATGCTGCCTTTCTAATACCCACACCGCTATTTCGAGTAGTAGCATGAAACAGAGGTGGAGGTAATAGAAAAGCAGCAGCCATCCACAAGGAAGAATACCCACCCCTTACAGATCGTTGCCTGCCAATCTTCCATTAGGAGACTGAGTGGAGAGAACCATCATGAAGCAGAGAGCTCTTCTCTGCCTCCTTCTCACCCAACCGACCTAACAAACCTAACTGGACAAAGAGCGAGCTGACTGCTGGCTCTTCCTTTTCCCCATCGCCGCATCGAAACCTAATTTCGAAGCAGCAAGGGGAAAAAGAGGAAATGACAGACAGGCCGTTCTTCACACGACAAAACACAACAACAACAAAACCAAACAGTTAACCAAAACGCCAAGCACCAAAATTAATAAAACACAAATAAATAAACAAATAATTAAAATAAACCCATTAAACAACAAAACAATAAACAACAAAATCAACAAAAAACACCCGAAATACCAAAGGCTAACGAAAAACCATAAAAGTACACTAAAAACACCTATCTACAACACAAAAATACCTAACTCAACAAACAATAATATCACAAATTAAACAAATAAATACGGAAAAAATAAAAAATAAAATAACAACCAGAAATAATTAAAACACTTAAACATATCTAAACATACCTGTCAGGTTTGGATTTGGAAATAAGGGAAATTTCCTGGCAAATAAGGGATACTTGACAGCTATGCTTATCCTGTGCTGCCCTCCAATGGCGGCAATAGGGCATTGCAGTCTAATTAATAAGGGATGACGGCAGGAAAGAGGGTAAAAAAGGGGTTTTCCTGGCCAATAAGGGATACTTGACAGCTATACATCTAAAACTCACAATACAAACAAGCCAAAACACTTTGGGGGGGGGGGGGGTTTAAGTAGAAACTCTCTACTTAAACCCCCCAACCCAACACCACAAAATCAAAACAAAATCAAAATAGAATAAACGATCAAGGGCACTTACCAAACACGTCCTCCCTCCATGCCTCCGGAACTAAACTGAACAAAGAAGGAAAATCGCAGTACTCTTAATAACAGCCCCACCTAGAGGCCGGAAGAGTAATAACCAGTCAAGAAATATGTACAAAATGAAAATGAAAAATAAATAAAATAAAATATAGTCAAAAACCACAAATTCAAAACACCACCACCCAAACCACCCCTAACCAAAAACACACAAATAAAAACTGCCCGACAAGGCCGGGCACAAATATGCTAGTCTTAACCTATAAAACCAAGTGTTAACCGTTGGAACTGGCTATAGGTTGCTATGCCTCGCCCTACTTGCCTGCACTTACCCTTCATGCAAACGGCCGATCTGGGTCCGCAGGTCAACAAAGGATTGAGAAAAAAGGCAGTGGGGCAACAGCCCCACAAACGCGAAAAAAGGGAAACAACTTCCTTTTCCAACATTCCTTGCGCCGTGCCGCGCCAGATCCAATCAGGCTGAGAGGCTCTCGCACAGCGCGGCGCAAGGAACGTTCGGAAACGCGCCGCAGCCAATCAAAAGAAAACCATTTTAAAAAAACGCAGCACAAACACAAAGCACAAACCCATAACTACAAGCCCCTGCGTCCTGCGCGCCATGAGCGCGCAGAACGCTAAGGAAGCCGGCGTCCAAAAAATAAAACAAAAACACCGGGAGAGCAAGTCCACCAAGCTGCGGGAACCAAAGCCCCGCTCCCCATCGGCACCTGAAGCTCCTAATTGGGGTTTCCCCTTTAATATCACTGGGTGGGGGCGGGGGTGTTGTGCTCCCCCTCTCTACTGGCTCCCCTGGGGTTGAGAGGGTTGGGGGGACCAAAGGAGCCTGTCTCCCCAACCCTCCTGACCCCAGGGGACCCGGCAGAGAGGGGATTCCCTTCCCCCCCACACACACACGCCCCATATTAAAGAGAAGAAACCAAGCGGTTACTTCTCTTTAAAAACGGAGGTGGGGGGGGGGAAATCCCCCTCTCTGATGGCTCTCCTGGGTCCGGAAGGTTGGGGGAGACAGACACCTTTTCTCAACCCAACCCTCCCAAACCCAAGGAAGCCAGCGGAGAGGGGGATCACACCCCCCCCCCCACTGATATTAAAGGGGAATCCCCAATTGAGATTTCCCTTTTAATATCAGAGGGTAGCCTGGATTCGATGCCCTCTCCTAGGTCCCATGAGTCGGGAAGGTTTGGGGAGACAAAAGGGGTCTGTCCCCCAAAGCCTTCCAGAGCCAGGGGAGATGGCAGAGAGGGGATCCCCCCCATAGGACACCAAAAAACACAAAAACAAACAATCAAAAACATTCAAAAATACACAAAAACAAACAAAAATAACACCAAAAAAGTAAACAACAACAAACATTTCCAAACACACCCAGCACCCAGCCAAACACCACAAAATCCAAACACCACCACCACCCCAAATAAAGAAAAACAGCCAACTCACCACCAGACGACCTCACACAACAACTACTGGAAAAGAAATGAATAAAGAAAGAGACTACTTACTGGAAGAAGCTCCACCCAGAGGCCACGAGAGAAAAAACAGTCAAAATACAAGATAACCCCTACCAGCAGCACTTGCTGCCCACAATAATAAAAAAAATTCAAAAAGACACAATAGCCCCACACAAAAGGCCCCAAGAGTTTTTCGAAAAAGTATATCATCCTTTATTCTTTTTTTCATCCACAAAACCAAAACACCAAACAAAACTCATCACAGTTTATAACAGGCCATCAAAAAAATTGTATAAATAACAATTTTAAAAATTTCAATTATACACTAACCTCTTCTTTACAAACATCAACAACAACAACAAAAACTTTCCAACACCATTTAAAACAGCCCGGCAATGCCGGGCAACCTTTGCTAGTATACTATAAATGCTGTCTTGCTACTAGGGGTCTAGTGGACAAGGAACAACATTAAAGGAGGAGATGGCTCTAGAACTCAACTTCCCTTACATCACTTGGAGGACCCTGAATATGCTGAGGGTAGGAGTCCCTAAATGCAAGACCAACATGCTCAAGTGGGGACTGCTTGCATACAACAACACACTGTGTGAATATGGAGAGATAAAGAACCTGGCTCATTTACTGATCTGTCGATTACTGATGAGGACTTAAGTTTGGCCAATGCCAAAGCCAAGAAAGTGGCTTCATTTTGGCAGTCCAGAGTTTGATCGGGACATGAAGGAAGATTTTGCAGTTCTTCAAGCTGCCCCAAAAAGCAGCTCTTCAAAGGCAGCTTTGGAGGCACACAACAGACTGCAACAGTTGCTGCTTTGTTCTGCTGGTCCACTGACGGAAGTCCAACACTGCATCCTGCTCAAAGTACGCCACCTCCCCCTGCTACTGATTTTGGCAAACTGCATCAAATGCATTACCCCGTGCATGGGTAAAATTTGGGATGAATTTCACATGGTAATAAAAACTTAAGGCAACCAAAGCCCAAACTTTCAATTTTAAGAGAAGGAAGTCCATTTGTTTTTACCAAGATAGTGGAATATAAAGGTGAAATAAATTGTCATTTGATAACTAGGCTGAAAATACACAGATAAACTGGCACCTGCTTACTTACTTGACATATCAAGAACAAGTTTCAGCAAAGAATCACCTACATCTATCTTTCTTTGCCGGAGAAGACACGTCATAAAGTTGTTCTGTTTTGTTTTGACACAGGAACTGAATTCAGGATGTCTCCTGCAAACTCAACAGGAAAAAGGAAACAAGTTGGTTAGATTTTAGTAGCCTATAAGAGTAAACCCATTTTCTTTCAAAACTCAAAGTGAGCACAGATTGGTTACAATGGAAACATTTAAAGACATACAAGAAGCAAAGACAGCCATGTTGGTCCACAGGGCGAAAAACAAAATCCATAACCTATGCCTTTATTAAGATCAATAAAAATATGAACGCTTAGTGCCCAAGATTTCAGGTCCTCTAGAACTTTTCATCAGGTTGGTGGAGAATCCTAGAGAACTGGAAGGCTTGTATGCTAATTTGTGACATTTAGCTTGCTTTTAATGAGGCAAAAGCCAACTGTGGATTTTGGAAGTTTCTAGGAATAGAGTTGGCTTAGTGGTTAAGACACTGAACTTGAAGACTGGAAGGTTGGCAGGTCAGCAGTTTGAGACCTGGGTGCTGCGTGACGGAGTGAGCTTCTGTCGCTGTCCCAGCTCCTGCCAACCTAGTAATTTGAAAGCAAGAAATTGCAAGTAGATAAATAGGTACCACTTCAGTGGGAAGGTAAACAGCATTCCATACGCTCCAGTGTCTAGTCATACCTGCTGCATGACCACAGAAGCATCTCCAGGTGTAGACAGTGCTGGCACTTTGGCTATAAACAGAGATGAGCACCGAACCCTAGAATCAGATATGACTGGCTTTCGAGCATAGGCAACCTAGGAATAGAGTATTGCAACATGTCTGGGGAATTGAACCCCACAATCAAGCAACTTCTTATCTATGTAGATAAGGAAAAACTGTTTTCCCTATCGTATAACACTAGAACTAGGGGGCACTCCATGAAACCTTTGGGTACCAGTTCTCAAACAAATAAGAGAAACTACTTTTTCACCCAGGGGTTCACTGGTCTATGGAACTCCCTGCCAGAAGAAGTGGTGACAGCTGTCAGTCTTGACAGCTTTAAGAAAGGATTAGACAAGTTCATGGAGGACACGGGTATCAATGGCTATAATTATGGATACCTAAGGACAACCTCCAGGTTGGAGAGATAGGCAGGATATCTCTCAATGCCATTTCCAGGGAATCCTAAGCAGGTGAAGGCATCTCCTTGGGAATACCCTGAAGCAAATGATGAGCCACTGTGTGAGACAGAATGCTGGGCTAGATGGGCTGTGGCCTGTTCCAGCAAGGGTGTTCTAATGTTCTTATGGCTAAAACCAATTTTTATATGAACCCAAAGACCCAGCAATACTGCTGTGTGTTGACTGTTGCTTTCAGATAATTTATGTCCAAGCCTGTAACTATGCATAATTTTCTGATTTTGTATTTTAAATTTCCAACTGCAAGAATAGAGATTTGAGAAGGTTACTTCAATAAACTGAAAGTGTGTGTGTGGGGGGGGGAGGGAAATACAAAGGCAGTATAAAGTCCCATTGTCTCTCAAGACTAATGCTACAATTTGACATTTAAAACAAATAAATATTACTCATAGAAATACACCACTAACTAATGGCAATACAGTACTGTATTACTTGCCCTAGTACACCCAATTCCTATAGTTGAAGAGAACCATTAGAGCAGGAGTTCACAACCTACGGCACGTGGGCCGGCCCCGGCCCCCGACACTGTTCCATCCGGCCTATGGCAACAACCCTGGAAGCAGATGTGGATGCACCCGTGGGTGCAAATGCGCCCGCCGCCATTGCATCCGGCCTGTGATGCTGTCTTAGGGGGAATTGTATGGCCTGTGGCACAGTAAGGTTGAGAACTCCTGCATTAGTGGGTACAAGTACATACACATCATTTATATTAAAGTCTTGGTCCGACTCCAGAACATTGAGAGGTCAGAAACTCTATCATGACTCTTTGGAGATAACCAAGTTGGTGTCTTTCATGTTCAGGGAATGAAGAAGCAGACGAGTGAAGTAGTGAAATTCAGCTCTTTATCAGTGGGGTTTGAACACAGTTTGGATGGGGCAAAACTCGGACTTATATACACTATAAACAGTAACAGTAACAATAATACAACAAGCCCATTAGCTAACAGAGTGTGCACATTTTCGATCCACTTATTTGCATAAGAATAGATACATGAGAAAAGATACATTCCGCTCCTGTCAGAAAACACAGTTAACATATATAACATTCTTCCTCCCTAGGTAAAAACAAAATCCTTTAACCAGGATGGCGGTCTAGTTTCCCTTCTGGGTCGGACGCTTGGCTGAGCCGGCTCAGGAGCTTGTAGGATGGGCGACCCCACTGGAGTGAGGGATTGATTAGAGGGGGAGGATTGCAAACCCGAATTAAAGCCCCGTTTGTCAGATGGAGGAGCAGGGGATCGCTCAAAACCAAAATCTAATTCTGTGGATGAATAAGACAACTCAGGATCCCTCCTGTGTGTACTAAGAGTGGAGGGCGACTCCAAACAAAATTGGTCATCATCAATAAAGGAATCCAGAGCGCTAGGCTGGGACAGTGTAGGGGTACACCTGGCCGGAGTAGGGGAGCATTCCACAAATTCCCCTTGAAATCAGTTCCTAGAAGACACTTCTGGGTCAATGTTAGCTGGCTGCTGACTATTACCTCTGCCCCCTGGGTTTAAATGGGTGGGGGTCAACCGTAGCATTGAGTGTCTGTATTCGTCTTGTGGGTCCAGTACTCTAGGTCTCAATTGATCCGCGTGCCTCCTCCAGATCAGACCAGTGGCTGTTTCGATTCTGTAAGAAACAGGACCAGTCTGATTTATCACAAACCCGGGCACCCACGTAGGACCACCAGCTGCATAATTGCGGCAACGTACAGGGTCTCCAGACGAGAAACCCTTCTGGTGTTGGATTATTATATTTGTGTCTTTGTCCTCTACCCTAGAGGGATGCAATCTGTCCAGCAAGGATGACAGTTTCCTTCGCTGGAGCAATTCAGCAGGGGACAGCCCCGAGGCAAGGGGGTGAGCCTATATGTGAAAAGAAACTGGCATAACTGGAGCTCCAAATCCCCTTCACCCATACGCCGAAGCGCGTCTTTAGTTGTGCGCACCTGCCGCTCCACTTGGCCATTTGTGGCTGGGTGGAATGGGGCGGCAGTGATGTGCCTAATTGCATTCCTTTCCATGAAGGATTGGAATTCTGCAGATGTGAACGTGGATGCGTTGTCGGACACCAGCACATCTGGAAGTCCAAATGCTGCAAACAGCCTTCTTAGGTGCATTATCATGGTGGCTGAAGTGGTATTAGGCACCCTAATCACTTCCAGCCACTTACAGAATGAATCCACAACCAACAAAAATAGGGCACCCCTAAATGGACCTGCAAAATCTATGTGCAACCTGGACCACAGGTGCAACCTGGACCCTCCCGAGAGGGAAGGTGGGATTGCTCTGGGCAAGAGGATTGACAGCTGGGACAAGTGCCAACCATTTGTTCTATGCCTTGGTCCAGTTGAGGCCACCAAAAGTAGCTACAGGCAAGGGCTTTGGAACAGACAATTCCCGGGTGACTTGTGTGAAGTAGATGTAAAACCTTTTTCCTGAGAGTGACAGAAATGACCTCTCGCTGGCCCCATAGAAGGCAACCTCGTTCCACTGACAGTTCTAAACGCTTGCAGTAGAATGTTCTGAATTCCTCAGCTAGAGGAAAGACAGGCCAGCCTTTTTGTACCCAAGACATTCCTTTAGTCAATGTTACATCCTTGGCTGTAGCCTTGGCTATAGCTGAAGGGACGACTGGGGGCGAGTCGAAAGCCTCAATCATAAGGACCTGGTGGTCGCTTTCGATCTCGCAATCCGCTTCCCCGACTCCTGGCAGTGGAGAACGTGACAGGGCATCAGCATGGCTGATGTTCTTGCCGGGCCTGTGCACCAAAGTAAAATCGTATGCATTTAGGAAAATTGCCCAATGCAACATCCTTGGGGACAAAATTTGAGGCGTGGGCTTCCACAAAGATTCCAAGGAGGGGCTTGTGGTCAGTTACGATGGTAAAAGGTCTTCCGTAAAGGTAATTGTGGAATTTTTTAGTGCCAGCCACGATTGCCAACACCTCCCTGTCTGTATGAGCATACTTTTTCTCAGACTTTGAGAGTGAACGGGAATAGAATGCTACGGGGGCTAACCTCCTGTCATTTAGTGCATGGCATAACACAGCTCCCACCCCCACAGGGGATGCATCACACACAAGTACAACTTTCTTGTTAGGATCAAAATGAATTAATACAGCATCTGAAGATAGCAGCCTTTTAAGTTCTAGGAACGCTTTCTCCTGGCAATGGCCCCAGTGCCAAACAGTATCTTTCTTAAGAAGCCGATGTAATGGTTCAGCAACTGAGGCTTTGCGATGGAGAAAAGCGTGATAGAAGTTTAACAATTCTAGAAATAATTTCAATTCAGCTTTACATTTTGGCCTGGGTGCATTTCGTGCGGCCGCCACCTTGGAGTCAGAGGGCATGATACCTTGGGGTGTAATTCGGTACCCCAGGAACTCCACTTCCTATGCCAAAAACACACATTTGTCTCTTCTGAGACGTAGACCGGCCCTCTTGAAACGTGAGAGGACTCGATCAAGCCTGGCCGCTAGTTCAACGGTATCCTTAGCGGTGATCAGGACATCGTCAAAATATGGCAGGACACCGGGCAAACCTTTTAAAATATGTTCTACAAGAGATTGAAATATTCCGGGGGCCGCATTCACCCCGAATTGTAGTCGAGTTACCTTAAATGCCCCCCTATGCATTACTATGGTCTGGGCTATGGCAGCAGCAGAAGACACAGTCAATTGTTGGTAAGCCTTGGCAAGGTCAAGTTTTGTGAAGCAATTTCCTCCATGCAAGGAGGCAAGAAGGTGGCTTACCACAGGCACAGGATATGCGTTCGGGCGAATAGCTTTATTGATGGTACACCTGTAGTCAGCGCATATCCTGACCTCCCCATTACTTTTCAAAGCAGTCACTATTGGTGTCTCCCACTCTACGGAGTCCACTGGCACTAGGATGCCCTGTCCCACCAGTTTGTCCAGCTCGGCTTCTATATTCTCCTTTAAAGCAAAGGGAACCCGGCGTGGCTTTATCCGGATGGGCCGGACGGTTGGGTCAAGTTCAAAGTCCGCAGGGGATCCTTTGTATAACCCTAAACCCTTTTTGAACACCTCAGGATGTACAGCACAAACTTCCCAGATTGGGTCAGCATCTATTGCATGAATGTCAGAAAGCCGAATTCCCAGGGGCCTAAACCATTGGGTCCCAATAAGACAGTTAGTGCCCTGCTTAACTACAACCAATGACAAGGAGGTGCGAATGTTTTTGAATTTGACCAAGAAATTTCCCACCCCCAGGACCGGAATCTGGCAACCTTGCACATCCCGGAGGGAAGTTTTAAAAGATTTGAGCTTGGGCCGAGAGGCAGGGGGAATTCTCAAAAACTCCCGCTGTGGGATTATGGAAAAGGTAATACCTGAATCCACCTCCATTTTGAAGGGGATGTCCTGCAGGCTCAGGTCTGCGAAGAAACGCTCGCTGACGATGCCCACTTGGCACGGCTCAGGCTTTGGTGACACTTTGGCAGTGGACGTTTTGTGGTGATGACGCTTCTTGGACTCAGGTGCTGGAGTTCTTTGCTTTTGCTGTCGGCATACTTTAGCAATGTGCCCTCGTCGCCCGCAGTTGTGGCATTCTGCGGTGCAGAAGGGGCACTTCCTGTAGTCATGCTGAGCTCTGCAGCCATCACACCAGCAAAGGAATTTCTTCTCCCAATCGTCACGGTGCTCTCGGTGTTTTTGTCAGACCACTCGGACTTTTCCCTCTGTGTTTCTGGACTCCAATGAAGAGGTGGAACCAGGCGATGCTGAGGAGGATGAAGGTGAACTTTGCTGAGCTTGCACAGCTGAGTCGGTGGCACTGGTGGTGGAATGGCGATGCCAGAAAAGCTTTATTCCGGACCACGCGGCCTCAGACGCTACTGTCTCTTCTAGGACATCTGTGAAGGTTAGCATCTTTCTGATCATGAGGCAACATTGAGCATCTTCGTCCCTCATGCCAGCCAGAAGACGGTCCCGGAGTGCTTCTTCAATGTTGTTCCACTTGCACAGGGTGGTAGCAATGCACAGCGTGGCGGCGTAGTCTGCAATGGATTCACCGGGTTGATACTCTCTTCTGTGGAAGGCCACCCTGGCTGGGAAGATTGAGACCTCTGGCTGCAGGTGCCTCCTCAGTGTGGACATGATTTCTGCGAGCGGCACCACATCCACGTCCCTTGGGAGAACGAGGTGGGTTGCCAGCTCAAGCGTCTCAGAACCGCACTGAGCGAGGAAACAAGAGCGCTTCTGGTCTTCGTTGGTGATCTTCTGTGAGGCCATTGCGTGGCAGAATCGGCGTTCGCATGTTGCCCATTTCTCTGGACGCGCTGGGTCAAATGGGCCGATGTTGCTGCCGTGTGGGGACGCCATCCCACCTTCGTCACCAGTTTCGTGTTCAGGGAATGAAGAAGCAGATTAGTGAAGTAGTGAAATTCAGCTCTTTACTAGTGGGGTTTGAATTTTGGATGGGGCAAAACTCGGACTTATATACACTATAAACAGTAACAGTAACAATAATACAACAAGCCCATTGGCTAACAGAGTGTGCACATTTTCAATCCAATTATTTGCATAAGAATAGATACATGAGAAAAGATACATTTCGCTCCTGTCAGAAAACACAGTTAACATACATAACAGTGTCCCTCCTCCATTTGTTATGCCTGACAGACGTTGCAGTCCAAAGTATATAGACAGGGTATCTAGCTGCTTACATCTGCTTAGAGGTGTCATTACAATGGCCCACACACCAATGATAACATCAATGAAAATATAAGTTCATGTCGCTGCTACACACAGTTTCCATTCAAATCTGGCCCCACTGATGGCAAAAGGATGACTGCCTATCAACTGTGAAAGAACTGGAGGAAAATGCCTCTTAGCTACGCAAGACCTGAGCTGGAGAGTATTCAAAAATGAATGTCTGAATCATGACTCCAAGGTACACCAGTATAAATGCTGGAATACGATATAACCAATGAAACAGATCACACATGAGCTACTGTAGTTTGTGTCAAGAAAGGTTTCCAAAGCATGGACAGCCTTATGCACAGTGTACTATGGTAGCACTTAAAAACACATGAAAGGTAGATACTTCATTAGAAAAATTATTATCCCAACTTTCTGAGATGTGGCCAGGTTGGCTGATAACTGTAATCCATAAAAGGAACTTTTCTAAGCTCCAAAAAAGACCACAGGTCTGTGTCAGAGTACCTGTTCTTGAACCAAGAAGTCCCCGTTCAGTCTCCTTCACATTTCCAGTTATAAAGATCAGAAGGAAGGGCTGAGAAGGAAATGATGCCGATCAGAATAAGATCTGGTGTAACAGTGGTTCCTACAACATGCCTAACGATGGCCTTGAGTAAACCATTTCCTGGAACGGCAGTTGTGTCAACTCATGAATAAGCTGACCTAGAAGCAGAAATCCAGCCAGTGAAATTTCCCCACTCTCTTTCCTTGCTGAGCATGGTAAGGGCACAGTAAGGGCACATCATCTGCTGACTGTTTGCACCATCAGCAAATATTCTCTGCAATTCCAGATAGCTGATTTCCACCAGAGGTGAGTAAATGTGGCCCTCCAGATGTGGCAAGGTTTATCTACTTGCAATTTCTTGCTTTCGAAATGGCTAGGTTGGCAGAGGGCCACAGCCAAGAGGTGGCCGAGGGGGGGGGGATGAGACCCACCCCCCGAGCTAACACATCCAACCACGTGATACCAATCTTTACCTGTAAAGAGGGAAGTTAACCATTGGACTCCGGCATACATGCCCGCACCCGTCCATAGTATCCCATAATGAGCCACCTGCAGTCGCCTTTACCCGGCACGTAGAGTGCTGCAAGGGTCCCGCAGTCAGCCAACAGCCCCACGAACGCAAACAACATGAACCAATTTCAATTCCCAACATCCTCCGCGCCGCGCCACCCCTCAGCCAATCAGGCTGACAGGCAAGAGCAAAGAGAACGTTGGGTAAGCCGAGACGCAGAAAAAAAGCCGCTGCACAAACGCAAACAAAATAAACTAGACTTCAAGTCCCACCGTCCTACACGCAGTGAGCACTTCAGCCACTCAGGCTGAAGGGCGCAAGCACGCAGAACGCGGAAAGAGCCGGCGCGCAGAAAATAAAATAAAAAACGCCTCATGCAACAGGAGCGCAAGGCCAGCGCCTCACGGCCTTGCTAACCCAAACCCGCAAAAAACCATGGCAAGACAACCGCTGGCCTTCTTTCCCGGAGCAACGGGGAGAAGAGGAACTCTCTCTCCTCCCTGCTACCCCGCCGAAGACACAGCGAGACCACCACCGGCCTCAAGGTAAGTTGAGCCGGAGTGGGGGGAAAAGCAGCAGGCAGCAATTCGTCAGGGGAAGCACACTCCCTGGCAAATAACTGGAGGCTGCCTTTGTACTATCCACACCGCTATTTCGAGAAGTAGCACAAAACAGCGGTGGAGGTAATAGAAAAGCAGCAGCCAGCAATCCGCAAGGAAGAGCACCACCCCTTACGGATTGTTGCCTGCCGATCTCCCCGTTAGGTAAACCATGGGGAATAGGAGGCCCAGAGAAGAGAACCATCGTGAGGCAGATAGCTCTTCTCTGCCTCCTTTTCACCCGACCTACCTAATGAACATTGCCAGTCGAAGAGCGAGCTGACTGCCGGCTCTTCCTTTTCCCCAACACTACATCGAAACCTAATTTCGAAGCAGCAAGGGGGAAAAGAGGAAACGACAGACAGGCCATTCTTCACACAACAAAACGCAGCAACAACAAAACCAAACAGTTAACCAAAACACCAAGCACCAAAATTGATAAAACACAAATAAATAAACAAATAATTAACATAAACCCATTAAACAACAAAACAATAAACAACAAAATCAACAAAAAAACCCGAAATACCAAAGGCTAATGAAAAAACATAAAAGCACAGTAAAAACACCTATCTACAACATGAAAATACCTAACTCAACAAACAATAATATCACAAATTAAACAAATAAATACAGAAAAATAAATAACAACCAGAAATAATTAAAACACTTAACTACATCTAAAACCCACAATACAAACAAACAAACAAGCCAAAACACTTTTGGGGGTGGGGGGTTAAGTAGAAACTCTCTACTTAAACCCCCCAGCCCAACACCACAAAATCAAAACAAAATCAAAACAGAATAAACAATCAAGAAAGCGGTGATAGCAGAGAAAGAGTCCAAGCCTCCAAGAGAGCTGATGCTCTCAGTGCTGATGTGATCCACGCTGAGGTGACAGTCCACGCGGCCTTGCAAAATGTCAGGATGGGTGTTGGCAGTGAGAGACACTTGGAAACTCCCGATCCGTTGGCAGATGCTTACTGTGAGGAAACACTTTGGGGGGTTTAAGTAGAAACTCTCTATTTAAACCCCCAACCCAACACCACAAAATCAAAACAAAATAAAAATAGAATAAACAATCAAGAGCACTTATCAAACACGTCCGACCTCCATGCCTCCCGACTGAACAAAGAAGGAAAATCGCAGTACTCTTAATAACAGCCCCACCTAGAGGCCGGAAGAGTAATAACCAGTCAAGAAATATGTACAAAATCAAAATGAAAAATAAATAAAATAAAATAAAGTCAAAAACCACAAATTCAAAACATCACCACCCAAACCACCACCACCACCCAAAAAAACACACACATAAAAACTACCCGGCAAGGCTGGGCACAAATATGCTAGTGTTATATATGTGTGTGTGTGACATTGTTGCCCTCCTGAAAAAATATTCACCACCACCCCGCCCCAAATGTAGAATCCTGGCTCCGGCTCTGGGTTGGCAGGAGCTGGTACAGAGGTGGGAACTCACTCCATCGTAAAGCACTCGAGTCTCGAACTGCTGACCTTCCGGTACATCTATACCTATAAAATGGTGCGATAACCGTTGGAATGTGACAAAGGATGTTTAGCCAGGCCCTACTAGCCCGTAATGGGCCTCTGTTCACTCGCCCGAACCCGGTTCGCAGGTAACTGTCGGGTTGAAATTTGCGGCAGTGGGGCAGGAGCCCCCCGGACGCAAACAAAAAAAGGGAACTTCAATTCCCAACATTCCTTGTGCCACGCCGCACCAGAGCCAATCAGGCTGAACGGCGCGAGCAAAGGGAACGTTTGGAAACGCGCCGCGGCCAATCAAAAATAAGCCGCAGGAAAAAACTGCTGCACTAACTAAAATTGTGCACGCCAAACTACAAGCCCCAGCGTCCTGCGCGCCATGAGCATGCAGAACGCTGAGGCAGCCGGCGCGTGAAAAATAAAAATAAAAAAGGCAAGCCACGAAACCCACACCACCCCCACCACCGCATACAGCGGCAATGGGATTCCCGTGGTCCGGCCACCTAGGCCGGCCCACGGAAATACCCCACCCCCACCCCAATGCCACATCAAGCGGTGATGGGAATTTCCGTGGTCCGGCCACCCAGGCCGGCCCACGGAAATACCCCCCACCCCAATGCCGCATGTAAGCGGCGATACAATTTCCTTGCCCCACCCACCCAGGCCGGCTGACAAAAATACCTCCCCCCATGCCGCATCAAGCGGCGATAGGATTCCCGTGGTCCCGCCACCAAGGCCGGCCCATGGAAAACCCCCCACCCCAATGCCGCATGAAGCGGCGATGCAATTTCCGTGGTCCGGCCACCCAGGCCGGACTACAGAAATACCACCGCCGCAATGCCACATCAAGCGGCGATGGTATTTCCACGGTCCAGCCCCCGAGACCGGCCCCCAGAAATACCCCCACCCCAACACAAAACAACACCATCCAAAAACAGTCAAAAATAATCAAAACCAAAATAAAAACAGAAAAAGTAAACACAAACATATCCAAAAACACAATCCAAAAAGAGTCAAAAATATTCAAAACCAAAAATAAAAAACAGAAAAAGGAAACACAAAAACATCCAAAAACAAAGAAGACAAAACACACAGAACCCCCCCCCAAAAAAACACAAAAAACACCAAAACAACCCCCCCCCCAAAAAAAAAATTTTTTTAAACCAGGGAGTTTACCAGGAGACGTCTTCACTCCATGACGACAGGAACTAAACTGAGGAAAGAAAGAGACTACTTACCGGAAGAAGCGACACCCAGAGGACAGTAGAGAAAAATAGTAAAATACAAGAAAAGCTCACCAGCCCCACCCAGAGGCCACAAGAGAAAAAACATTCAAAAATATTCAAAATAATAAAAATAATTCCCAAATTAATGGAATAAGTTATCAAAACATTCAAAAATATTCACAAAAAATCACAAATAATTCCAAAAAAAGAAATAAGTTTTCACTGAAAAAACAAAACATCTAAAACACAGTATAGAAACATTGATTTTTTTAAAAAAAACATATTCTTACACATTCTAAAAATTATTATCCAAGGTACAACTATTTAAAAAAATTCACATAGTAACACATTATTTGGTAAAATACAATAATTATAAAAAATTATATCATCCTTTCCTCTTTTTAAAAACAAAAAAACAAAAAATAAAAAAATCACAGTTTATAACAGCCCATGCATAAAAATAAAAATTTAAAAAACCACAATTAAAAACTAACCTCATTTGCATAAACATAAAACAAAAACCTTCCAACACAACTTAAAACAACCCGGCACCGCTGGGGAAAATCTGCTAGTAGTAAATAAAACAAAAATGCCCAAAAAATGTTGCGGCACCTTAAAGACTAACTCTTGTATTTTTATTGTTAGCTTTCCTCATTAAGAGTCAGACTTCATGGTATTAATTTATACATATCTAGTGGGGATACAGGGACTGCAGTGGCTCAAGTGGCTAAGACGCTGACTGGGAGGTGGAAGGTCAGCCGTTCGATTCCCGAGTACTGCAGGACGGAATGAGCTCTTTGCCCCAGCTCCTGTCAACCTAGCAGTTGGAAAGCAAGAAATTGCCAGTAGATAAATAGGGACCACTTCAGTGGGAAGGTAAGAGCGTTCCGTGCACTCGGGTGTCTAGTCATGCCTGCCACATGACCACGGAAACGTCTGCAGAAGCAGACAGCGCTGGCTCTTCGGCTTTGAAACAGACACGAGCACTGAACCCTAGAGTCGGATACGACTGGCTTTCGAGCAAGGGAAACCTAGTTGGGGGGGGGGGGATACAGAGGTTGGTTAGTATAAAAGGAAAGTTAAAAGCTCTCTCGTACTGTATCGACAGAGTAAAACCCAGTCTTACTTCAAAGCGATAGGAGGTTTCTAATCCGCCTCTGAAGGATGATTTAGGATCGACTTTACCTTTAATTTTGCTTTGGCTCTTCTTCGCGATTCGGAAGGAAAGCCTTCCCGCCGTCGTTTGGTAGCGCAGGAGGGAAGCAGGGAAGCCTAAACCGGAGCGAATCCCGAAAGGCGGCGTTTCAAGACGAAGTAGTCAAAAGGGGGGGGGGGGGTACCGGAGACCAGATCGAAGAGGAACCGGATCGGCCAGAAAAAAGGAACGCAACCAAGCTTGCTTTGCCTGCCTTCGCAACCAGGAAGCCGCGCCTCGTCGAGGGTGGAGGGGGTCGGCCGGCGCCCCGGTCCCTCCCCGGCCCGCCTCCTCGACTTGGGCTGCGGCCGGCCGGAACCCGCTGCGGAGTCACTCCGAATAAATCCCTCCAGGGGGCGGAGGCGGCCAGAAAGCAATCGGGTTGTTCCTGCGTGCTGTCAAGTAGCCACAATGTCCCGTCCTCAGCAGACCTGCTTAAAGGTAGTTTCCCTTGCTCGAAAGCCAGTCGTATCCGACTCTAGGGTTCAGTGCTCATCTCTGTTTCAAAGCCGAAGAGCCAGCGCTGTCTGCTTCTGCAGACGTTTCCGTGGTCATGTGGCAGGCATGACTAGACACCGGAGCACACGGAACGCTGTTACCTTCCCACCGAAGTGGTCCCTATTTGTCTACTTGCAATTTCTTGCTTTCGAACTGCTAGGTTGGCAGGAGCTGGGACAAAGACGGGAGCTCATTCCGTCCTGCAGTGGCTCAAGTGGTTAAGACGCTGACTGGAAGGCGGCAGGTCAGCAGTTCGAGACCCGGGCACTGCACGACGAAATGAGCTCCCGTCTATGCCCCAGCTCCTGCTAACCTAGCAGTTCGAAAACAAGGAATTTCAAGTAGATAAATAGGGACCACTTCGGTGGGAAGGTAAACAGCGTTCCGTGCACTCTGTTGTCAAGGCATGCCTGCCACATGTCCACGGAAACGTCTGTAGACGCAGACAGCGTTGGCTATTTGGCTATGAAACAGAGATGAGCACTGAGTTGGATACGATTGGCTTTCGAGCAAGGGCAACCTTTACCTGTAGATGACAGCCCGTATGGATGCGGAGAAGAACAAACTACTGTATCTCCTATATGATACAATGCACACGATGCCCCTCAACGTGCACTGAGGAGGACCTTATGGTGGCTGTTGATGTGGCCGATATTGGGCAGATGTCATCTAAAGGTAAAGGTCGCTCTTGCTCGAAAGCCAGTCGCACCCGACTCTAGGGTTCAGTGCTCATCTCTGTTTATAGCCGAAGAGCCAGCGCTGTCTGCGTTTGCAGACGTTTCCGTGGACATGTGGCAGGCATGCCTAGACACCGAAGTGCACGGAACGCTGTTTACCTTCCCACCGAAGTGGTCTCTGTTTATCTACTCGCAATGTCTTGCTTTCCAACTGCTAGGTTGGCCTCCTAGCCCTTTTTAATTGTAGTTTGTTTCAGATGTGCTAATTTTAGCTTTGCATGTTATTACATGCTGGTCGTGGTGCAGCTGACTCGAATGAAGAAAGATCCCACCCATCTGGGATATTTTCTCACTCTAGGTGGCTTACAACATATTAAAAACGCTTTACAATATAAATTAAACAAATTGAATAAATTATAAATATCAACAAGAACAAAAATGATAACCGCCTATTAAAAACAACAACAACCCATCAACAAAGAACTCATCTCGGCGGGAAAAGTTAATCAAAAGTTCAGGCTGGAAAAGCCAGTCGTATCTGACTCTAGGGTTCAGTGCTCATCTCTTTTATTCGTCTTTCTGGCGCTCCAGGGGTTCCGCAACCTTCTCTTCCAGCTTCACAGGGTGAGATTTATTTCCCCGCCTGTATGAGACCCAGGGTGGTGTAGTGATAGTGAGTCACGTGGCGGACTCGGACTCTGCGGGCTCCAGTTCGAATCCCAGCACTACCGAGGAAACGAACTGGGGGCGGCGGGGGGCGGGGAGTGGAATGGGTCAGGAAAAAGGTAAAGGTCGCCCTTGCTCGAAAGCCAGTCGTATCCGACTCTAGGGTTCAGTGCTCATCTCTGTTTATGAAGAGCCAGCGCTGTCTGCGTTTGCAGAAGATGTTTCCACTTGGAATATCTCATTTCCCTCGAAAGCCCTATTAGGGTCGTTATTTTGGCGACGCTTAAGTAAGTCGACGTGTAAAATCCGAGTGGGTGGCTGCTGGAAGCGAATTCAAGCCAGGCAGGGCTCCTTTTCCGAGCGAGCCTGGTCACGATCCCGGGTGGGGGTGAATCTCGCCTGGCAGGAAATCACGCCCTCGAATGACAACTGCCAGTTGTGTAAGCCGGCACGTGTTGGGGTTGGGCACCGCCGGGTTACACAACACAAGCCTTGAGAGCCGATTTCGGTACTTTTTTGCAGCTGGGACGGGATTTCTGTTTTGTTTTTTCCCTGCCTAGAAGAATCAAGGGGGGGTGGGGGAGGAAACCACCCGGAACTCTTCAACCTCTCAGCTCGGAAGCAACTCCGAAGACGTCAAAGAAGATTTGCTCCCAGGTAAGTAGATGCAGGATCGCAGCCTGGCTGGGGGCAAATGCATGACGGAGGCAGTTGATGTCAGAAGCGGCAGCCGCAGTTCCTTTGAACTACTCAGTCTTGATGGAGACCCAACAGAATCCGACAAACTCATAATGGCAAGGGGAGAGAAAGCCACTTTGTTCACATCAGAGAGAAAACAAAAAAAAAGACCCAAAAAAAAAAAGCTGTGGCACCTTAAAGACTAACTCCTGAATTTTAATGTTAGCTTTCGTGGATCAAGTCCACTTCATCAGACATAAGAGTTGATACTGTATCATGGAATACGGTATACATACATTTTTGTATTAGAGACTAGCATATTTTGCCCGGCGGTGCTGGGCTTTTTAAAATTGTGTTGGATAGTAAAGGGTTTCGTTTTTTTTCTTGTACAAATGGTGCTGGGCTGTTTCAAATGGTGTTGAAAGGTTTTGTGGTTTTGTGGCTTTGAGGTGCTGCGTCCGCCTGTGGCGGACTTGCGCCCCCAGTGTGTGTTTTATTTTTATTTTTTGTGCGCTTGCTTCCTTAGTGCCGGGCTCTTTAAATTGGTTTTTGCAGGTTTTTGTTTTTTGTTTTTGCAAATTTTATTTTAATTTATTTGATTTAAATTATTTTTTTGAATTTAAAATTTATTTTTGTTTTTTTAAATCTTTATTTTTACGCATTTTTTTATTTTTTGTTTTGGTGTTTTGGGTTTTTTGAGTGAAAAGTGATTTCTGCTTTTTTTGGTATTTTTTGAGATTAGTGTGAATATTTTTGAATTTTTGGCTAATTTATTTGATTTATTTGGGAATTAATATTTTATTCTGAAATATTTTGAATGTTTTTTCTCTTGTGGCCTCTGGGTGGGGGTGGTGAGCTTTGCTTCCTCTCTGTGCAATTCTTCTCTTCTGTCCTCTGGGTGCTTCCGGTAAGTGTTTCCTTTCTTTGCTCATTTGAGTTCCGGTGGTCATGAAGTCAAGACATCTGTTGGTAGGCTCTCTGTTTTTTTTGTGTGTTTTTTTTTTTGGTGTGTGTGTGGGGGGGTGGTTTGGATTTTTTGGGGGGGGGGGGTCTGTGTGTTTTTTATTGTTTCTTTTTGGCTGCGTTTGTGTTTTCTTTTTGGATTTTTGAGTGTTTTTGATGGTTTTTGGTTTGTTTTTTGGGGTTAACTTTTTCAGTGACTTTCTTTCCCGCCCGTTGGAAGGAAGGGCATTGCCGGGGGGGGGGGGGGGGTTCTTTGCTTTCTTCTCCACGGGCCATGCTGGCTGGCCCGTGGGGAAGAAGGGCAGCGGCGGCGGGGGTTCCTTCCCCCCCCCCCCCCCGCGGGCCATGCTGGCTGGCCCGTGGGGAAAAAGGGCTTGTGGGGGGGGGGGCTTTTTTGCTTTCTTCTCCACCGGCCATGCTGGCTGGCCCGTGGGGAAGAAGGGCACCGGCGGCGGGGGGTTCCTTTTTTTCCCTGCGGGCCATGCTGGCTGGCCCGTGGGAAAGAAGGTCAGTGGCGGGGGGGTTCCTTTTTTTTCCCCGCGGGCCATGCTGGCTGGCCCTTGGGGAAGAAGGGCAGCGGCGGTGGGCAGTTTTTTGTTTTTTTACTTTTATTTTTCGCACGCCGGCCGCCTCAGCATTCGGTGCGCTAATGGCGCACAGGACACTGGGGCTTGTAGTTTTGCCTGCGCGTGTTTGCTTACTTTAGCGGTTTGTTTCCTGCGGCTTTTTTTTGATTGGCCGCGGCGCGTTTCCGAACGTTCCTTTTGCCGCGCTGCTCAGCCTGATTGGCTCTGGTGCGGCGCAAGGAACGTTGGGAATTGAAGTTCCCTTTTTTTGTTTGCGACTGGGGGGCTCCTGCCCCCGGGTCGAAAATTTCAACCTGACAGTTACCTGCGAACCGGGTTCGGGCGAGTGAATGGAGGCCCATTACGGGCTAATGGGGCCTGGTGCAACATCCTTTGTCACATTCCAACGGTTAACACACCATTTTATAGGTATAGATCCAGAGCAGCTGTGCATGTTCATTGGACATGGAAATCAACGAGTCATTTACAACCAGTAATAAAAAGTTTTACAACAGAGAATCTCTGGTGGCTGCCAGTTGAGGAGTTAGGTTGCTAAAAGAAGCATTTTGACATTACAATTGGTTTATTGTGGAAGTTTTATGGGGTAGGAATAGCAAGGGGTCAACTGCCATGAGAGACATCCCCCTCCCTCCTACCCAAACTTTTAAGACTCTGCACAGTGAATGTAATTTTTAAAGTGCACCCAAGGAACCATGCACTACGTGCAACTTTCTGGGACTTATTATTATTATTGTTTGTTTACTACACCTAATGCAATAGATATCCAGTGTGGTGAGGTGGATTTGGGTGACTGATTATGACTGATTGGTTGATTAAATTTATATACTGTCCATCTATTTTGTTATCTACATTATTTTTTATGTTATTGCTTTGTTGTTGCAATTTATTATTTCGGTATTGGGTGTTTTGTATGACTACAAACCACCCTGAGTGGTGCTTGCACCAAAAGGGCAGGATATAAATGCAAATAAATAAATAAAATCTAGGATTTTGTCCTATGCTGGGTGGTTTACATCTTTAAAAACAAGGACAATCAAAGAGCAAAATCTGAACCATCCTAATGACAATGTCCTCATACAACCTTCTACCAAGAAGGACACCCCATCCACCATCCCCCGTCTGATTCCCAGAGAAAGTCTTCCTGCAATGTGACCAGTTTGGGTGCCATGACAAAATCTGAACCTTGACTGAAAGGAATCTAAACTGTTAGCTTCATCCAAGAATGCCTGCAGCTGATTAGCCACCACACTCTCCATTACCTTGCTCATGAATAGTACTTTAGCCAGGGGCCTATATTTGTTAAACTGCTGTATTGCAGCCAGAACATTGCAAGTTCTATCTTGACCAGTGCTCAAGGTTGACTCAGCCTTCCATCCTTCCAAGGTTGGTAAAAAAAAAAAGTACCCAGCATGTTGGGCGGTTTACAGATGAATTGGGGGAGCTGAAGCGGGCAAGGAGACGCCTGGAGCGCCATTGGGTGAAGACTCAGAGCGAGTGCAACCAAACACAAGTTAGAGCCGCTATCAGAGCCTACCTCATGGCGATGAGGGTAGTGAAGCATCAATACTTCGCCACTCTTATTGCCTCTGCTGATAATCGTCCAGCGGCCCTGTTCACACGGTCCCTTCTGGGGAAAGAGGGGTTGGGAGTTGGGTGGCAGGGCTCTGCTGATGATTTTGCCGACCACCTCGCAGAGAAAGTTGCTCGCATCCACTCTGGGTTTAATCCTGACATGGAAATTAATCACCTGGAGAGGGCTGGAGCAGAGTCTAGCCATGTTATTTGGGACCAGTTTGATCCTGTTGCCCCTGATGAAGTGGACAGGCTCCTGGGTGCTGTGCGTGATTCCACTTGCCTATTAGACTGCTGCCCTGCCTGGCTGGTGAAAGCTGCCAAGGCCACAACGGGCAGTTGGGTTGGTGCGATGGTGAATGCCTCCCTGCGGGAGCGGGTGTTCCCAGTGGCGTTTAAGCATGCTCTTGTGTGCCCACTTTTGAAAAAGCCATTGCTCGACACTACAGTTCTTGCTAACTTTAGACTAGTTTCCAACCTCCCCTTTTGGGGGAAGGTTTTGGAAAAGGCAGTGGCGCAACAGCTCCAGGGGGTTCTGAATGATATGGATTATCTGGACCCATTTCAGTTGGGTTTCAGGCCCGGTCACAGTACCGAGACTGCATTGGTCGCACTCATGGATGATCTCTGGTGGGAGCGAGACAGGGGAAATCCTTCTGTGCCGGCTCTGAGGATTAGGGGCCCAGGGCACTGTGTTGTCCTGGTTTTCCTCATTTCTGAGGGACTGGACCCAGTCGGTGTCTTTAGAGAGTGAGTTGTCCAGCCCGAGGCCTCTCCTGTGTGGGGTGCCGCAGGGCTCGGTACTCTCAGCTCTGTTATTTAACATCTACATGAAACTGCTGGATGAGATCATTTGTTCCTATGGGGTGAGGTACCATCAGTACGCGGATAATACTCAATTGTATGTCTCGGCCCGTGGGGACCCGAGTGATGTAGTCAGAGTCCTGACCAGGTGCCTGGAGGCTGTTTGGGTCTATATGGGGGGCACCGGGCTTCAGCTGAACCCCGGGAGCTTCCATTTTTGGTGCTGGATGGGGCATTGTTGCCCCAGACAGATCCTGTGCATAATTTGGGGGCCCTCCTGGACTCGTGTCTGCTACTTGACAAGCAGGTGGCAGCTGTGGCCAGGAGGGCCTTTGCACAGCTTCGTGTCATCCGCCAGTTACGCACACTCCTGGACCAGGACTCCTTGCTCATGGTCACTCATGCTCTGCTCACCTCCAGATTGGATTATTGCAACACACTCTACATGGGGCTACCCTTGATGATCATTCGGAGGCTTCAGGTTGTCCAGAATGCGGCTGCCTAGGTGGTGATGGGGTGTGACCGTTGTGCACATGCCTCACCACTGTTCCGGGAGTTACACTGGCTTCCTATATGTCTCTGGGTGCAATTCAAGGTGCTGGTTTTGACCTTTAAAGCCCTACATGGCAGTGGCATACTTAAGAGACCGTGTCTCTCCAAGGTCCTCGACCCATCCTACGAGGGCGGACCGGAGAGGCTCCATGCTGGTCCCATCAGTTAAGGAAGCACATCTAGCGGGGACCAGGAGGAGGGCCTTCTCCGTGTCGGCCCCTGCCCTTTGGAGCTTCTTGCCACCAGAATTGTGCCTCTAGATGGAACTGCTCCCTTTTAGAAAAAACCTGAAAACTTGGCTATGCCAGCGGGTGTGGGGTAGGAATGACTCAACCTCCCAACCCTGTTGGCTTGTCTAGCCATATGGGAGTTGTTGGCTTGTTAGTCCTTTTTTGTCCAGTTTTATGTAGTTTCTCTTTTAGTCTTTTGGGTCATTTTAACATGGATGGAGGGTGGATGAGGGTTGTTCATTCAGAGGTTTTAATGGGGTTAAATGTAATTTTTGGATAGGATTTTTAAACTGGGTTTTATTTGATGTTTTAATTGTTATTTTATATGTTGTTTATGCCGCTTTGGGTCTCCCCTGGGAGAGGAAAGTGGGGTATAAATAATAATAATAATAATAATAATAATAATAATAATAATAATAATAATAATAATAATAATAATAATAATAATAATAATAATAATAATAATAATAATAATAATAATAATAATAATAATAATAATAATAATAATAATTAACTTGTGAACCACCCAGAGTGCCCAAATACTATGGGGTTGTATATAAGTCTAATTGCTATTATCTGCTCAGCCCAAATAATAGGGCCAGATGATGCACTGAACATCCCAGCCTGCAATACTGAATTAATTGTGGAGTCAAGGTCCCTTCAGATGGTCTCAACCTTTGACCTAAAGTGAGGTACAAGCCTTTCATATGCTGCCTGGTCCAGTTGGCTGGCCAGATACAGAGAATGCCTCCTGCATTCGTTGAGGTGTAGCTCTTTCTTGTTTTCCGCATTACCTTTATGCATTGGCTGGATGCTTCTCTCACTAAAGCCAAGCTTTGATCTGAGGGAGCATGTCTCCACCTGCTCTCTACCCATCCCCTTAGTTGCTTCATCACTCAGAATGCCTATATGAGCCATGGGATCCAATGAGCTCTATAGTGGAGAGAGCATTTAGGAGGGATAGTTTCATCTACTCCAGGTTGCCGCCATGTACCATCTGGCAACCTGAGCTTCAACCGCAGCGCTAATCAGTTCAGTCGGAAACCCTCCCACGGCTACTTGGAAAATAACTGGATCCAGTCGCTTGGGAGGGCAGACATCCTAATAGGTCCTGATTCCCCATGGAAGGGGTTGTAATCAGCACTCCAGATTTCAACAGGGAATGATATGACCATGACAAGGCAATGGACTCCAAGACCACAACCTTCAAATCATGACCTCTGCATTCCTTCAGAAAATCAAGCCAAGTGTTTTACCTGCCACATTTTGAGATAGCCCATGGATGTCATGGAATCCCAACGCGGCACCAACAACAATCCCCTCTACATAGATGTTGAAGTCCCTCGTGAGCAAAAGCCTGGGGAAGCTCAACACCACCACAGAGATGAAGCCAAACAGCCCCATTGCAGGAGAAGTGGGTTCAAATCTCCACTCACCCATGGAAGCTCACAGGGGCAGGACAGAAGTGGTAAAACTACTTCTTAAACACCTTATTTTCCTTGAAAGACATGTTAGGGTTGCTAGAAGCTATATGGCACAAAACATTAACTCGTGAGAGTGAAAAGTGAGATTTTGGCATACTTCAAGGTAAGTACAGGTCCTCGCCCCACCCCCCAATATCTGTGGGTTCATTACCCAGGGTTTCAGTTATCTGTGGGTTTAAAAATATTTAATAGAAATTCTAAAATACATAATATAAGCTACAGTATATGTATTTTTATGTCCCATTACTAGAGCTGGCCACTAAGAGGACACTGTCTGTAATTTAAAATGTAGGATTCACTGTTATCTGTGGTTTCAGGTTCCAAGGCAGATTTCAGAACCTATGCTATGGATATGGGGAGCGACCTGTATGTACGGCAGGAATAGGCAATTCTTGGCCCATTGGTTAAAAAGACATCCCCAATCTAATTTTGTGGGCTCCACTACCAGATCTGTTATGGTACCACCAAATTTGTGTGGCTAAAAGGGCACATTCCCCTGTAAGAACAAAGTCTGTTGCAGCAGAGCAGTGGAAGTATTGGAATTCTGTTCTTTTTATTTAGATTTTTTCCTCCTTGGAGATACTTTCTAATCGGATGTGTTGGAAAGAAGTGGTCTAGTTTTTAGGATGACCCAAGTTTCAGTCCACTGGTTTCGCAAAGCTCTTCGCCTGCATGATAATCCTGCTCTGCTAGCAGCCATGAAAGACTGTGCTGAAGTCTATCCCATTTTCATCCTGGACCCCTGGTTCCCCAAGAATATGCAGGTCAGCATCAACCGCTGGCGGTTTCTGGTTGACTCTCTAAGAGATCTGGATGAGAGCCTCAAAAAGCTGAACTCAAGGTAAGTCCCATAGATGCCAGTCTTTCTACCCTTCTGCATATTGGCAAGTATGTGAAAATGATTGTCTGGAATTATGGAAGCTGTCCTTCAATAACATCTGGAGTCTATCAGGTTGAAGAATGCTGCAAGTCTCTGCTGGCTTAGACAGATAAGGCAGACAGGGATTCTGTCTTTCACTGCATCCTAATTCAAAATGCAATTAACTGAGTCAGTTGTGCAACAATCAACAAGATGATGCTGTACAGAAATCTGTAATTCAAGAATCTAGGAATTTATATGATGACTTTTTAGAAAAGTGTATAGATGATTCCTTTTAAAATGAGTCTTAAGCGTATATATTAGGACAACTAATGGGTCATTCAAAAGGTTTTCTTGTCAATGTGGATAAAGTGTGGTCTTCCTGAATCATTGGGTTACAACTCCCAGAATTACTCCATCACCTGTACTGGCAGGGCTGATGGAAGCTGTAGTTCAGTGGCATCTTGATGGTCCACCCATGCTGTAATCCATTGTTTCCCAGTCTTTGATTTTTGGACTTCAATTCCTGTCCTGGTGGACAGCTCAATGAAGGTGTCAACCCAGTGTGCCTCAGCAGTGAAAAAAGCAAACTCAGTGCTAGGGATCATTAGGAAGGGTATCTTTACCTATAAGGAGGCCCGTTAACCGTTGGTGTCCAGCATGCACGCCCGCACCCGTCCCTACTATCCCGTACCGAGCCACCTACACTTGCCTTTAGACCATCCGAGCATCGCCGCAAGGGTCCTCCAGCCGCGAGTGGGGCAACCACCTCACGAACATGAATAGAAAAAAACCCTACAAGGCCCAGCGTCCTCAGTGCCGCACCATCCCTCAGCCGATCAGGCTGAAGGGCACGAGGACGGAGAACGTTGGGAAAGCCGACACGTGAAAAATAAAATAAAAAAATGCCTCACGCAATGGGAGTGCAAGGCCGTCGAAGGCGGACGCAGCGCTTCCCGACCTTGCTTCCCCAAACCCCCCAAAGCCACGGCAAAGTCACCACCGGCCTTCTTCCCTGGAGCAACGGGGAGAAGAGGGACTCCCCCTCCTCCCCGCTACCCCACCTATGACACAGTGAGGCCACCGCTGGCAGCGCTTCGTCAGGGGAGTCACACTACCTGGCGAATGGCTGGCTGCTGCCTTTGTATTAACCAAACTGCTGTTTTGAGAACTAACACGAAACAGTGGTGGAGGTAATAGAAAAGAAGCAGCCAGCGATCCGCCAGGGAGAGCGTCTCCCCTTATGGATCGTTGCCTGCCGCATTACAATTTCCACATTAGCTGCTTCATAGCCTCAAACACAGTTCGCCCGGTAAGTCAGCCAGGGGAAAAGGAGGCCGAGAGGAGAGGCCAACAACACGAAAGGAAAAAAGTGGCAAGGCGGCTATTTAGGACCGTCAAAGAGAACCATCGTGATGTGGATCTCTCTTCTCTTCCTCTTTCCCCCTCGACCGATCTAACGCACGTTACCGGATGAAGTGCGAGCTGACTGTCGCCTCCTCCTTTTCCCCATTGCTGTATCAAAAGCTACTCTCAACACAGCGATAGGGAAAATAGGCAATGACAGTCAGGCCGTACATCACCCCGTAAAACACAAGCACAACAAAAGAAACCAGTTTTTTTAAAAAAAACACCAAACATACAAACAAAAATAAATAAACAAAAAATGCTAATAAACCCAGTAAACAACAAATCACGAAACAACAAACACAACAAAGCACATCCAAAATCCAATAAGCTATCAAAAAACATGAAACACTCACTAAAAACACCTATCTACAACATAACAACAACATGAAAAAACCTTACTCAAAATCCAAAAACACAACAATGTACAAAAATAAAAGCAGAGAAATTCAAAATAAGAAATAACCAGAAATATACAACCCGAAAAATGCAGAGAAAATCCAAAAACAATATTAAACAACAAGCCAAAACAATAAATGAAAGACACACACACTCTACTTAAACCACCCAGCCCAGCACCCCAACAGCCCCACAAAATGAAAAAATAATAACACAAGACAACTTACAAAACACGTCCTCTCACCATGCCTCCACAGCAGTACTGAAAAAACAAAGAAAGTAAAAAAAGGAAAAACTCTTAATGACAGCCCCACCAAGAGGCCGGAGGAGTAACCTACAGGCAAGTAAAAATTGCAAAAAAACCAAATAACATTTAAACAAACAAATAAAAATAAAATAAATACAAAAAACACAAAATCCACAACCATGAAAGCTAATTTAGTTTAGAAAAACTGTCACCACCAACACAAAACAACAGAGAAAACTAAAAAAAACCCCACTCTTCCAAAATTAGCCACCACTACAGAAATCGCCCCACCACCAAAACAAAGTCCATACATGCCCGGCAAGGCCAGGCAAAAAATGCTAGTAGAAAATAAGTCAACAAGTGTCATTTTGTCTCTTTTATAAATCTATGGTGAGGCCCCATCTGGAATACCGTGTACAGTTCTGGTCGCCATACCTCCAGAAGGATATTATGGAGCTGGAAAAAGTGCAGAGGAGGGCAACCAGAATGATTAGGGGACTGGAACACCTTCCTTACCATCTGAGGCTGCAGCAGTTGGGCCTCTTCACTCTTGAATGACGGCGTCTAAGAAGTGACCTGATTGAAGTTTATAAAATCATGCACGGTGTGGACAAAGTAGATAAGGAAAAACTGTTTTCCCGATCGCACAACCCTAGAACTAGGGGGCACTCCATGAAACTTTGGGTACTAGTTCTCAAACAAATAAGAGAAAGCGCTTTTTCACCCAGAGGATCACTGGTCTATGGAACTCCCTGCCAGAAGAAATGGTGACAGCTGTCAGTATTGACAGCTTTAAGAAAGGATTAGACAAGTTCATGGAGGACAAGGGTATCAATGGCTATAATTATGGATACCTAAGGACAACCTCCGGGTTGGAGAGATAGGCAGGATATCTCTCAATGCCATTTCCAGGCAATCCTAAGCAGGTGAAGGCATCTGCTTGGGAATACCCTGAAGGAAATGGTGAGCCACTGTGTGAGACAGAATGCTGGACTGGATGGGCTGTGGCCTGTTCTAGCAAGGCTGTTCTTATGTTCTTAAGCTTAAGTCAATTCTCCAAAGCATTGATCAGCCAATGTACTGACTTAGGCTTCTGGGAATTGAAGTCCACCAGTGTTCCGCAGAACATATTTTGGAAAACACTGCTGTAATCTATATATCCAGGCATATTTGTAGGATATTTGTATACTATGAATGTCTACTGAAGCACTTTGGCTGCAAGTCCCATTGGCGGTAGACACCATCCAATACTAAGTTGGCTAATACTTGTGTATGGTAACACAGATCCAACATTTCATAAAGTGGGATTGCTATGGTCTTTAATCCACATGTAGAAGACAATTCTAAATGTTCTGCATACATTTTTGCTATTCTGTTTATCCCAGTCCCTAGTCCATTCTGCCTTGACCCAATCATCTGGGTTAGTCTTGGATGCTTTTTAATTTGCTTTCCCTGTATCTTGACACTCAGAAAGTGGTGATGTCTCCTCAGGCTGTTTGTTGTCCGGGGTCGTCCTACAGAGGTATTTCCCAGACTCTTCAAGAAGTGGAAAGTAACACGGCTCGCATTTGAAGTCGACACAGAACCCTATGCGAGGCAGAGAGATGAGGAGGTGATGAAGATGGCAACTGAACATGGTGTCCAAGTTGTACAGAAAGTGTCCCATACTTTGTATGATATTGAAAGGTGGGTACAGTGAACACGGGGCCTTAGAGACGTGTGTAGAATTTGAGGCTTCTCCCAAGTGGAATTGTATCAAACACTTGTTCTTGTTGATTTCTGACAAGCTGTCTTCTGTTTTCTACAGGATCATTCTGGAGAACAATGGTAAACCACCTTTGACCTACAAACGGTTGCAGGCAGTTGTGGCTTCTCTTGGACCCCCAAAGCAGCCGATTCCAGCTCCTACTCTGGAGAATGTGAAGAGTGAGTATGGGAGACCATACAATCTAGAAGTGAGTGTTGAACTTGAGAGTTCCGATTTCTAGCCTTCTCTGAATCACAAAACTCACATGGTGACCTTAGACCAGACCAGCCTCACAAGGCTGTGGTTACATGTGAAATGATAGTACCTCCCATATTGCAATTAGTAGAATGTTCTAGTTCTGGAATGTCCCCAGAAGATCTGTTCCAATGGGTTTAGAAGAGGAAGACTATTGCCATGATGATAGCCAATATCTGGAATGGGTCCAGCACTTGAAGTAGAAGAGTAGGTCCATTAAACCAACATAACTTATGGTGGAGGTGACTCACTAAAACCCCATATTAACATCATTCTGCTCACCTTCCACTGGGTTTGCTGCTTTCTTCTCTTCCCATACATCTTGTTTCTCATTTTATATATCTGCTGAGCTATCAGAAACTAGAGAAATGCAATTAATCACAAGCATTGGGGAGAATTTAATGATATAGATTTTTAAAGGTGATAGGCCATTTCTGACCTAGATTGCAGCACACCTGTCGGAGAGGACCATGATACCAAATATGGCATCCCTTCTTTAGAAGAGTTGGGGCAAGATCGGAAGAAAGCTGGACCTCATCTTTACCAAGGCGGTGAAACAGAAGCTCTTGCAAGACTTGACTTACATATGAAGAAAACGGTACGGCCACTGACACATTCTTCGCTTTTCCCCAACACTGCTTGGACTTTTCTCCTACAAATATGCCAAAAACATCTCATTTTTTTTGTTTGCCCTTTGGTTGTTCAGCCTTATTACAATAGTCTGAAAGAGATCACAAGCTTTTTGAAAATGATTAAATCTGGAAGACAATGAATCTTCTGTGTTTTCCTGATTTATTCATGGGATCATTCTTTCACCATAGATATCAACAAATGGCTTTAAGCTTACAATCATATAGCAAACCAAACAATAGCTGAAACAAAGGGACAACCCCCCTTAAGTAAAATGTCAATTAGAAAGACAATTAAAAGCTATCAATATTGTTAAAAGCTACCAGCATGGCAAGCAGGGAACATGTAGCTCTCTAATATTTTTGGACTCCAAAAGTCTCATCATTCAACACCATTGGCTGTGTACAACAGTAGCCCAAGTCATAGCCCAATAGTATCTGGAAAGTGAGTCACCATTTTCAGATTAGCAGCACATAAGAAAAGAATAGGTGTGTCTATGCTTCTTTTTTCTGCTGTATGCAAATCTGAATATTGGTGATCCTCATGGCGATCAGTCATGAAGACTGTCCTGAGAATGTAATGCAGTGGCCTTCTATCTGCCTTCTGTATCACAGCGTGATACCTGTATCACTGATCCAGTACCACAAGTCACTTTCTGGTCCTGAACCTTTTTGGCATGCAAAGTCCTCCTCAGCCCCAGGCCAGGATTGATGAAGCTGCTGCTCTCCATTAAGATGGATTCAAGTGGGATTTAATCCATTTGGGGACCATCACTCTTCCCTGTGGACTTCAGCACCCAAAGCTGTTAGTCCTCAGAGTTGTCAGGTTAGTTAACCCCCACCTGACACTCAATGTTGAGTTGCTGGCAGTATGGTGTACTCTATTACCATAGCAGGATAACCTGTCCAGACACGTCTTTGTTTAAGATAGTAAAATAACAGCTGCAGTTTTCTAGGGTAGGAGTTCCACAGGCTGAGCACCACCACAGGAAAGGCCCTTCTTCAGTTAGTTGTTTGCTTGATCTCCAGAGATGAGGTCTCAGTTGAGCAATTGCTATGGATGAATGTGGCTCTGCCCCATCCTCTTTAAATTTTATTTTGCAGTTGTGGGTATGTAATTTCAAGAAGCCTGATACATCTCCCAATTCCTTGACTCCCAGCACTACGGTGCTCAGCCCTTACCTCAAGTTTGGATGCCTTTCTGTGCGGACTTTCTGGTGGAAGTTGACAGAAGCCTATCAGGGGGTAAGAAGGGAAGCTTATTTATTAAATTTAGATGCCTTTGAAATGTGGTGTTGGAGGAGTTTTGAGAGTCCCCTAGACAGCGAGAACAAATAGGCCAATCTTAGAAGAAATCAACCCTGACTGCTCCTTAGGTCAAATAGTAAAGATGAAGCTGACGTACAGTACTTTAGACATCAAATGAGAAGAGAAAGATGGGAAAGGTGGAGGGCAAAAGAAGGGGGTGGCCAAAAATGAGATGGCTGGATGATATTGTAGACTCAGTGGGCACAGAGCTGAGCGGGTTGAGGAGGATGGTGGAAGACCGAGGTGCCTGGAGGACAATGGTCCATGGGGCCGCAAAGGGTTGGACTCAAGTGTGTGACTGAACAACAACAAAACCACCCATCTGGGATATTTTCTCACTCCGGGCAGTGTAAAATAGTTAAAACCAGAAATCTACACTTGTAATATAACAAGGGTGGTAATGTCCAAATATACACTTGTTCATTCCTTTCTCTCTTATGTTTGTCACATTAAATTGTGCCTGTTTTTGCTGAAAGTCTCTAGAGCAGTGTTTCCCAACCTTTGGTTTTTGGACTTCAATTCCCAGAAGCCTAAGTCAATTCCCCAAAGCATTGACCAGCCAATGTACTAAGATAGGCTTCTGGGAATTGAAGTTCCCCTGTGGGGTTTGGGCCCCGTGTTGGGAACCGCTGCTTAGAGCTAATATGCAGCTCTCAGAGCAAGATTTATCAGCTGTGTGGCAGATGTCTGGGCCAACGTGTTATTTTGGGAAAGAGTTGGCCATAGATCTCAGCCTGAAAAATCTTGCTCTGATAACTGTATGTAAAACAATAGAATTATAATCCCAAATCTGATCACTGATTCAAACTGGAATAGACCTATTGAATCAATTTCTAAATGATAAATCAAGAATTATATAAGAATAATGTAGCTGGAGCAAGCAGTTCCATGTAGGTTATGTTACTTTGGTATCTGACCAATCAGACATTCATTACAGCCAGACGGATGACTCTTTTAAAAAAATCTATTTGGGATGTTCATGGATTGTCATACAGATAGATCATTTCTAGCAATTAAAAAAGAGCTGTTACAGGACCAGCAGAACCAGGTTGCATTTTTCTTATTGAATTGGCTAAGAGGCCAACTGGAAGGCGGGAGGTCAACAGTTCGATACCCGAATACTGCAGGACGGAATGAGCTCCCGTCTTTGTCCTGGCTCCTGCCAACCTAGCAGTTTGAAAGCAAGAAATTGCAAGTAGATAAATAGGCACCACTTTGGTGGGAAGGTAAACCGCGCTCCGTGCGCTCCGGTGTCTAGTTATGCCTGCCACATGACCACGGAAATGTCTGCAGAAGCAGACAACGCTGGCTCTTTGGCTATGAAACAGAGATGAGCACTAAACCCTAGAGTCGGATTTGACTGGCCTTTGAGCAAGGGTGACCTTTACCATTGTATTATTCTGATAATGGTACAGCTCTATGTATTTTTGTAGACTAAAATCTCTACAATAAAGAGGATTGTCAGTCTTCCTTTGTGCTCTTCCCTAGCGTAAACACTCAGACCCCCCCGTCTCTCTGCATGGGCAGCTTCTGTGGCGTGAATTTTTCTACACAACAGGAGCTGGCATTCCCAACTTTGACAAGATGGAGGGCAACCCAATTTGTGTGCAGGTAGACTGGGATGAGAACAAGGACTATCTTGAAGCATGGCGTGAGGTATGTTGTGTGTGTTGATAGTTGTGCTGTGGAGAACTCTCCCAAATCTCCCTTTCCCCAAATAACCAAAGGTGTTTTCCGTGGTGATGCAGTAAATTATAGACAGAAACACAGTAAATTATAGACAGAAACACAGTAAATTATAGACAGAAACACAGGCCAATAAAATAAACATTATTATTATTTAATTAAAATATAATTTATTCCTTAGTTTACAAAAGAGCCATAGCTGAGTGGCGATATACAATACATGTCATGTGTGGCACACAGAAGGTGGCAAAATAAGTCACCAGTAACACGAGATTAAAATCTGTGTCTGACTCCTGAGAGTCACTTCAAGTCAGATAAATTCACAGGACAGGCTGTCAGTGCCTCTCACAACAGAGGGTTGCCTGTTATGTCCAGCTGATGAGGCCATCATGAGGACAACGCTGGAGATGAATGTCTTTTGTTTGATACCTTATGACTCCCTTTTGCTATTTGTTCACGGCAATGGACAGAAGTTCTTCTAACTTGGGAATGCATCTTCAGATGTCTGCCACCAGAGTAGCATGAAAGATGGGTGTGAAATTCAGGAAAGCACCCTTTATTGTAAACCAATTATTGGAAATCAATCAATTATACAGAAAAATTGATATAAGAATGTGCACCAGAACTCTAAGTCTTCCAGCAAAATGAGTTTTCCAAGTTCACTGAGCAAACTGTAATTGCACATGCAACTTTTAAGATGGCCAATCTTTCATATTCTAGCTAAAACATACCGTATGTTTTTTATATAAACTCTATTTATAATTTCCATTTGGAATGCACTGAGAATGCATCAGTATTTTAGCTTCTCTACAAACAGAGCAATAGCAATTACACATATATACCACCCCATTATGCTTAGTGCACTTTCTGGCAGGTTCACAAGGTAATTAGCACTTTGCCCCCAACATGTTGGGTACTCATTTTACCTATCTCAGAAGGATGGAAGGCTGAGTCAACTTTGAGCCACCAGGATCGAACTCACAATGTTTTGGCTGCAGTACAGCAGTTTAATCACTGTACCACCAGAGCTCATTTTAATGATGCCATTTGAACGAGCATCTTACATTTTAAAAGATTTTTCCTGTGATTAAATCTGCAATGCTTAATATCACATTAACAGCTGGGACGATGAACACAGTGGTCACTACTCTGCAATTACACTCTCTTATTGTTGCCAGGGCCGGACAGGTTACCCTTTCATAGATGCCATCATGACACAGCTGCATACAGAAGGCTGGATCCATCATTTAGCACGGCACGCGGTGGCATGTTTCCTGACACGAGGAGACCTCTGGATATCATGGGAGGAGGGACAAAAGGTGAAAGCCGTTCGGAGGCCATTGTGAAAGTACTGTACTAGAGTTCACAATTTGACTTGTAGGTACTGTATAGGAAAACTGAAGCAATTAGCTGACTGGTCTAGTAATGACTGCACTGATGCTTCCCAGCCCAAAACTGCAGTGTCTAGTAAAGAAATGGAAGTTCTCCCTTCTTAAAGTATGCATTAACACTATGAAAACCAACCATCTATTATTGTGTAAGATAAGATGAAATGTAATGACCACTTAAAATATAAACAGCCCCATTGGTCAGCTCCCTGTTGCATATTCACACCTGCACAACAAGGAGGATGTCCTTGTTAGTGGCAAATCGCTGCTCATTAAAGACTTTATCTTTCAGTTTTGGCATATATCTTTGTGACATTCATTTCATTATGCACAAGCCACAGGCACTGCCAAATCAAAACAACACTGCTGAGGACATGGGTTTCTGTTGTGCAGGCAGAATTAATCAACAAGATAACAACCGTTACATGTAACTTTTCTGAGCACAGGGTTTTTGCTCCTCAGCTGTGTCTTTTATGTTGCTCAGTTACCTTAATTATAATAATTATGTGTGGCCAAGTCCATTCAGACTTACAGTAACCCTTTTCTGGGTTTTCTAGGTAGAGAATTCTCAGAAACAATACATCATTCTTTCTTCTGGGAGTATCCACCTTACCCGCCACATGTTCCCTCCCTGTTGGTTTCCGTCCTGCAATATCTGGAAGGCACTGACTTGGCCAAGGTGGAGACTGGGATGGCTTTCATGCAGCATAACTGAACTCTAGAGTACAAAAAAGCTACTTTTGGGGAACCCCAGAAGTACATACACAATTGTATTATTATTTTTTCATCTCTACACCATGCCTTTCTTGTAGAAAGGTACTCAAATACTTAACTTTACTTAAATACAAGTAAAGTTAAAATCATAATAATGAATTCAATTAAAATTCAATTGGACAAACAATAGTATAAAAATTTCAAAATCACCATGGCCACTGTAGGAATTCCAGGAGTTTGGAGAAGTAGTAGCTTGTCCAAAGTCTGTTCAAAGAAGGAGATCCACAAAGGCTTTGATTTTCCCAAATTGTTCCATTTTAGATTTTTGAAGAACTTCTGCTTGATGCTGACTGGTCACTGAACGCTGGTAACTGGCAATGGCTTTCTGCAAGTGCCTTTTTCCACCAGTTCTTCCGTGTCTACTCGCCCGTTGCCTTTGGCAAGAAAACTGACAAAAAAGGAGAATATGTAAAGTAAGTATAGCAACAGGGCTTTAGTTCTTCCATGGTTCTAAATTAAGGAGCATTAAATGTAAGGAATGAAGTGGTCAGGATGATTGGTTGTAGCTTTGTCTTGGGGAAGCTAGGCTTATGAGCAGGGACAGTCAGGATACCAAGGAATTGGGTGAATGTTACAAACACATCTTATGAAATTGCAGCAAGGATGAGCATCCTGCAACCCCAAACATCCCATTTAAAAATATACTCCAAAGGGTATATTTTTCAAAGGGTAGCGCAGTTCTCAGCAGCTTTCTTGACTTATCAGCTTTTCTATGCTTAATTCAACTTGGGTCAACTTTTGTGTGTGAGCGTGTCTGTCAAACATTGCTTGAAGCCTTAGTTTTTTTAAAAAAAAAATTGGATAGCTCAATGGTTTAGATATCTGGCTGTAGAGCCAGAGGTTGGGAGTTCGATTCTCCACTATGCCATCTGGCATAGTTATGGACAAGCTGCAAAATCCCAGGGTGCCCCCTTGTGGAAAATAATAGCAAATCACTTCTGTGTATTCTCTACCTGGAAAAACCTGAAAAGGGTCACTGTAATTCAGACTTGGCTTGATGACACACAATTATTGAGATAATTGGGCACCTCAAAAAGGAAATAATTGATTTGATGGCATGCAATTATTATTTACCTTAACAGAGTTAACTGACTGAAGAAGGCTTCATTTGGATTAACACTTCCTTTTTTAAAAAATTAATCTGCAGTTAGAAACTAGGAAATAATTATTTTAAGTAAAAATTTCCTTAATCAATGAAACCAGTTAAAGGTAAAGAAGCCCAACTTTCAACTAAACTAAAAGCTGCAAGCAGTGTTTGAATATGGAATAAGCATAAACAAGTAAAGGACAAGATGGGAAAGCTTTCAGAACTCTCATTCTAGTTTAGGCAGTGAGTCATGCAGTTTGTTTTGTAGAGGTAGATGAATTGGTCTCCAAGCTGAGGTTGCCTACAGGTTAATGTTATCCCCGAATAGCAGACCTATTTTCTTGCAGAAGATGCTCTTACAATGCCAAGAGAATTCAGGCTAAGAGCCTAAAGAAGGGTTAACACTAGACCTCCAGATGGTGGACTGCAGTACAGTAATACCTCATACAAAGTCCGCTTCATACAACATTGAATTCATACAACATTGCCTAATTTCTTGAAAAAAGTTACCTCATACAAAGTTGCTCGACTTTGTATGAGGCATTCAGTTTTTCCCAGGTTGCATTGTGCCTGGGCAGTATAAAAGAGAGGACACATGCGTGCATTGCTCTTGTGGGTTTTGCACAAGGCAAAGAGTGTTTAGGAGTGGTTTTGAGCATGATTTTTGGATTTTTGTTGAATTTTTTGTCAGAATTTTTAGAAGCATTCCTGGGATTTTTGCAGCATTCTTCAGGTTCTTGGACAATCAGGGTTGTTTGACATGTTTTTGTAATGTTTTTAGCCTTTAGACAATGATTTCTTAAAGTTCTGTCAGTTTCCTGTCTGTTTCCTTGACTTTGCCCTGAAGTCTGTGCTGTTACAGTACAATGTATCTCTATGGAAACGACGTTGTATGAGGCATCGTGGCTAGGATTTTGCATGCCTCATACAAAGTCCAAATCCATATAAAGTCCAAACTTGTGGAACCAAGTTTGGACGTTGTATGAGGTATCACTGTATTTATTTACCCTAAAGATGAGAGATTATGGGAGTTGAAATTCAATGACACTAGACAGCCGTGGTTGCCCCACGCTGCAAAGGATTGTTCTATCAGAGTCACAACCTTTTTCATTACAACTGACTTCCTGCATTTACTTTGCAATGTGCTGCCTCAGAAAGTACCTTCCTTTCCTCCGGAAGTTCCCAAGTGACTACATTTATGAGCCTTGGAAGGCGCCAAGGAGCATACAAGAGCAGGCGGGTTGCATCATTGGCAAAGACTACCCTAAACCCATTGTCATGCATGAAGAAGTCTGCAAAAGGAATTTGGAAAGGATGAAGGCCGCTTATGCACGACGGTCACCAAAGTTGGCTGACCAAGCACAAGGCAACACCAGCGATAAAAAAGGTGAGTAGCACTTAGGAAAGCAGAGCATCCCTACAGCTTGGGTGCTTACAGGTAACAGCGCAAAACCTGACATTGTAGAGCACTGTCAAAATAGGAATAATCTAACCTACATTTATCCCCCCTTTAACTTGTGAGTTAAAGTATTGGGGCAGACCTGCTGGTCAGGAGATGCATTGAGACAGAGCAGTAAATCATGCAGAAACATAGCTGCAGTCTCTCTTGTGGCTTAGTGCCTTGGGACTGTTTTTGCATTACATTTCCTCTGATGTTCAGAGGTACTGTAGCATCCTGGTGAGCTCTTGTTCATTTTGGAGGTTCCTATGGCTAGAAGTGATGTAATTATGAATATTATGTATTCTGTGTCCCTTTCCCCTGCCATGGTCTAGATCAGGAGTTCTCAACCTTTTAAAGCTGGGGGCCAGGTCATGCTCCCTCAGATAGCTTCAGGGGCCGGACAGCCATTTCCCCCTTTCTCCACCACATGGCACTTCCTGGTGTGGTGGAGGCAGTGGGGTGGGGTCACCATGAAATGGTGCTGCAGGCTGCACCCAGCCCCACAGGTTGAGAATCCCTATTCTAGAAAATGTTTTTGTTAGGATATCGGAAAGGGCTTTTCATGGTCTGCCCTTAGGAGGCCCTATAATGTTATGGCTCAGGGTTGCAAGACCTTTGATTCTGTTCTTAGCCTCAAGTCATGGATTCTTTCAGTAATGGCGAACATTGGTGCTCCAGCTGTTTTTGGACTTGAATTCCCAGATGGAACTGAGAAGTCCAAGAACAGCTAGAGTGCCAAGGATGGCCACAAGGGTGTCTTGGAGGTGAACTAAAGAATGTCTCAGACTTAGCTTGATAATATTTAATTAAAAAAATATTCCTAGATCTCTAAATGTATTTGTAGGGGTAGTATAAGTCAACCTGTATATTCAGAAGCACCACAAATGTCCTGAACACAGTAGTGCTGGATGCTCTTCCTCCACTAGGCGCTGACCAAAAGCGGCCAAAGGCTTCCCTGAAAGCTGACGTGCAAACAAAGAAAGCAAAGACTAAAAGCGAGTGAATGGAGAATATGCTGAAGATGGGTTGAAGATGATCAACCACAGGGTGTGCAAAATGGAGGTGCCTCTCACACCCACCTGGCTGTTTTGGTGAAAAGAAAGTGGTGTTTTCTGCTCCTGAGAGTATTGGGTGTGGAAGAAAATGCTTATGGTAGCACTATTTCCAGCATTGTACACTGCTTTAAGCTTAATGAGTATACAACACAGAACAAACCTTTTAATGGGCACAAGGTACTAACTTCTGAGTTCAAACATCCCTTCTATCAAATGGCTGCACAGAAATTTAAAAAGTATGCATTTTGAAGCTATACCAAAGGTAGTTTTCATTCTCCTGTTCATTGGCTTTCTGAAGATTATCCAGATTTTTCTAACAAAGCCAGCTGTTTAAAGAGGATTGTCATCTCTCCTGCAACTGTTAAAACCAATTAGCATTTTTTGCCCGGCCCTGCTGGGCAGGTATAAATTGTGTTGGTAGGTGGGGTGGTTTTGGGGTGTGCACAGAGAGAGAGGGGGGGGGAAGAGACGGGGGGAAGAGAGAGGGGAGTTAAGAGAGAGAAGGGGGAGCTCCGCATTCGTCCAGTTCCCGCTGAAGCTACGGTGAGGTCTGTGCCGGCCTTTGTCGCTAGGGCTGCGGAAAGAAGAGGGGCTCCCCTCCTCTCAGCAACCCCGCTGAAGCCGCGGTGAGGCTGGCATCGGCCTTCGTTGCCAGGGCCGGGGAGAGAAGTGGTTCGCTTCTCTCTTGTTTGGCAGGGCCCAAAAGCTTCGTCCCCTGCCAACCAAGAGAGAAGCCACCCCCCCCCCCAGGAAGGTGATTCCCTCCGGGAGGCAAAGGCGCAGCCTTCGTCTCCTGGAAGGAAGTGGTTCGCTTCTCTTTTGGTTGGCAGAGGATGAAAGCTTTGGCCCTCGCCAACCAAGAGAGAAGCGAACCCCCTCTGTGGAAGGTGATTCCTTCCCTATGGGAGGCGAAGGCGCGGCCTTCATCTCCCGGAGGGAAGTGGTTCGCTTCTCTCTTGGTTGGCGGGGGACGAAAGCTTCGTCCCCTGCCAACCAGAGAGAAGTGAACCCCCCATGGAAGGTGAAGCCGAAGCCGTGGTGAGACCGTCGCCAGCCTTTGTCTCCAGGGACACGGGGAGAAGAGGGGCTCCTCCCCCTCTACGCAACCCCGCCAAAGTCACGGTGAGGCCAGCGCTGGCCTTCGTCTCCGGGGATGTGGAGAGAAGAGGGGCTCCCCTTCCTCTCCACAACCTCGCCATATTCGGGGAAGTGGATCGCGTGCGTCGGCTGTTTTTTTTAACGCACGTGCCGCTTGCCCCACCTCCTCTGCGCTCACACCCTTCGGCCTGATTGGCTGAGGGGTTGCATGGAGGACTCTGGGAACTGTAGTTTTTATTTTGTTCGTGTGGCAGTTGCCCCACTCTCGGCGTCCGGACCCTTGCGGCAACACTTGCAGGGTCTTAAGGTAAGTGTGGGTGGCTCAGTACAGGATGGTTGGGCCGGGTGTGGTCACGTAAGTCAGACACGCATGGCCCAAGACCCTTTTTATAGGTAAAGATTTGCTGTAGACGCTACTACCTTTAATTGTTGCCCATCTTGGTTGTTAAAAATCTTCCCACAGTTGCATAGCTAAATGGGACGCCCATATCATCAATTCCTCTTTACAGGAGAGTCATATTCCCTCCTGTTTGAAGGAAAACTATTTTGAAGGGAGCTATTACGTACCCCATTCCCTCCCCCCAATTCCAATTTATCAGCAGGCAATCTAAACTATAGGCTTGTCACTAACACTCCATTTTCAGGCAAGGCGTTAAGAGAGGATTGTGGCAGATCAGCTGCAGGTGCCCTTAAATGAGACTGAGTATTTCAGACTTTTCATTCTGGGTTTAGACGTCATGGTACTGAAGCAGAATTGCAAGACAATCTTTTAAGGGAAGTTGACCATGAGAACATGACCTTGTTGGTGGTTCTTGATTTGTCAGTGGCCGTTGAGACCATCAACCACAGTATCCTCCTGGAGAAATTCTTAAGCTTGGCTATTGGTGGTCAAGTATTATGCTGGTTCATTCCTTCCTGGGGAGTTGTCTCCAGAGGCTTCGTTCAACTTGGGGAGACTGCTTCATTCCTGTGGGTCCTCAATCATAGGATCCCACAGAGGTTGATCATCTCTCCAGTGTTAACATCTATATGAGGCTGCTGGGAGAGGCCATCTAGTGATCAGGAATCGGACCTTCTTGGTAGTGGCCCTCTCGCTATCGAATGCCTTGCCACTAGGTATGTCTAGCTTATTTCTTTCCATCCTTTAAGACATTATTGAAAATACATCCTCTTAGGGAAGTGTTCGGGGGAGATCCTTTATTAGGTTATGGAACAATGCTGAATAGTTATTTTTCTATGGTTTTGCTGCCAGTTATTTTATCTTTGAGTTTCTTTGTTATGGATAAGTTTTTGTCTTTTTCTTATGCCGTTTTCTGCTGGTTTTAATAGGAATTATATATATATATATATATATATATATATATATATATATATATATATATATATATATATATATATATATATATATATATATATATATATATATATATATATATATATATATATATATATATATATATATATATATATATATATGATATAACACCCAGAGTAGTATTTATACTCAATGGGCAGTATGTAAATTTGTTTCTTGGTTTACAGTGGAACCCCGGATAATGACGCATTTAGATGTCATTTTCGGACGACGCGGTTTTTTTAAAAAAGTCATCTCCCGGACGACGTTACATCGTTATCCGGGAGATCGTGTTTGGTCTCCTACCTGTTCACGCCGGTTGGAGACGAAAAAATCGCCATCTTCGGGTCCCTGTGTCTGGCTCTCCGCTTACCCAGGAGTATCTGGGAGGACCTATCCTGTGCTGTTTCTGCCTTCCTAGCACCTCCCTGGCCCGCCCAACAGCTGAGAAAAGTTGCGGCTGCCATCTTGTTTTTGAAAAATAAAAAAATAAGATGGTGGCCGCAACTTTTCTCAGCTGTTGGGCGGGCCAGGGAGGTGCTAGGAAGGCAGAAACAGCACAGGATAGGTCCTCCCAGACACTCCTGGGTAGGTGGAGAGCCGGACACAGAGACCCAAAGATGGCGATTTTTTTCATCTCCAACCAGCGTGAACAGGTAGGAGACCACGTCATCCTTTTTGTGGGGGTGGGCAGAGGCAGCCCGGGTGCCTCTGTTAGGCTGCGGGGAGGCAACCCAGGCAGTTTCTGACCTCCCCCGGGTTCCCCCGTGCTGCTTCAAGCCAAAATACCGGGGGAAACTCTGTCATCGGCTGCAGTTTTTGGCTTCGAGCAGCATGGGGGAAGATCGGGGGAGGTCAGAACCAGCCCGGATCGCCTCCCTGGAGCCTAACAGAGGAACCTGCAGTGGCGGAGAAGCTGAAATGGGTGAAAAAAATTCCGTGGTGACGGAATTTTTTACACCCATTTCGGCTTCTCTGCCGACCGCGGGTGTCTCTGTTAAGCTCAAGGGACCCTATCCACATTGTTTCTGACCCCCCCCCCCCCAACAACCCCCTGGGTGATGCTGCAAGCCAAAACACCAGGAAAAACACCTTTGTCAGCTGGAGGTTTTTTCTTGCAGCACTGCCCAGAGGGGTTGCAGGGTGTCGTAAACAGTGCAGATAGGGTCCCTTGAGCCTAACAGAGACGGCAGAGAAGCTGAAATTGGTGAAAAAAATTCCGTGGTGATGCGCTAAGCCGGTTCTCCCTCCTGAGGGTGAGCGTTTTTCCGCCTCCCGGACAATGACAAAAAACGGACAACACGACTTGTGGAACCAAGTTTTGTCATTGTCCGGGGTTCCACTGTATTCTCAGTCATTACTGGATGATGTTATTCTGATCTTTTATATATCATATGTATTTTTTTAAATATTGTGAACCACCCTTAGTGGTGCTCGCATCAAAAGGGAAGGGTATATACGTGAATAAAATAAATAATTGAATAAACAATTTGAATTTATAAATAAAATGAAAAACTCATTCTTGTGCTTGCAATGCAGAAATTTGAGATGATCATCCTTTTTTATGATACTAACAGTCTCCAACAATTAGATGCAGAAGTTGAGAAGCATGGTAACAACAACATCATCAACAACAACTATTATTAATTATTATTATTATTATTATAATTGTCAGAAATCATGTCAGAAATTATTCTGGGTTGAAAGGATTTTTGTGGAAGAAACTTCGCACAGGGAATGCCCAAAAATGAGGCTCCTTTCATGTCCCCAAGATCTTTTCCCACAGAAGTGGACCCTATTTATCTACTTGCAATTTCTTGCTTTTGATCTGCTAGGTTGGCAGGAGCTGAAACATAGATGGGTGCTCAAACCATCATGCAGTACCCAAGTCTCAAACTGCCCTCTTGCTGGCCATGATATGATAAGGCTAGTATCAAATATGCACTAAAATCAAACTAGACTTTTTCTTCTTCTTTTTTTTGGGGGGAGGGGGGAGGAGAACATGGCTTTTTTTTTTTGCTGAAAGAGACACACCACAGCTTTTGAGGCAGCTTCTATTTCAGTTAATTTGGTACTCCATTAACCACTATAAGTTTTTTTTCTTCCTGCATCTAGAATCTAACATGAATCCAAATTTCCTGTGCTTGCATCACATCAGATACACACATTACTGCAGTAGGGGCTGCGGTGGCTCAGTGGTTAAGAAGCTTGCTTTGTAAGCTGGAAGGCTGGCAAGTCGGCAGTTTGAGACCCAGGTACTGCATGACGGATTGAGCACCCATCTGTCCCAGCTCTTGGGGACATGAAAGGAGCCTCATTTGGGCTTCCCCTGAGCAGTTTGTCCAGCAAAAATCCTTTCAACCCAGAATAATTTCTGACACAAAATTATTATCATTATCATCATCACTGCAGTATGCTTTCAGTCACTGAAGAGGTCAGCAACTGGAAGGAAAGGAAGGGGATACCTCCTCCCAACTAGAGATTAAAGCCATTAATCATTATACAAAAGATAATTGATCAGCAGTTTGCCCTTTTCCTTCCAAAGAAGTGATACTTTACCTGCACATCAATTAGTATTCTTAGCTTATATAACAAGGATGGTAGAAAACAGGAGGGAAAAGGAGTAAAGTTGAACTGCATACAGATAAGGTTCTTAGAGCAGGGATGCCCAAACCATGACCCGGGGGTTGGATCCGTCCCCCAATGCCAATTCATCCGGCCCACACCACCCTCTTTGCTCCCAGAAGCAGAAGTAAAACACGCCCGTACGCTTCTGGGAGCGACGAGGGTGCCGTGGGCCAGATGAATTGGCGTCGGGGGACGTATCCAGCCCCTGGACCGTAGTTTGGGCATCCCTGAACCATGTGACTGGCCCACAGCCCATAGTTTGGGCACCCCTGTCTTAGAGTCATATCAAGAAACCATTGGGTGTGTGGGTGTGTAAAGCACAGCCTTCAAATCTGTTTGATCTTCTACCCTATACTTTCTTGGGGGGGGGGGGGTTTCCGGGGATGTAAAATGGTAAATTGCACCACCCTCTCACCTTCTGTTCCTAAGAAATATCTTTTCTAGCCTACACGCTGCACATGTACCAAACTGTACACACATGTGAGACTTCTGTAGAACTGTATCTAAACATTAAAGCTATTTTTGCACTGGTGCAAAGTTATGCAATACAGTGGTACTTCAGACAAAGTCCGATTCGGATAAAGTTGTGGTATTCATGCACATGTCATGCATCGCATAAAGTCCAAAACCGCTAAGAAATGGACATTATCCGAGGTATTTGGCATAGGAACCTCAGATAAAGTCCATTTTTGGACGTTATCTGATGCATCGCCCATTTGATTCGGATAAAGTCCAAACTTGTGGAACGGAGTTTGGACTTTATCTGAGGTTCTACTGTAATTCATTTAATACTTTTATAGACGACCCAATTGGAAAACAAAGATTCCCCACTCTGGGCAGTTTACAATGTTAAAACCAAATGCTACAAACATAAACTAAAAAGGTAAGACTAAAAAGGACACCCTCCCAGCAGTGACAAGGGGGAGTGGGAAGGCTTGCTTGCATTCATGAGTTGTTTCTTAATTTTCCTTGAGGCATCGGAAGGGCTACATTTTCCAGGGATCTTTGGGCTCTGATCGAGTTGGACTCATGTTCTTAAATCTGCAGGAGGATGAATGACCCAGGGTGAAAGGAAGCAGGGTGAAATCCACAATTATGACATGTCATGGTCTAAAGTTCCTGAAAGCCCTAATAAAAAGCTATATTTTAACTTGGAACGCACAAAGGTCAAACATCACTGTCAAGTGGGGAGGACACAGCAGCTGACTCATAATAAATGTACTCTTAATTAGCTCACCTCCAGCAGCCAAGTTAACCATGTAAACATAAGTCCTGCTGAAATTAACACGCAGCAGCAGAGGATTAAATGCAGTCAGTCTAGATCAGTGTTTCCCAACCTTTGGTTTTTGGGCTTCAATTCCCAAAAGCCTAAATCAATTCCCCTAAGCAATGATCAGCCAATGTGCTGACTTAGGCTTCTGGGAATTGAAAACCCCTGTGGGCTCTGGGCCCCACGTTGGGTCTAGATGTTATGAATGGACTTGAGGTCCCAGAAGCCCTGCTAGGCTAGTCAATGATAAATAAGGGATGATGAAGGCTGTAGTCTAAAACATCTGTATGGTCAAAGCAGCAATTTTCATCACTTTGATCACATCCACTTTGTACACTATTTTATACCTGACTCCTGATTGCATTCTATAATGAAGAATCTTTCCTGTGCACAGCTTATTCAAATGAAATAGTGAAACAGATTTTTGAAATACCCACATCTGCAGGAAATGAGGTAGGGAACATGATGCAAAGCACTCATCCTAAAGGCTGTTTGGTTGCTAAACTGGTGAAGGGAGACCAGAGGGATTAGAAATCTTTCGACTCACCACCTGAATAGATTCCCCACGTGATCAGATAATATTCATTTCCACAGCTTTCTCCCCTTTGATGAGTCGCTCAAAAGAGAAAGCCTCAAGGTTGATGGTTGTGTAGTGGTGGTCCAGGATGAGTTCAGCTACGGCCCGGCCAACCGCTGGGGACTGTTGCAATCCGTGCCCACTGAAGCCTGTAGCAAAGTACAGGTTGTTCACCAGCGGGTGCGTTCCTATCACAGCATTCTGGTCAAAAGTGTTATAGTCGTAGTAGCCTGCCCAGGAACTCTTCACCTGCCAGAGGTAAACATCAAGCTACTATCAATCAACTGATCCAGCCAATGCCACAGAGAAAGACTGACAAAGGGTCACGTGGAAGAAAAAGACAGGCGTTCTTCTGGAAAGAGATCATGCTGCCCGCCTTCTATGGGATCCCACTGGGAAAAACAGCTCATGAAGATGGCTTTTGTCACATGACCTCCTTCCCAGTCCCTTCCAAGAAATTCTACACATTTACATTTCTGTGGCAATAAAGCCCCCTAGGGGCAAAATATAGGAGAAGGCACTACAAGAAAACAAAACACACACACACTTCGGACAGCAAAGAGTGGCAACCTTTTCGAGATTTAATGAGTAGAAAGGATAGCTGCCTGGACTCTTATTAACAGGCTATTCACATATTCAGATAGCATTACTGAATTAGTATTACTTTGTTGCAGAAGATAGGATGGGGGGGGGGATGGAATAGATCAATGATGGTGAGCCTATGGCATGTGTGCCAGAGGGGGCACTCAGAGCCCTCTCTATGGGCATGTGCGCCATTACCCCAGCACAGAGTTCACCCCACCCCTCTGCCCAGCAGCCCAATGGGAGCAGTCCCTCCCTCCAGCACAGAGTCCACCCTGCCCCTCTGCCCAACGGGTATGCTCCCTCCCTCCAGCAAGGAGTTCATCCCACCCCTCTGTGGTGCGGACAGCAGCCTTTTGAGTTTGGGCACTTGGCCTCTAAAAGGTTCGCCATCACTGGAATAGATGAATACTTTTGTACTGTATTTATGCAATTCTAAAAATGCCAGTCACATGACCACAGAAACATCTACAGATGCAGATAGCATTAGTTCTTTGGCTGTAAACAAAGATGACCACCACACCCTAGAGTCGGATTCAACTGACTTTCAAGCAAGGGCAACTTTTACCTTTACTAAAAATAGAGGGTGCTCCTCATCATACCCACCCTAACAAGAAAAAGAATTAAGAGAAGGCTTAAATTTTCCAACTACCATCCAATCATTATTTTACCTTCAATGATTCAAAGTTTGGCACTCGATGGGCTAGTTTGGGCCACACCTTCTCCTTAAAGAACTCATGATCAACTTCCAAGTCTTGGATATCTGGTTCTTCCTCCTGAAGGCAAATGAAGATACTGTTATCAGAACAAATAACATATGTGGGACACTGGAGCATAAAAGTCCCTCTAAGGACAGCTGCAACAGATAGCTTTCTTTGACCTTTGAATATCTCCTAGAAAGGAGATAATGTATGGCTCTTTTTATCAAGGAGGGAAGAGGGACTTATCAACCAAAGTTAATTCAGTCAATGAAGACAATGTACCAGTATATTCCCTGTAATTACATGTTTCCTCTAACAACAGGATTTCCTTAGGTGTGTTGTCATTATTGGCCGCAACTCGATCCGAGTATAATTTTTCCCTGCCCCCGGGCACTGGAAGGCCAGCTGGTTTTGGGCTGCCTTGGCCCTCCGAGGCAAGCAGGAAAAAATGTAATTGGTGTGCATTTGTATAAGTTGGATCCCAGCTTGCCAAGAAGTGACCCACACACTATAATCTCGGAGCCATCACTTGTGGCACATATGAAACACGACCTGCAGGATTTAACACCAGGACTACAATGGACTGCTGCAGCCTTGATGATATTATCAAGGTGCGCCTTCACAGCTAGTCCATCTGGCTAGCCTCTTCCGCCTCCATGACTGTTGGGAATCAGGGTTTCTCCTCTGCTTATATCGCCGTTGGGCCCAATCTGATGGATTTCAGTGGCATTTCCTCCACTGAGGCGACCATCACCCCACCTAAAGGGGCTCATCCGCCTATAGCCGTTGGCCCCTTTAGGGAGTCAGGTTATTTACCACCGCCCAGCACTCAATGTTGAGTTGCTGGCTGTACGGTCTACTCCATTACCGTAGCGGGATGTTCAGCCAGGCACAGTAAGCTAGTGCCTCCATTTCAATGACCAATCACAAAACAAAGCACAGCTTAGCGTAAGATACAAAAATGAGGAAAATCTAGTGCTATGACAGACATCTTATACCATGCAGGGAACCAGGCTTTTAAATTTGTGCAAAATGTATTGTTCACTGGAAAAAAGGGACAGATGTATTCACATCTAAGCTCTTTGAAGGAATTGTGATGAATGAGTTTTGAACATCTGACTAGCTTCATAGATAATGGTACTTGGGTTCCTTGTTGTTGCTTTACATTTGACTGTTTGTTTATTGCTGGTGTTTCATCTTGTTGTTTTTAACTGTCATAAGCAAACCAAGAGTGGTCTTGTTACTAGATGGGTGGGATATAAATGTGATTAAACAAACAAAACAATTCACTTGCTGCTGTGGTATTCTCCTGAGACAATCTGCTTCTGGGTTATTGCTTCCCAACCTTTGGTTTTTGGATTTCAATTCCCAGAAGCCTAAGTCAATTCCTTAAAGCATCAATCAGCCAATGTAGTGACTCAGGCTTCTGGGAATTGAAGACCCCCTGTGGGGCATGGGCCCCACATTGGGAACCACTTCTCTAGTTTAATGAAAGACCATCATATGCAATCCTCTTTGTTTAGTGGCTATAGTATCTGTTGTGGCTTCTTGTGACTCACTGCACAACAAACCATGGTAAACTCACTTCTGCAGGGCTTAAGCCTCCAAGATAGTTGCCACCCAAACCTTCCCTTCGGAAATAAGCTCCTGTCGTGTCAATTACAATGGGACATTCCAGGCCAGGCCCATCAGGACAATTGAACACATAGACATACCTGGGGATGGAAAGACAGAAGCATTTCATCCAACATTTTAAGCTTTATGCAGTGTACCCAACTATCTCTTCCAACTTCAAAGTCCAAGGAAACAACTGCCTTCCATTTCAGTTTTGATGAATAAATGAGCAGCCTTAGCCTAAAGGCTTTAGTCTATCTATGTCTGGTATTGGTTAATCCGGGCCTGGGGAGACATGTCAGATTGTGATATAGAAATTAAAATGTTGCAAAAATGGGAAGAACCAGGTGTAATCCCAGTCCCCAAGCCATGAAATTCACTGAGTGATTTAGGGACACTCAGTCTTCAACAGCCAGACCTACAAAGGCCTGTTGGAAAGGAAGGAATGCCAAGGGGAGCTTAATGAACAAACAGCAATATATAATCTAAATATAAAAAATAAAATTCATCAGCACCACAAAACATAATGACAGCAGTTAAGCATAACCTAAAGCTCCAATTATCTCCATGTCCAATAGTAATAATTACATGCCATCAACTTGATTTTAATTTATGGTGCAACCCTTTCACAATCTGTATGCAGGGAAGTCAAAGGTGATTTACCGTAGCCTTCTTCTCAGGCATCTTGGAACTGTGCAGCTTGGCCAAGGCCATGTAGGTTGGCTCTTCTCTTGGGAGACATGTTGGGGAGTCAGACTCCAGACACCACTGCTCAAAGTAATTTATTGATTCTAGATTTAGGCTCTCCAGGTTCTGTGGCAAAGGTTCCTTTCCTGATGCTGCAACTTACAATCTATTCAAATATGACCTGTTCTTATTATGGAAATATTTACCATCCTTCTCTTCTGTGGAGCTTAATGATGTTGACAGGAGCCACTCTGCTAAGAGCACTTTTGTCAAAGTGCTGCTGGATTTCTGTTTTGGTAATTATGCACAGGTTGTGGCTAGTGAATAATGGCTAAAATCCCAGGCTAAATTACTATTTGGTGCACAGGCTGATTAATGAAACATAGACAGAGTATGGTTGGGTGGAGAATGACTGACTAGGACTCAGGAGAACTTGGTTCAAATCCCTACTCAGTCATTGAAACTCATGGGGCAACTCCTCAAATATCCCACATTCCTTGAAAACCCTATTAGGGCCACAATAAGTTAGATACAACCTCTCTGAACAAGCCATATGTAACGCAAGCTTGAGCCAACTCTGAAAAGTTGATTTTTTAAAAAAATATAAAATAAGAAGGTACAGAGAAATAGCAACACACAGCTGTTTCTCCAAGTGAGCTGAAGGCAAGTTATCCCTATAGGAGAGGAATAGGGAACCTTTTGCACAATCAACCCTGTTTTCTGCCTCTTTTTTAATTACACAGATTGGTGCAGTTTGCAATACCCTAAGGCAGTGTTTCCCAACCTTTGGTTCTTGGACTTCAATTCCCAGAAGCCTTAAGTCAATCCCACAAAACACTTATCAGCCAATGTACTGACTTAGGTCTTTGAGAATTGAAGTACCCCTGTGGGGTGTGGGCTCTACGTTGGGGGAACCACTGCCTTAAGGGTAATAAGTTCCCCAGCCCTGCCTTTAAAGAATAAGCAGATTCGGCCAATCGTGACTGGACAGAGAACAGTACAACAGAAACATCATCCCTTGGCTAAACCCAGCATGATTCACAACCAGAGTGGACCCACTAAAATAAATACTTGTCAGTCACCACTTATACAAGTCCCCCCACTCTCCAAATCTAAGCGTCATAATATAAGATCTACCTTTTTTGTGACATACGCTGTTCATTACAGTAAAAGCACTAGGTTTGTCATTTATGCCCACCTCATGGCAACCCTATGAATTAGTGACCACCTATGCTTAACTCCACCTTTTTCTTGGTTCCACGGGCAACTTTAATCCGGATAGCGTGTCTGGCGCCCCAGTCCCAATGCCGGCCATCTCTGTTACTCTGCCTGACCAGGCGCCTGCTGCATTCACCACCATACCACAACGAACTCTGACGGATTCATTACTGTAGGGAAGTTGGACCTAGAAAATTTGAAAGGAGGGAAGAGTTCTTATGTTTTACACCCAAGTGTTCAAGAAAGCTACTGAGGCATTGATAAATACCTTCAGAACAAAAAAAACAAAACACAGGAAAGAACAGGCAAGGAGAAAGAAGCTTCACTCATACAATATTTCATTTTTCTTGAAACTGAAGCGGCACATTACATTCTAATTTATTTCTACCAATAAAAGGGGAGAATTACCATTTCCAGTTTGGTCTTTTTTGTTTGCTTGCCTACTCCCCCACCCTCCAATTATATTTGCTAAAGAAAGAGAAGAAAACAGCAGATAACTGCCAGAAACCATGACACCTGAATGCATTTTCAGTGGGCATAAGGAGCAGCCTCATCTAATATGAATCTTGCTTTTTACTGAAGATTGAAGTGGAAAGAACAAGAGACACTGGTGGTTAAGTTCTTTTGGCAAGTGTGCTACATGTACACATTAAAGGGACTCTTATCTTCTGTGCTGAAAGAAAGCCAGTGTGCCTGCATTAATTTATTTATTTTTGGACTTGTAGGCCGCCTTTCTCGCCTCATCGACTCAAGGCGGCTCACATTGGTTAAAACATTCCATACAATAAAACCAGTGCTAAAACGTTTAAAATATTCATAAAAACCTGAACCCTCATTAAAACCACAGACAGGGCTAGATGAGCCAGCAGGGCTGGGTTGTGGTGCTAGATGCACCCCAGACCTGCTGGCAAAACCATGTTTTAATGCCTTTCTGAAGGGGGGCAACTCCGCCTGGAGGTGTAGTTCTGATGGCAGGAGGTTCCATAGAGCTGGGGCGAACACCGAGAAGGCTCTCCTCATGGTCCCAGTGAGGCATGCCTCTCTTGCTGATGGGACCACCAGAGAGCCCCTACAGTCCGTCCTCGTAGGACGGGTCGACAACCATGGGGCAATGCGGTCTCTTAGGTATCCTGGTCCACTACCATGAAGGGCTTTAAAGGTCGAAACCAGCACCTTGAATTGCACCCAGTAGCAAACTGGGAGCCAATGCAGCTCCCGTAGCAGCGGCGAGGCATGGGCGTAACACCCATGGCAAATCACCACCCGGGCAGCCACATTTTGTACCAGCTGTAGCTTTCGGATGGTCATCAAGGGCAGCTCCATGTAGAACGCATTACAATAATCCAGTCTGGAGGTAACCAGAGGATGAGTGACAGTGAGCAAGGAGACTCAGTCCAGGAGCAGGCATAATTGGCAGATGACACGAAGCTGCGCAAAAGCCCTCCTGGCCACAACTGCCTGTAGTGGCTGGAATGCAAGACTGGGACTTAGAAGATCATCCCCCCTCCTCACTGTGCCATCAAAGTCATTACATGACCCTGGGTTACCTACTCTCTCTGTTTAGCCTGGCACATCTCATAGAATTGCAGTGAAAAATAAAGTGGAAAAAGGAAAACAAGGTATCCTATATTGAGATGACATGGCAAAAGGCTAAATATAAAGATTACTAGTTATATTGAATAACAGTACCTGAACAAGCCCGCCCCCATCCCACTTTGGGAGTTAACTAAAACCAGAGAAGCAGATAAACAGAAATCAAAACCTTTCTTTTAATCACAGAGTTAAACTTAACATTCTGCTGTCTTTAATAAAACTGTTTTGGATAAAACATCTGCCCTGAATGATGTAATATTGCTAGGAATTCAAACATTTTTTGACACTTTGTCCCCTTCACATGTTCTTTTTTAAATGCAAGGCAGAGAACACACCTGAACCATTTTAAAAGATCTCCTATTAATTCTTCCCAGTCTGGCCAGGTTATCCTGCTATGGTAATAGAGTAGATCATACTGCCAGCAACTCAACACTGAGTGTCAGGTGGCGGTTAATTAACCTGACAACCCTGAGGACTAACAGCCTTGGGTGCCAAAGTCCATAGGGAAGGGTGATGGTCCCTAAGTGGATTAAATTCCACTTGAATCCACCTTGATAGATCCATCAAGACTGGCCTGGGGCTGAACATAAGAACAGCCTTGCTGGAACAGGCCACAGCCCATCCAGTCCAGCATTCTGTCTCACAGTGGCTCACCATTTGCTTCAGGGTATTCCCAAGCAGATGCCTTCACCTGCTTAGGATTCCCTGGAAATGGCATTGAGAGATATCTTGCCTATCTCTCCAACCCGGAGGTTGTCCTTAGGTATCCATAATTATAGCCATTGATACCCTTGTCCTCCATGAACTTGTCTAATACTTTCTTAAAGCTGTCAAGACTGACAGCTGTCACCACTTCTTCTGGCAGGGATTTCCATAGACCAGTCATCCTCTGGGTGAAAAAGTGCTTTCTGTTATTTGTTTGAGAACTAGTACCCAAAAGTTTCATGGAGTGCCCCATAGTTCTAGTGTTGTGCAATAGGGAAAAGTTTTTCCTTATCTACTTTGTCCACACTGTGCATGATTTTATACATTTAAATCAGGTCACCTCTTAGACGCCATTGTTCAAGAGTGAAGAGGCCCAACCGTTGCAGCCTCAGATGCTAAGGAAGGTTTTCCAGTCCCCTAATCATTCTGGTTGCCCTCCTCTGCACTTTTTCCAGCTCCATAATATCCTTCTGGAGGTATGGCAACCAGAACTGTGCACAGTATTCCAGATGGGGCCTCACCATAGATTTACAAAGAGGCAAAATGACACTTGCTGACTTATTTTCTATACCCTTCCTAATGATCCCTAGCACTGAGTTTGCTTTTTTCACTGCTGAGGCACACTGGGTTGACACCTTCATTGAGCTGTCCACCAGGACACCAAGGTCCCTTTCCTGGTTTGTTGCAGAGAGTTCAGACCCCATCAGTTGATAAATGTAATTGGTTTTTTTTGCCCCAACGTGCATCACTCTGCACTTACTAGTGTTGAAGCTCATTTGCCACTGTTTTGCCCACTCCCCCAGTGTCAAGAGATCCCTCTGGAGCTCCTCACAATCTCTCAGTTTTCACTACCCTGTATAATTTAGTGTCGTCAGCAAATTTGGCTATCTTGCTATTTACTCCTACTTCTAGATCTGAGGACTTTGTGTGCCAAAAGGGCTCAGGGCCAGAAAGTGACTCGTGGAACTGGATCAGTGGTATGGGTGTCATGCTTCGATGCGGAAGAAAGATGAAAAGCCACTGCATTATATTCTCAGGACATTCCTCATGGCTGCTCACTATGATGATCGCCTATATTTGGATTCAGCAGAAGAATTAATTCTTCATTAAAGCATCTTAAAAAAAGTTTTGACATGACCCCAAATGCCAAGCATCAGTAAATATGGCTTAATACTGTTGCATTCAATACTGGGAGTACACAGACTCAATTCCTAGAGCTGAAAGGATGGCTTACCACAGCATTCCTGATCTTGGAGATATGAACACTTTCCCCATCAATTATCCTTTCTATGGAATTCATGGTGAAAGCTGCAAGGAAGGAGTGAAATGTTAATCATATACAGGTAGAAGCAATTCTACCTTGCTCAATTCTGAAATCTAAATCCATAAAAAGGAAATTTGAGATATAGGAAATGGTTGAAAGCATTTATATACCACCTTTCATAGTACCAGATGTCAGAGTGATATGCAGAATAAAAGAAATGTAAAAGCACAGACTGCAGCTGATAAATCATGCTAAAATAAGTAATGATGAAATACAGTAATACTTCACATAACAAACGCTTCACATAAAAAAATATCGCATAATGAAGCGTTCATTAGGCAATTACGATACCCCGCATAACAAAAAAATTCATTCTTTATGCAGGGTTTTTGGTAGCCGGGATATACCTGGTCAATGGGAACCCCGGATAATGAACATTTTTTGTTTGTTATCTGGGGCATCTCCCATTAGCTTCGCATAACGAAAAACCCGCATAGCGAAGCAACTTGCAGACTGGAGTTTTTTCATTATGCAGGGTTCTACTGTACATCAATAAAATGCGTGTTACATTTACACCTAAATGAAAAAGCTTTGTTGTTGTTGTTCAGTCGCACAGTCGATTCCGAATCTTTGCGACGCCATGGACCATTGCCCTCCAGGCACCTCTATCCTCTACCGTCCTCCTCATCCCGCCCAGCCCTGTGCCTACTGCGTCCACGTCGCCATCTAGTCATCTCATCCTTAGCCATCCCCTTCTTCTTTTGCCCTCCACCTTTCCCAGCATCAAGGCCTTCTCAAGTGAATCCTCCCTTCTCATTTAATGTCCAAAGTACTTCAGCTTCCAACACCACATCTCAAAAGCGTCCATTTATTCTGCGCTCAGCCTTTCTAATGGTCCAGCTCTCACAACCATACATTACCACCAGGAATATCATTGCTTTGACTATGCGGACTTTTGTTTGCAGTGAGATGTGTCTACTTGTAACTATGTTCCCCAGGTTTCTCAAAGCTTGTCTCTTAAGAATCAGTCTATTTTTTATTTCATGGCTGCAATCCCTATCTGCAGTGATCTTTGATCCTAAGAAAGTAGAATCTGTCACTGCTTCTACTTCTTCCCCATCTATTTTCCAGGGACTGATAGGGCCTGTTGCAATTATCTTGGTTTTCTTGATATTGAGTCTCAGGCCAGCTTTTGCACTCTCCTCTTTCAACCTAATCAGGAGCTTCTTTAGGTCTTCCTCACTTTCTGCCATTAAGGTGGTATCATCTACATATCTCAAATTGTTGATGTTTCTCCCCGCAATTTTGATCCCATATTGTGATTCCTCCATCCTTGCATTGCACATTATGTAAATTGCATTGCGCAAATGAAAAAGCTAGCAATCAGTTTAACCTCTTTGAAGACTATCCAGAAGCCAGGGCCTAGAAAATTCTCTCCCTTACACTATTTTTTTGCAATTCAGAAAGAAGAGTAAATCGGGAAAAGCTTTGCAGATCTTAAACAGTCCATGTGGGTGTTGGGGGGTGGGGGGAGAAGAGTTGTAGATAATTAAGTAGACATTTTGGATACAGTCACTCCTGTGTTTAATTTATGGCACTTCTGGGTCCAGGTGGAGAAACTCCTGTCTGAAAATTTGAAGAGCCAGAGTGGTGGTTCATATCAACAATACTGGGCTAAAGGGCCTAACGGTATGACCTCTAACTTCCATATGCATGCATTCATACCCTTAAAAACACAACATACAGCTGTTCCCTGGAATTGTAGAACAAAATCACAAACTGATTCCTACATTTCTAGATGTTGCTGGGCTGGAGCTCGATGCAGCAATTCAGGGCAGCTAATGACAAAAAAAGTTGGGAGTTTTAGTCCAATAACATCTGGATGGTGCACTTCTTTCCTACTCTTCTTCTTCTGCCGTATCTGAATCCAATATAGGTGAACATTATGGCTATCAGCCACGAAGACTACCCTGAGAATATAATGCAGCGGCCTTTCATCTGCCTTCTGCATCGCAGCACGACACCTGTATCACTGGTCCAGTTCCACGAGTCATTTTCTGGCCCTGAGCCTTTTTGGCACACAAAGTCCTCTTCAGCCCCAGGCCAGTCTTGATGAAGCTGCTGCCCTCCATCAAGATAGATTCAAGTGGAATTTAATTTACTTGGGGACCAATACCAACACCCTTCTCTGTGGACTTCACCAAGGCTGCTAGTCCTCAGGGTCATCAGGTTGGTTAACTGCTTCCTGACACTCAGTGTTGTGTCACTGGCAGTATGGTCTACTCTATTACCATAGCAGGGTAAACTGGCCAGACTGTATTTCCTAATCTATCCTTTGGTTTTTTTTTGTTAATTCTAAAATTTGTATCTATACCTATAAAATGGTGCGTTAACAGTTGTAATGTGACAAAGGATGTTGCACCAGGCCCCACTAGCCCCGTCCGAGCATCCGTGCACTCGCCCGAACAGGGTTCGCAGGTAACTGTCGGGTTGAAATTTTTGCCCGGGGGGCAGGAGCCCCCTGGACGCAAAAAAAAAAAGGGAACTTCAATTCCCAACGTTCCTTGCGCTGCGCCGCACCAGAGCCAATCAGGCAAAAGGAACGTTCGGAAATGCGCCGCGGCCAATCAAAAAAAAGCCGCAGGAAAAAAACCGCTGCAGTAACCAAACACGTGCACGCAAAACTACAAGCCCCAGCATCCTGCGCGCCATTAGCGCGTAGAACTCTGAGGCAGCCGGTGCACGAAAAATAAAAGACCCCCCGCTACCGCTGCCCTTCTTTTCCACGAGCCAGGGATCGAGCCTGGCCCGTGGGAAAAAAAAGACCCCCCCACGCCCTTTCATTTCCACGGGCCAGGCTTTGAGCCTGGCCCGCGAAAAAAAGACCACCACCCCCGCCCTTTTCTTTCCACGGGCCAAGGATCGAGCCTGGCCCGCGGAAAAAAAGACACCCCCCCCCAAAAAAAGTACACACAAAAACATTCAAAACAGTCACAAAAACAGTCAAAACGAAAACCCACAAACATCCAAATAGTAACCACAAAGACACCCCCCCCCCAAACAAACAAAAAAACCCAGAGAGCTTACCAGGAGACGCCTTCACTCCATGACGACTAGAACTCAACTGAGAAAATAAAGAAAATACTTACCTGAAGCGACACCCGCAGGACAGAAGAGAAAAATTGTAGAGAGGAAGAAAAGCTCACCACCCCCACCCAGAGGCCACAAGAGAAAAAACATTCAAAAATATTGAAACTAATAAGATTAATTCCCAAATTAATCAAATAAGTTATCAAAACATTCAAAAATATTCACACTAATCTCAAAAAATACCAAAAAAAAACAGAATTCACTTTTCACTCAAAAACAACAACAAAAAATGCGTAAAAATAAAGATTTAAAAAAACAAAATTAAATTTTAAATTAAAAAAATTATTTTACATTAAATAAATTAAATTAAAATAAAATTTGCATAAATATAAAACAAAAACCTTCCAAAACCAATTTAAAGAGCCTGGCACTGAGGAAGCCAGCATACAAAAAATAAAAATAAAACACACACTGGGAGCGCAAGTCCGCCGCAGGAGGACGCAGCGCCTCAAAGCTACAAAATCACAAAAAAACCTTTACTATCCAACACAATTTTACAAAGCCTGGCACCGCCGGGCAAAATATGCTAGTAATTCTATAGAAAGGGGAAGGGCTCTAAAGCTCCTATTTTACTGGACAGTGGGAGGATAGTGGTGGTGGTGGTCTTAACACATGCTTTCAATACTGCACCACTGATTCTAAAGTAAAGCATTCACTCTCCCAGAAAACAATCAACGGAGAACAATGTGCTTTACTCAGATTTCATTGAAACGGAGCTGCATTTCCTCCTTACTCCTGGTAACTTCAGTTTAAAGAAAGTAGATTTTGCCCTGGCCAATTCCATTCTGTTCATTTTCTCTGTCATGTATTCACTGGCCGGCCTAAACAAGCTTTGCTCTTAGTAGACCTGTTCGTGAGTTCTGTTTCCTGCTCAAACAACTCCCATATCTCTGCCACTAAATTTGTTAGATTTCCAGAAACTGGAAATACATGTTGTTTTATCACAAAAAGGGAAGCCAGCAAATTCCTTTCAGCTTGCTTACTTCTTCTACTGAAGGAAAGCAGGAATAATGACTCAAGCAACAGATTCCTCTGCAGCAGTGAATCCCTACGATATGTCTAAACAGGAGCTGCTCTCTGATATCTTTCAAAGTGGGGGGTAGTAAACATATGGCCTGTCACGTGGCAACTCCAACATCTCTCTCTTGTCTATCATGGCTAGGAGGCTGGAGTCCTCCATCATCGAGAAGGCTACACAAATCCTGTACCTGCTCAAAAACAACGTTAGAGGAACAACACACAAAATTCTCCTTAAGATTTCTATTTTACTGGCTGCTCTGTAGATTTGATAAAAGGGTTTGCTGCTGATACCAAGAAGAGGAAAACTCACATGTCACTTCGCCACAGTATTCATAGACACCCATAGATTTTGCTTTTCTCCGGAAGGCATTCAGTAGAGTCCAAGGATCAAACCATCCCTCATCTTCCATGCCTCAGGGGCAAAGCAGAGTAAGGTAAAAGGAGAAAAATAGCAATAGAAATTACACTTATATACAGCCCCATGGCACTTAGAGCACTCTCTGGGCAGTTCACAAGGTCACTAAGCAAACTACAGCTTGCCCTCAACAAGCTGGGTACTCATTTTATCCACCTTGGAAGGCTGAATCAACCTTGAGCTCTGTCAGGATTGGACTCAGATCATGAGCAGTTTTAGCTGCAGTACTGCAATTTAACCACTGTGCCATGAAGGCTCTGTTTACTGTTCGAAAACTGTTTAAAGGCTTTAATATTTAAACAGTTTGCAAATTACAAAGGCCTCTATGAGTACATTCAGAGAAGCAAAGTGAATTCCTGAGGACTATTTTTGCTTGGCTAAGTAGTAGTCTTTCCTGACAGTCAAGCCTCATATGATAAAATTGCAAAGTTCCCTGCATGATATGGATGGAAAGTGTGCTCTTCCAGCACTCCCAGGGGCGGGAAGCACCTGGGGGTGGGAAGCACCCGCCAGGGGGAGGCGCACTTGAGGGTGGGAAGCACCCGCTGGGGGGAGGTGCACCTGGGGGTGGGAGGCACCCTCCGGGGGAGGCACACGTGGTGTTGCTGGTGCGCCTTGAGCAGTGCATGTGTGCACACACCCACATGACTTCACGGAGGCATGTCGACAACATCACATGGGTGTGTGGGCACTTGTGGTATCTACCAGCATGCCGCTTCATACTCCTTGGGCAATCAGTCTCTAAAAGGTTTGCCATCACTGTCCTATATGCTCTCAGGCTACATGTCTGAATTTGTACAGGTTCTGAAAATCCATATCTGTATGGGATGTCTGACACAGAATGGGCTCATTAAATCACATTCTCTGATTCAGTAGGGGAAGATCTCTGGACCCACAAGAATATTAGCACTTTGCAAGCCACTGGATATGCTCAGCAGGTACATGGGCAATGAACCTTGCTCCTTTCTTCTCTGACCTCCCACAAGCTTTGTTAAAATCGCACAATGAAATGTCACAGCAGCAACCACACATGTTGAGTTCATACAGGTAAAAAGGAGAGAACAATTGGAGAGGTTGGCATTTATCCAAAATAATACCCAGACTTTTCCTCAGTCTAGCAGTGTTATAATTTTGCTTCTGGAAAAAATAAGGGATTAATAGCCCAGTACCACAGGAAGCCAAAGCGACATCATCTGTTCTCAACCATGGATATTTCTGTTTCAGGTGTGTTGGTGACAGCAGAAACACTTTTGCACCCTCCATCCTAAAAAAAGTTAAAGATTTCTAGTTAGACTGCGGTAAGCCTGACAGGTTAGCACTAGAGAAAAGAACAGTGTTTAATCAGTAACAATCAACTAAACAGTTGCCCAAGGTCATACAGAGAACTTGGTGGGCCAATGGCAAGCAGAACCTGGATCTCCCAAGTCCAAAAAAAAAAAAAATGTTTGAAAAAACACTGCCAATCCTCTTGTTAAAAACCCACAACACTTCAACTAATTAAAAACAGAGAATTTATAGTATTTTCTATAGGAGAGCCAATGTGTTGGATCACATCTGACTTCATAATTTTTTATTTTAAAAAAAATACAAAACCATTTTTACAAAATGTTTTTGTTTGTATGTATTCCAACTACTTTTTGTAGATGAGGAACCAATCAATGTGAGAAATGACATTGTGGGATATTTATACAAAGATGTCTCATTTTCAACACCTAGAGGTATACATCTGTGTCCTTCCCTGCAGCGCGGGAAAAATTACACATTGCAGCTGAATTTTAGCTTGTAAAAGTTCTGCAAGGAAAAACTATTTTTTGCCAGAAGCTGCAATTGGGATTGCAAATCTCTATGGCTGCATTTGATAAAAACAAAAACAGTCAGAGACTAATTATTTGCGACCAAGCTCTACGAGAAGCTCAGTCTTAGGGTAGCAAATGATCTTGAAGAGCAATGTGCACCCTACAAGCTATGGCCCTCAGAGGCTGTTAGGCTTCCAAGATTAGCAAAGAGATGACGTTGCTAATGCTCTCGTTCATACAAACTCAGGGGTCACTGCCCTGTCTCCTATCATTTCTTTCACTTCCCAGTTATCCCAGAGACCTGTACCTTTGAATGTTCACATTCTCTTCTAGCATTGCAGCTCCTTTTTCTGAAGCTAAGAAGAGATAGCCGGAAGGATTAAACTGGATATCTATAGGTGGCTCACCAGCAACAGGAAGATAATCCTACAACAAAAAGACCGCCCGTTTGTATTTCGCTCTGGTCAAAACATGCTAAGAATGTCGAAGATTCATTAAGTCTCCTTTAAACTATCTTCATTATTTCAGTTAGCAAGAGCATTCAAGTGTTTTTATTAACTTTGGACTTAAAAGTGTACCTTATCTTACTGAGTTTACTGTACTCTGGAGCCTGTTTTAATTTTAGCTCGGTTTATTTTATAACTGGAAAGCTTTTGGCCTGGACACAATACACTGAAGAAAGTATATTTCAAAATAAGACAGCTTTTATTTACTAGATTTATAGGCCGCCTTCCTCACCTCGGCGACCCAAGGCGGCTAACATCAATCAAAACCATCTTGTACATTAAAAACCAACCACTAAAACAATAAAATGATTAAAATCTAAAAACCAATAACCCCTTAATTAAAAACCCAAACAGGGCTGGATAAGCCAGGGCGGCTCGATTGTGCTGTCAGACGCACCATGCCTGCTGGCAGAGCCAGGTTTTTAGAGCCTTCCTGAAGGGATACAGCTCTGCCTGGAAGTGCAGCTCTGGTGGCAGGAGGTTCCAAAGTGCTGGGGCAGACACCAAGAAGGCTCTCCTCCTGGTCCAAGTAAGATGTGCGACCCTGGCTGATGGGACTACCAGAGAGCCCCTACAGTCTGCCCTCATAGGACAGGTCAAAAACCTTGGGATGGTGGCGGTCCCTTAGATATCCTGGCCCATTGCCATGAAGGGCTTTACTTGGCTAGTCTACTGTTATTGTCTTTATATTTTAACAATATTCTGATCTTATAACTATGTTAAGCAATTCTGTTATTCACATTGCCAGTTTAGATTTTTGATCTGCTTAAACAGGTTAAACCATGGCAAGGAGCAGGATGGATTCACGCTGCCCTCTTGTGACAACAAACAATCCATGATTAATATAGCCAGTTGTTACTAATAACCCTTTCTCCAAACATAAATTAGGACTGGGATTAGAAATGTTGCAAAAGCTTGCTAGAGCCCTCTGAAAAAACAGGAATTTTCTGGGTAATGCATAGTGGGTGGGTTGTAAGAATAAAATAACAAGCTCAAGACCCGTGTCTTTCCTCCCCAGGGACCATGAAAACACCAAGTCAGCAAAACATACGTTGATTAAGCGCAAGAAGTGTGCAGAGAACTGGCTCATCCGGATATTTTCTGGCATAGAATACTGGAGCCGTATTCCCCCCACAGAAAGTACTGTAGAGGCTTTAGTATACTGTAATGAAGAAGAAGAAAAAGAGAGAAACGGTTGGGTGGGAATGAGGCATTTTCCAGTAAGGAGAAAAATTCTTTTTCCTTGCAGTACTGTACTTCCATAAGAACGAACACACAAGATCCACTGGAAAGACAAGTTACAGAATGGCCAGGCATTGTTGCGTTAGTCTTATTAACACAAAATGTGATAATATATCAGACAGTGAACAAAACAGTTGTGGCACCTCAAAGACTAATTCCTAGGAGCCACAACTGTTTGGTCTTTGTTTTGTTTACTCTTTGACATGCTTGCACAGACTACCACAGCTATCACTTCAAAAATTTGGTAACTTAGCTTTCATTTCTATACTTTACACCGGGGTGGCCAATATATGGCTCACATGGGTCAGACCCGGTCCACGGCACCAGTCCATGTGGCCTGCCAGTGCCCTTGCTACACCCAGAAGTGGAAGCGGGCACTTTTACATCAGCTGTAAAATGCACCCATGCATGCATAAACGTGCCCGCCGTAAACGTGGAAGTGAGTGTATTTACAGCTGTTGTAAATGCGCCTGTTTATGTTTCCTGGGTGTGTGGTCAGGCCCGCTCAGCTGTCTGGGGTCATGGTTAGGCCCGTGGCGTGAAAGGTTTGGCCACCCATGAATGCGTGCCATATATTTGTTATATTTTCATTCCCTCCCTTCTCTAAGGAAGCGAGGGCACGTTCACTACCTCTCGTATATATGTATATGCAGAGCAACCCTGCCAGATAGACAAGACAGACTGGCCCTGACTCCAAAAGAAGCTTCAAGAGGTTAGCACAAATAGTAGCTGTGCTCATTCCCTGTGGATTTGCTCTTTGCACCCAAACGACTGCAGTGCTTGGCTCACATTTTGCCATTTCAAGTTTTAAACATTTCTAATTACATAGGGACTTTGATTGCAATGCCTGTAAATCGTTATCAAGTGGTTATTATTATCAGTTTCTTGCAGGGGGACGGGGAAACAGTGGACTCTCACGGGGCCTTAAACACTAATAAAGTTTATTTAGAAGCTATTTGGTTATAAGGTAGCATGAGCTAATGTCATTGAACTGCAGAAAAGGGATTTGAAGCCTTCTCTGTGTCAAACAGTGATGGCGAACCTTGGCACTCCAGCTGTTCCTGGACTTCAATTCTCAAAAGCCCTGATCAGCTGGTGTGCTGACTTGGGCTTCTGGTAATTAAAGTCCAAGAACAGTTGGAGTGCCAAGGTTGGCAAATAAAAATAAATAAGCCAAGTCTCTACAACTGAGTCTGAAACGTTAACTATTAACATTGTCCTAACTGCATCTTCATTAACAACCCTAAAAGAGGATGAAGTAACTTCAGAAAGTCACACTTAAAATCAATGCCTGAAGCTTTCCCCTATGTCTGTCTCTTTGTTTGATGGCTCAGATTATGATGACTCACACTGAGGTCCTTCTCAACCACCAACACACGAATTGCATCATGGCGCGTATCTTTTTGCTTCAACCAGTAAGCAATGGACCAGCCTATTACCCCACCGCCAATGATGACCACGTCAACCTCTTCTGGAGGAAGGTGCCACGAATCAGACAAGTGGGTCCAGTTACTGCCTGACAGAACCGCTTTACACTTCTTGCCAAAATTCTTTAATTCCTTGTTCAAGTCTGAAAAAAGGAACACAAACATGCAGACAAAATCAACAAAAACAACAATTATACTCAATAGCTGAATCCCAGTAATATCTGGTAACTAAAGTAGGCTCAGTAAATCAATGGGAATTTGGCAAGCCAACATCCCTCTAAGTTCCACTAATTTGACTTACTATGTACTACTGTATTTCTCTCAATGAGTTCCATTAGCAGTTATCATCTTTACCTATAAGGAGGGGGTTGGGCCGTGCGTGTCTGGCATACATGGCCACACCTGGCCCAACCATCCCGAACCAAGCCGCCTACACTTACCTTACCATCCTGTGAGGGTCGCCACAAGGGTCCGGTCGCCGAGAGTGGGGCAACTGCCCCACAAAGGCGAACAAAAAAAACACAAAACAATCCTACAAGGCCCAGTGTCCTCCGTGCCACGCACCCCTCAGCCAATCAGGCTGAAGGGCGCGAGCGTGGAGGAGGCGGGGCAGCCAGCGCATGGAGTAAAAAACAACCACCAACGCGCCGACAACTTCCCTCCTCCGGGAGACACTTCGTCTCCCGGAGAGAAGCCAACCCCACCTCACCATGGCCGGTGAGCAGCCACGTCGGTTGCTGGCTGTGCCACCAGCTTTTGGTGCCCTCCGCCCTACTGGCAAAGACCTCGGCAGCGGCAGGGCGGAGGACAGGCCATGCCACGGAGGCGCAGAGTACGAAAGGCCGTCAGCCGGCAATAGGGGTGGGGGAGAGAAACTGAGGGGGGGGGGATGGGCCCGGAGACCATGCCGCCCACCCAGGTCTGGGTGGAGAAAAAAGGGGAACACGAACCTGTCCCTCCTCCCCCCCTCAGTTCCACTCCCCCGCCCCACTTACCTATTGTCGGCTGGGCTTTTCGTACTCTGTGCCTCCCCGGTGTGGCCTTCTGCACTGGCCCGCTCACCTTCCATGCCTCCGTGGCGCGGCCTGTCCTCCATCCCTGCCGGCGTCGAGGCCTCCGCCAATCGGGCAGGGGGCACCAAAAGCTGGAGGCCCAGCCATCAACTGACGTGCCCACCCACCTGGCGAAGGCCTCCTGGGTGTCCTCGCCAAGGCTGGGGGGGGGGGGAGGAGGAGGAAGAGCCCCTCCTGCCCTGCACAGCTTTGGCATGTGTGTGTGTGTCCTCACCGAGGCTTGGGGGGGGGAGGAAGAGCCCCTCCTCTCCCCACGGAGCTACGGTGTGTGTGTGGTTGTGTTGTGTGTGTGGACGTTTTGTGTGTATTGAGTGTGTGTGTGGTTGTGTTGTGTGTATTGTTGTTGTGTGTGCTGAGCGAGTGTGTGGTTGTGTTGTGTATGGTGAGTGTGTGTTGTGTGTATTGCGTGTGTGTATTGAATGAGTGTGTGGTTGTGCGTGTGTATTGTGTATGTGTGTGCGTGTGGTTTTGTTGCATGTATGGTTATGTTGTGTGTACCACCCCAACCACCAGCACACACAAGGGGCGAACTTTAATTATGTTTTGACACTTTGTGTATATTTTATATTATATTTTTCTTGTTCTCATTTGCTGCTGTCTGCTGTGCAGACAGCATGCACCAATGTAAACTGCTCTGAGTCGCCTTCGGCCCAAGTAGAGCGGTATATAAATTAAAGCTTATTATTATTATTATTATTATTATTATTATTATTATTATTATTATTATTATTATTATTATTATTATTATTATTATTATTATTATACCTGCCCGGCAGGGCAGGGCCAAAAATACTAGTTTCCTATAACACTCCTCTGCATGTCTAAAACTCACACTGCCTCCTGGGAGAACAGCCAACTTGGGCAAACTACACAGTTTCAGGTCACCTAAATGAGTGTGTTTCTTACCATGAAAATCCTGGAAAGGGTCACCATAAGTCTAAACATGACACACAATTAATTGTTATCTTTGGGAAACTCTGTATGTATTGATTTGTCTGCTGAAAAATCATTTTCACTGTTGTAATCCGCCCAAGAGTGGTGCTTGCCCCAATTTGAGGTGGGTATAAAATAAATAAGAAATATTTTAATTATGAAATAATTGCTACTTTTTTGTGCTGTTCCTTTCTCCAAGGGAACAAAGAGTAGCATTTGAGTATCACAACTACTACTTCTTCTTGTGTCACATCCTATTCCGAATATTGACGATCATCATGGCAATCAGCCATGAAGAGTGCCCTGCGAATATAATTCCGAGGCCTTTCATCTGCCTTCTGCATCGCAGCATGACACCCGTACTACTGATCAAGTCCCATGAGTCACTTACTGGTCCTGCATCCTTTCAGCACACTAAGTCATCCTCAGCCCCAGGCCAGTATTGATGAAGCTGCTGCCCTCCATCAAGATGGATTCAAGTGGGAGTTAACCCATTTGGGGACCATCACCCTTCCCTGCGGACTTTGCCAAGGCCACTAGTTCTTGGGGGTGTCAGGTTAGTTAACCACTGCCTGACACTCGGCTTTGAGTCACTGGCAGTATGGTCTATTCTATTACCATAGCAAGATATCCTGGGCCATGCACCACAACTGCTATGTGAGATATATTAGGTATGGAGGGAGAAGTATTAACCACTGAGTGCCCTGCTGGCACCTACCACAATACCCATAATTAAAGCCAAACCTTGGCAGCAACTGTGTTGACTCCCTATGAATCTGCACTTTTCATCCCAATGATGGCAGTGTTTGGCTCACCATTTGCCATTTCAGGTTTTGAGCATTCCTAATTAGTGGACTGCAGTGGCTCAAGTGGCCAAGCGGTTGACTGGGAGGCGGAAGGTCAGCAGTTCGATTCCCGAGTACTGCAGGACGGAATGAGCTCCCGTCTTTGTCCCAGCTCCTGCCAACCTAGCAGTTCGAAAGCAAGAAATTGCAAGTAGATAAATAGGGACCACTTCGGTGGGAAGGTAAACAGCGTTCCGTGCACCCCAGGCGTCTAGTCATGCCTGCCACATGACCATGGAAACGTCTGCAGAAGCAGACAACACTGGCTCTTCAGCTTTGAAACAGAGATGAGCACTGAACCCTAGAGTCGGATACGACTGGCTTTCGAGCAAGGGAAACCTTTACCTTTACTTTAATTACTGGAACGTAAGAATTTTGAATACAACGTCCGCAAATCTTTATCAATTGGGCATATTATTATCAATCGGTTTTCAGATTCATGCATGCTAATTGAACAAGAGGTACTTCAAAACAGAAGAGCAGCCGGGCTGGACTCAGGGTGACAAAGTCCAGCCTCTTCTTCTCACAGACACCTCTGAGGAATCGAACTCCCAGTCACAGATATCTAAACCTCCAAGCTATTCTGAAACACAGGGTAAGGGTTACGATGCCCAAAGTCACCCTGTAAGTGTAGACTTGAATCCTCCCTCACAAGGAGGGTTATGAGAAAGATGCTCAGAAGGGGGGGGAAGGATACCGAGCAATGCCAGAGATGGGGAATATCTGGGGATTTAGACAAGCAGGAGCTTTAAGGGACTTCAGGGGGACATCAGTTCTGATGGGTAGATTACAAGCCCAGTCTGGTGGTGGAGTAGACACTGGCTGCGTTCTCACCTTTCCTGCCAAAGTGGTACCTACTTATCAATTTGCAATTTCTTGCTTTTGAACTAGGTTGGCAGGAGCCGTGACAGAGATGGCAGCTCACTCCGTTGTGTAGCCCTCGGTCTCACCTGCTGACCTTCCAGTTGTCAAGCTTAGCGTCTTAACCTAAGCCACAGAAGCCCCCCCCCCCCCCCCAAGGACAGGTCAAAGTAAAGTTCTCCCTCCCTTGAAAGTCAGTCGCCTCTGACTCTAGGGCTCGGTGCTCATCTCTGTTTATAGCCAGAGGCCCGCGCTGTCTGCGTCTGCAGACCTTTCCGTGGCCATCTGGAAGGCATGACTAAACCCCCAGAGTACAAGGAACGCTGTTTATCTTTCCCACCGACGTGGTCCCTATTTATCTCCTTGCAATTTCTTGCTTTCGAACTGCTAGGTTGGCAGGAGCTGGGACAGAGACGGGAACTCACTCAGTCATGCAGTGCTCAGGTCCTGAACCGCCGACGTGCCGGCCTTCCAGCTTAACAAGGGGCGAATTTCTTAGTGACCAGAAACAAGCTAAACTAAAGCGACCTCCTCCCTTCGCCCCTCCTCACCTGGGAAGGAGTTCACTTGCCGGCCCGGGCTGGCACTGAAAGGCCACCGAGGCTCCCTGAGGCTGCGCCCAGAGAGCCAGAGCGGGGGGGGCCGGGCCGCCGCCGCCGCCGCCGCCGCGCTCAAGCCCCGGCTCCTCAGCATGAGGAAGGAACCAGCCCGGACGGAGGAGCCGCCGCCTCTGCGCTTGCCGCGCCGCCCTTCAGAAACCCCAAGAACCTAAACGCGCCTGCGCGAGCAGCAACGCGCCATCATCACTGCTCCCTCCCTTTTCCAAACCCCAAAAGTTCCGCCCCTCCCAACTCCCGTCTCCCCATTGGCCCGTTGTCCCGCCGCCGGCACCGCCCAGCTTCGTCGCCACGCCCTCTCCTCGAGCGGCTCTTTCACTTAAAAGCCCCGCCCTCTTCGGTTCGACGCTGACCAATCACCATTTGCGGCAGAGATCACATTGCCCTCCATGGGGCAACGTCCAATCACCGTCTTTCCGTCTCTGGTCGGTCGTTTCCGGCGGAAGTGAGCGCTTACAGTTCGCGATTCATTAGCCTGACGTGGGCAAAAGGAAGTCGGGCTGGTTTCCCGGCGCCTCGGACCCCGCTGCTCCCCAGTTCCTCCCCCCCCCGTTCCCCCCCCCCCCGGGGCCAGGCAGCCCCTTGCCACCGCCGCCATGCTGGACTTCTTCACCATCTTCAGCAAGGGCGGCCTGGTCTTGTGGTGCTTCCAAGGCGTGCGCGGCCCCGCGGCGGCCTGCACCGCCCCGGTGAACGCGCTCATCCGTTCGGTCCTACTCCAGGTGAGAGGAAGTAGCCTTTCCTTCCTGGCTTTTCTCAACTCTTTTCTTATTTTTTTAAAAAAATTGTTTAAATACCTGTGGATTTTCATGGGAGCCAAGGCTTTCCTGGACTCTGAAAATAATAATAATAATAATAATAATAATAATAATAATAATAATAATAATAATAATAATAATAATAATAATAATAATAATAATTTTATTTTATTTTATTTTCATGCTTATATGCCGCCCTACTCAGGGGAACCCAACTCAGGGCGGCTCACAACAGTATATATAACGTATACAAGATCATAAAACCGGTAATAGCATAAAACAGAAAAAGACCAACCCCATTAAAAAGAAAACCCACCATCATAAAAAAGAGGGAGAGTCCTGGCTAGTGCACAAGTCAGCAGGTGTGGGTTACATTCCCATCAGGGCCCCACACTTGCCCCACCAGCCAGATTTTCAGTGGTTTCCTAAAGGGCAGCAATTCTGTCTGCAACCACAATTCTGTTGGAGGTTCCAGAGGGCCGGTGCGGACACAGAGAAGGCCCTCCTTCGTGTGCTAGAGAGACGAGCCCCTCTAGCCAATGGAACAATTAGAGAGCCCCTCCGGCCCGCTCTGGTTGGACGGACAGACGTTCTTGCCCCGAGACACCTACCAGCTACAACGACATAGATGCGGTCTCTTAGGTATCCTGGCCCACTACCATGTAGGGCTTTAAAGGTCATTAACAGCACCTTGAATTGCACTCGGAGGCAAACTGGTAACCAGTGCAGCTCCTGAAGCAGGGCGAGACATGGGCATAATGTCTGCACCCCATCACCACCCGGGCAGCAGCATTCTGGACTAGCTGCAGTCTCTGAATCGTCGTCATGGGCAGCCCCATGTAGAGCGCATTACAATAATCTAGTCTGGAGGTGACCAGAACACGTGTGACCATGAGTAAGGAGTCCCGGTCCAGGAGCAGGCGCAACTGGCGAATTACACGAAGTTGTGCAAAAGCCCTCCTAGCCTTGACTGCCACCTACTCTTCGAGCAGGAGTCACGACTCCAGGAGGACCCCCAAGTTGAGGCAGAACAGCCCCATCCAGAACCAAAGATGGCAGCTACCTAGACAATGCAGGTCCCCTAATCTACAGCCACTCAGTCTTGCCAGGATTCAGTTGTAGCCCGTTGTCCCCCATCCAGACTCCACCAGCCTCCAGACACCTGGATAGGACTTCGACAGCGTTGCTTGGATCACCATGGGCCAAGATGTACAGCTGAGTATCATCAGCATACTGATGATACCTCATCTCATGGGAACGGAAGATCTCGCCCAACGGCTTCATGTAGATGTTAAATAGGAGAGGAGAGAGCCCTGAGCCCTGAGGGACCCCATATTCGATGGGCCTAGGGCTGAACCTCTCATCCTCCAACCACATTGACTGGGTCCCGTCCCTTCAGAAATGAGGAAAACCAGGACCACACAGTGCCCTGGATCCTCAATCCTTTGAGCTGACCCAGAAGGATACCATGGTTGACAGTATCGAAGACCGCTGAGAGGTCAAGAAGAGCAAGGATGGATTGATGGCCGGCGTCCCGCTCACTCCAGAGATCATCCATCAGTGCGACCAATGCCGTCTCTGTACCATATCCGGGCCTGAATCCTGACTGGAAGGGGTCCAGATAATCTGCTTTATCAAGGACCCCCTGTAACTGACATGACAGTTATTATTATTATTATTATTATTATTATTATTATTATTATTATTATTATTATTATTATTATTATTATTATTATTATTATTATTATTATTATTATCATCATCATCATCATTGCACATATACCCCACCTCTCTAGGGAAAATGAGGCGGCTAACAGCATAAAATCCCCCATACAACAAACAAACATAAATTATAGTAAAAATGAGCTACAATAAAACCGACAGTAAACATGCCATAAAATTTGTGCCAAAATACAGCAGAAAGAAATTCATTATTATTATTTTAGTTTATGAAGCCCGGATGTGTTTTCTCTCCCCACTATTTGGCCTGCCTGTTACGTTTCTTTAAAGAAACAGAAAAGGGAGGGTATAATAATTTCGTGTCAGAGATTACTCTGGGTTGAAAGGATTTTTTGCTGGATAAACTCTTCTTAGGAGGACGCCCGATTGAGGCTCCTTTCATGTCCACAAAATCTTTTCCCACCAAAGTGGTCCCTATTTATCTACTTGTAGTTTTTTGCTTTCAAACTGCTAGGTTGGCAGAAGCTGGGACAGAGACGGGAACTCTTTCCGTCATGCAGTCTCGAACTACCAACTTGCTGGCCTTCCAGCTAACAAGGCGAGCTTCTTAACCACTGAGCCACTGCAGTCCCTGGGAAACACTGATCTAGATAGAATAAATAACATATAAAAACAAGAAATAAAGTTCACAATGAAAATGCAACTATCCTCCACCTTTTTGTTTTGCATTCCATTCCATTGTATCTATTCCCTTCCTACCATTATAGCTTGACTTATTCTTTTTTGTAGCCCAAGTCTGCAGAGCTTCTGGTCTTCTCTAGGTGACATTGTATTCTAATTCCTCTCGGCCTTAGCCAGCCTGACCAATGGGGATAGGGAAGTTGTAGCTCTGCGACATGCCATAAATTCCCTAGCCCAGCCAGTTGTAACCCTTTCAGATGTTGAAATTGGAGATCAGATCTTTTTGAAGCTCATAATCTCCACTGGATTCCATTTGTAGTGCTAAATGTTTTCTGGAGGCAAGGCAACCTAATTGTACACCAAGTTCTGGCTGAATTTTGTAGTTGCGACCTTATGATCCTTCGCTATGGCTCTAAGTGTATGCCTCAAGAGCTCATAAATTCTGAGTTCTTTAGGTAAGATATAATAGTTCAGTAGATTGTTCTGTTATTTTCTCAGTGCTGACAGAATGCTGCGAAGGAAGGAGACGGTTCAAACATAGTTCACAGTTTTCCCCCACAGTCCTTCTTTTTAAGTAGTTTTATACTGCACATAATATACTGCACGACTTGATTATCCAAATGAACAGTCATAGCTTGTCTAACATCTAAACAAGGGTTTTCAACCTATGTCCTTTGGGGCAGACCCGGCCTGCAGCACGATTTCATGTGGCCTGCGCCACCAGCAGAAGCGGACATGTTTATGACAGCTGTAAATGCGCCCGCAGCTGTCATAAATGCATCTACAATAGCCACAAATGCGTTTACAACAACTGTGGGCATGTTTTACGGCAGGATTTACAGCGGGGGGAATCACCAATCCAGCCCGCTCAGCTGTCTGAGGGGGCATGATCCGGCACATCGCTTGAAAACATTGAGAACCCTTGATCTAAACATTCAGACTTGCTGTCGGTGTGTTTTAACGAGTCAGTGTATAATTTTTATATGCATTTAAAGCATATTGTGTAGTTATCTGCATTCTGTGGGCTGGTACTAGAGCTCAAGCACCTTTTAATCAAATTGTGTGATTCATATGATTTTCATTTTTTTTTCTTAGTGGGCAATATTAAAATTCACCTCCTTTGCTTCCTCTTTTACCCCATCAGGTGTGAAGGGACAAAATTCATCACTCGGCCATTTATTATATATGAGAAAAATATTTCAAATTGAGAAATAGTTATGTGGTGAACACTACTTATATGGCTTAACCAGATGACAATTGAACCCATTCTTCTAAGTTCAAAAACAGCCACTTTGCGATTGACCAGCGAATGTCTGTTGTACTACTTTGGTTAGAAGTTCTAAGCTCTTTATGTGGTCTACTTATGGTACTGTGTGGTCACAATTTCATCATTTCACAGCACTTCCTTATGCTTTCTTGTTTGAAAGCTTCCCTTGGGATCTTCGCATCCATCCCTTTACTTTTAGTTTCTATATCTGTATCTTTTATGTGTACCATGTGAATGTGGTCATTTTATTTCAGATAGCTTGCTGCCAAATGCAGAACCCAAGCATTACTTTGCAACTTCCAGATTCCCTTTTTTTGGTCCTCTTGTTTGATTTGGCTCTTTTCTTCTACTTCTTGAAAGCAACATTGGTGATGCCTGATTTGGTGAAACATTGAAGGCATCAGTCATTCCAGTAGTCTAGGTTTTGGCTATAGCATTACTGGGTCCAATGTGGAATTTCTTTTAAGATTCGACTCCTTTGACTGCTTAACTAGAAATGTTACTTAAGATTGTAATCCTGTTTCTATAGAAACAGCCTAATTTCCTGTCAGGCATAAAAAAAACCTAAGGTTTTGATTGATGGGATATGTGGTTTGAGCTCTTACTTTGGAACCCCTGGTCAGCAGGAAGTCTGAAATGTTATTGTAGTAGCCTATGTTCACTTGAAAATGTGTGTTACTGCTGTGACCTGTATTATGTATCCTTGAAAAATAGGTGTGTTTAGAAAACTATCTGTCAGGAATTGCTCGTGCCCTTAAATATTGGACTCTGCTTCTTAAGACTTGAACACCTCCCCCCCCCCCCCCCGGTTTGTCTTGTATGTCTGCATGGAATCTCTACAGCTTCTGGATTTCAAGGTTTGACTCTCACAATGTGTCCATTTAATTTATTTTTTCCCTTTCTTCAGGAACGAGGTGGCAGTAACTCTTTCACCCATGAGGCCCTCACACTAAAGTACAAGCTGGACAATCAGTTTGAACTTGTATTTGTGGTAAGCAAACTGTTCTTTATGAGCGAAATGCTTAAAGCACAATTTGATTGTATTACAAAGTTGAGAACTTTCCTGCCATTACTGATGTGTTGTTACTAAGGTGTCAAATGTCTCTTTTCCCTTTCATTCAGAATATTGTTAAGAGAACTAAACTTGTTCCTCTGGAATAGGGGTTCACAAGCTACGGCCTGTGGGCCAAACCTGGCCCACGGTGCCATTTCATGTGGCTTGTCACCGCTGCCGGAAGCGACGAAAATTGCAAAAAAGCGCCCTTGCTGCCGCCAAAACCAGCAAAAAACACTCTGTAAATGCATCTGTGGCTGTCGTAAACGCATTTACAATAGCTGCGAACACGTTTTACAGCAGCATTTATGATGGGGAGAACCACATGTATGGCTTGCTCAGCTGTCTCAGGAGGCGTGGTCCAGCCTGCGGCAGGAAAATGTTGAGAACCCCTGCTCCAGAACATCAAACAGTGCTTCTTTAGGCCTCTTTAGAAAGAGCAACTAGAGTTATAGGGAAAGAGCTTCTTTTTAACTAATATGTGATAATAATAATAATAATAATAATAATAATAATAATAATAAGTTTAATTTCTACCCCGCTTTCATAGCACAAGTGCCACTCAAAGCGGCTTACAACACATATAAATACAATGTTACAAATATAATTACATAATTACAAAAACAGATTGAAAATTAACACATTACAAGAAAAAAGAAAAGAAAATCCCATACAGTTAATCTCAAAAAACACAAGCCCCATACTACCCCCCCCTCCAGTGGGAGCACCCAAAAGCTCCCACTTCCCCACATCCCCACAGCCAATGCTTGGGTGATGGGAAAGGCTCGGGTGATGGCAGCTACCCTCCCCCATAATTGCAAGCATCCCTCTTCTGACCACTGGCTGGACAGGACCAGGGGTGAGGGGACAATGTCCGCATGTGCCACCCATTCCTTCCCCACGCCGACCCAGCAAGGTCCAAGAATCGCTGCAGCGGCTCCCACCTGTCTCCACTCCCGGGGCCGATGGCGTGACTCCGGGCGAGACAGGGAGCTCCTCGAGGGCCGGCGTCGGCGGCGTCCTTTTCTGCTCTCCGGGCGGGCGGGCCCGGAGAGCGAAGGCAGCTGCGACGGCTCCGGCGGCGGCTCCGGCGGCTCCCACCTGTCTCCACTCCCGGGGCCGATGGCGTGGGCTCCGGGCGAGACAGGGAGCTCCTCGAGGGCCGGCGTCGGCGGCGTCCTTTTCTGCTCTCCGGGCCTTTGTATGTGGCAATAGGTCATAGATTTTAACTTTGATAAGCCGTACTGTAATATGTTGTATGGAATCCTACTTGGGTAGGTAAACAAACTAGAAAGAAATTGCTTAGATTAGTAATCCCATTTGAGCCATGGTTTGATGTTAATTTACAAATCCTGGTTTTACGCACCTAACAATTTTTATGGCTCTAGACATCTCTTGAAAATATGTCCCTTGCTGGTTTATTTTATCTACTTGTGTAAGTGAAACAAGAAGTAATGAGCTTCATTGCTAGCTGTAAGCTTGTGTTCACACCATTGTTTATGGAACTGAATATGCTTTGTATTGCAGTAGGCCTGCTGAATCCTGAGTCTGTACCCACTATTTCAGTTTTCTGCAGCTTCTTCCGTATCAAGGTCAGACGTGAAGCTGCCAAAATGACCCACCTTTTGGTGGATTCATTCTACAGTTCCCTTTGCCTGACATTGTGAGAAAGATTAGCCGGCAACACAAGAATATTAAGGAGAAATTTCCAGAATTAAATAATGCATACTTATTTCCAGAATGTGTTACTAGACCTGGCCAGTAAAGGGGATTAGAGAGACTCCTTTAGATACACAGTGGGTTCCCTACTTTCTGCAGTTTCAGGCATTCATGGTTGATCTTGAAACCTATCCCCTCTGTATATTGTGGGTCTACTGTATCTGTGAACGTTAATGTGTGGTCACTTTTTGTTTCTCACATACCTATTCTTCTTTCAGGTTGGATTTCAGAAAATTCTGACTTTAACTTATGTGGATAAATTGATAGATGACGTCCATAAAGAGTTCCGAGATAAATATCGAAATGAGTTCCAGCAAAAGGGCACACTAGGCATTCTCAATGGCACCTTTGATTTTAAAGATGATTTTTTGCATCTTCTACGGTAATAGGAAAATTCCTTTCTGTACTCATGTATCCTCCTTAATGATTTGAAGAAAACTGCTGAAAGTGAATGAAGGCAAATCACTGTTTTCGACTGTAGACCAGCATGATTTATTGCATCCTGTAACATGGCCACATGGTCTCTGGTTGCCGTGTGTGCTCACCATTCTGCTAGCTTTTAAGGTGTTGCAGTTGAAACTTAGCATGCTGACTCTTCAGCTGTTTTCCTTGGTGACATCATTGTAAATGTGCTTCTTTTATGGTCAGTTTCCTTTATAGAAAGAAAAAGAATAGCAGGAAGAACTAGAGGAAGTTAGAGTTATCCCTACAAAACAGACTATTGAACTGTGCATCTTTGGGGAAAAGATGGAAAATCTAAACCAGGGATGCACAAACTATGGTCTGTGGGCTGTATCAGGTCCCCAACATCAATTCATCCGGCCCCGACGCTGCTCCTCAAAGTGATTGGGGGGCAAGCCTGCCAATGCACATGTGCATCCTGAACCACTTCCGGGAGTGGCAGGGATGCATTTGCACATGTGCAGAGACATCCAGAACCACTTCTGGGAGTGATTCCTGATGTGCAAGTGTGCCCACTTCCAGGGGTGTGGTCAGGGCCCCAGCACAAAAAGTTTGGACACCTCTGCTCTAAACTCACTATGTTTGCAAAGGTGGGTGTCCCCCAGGGGTTTGAAGAGACCCTTAGACTGGCTCACTCAGGACTTCTTCCTGGTCCCTGGTAAAACTTCAGGCAACTGCAGCACTCTGGCTGAGTGAAAAACCCATTCCTCACCCCTCCCACTTTCTTGCTCCCAGGAATCTGAGCACGCCACAGAGAGGCGAAAGCCAAGCAAGATGAAACTACTTGCCCTTACTTTCTTATAGATGTTCAAAGTGTGAGCTCCCTCACACCCTGAGATTGACAGGAAGTGTAAGGCCGCTGGATAGAAGTCCTCTAGAATAGCCAGTAATGCTTCAGCAATCGGCTCTTGGCTTGCAAAAAAGAACTTTTATTTTGACAAGAAAAGCCAAACAAGACAGGAGGGTGAAATAAGGCTTGACTAAAAAGAGATCCACACCCAATCAAGAACTCCAGAGTGGGAAACAAAATGACCAGAATCATCAAGCCAAAGAGAAAGGTGGAACAGTCCTTGAAACTTACAAGAAACTCTGCATGTAGTAGCATAACCTATTTCTCTTTTAAACCAGGGATGCAGAGGAGAGCAGTAAAATCCGAGCTCCCACTGCCATGAAGACATTTGAACAGTCAGCAAAGTCCCAAAAAACCGTGAAATCTATGATAGAAACTCGAGGAGAGAAACCAAAAGAGAAAACTAAGAACAAGAAGAACAAAGGTTCCAAGAAGGAAGGTGAGTAGATCTTACACATGGCATTTTATGTTGTTCTGTAGGCTCCGAATGCAGCATAATTGTAAGATTTTATATTATCCCCAGTGGTCTGTGCTGAAGAGCCTGCTTGGCTACAGGATCATTTCTTGTCACACTAGGTTAAAAGCAAACGAATTTGAAGAGTTACTGATTTTGCTTTCTGCCGTACGCATTTGGGAAGCAAGAGTTGTGCTATGGAGTGTCACCACTGACACCCCACAAGTAGAGGGTGTCTCAAAATTCACCATACACAAGGAAAATGGAAAATCCTTGCTAAATTTATACCGTATAAAACAGGGGTTCCCAACCTACAGGCTGCCCGCCCCCCGGGAATGGAAGTGGACACATTTATGACAGCCGTAAACATGTCTGCAGGTGTCATAAACGCATTTACGACAGCTGTGGATGCATTTTACAGCAGTGTTCATTCTTGTGAGAGATCTCAGCTGATAACTTGCAGAGGCTTTGGGCTGTTGACTGAGGACTGAATGCAGCACAGTGTTACTTGTCTCGCAATAATGCTCGTCTTGCAGTATTAGTTCTAATTGTATGTATGGCTCCCTTTGCTTCAGGAGGTGAAGCTGCTGCTGCTGCAGTCCCTAAGGCAGCCCCTCCTGTCAAGCAGGACCCTCCCACTGCTGCTGGGGACAAGGAGGAACTGACCAAGGATGAGATTCTACAGAAGAACCGGGAGGAATTTTTCAGGAAACGGATGAAGGGGAATGAGAAATCCAAGTAAGTGAAGCCAAAGTCTGCTTTCTCTCTCTCTCTCTCTCTCTCTCTCTCTCTCTCTCTGTCTCTCTCTCTAGTTCAGTGGCAACATCTTTGCTGGCATTTCAGTGGACTGAGCTTGTGCTGCCTAGGGAACTGGGGGGTTTAATCCAAAAAGACAAATATAAACTTGTTAGCACAAAGTACCGTATTTGCTGGCATGTAAGACCCATCCCCCCTTAAAATACACTAGAAAAATGGGGTACATCTTGTACTGTATATAGTGGCCTGTTTTAGTAATAATGGGGCACGCCTTATATTCCGATGCATCTTATACACCGGCAAGTACGGTAATTTACCCATGATTCTCCCTCTGTTCAGCACTAGTTAGACCACATCTAGAGTAGGTAGGCTTTGATTTGGGTTTCTGCATTGAGGCAGGGGGTTGGAGTCAATGGCTTAAAAGGCCCCTTCCAATTTTGCTAATCTATGATTCTGTACATAAGCCAGTGTACAGTTAGGGAAACACAGAGTGTAATGTCCTGCAAATACAGCACTCTGTGATCTCCATCTTAAAGATGTGTGGCCCCAGGGACCACCCCGTTAAAAGCAGCAGGGCGTCCACATATTCAAGGGAGTATGAAATGCTTACTCAGATAATCTAAATGCAGTGGACTCTTGTGCATGAGATTAAAAACAAAGGTGGATCCCCCCCATATATTTTACAGTGGTACCTTGCTTTACGAACGCTTCGGTTAATGTAATTTTCACTTTACGAATGAACATCCATTGAAAATAATGACCTTTACGAATATTTTTGGAATGGATTAATTGGTTTTCAATGCATTCCTATGGGAAACTGCATTTTGCTTTATGAATTTTGGTTTTCAATGCATTTCTTTGGGGAACTGCATTCAATGCATTCCTATGGGAAATTCACTTTACGAGTTTTTTGTAATATGAAACATCCCGGGGAATGCATTAATTTCATAAAGCGAGGTATCACTGTACAGTAGACCCTCGAATAATGATGCTACTTGGTTCCCCAGGTAGCGTCGCTATAGGGGAAACGTCATTGTGCGGTTTTCAATGGCAGCTGCGCCATCTAGCGGCAAAAGCTGTCATCCGCACAAATACATTAAAAAACGTTAATCCGCACAACGACGGTTTTTCATTGTGCAGATAGTAATGTGGCGAGTGGCGACGCATCAAGCGGAAATGACGCTATTCGAACGCGTCATTAAACGAGGGCCCACTGTATATTGATGTACGTTTCAGGTTTAATGGAACATTTGATTGTGAATTCTCTTTAGGGGTTTAATTCTGGCCTTATTTTGGGCCCTCCAAAGATTCGCAGCTGAGAAAAATACTAGTGGATGAGTTCAACTTTCTCGCTTTGAAGCCTCCTGAGAGCCTCATTTTTGCTGTAAACCACTAAATATACCCCCTTCCAAAAAAAAAAAAAAATTCCCACAAAAAACAACAATGCACACATTAGAAAACAACAACAACCAAACTGAATGGAATATCTTACCACTTTCTGCCTTGTTTTCCCCAAAATTGAGCATTTCTGAGGGTGGTACAGGCAAGCATACCTGTCAACCCGCGACTCCGGAGAAACGGGACCTGCGCACATCACTTGTGCGCAGGTCGCTTTCCACGCATGCGTGGAAGGGCTATGCCGCTTGCATAGGGGCTGCGCAAGCGGCGTAGTGCTTCCGCGCATGCGCGGAAAGCGTCTTTCCCCGCTGCCAAATTACGGGGTTTTGGCAGCGCGGGACGGGTTATGACGTCAATCGACGTCAAATTACGGGGTTTTCACGGCCAAATCGGGATGGTTGACAGGTATGCAGGCAAGGTGGATTCTTGATGTAGAAAGTTATCTACTACTGCCTTAAAGATACAGCACCTTATTTTGCGGTAATTACTGGAACCTCTTTTAACGAACAGCCCCATAGCAACTAAATCGCATAACAAATAAGTTTTTAAAGAAAATGGCACCCCATATAATGATTTTTCTTATGGAAAAAAAAATCATACAATGGATTTTCAATGGAAAAAAACACTTATCAAAAAAATATCGTTGTGCAATTTTTTCCATAGGAAAAACCATGCAACAGCAAAATGGCATAGCAACCAGACCCATGAAACAAATTAAAATCATTATACCACTGGGTGTCTCTGCGCTAGGCAACAGATGCATCAGACTGCTAAAATAACGTTATCTGGTGGAATTTCCCCCCCAAAATTCCACTTGGTTATCCAATTTTAGCGTTATCCGATGCATTCGTTATCCGAGGTATTACTGTATTTTGATTTTCAATGCATCCTATGGGAAATTGCATTCAATGCATTCCTATGGGAAATTCAGTTAAAGTAATTTTCACTGTAAGAAACATCCCGGTACGTTAACCAAGGTTCCACTGTATTTTTGAACCACAGTTGGCGTACCCTGGTAGTGGCAACCTTGCGTTGCTGGCTAATCTTTCTCACATTGGGTCAGGCCAAGGAACTGCAGAATGAACTCACCAAAAGGTGGCTTCATTTTGGCAGTTTCACATCTGGCCTAGACACGGACGGAGAAAAAATGGCAACAGCTCCTTTATAAAAGTATCTAGCCTTTCAGTGATTTCTTTTGTGTGCAAATGTGCCTAAAAGTTAATCTAAACCATAACCTAGTAGTTTCATGTAGAGACCGGCTATTTGCTGAGGATCAAATTTTAAGTGCCAAGAAGGTTTAACTCTCTTAGGGCAGAATTTGATTTGTCATTCTAGAGATCTGTGCTTTTTTGAGCTGATGGAGAGAGAAAAAATAGTGTTCAAGACAGACTGATTGTTTGGAGTGGAAGTTTGGAGTTCACAGCATTAGGTAATATTGAGTAGGATTCCTACAATTTCCTCTTATATCTGAGATGTAATGAAATTTTTTTTGCATTCTTCAGCAAGTCCCCAAAACCAGATGCTCAGAAGGATAAAGGGAAGAAGCCCAGAGTGTGGGATCTGGGGAACGCTAATGCCAAAGTACTTGATTATAGCAACTCCACTACCAATGGAAATGCAGACATCTGTCCTATGGAGGAATATGATTCAGAAATGGTAAGATCTTCAAGTTCTTTACATTCTGATGCTGCTGCCTGAGGTACTGGCCATGTTTCTGCTAAGCTATAATAAATCTCTTTCCTTTAAGTCTTCAACAAAAGATGATCGGGAGAGATTTAATGCCCATTTTGCCACAGAGGTTGCTAATTTATTAATTTATTTATTTATTTATTTTTCACGCTTATATACTGCCCACTCAGGTACAACCCAACTCAGGGCGGTTTACATAGCGGACAGTAAATACATAAAAGACACATGATAAAAAAGTTAAAAGTTTAAAAAAAACCCCACCCCTAAAAGGTGCGCAAGAACTGAAGGGACCTTGGGGGAAGGCACACTTCTCTATCCCAACCACCCAACGGTACCCCCATCCCCACCCGCACCCCAAACTTGGCCCGCCAGCCAGGTCTTTAGTTCCTTCCTAAAGGGCAACAATTCTGTCTGGAGACGCAGTTCCACAGGCAGGAGGTTCCAAAGGGCTGGTGCGGACACGGAGAAGGCCCTCCTCCTTGTGCCAGAGAGGCAAGCCCCCCTGGCTGATGGCACAATTAGAGAGCCCCTCCGGTCCGCTCTGGTTGGACGGACAGACGTCCTTAGGGCGATGCGGTCTCTAAGATACCCTGGCCCACTACCATGTAGGGCTTTAAAGGTCAAAACCAGCACCTTGAATTGCACCCGGAGACAAACTGGTAACTAGTGCAGCCCCCGAAGCAGTGGTGAGGCATGGGCATAACGTCCACACCCCATCACCACCCGGGCCGCGGCATTCTGGACCAGCTGCAGCCTCCGAATGGTCATCAAGGGCAGCCCCATGTAGAGCGCATTACAGTAGTCTAGTCTGGAGGACACCAGAGCGTGAGTGACCATGAGCAAAGAGTCCCGGTCCAGGAGTGGGCGCAACTGGCGAATCACCCGAAGTTGGGCGAAGGCCCTCCTGGCCACAGCCGCCACCTGTTCTTCTAGCAGCAGCCGCGAATCCAGGAGGACCCCCAAGTTGCGCACCGGGTTGGTCTGGGGCAAAACAGCCCCATCCAAAACCAAAGATGGTAGCTCCCGGGATAACACAGGACCCCCTATCCATAGCCACTCAGTCTTGCTAGGATTCAGCTGTAGCCCATTTACCCCCATCCAGACCCCAACAGCCTCCAGACAGCTGGAAAGGACTTTGACTGCATCACTGGGGTCCCCACGGGCCAAGATGTACAACTGTGTGTCATCCGCGTACTGGTGGTACCGCACCCCGTGGGAACGGATGATCTCACCAAGCGGCATAATGTAGATGTTAAATAGGAGAGGAGAGAGTACCGAGTCCTGAGGCACCCCATATTTTAGGGGCCTAGGACTCGACCTCTCACTTTCCAACCATACCGACTGGGTCTGGCCCCTCAGAAATGAGGAAAACCAGGACCACACCGTACCCTGGATCCCCAATCCTCGGAGCCGTTCCAGAAGGATACCGTGGTCAACGGTATCGAAGGCCGCTGAGAGGCCAAGAAGAGCAAGGACGGACGGATGACTGCCATCCCGCTCTCGCCAGAGATCATCCATCAGCGCGACCAATGCAGTCTCAGTACCATATCCAGGTCTGAATCCTGACTGGAATGGGTCCAGATATTCCGCTTCATCCAGTACCCCCTGCAGCTGACGTGCCACTGCCTTCTCCAGGCTAATCTATGGCCAGGCTGCTGTCTGCTGAAGATAAAGATGCTTATTGCTATTCAGATTGTAGTTCAAATGTAGAAATTTTCTCCTGCCTCAAAGTGGTTTGCAAAATAATTGCTGGTAACAGGAGAATACGAGAGTGACTAAAGGCCATCAGAATTGTTACAGAGGGAACAAAGCATTATCAATGCTTCCATTTTTCAAAACACCTGCCAAATCTGCTCATTCTTCTCTAGCAGTGAGTCCCTTTGTAAAAGCAGCTTTATCCTTTTTCTTGTGCCATATCTGATTCTGAATATTGGTGATCATGGCGATCAACCATGAAGATTCTCCTGAGAATATAATGCAGTGGTCCTTCATCTGCCTTCCGCGTTGAAACGTAACATCCATACCATTGATCCAGTTCCACGAGTGGGATTTAATCCACTTGGGGACCATCACCCTTCCTTGTGGACTTTAGCACCCAGGATGGTCAGGTCAGTTAACCACCGCCTGATGATCAGCGTTGAGTCACTGGCTGTATGGTCTACTCTATTACCATAATATAGCTGTCAAGTGTTATTGGCCGGGAACCTCCCGTATTTTATCCTCTTTCCCGGTGGCAGCCCATATCAGTCAGACTGCAATGCCCTAATGCCGCCACTGGAGGGCTGCATAGGATAAGCATAACTGTCATGTTTCCTGTTTTGTCCGGGAAATTTCTCTTATTTTCAAATCCAAAACTTGACAGTTATGTCACAAAGGTAGTTAATTTCAGTTTTAACAATAACAATCACCCTTTGTTCGTAATACTCTTAACAGTGAGATGAAATACATGGTCCTCCAGATGCTTAATTGCATCACTAAACCTTACCTGTGTTTGAAAGGTTGATGTGAGTCAGAGTCTAGGTCAGTGGTGGTGAACCTACGGCACACGTGCCAGAGGTGGCACTCAGAGTCCTCTCTGTGGGCACTCGTGCCATCGCCTCAGCACAGAGTCCACCCCACTCCCCTTTTCTGTGGTGCAGATGGCAGCCTGTTGATTTTGCGCACTTGGTCTCTAAAAGGTCCGCCATTACTGGTCTAGATCCCGGAAAACTACATGCTCTCTATCTTTGTTTTTGTTTGTCTGATGATTAAAGGAAAGAATGTTGGGATACATTTAATATAAATCACTGTTCAGAAAGGCTTGATTTAATTGTATGGTTTATTTCCCTTCAAAAAGTGCATCCCTGTTTGCTATAACATTAGGTAGGACATGTCTTTCACTATACTTGCTTTTCACAGTCATAACTTCCCACTTGCAGTAATCTGACATTCCAGTGTTTGAAAGTACAGTTTCAAAAAGAGGACTTTTTTTGTTTTTATAAAGCTGCAGAAAATCCATAGCTCTGTGATGGTGAACCTTAGCACTCCAGATGTTCTTGGACTTCAATTCCCAGAAGCCCAAGCCCCCATGAATCCACACAACGGGGTTTACTGCGATTCTTCTGGCCCGCACCGCCTTCGTCGCTCCCGGAAGCGGAAGTAAAACGCGAGCATGTTTTACTACCGGGAGCGACGAGGGCGGCGCAGGCCAGATGAATCACAGTAAACCCCTTCGTGTGGATTCACGGGGGCTTGGGCTTCTGGGAATTGAAGTCCAAGAACATCTGGAGTGCCAAGGTTCGCTATCATGGCCATAACTTATGGTGGCCACTCTAAAGGAATAAGTATTATTCAAGGAAACTATTGAAAGCAATCCTGGTGATTTTTATTAGTTTTCTGAGAGTTTTCGATATAAATATTTAAAATTTACCCTTCAGAAGTGTCTTCAACCATGGTTGAAAATAGGACCAATCAGATCTCTCATCTGTGTTTATTGCCCTTAACAAATATGACTGAAAACAAACATCTGTTTTGGGACTGCAGAATTTTCTGATGGTATCCTAGACATAATACGTACCGAAGCATAAGGCACCTCTGAAAGAGAAAACGAAGTTTAAGCTATGTTCTTGGAACAGGGGTTCCCAACCTTTTCAAGCTGGGGCCTGGGTCACACTCTCAGTTAGCTTTGAGGGTCGGATGGCCATTTTGCCCTGCCTGCACAATGGGGGTGGCCATTTTGTCCCAACAGCTTCAAAGGGGTGTGTGTGTCATTTTGTTTCTTGAATGCCCTTGAAGGGGGTAGGGGTGGGCACATGAAATGGTGCCATGGGCCAGATCTGGCCTGCGGGCCTTAGGTTGGGAACCCATGTCTTAGAACATTACTTTGACTCTTGGCCTCTTTTTTTACTATTATTATTCAGATCATTGGAGACCGTGACCATGAGCCTGGCCATCTCCGTGATCTTGAATATGAAAGTGAAGAGGAAACTGAAGAAGAGGAGAAGGTTGTTCAGAATTCCTCATCCACAAGGTAAAGCTTCTGGGGCTCTAGGAACTGGCTAATCTTCCAAGTTTTTCCCTGTCTAGGCCAGACTTGAAACTGCCAAAATGAAGGCTTTAACCTATACTTACAGAATATACACCCCATGGTTTCCAAAATGCAGCTGTTTTATTTGAGAAACCCAAATTTTGTTGATAGAGCACGAAGAGCAACCCAGAAAGAAGGAGTGCTGCAGAGAATGTTAGGTCTTTAAGTTGCTTATTATCATTGAATTCATATACTTCATGTGAAGAAAAGAAATCTGAAAACAACACGATTGGTTAAACTAAATAACCCTTTCTTGATTCCATTCCAATTTCTTGTCTCAATGTATCCCTATATACAGTTTATTTCCTATACAGTGGAACCCCGTATAACGAAAAATTCATATAACGAAAAATGCGTAGATGAAACGTTTTTGCGCTAACCACGATACCCCGCATAACAAATTTTTCATTATATGGGGATTTTGTTAAGCGGGGTTCTACTGTAATTATAAAAGCAGCCACCTCCCACGTCAGATACACATTCTGCATTGGATTCTATCCGTTTAGATAAATACATGGTATGCAAATAGCTCAGCTTTGATCTTTTGTGTTGTCACTAACCTTGTTTATATTGTCCTCATGCAGTAATGTGAGCTTGCTTTACAAACCACTGTTGGCCAGCCTTCTTTTATTTAGTGCCCAGCAGATCTTTTAGACCAGGGGGGTCCCCAAACACTGGGCTGTAGACCGGTGCCTGGCCGCGGGCTGTCCCGAACTGGGCCATGGAGGGTGGGTGGCACTGGGAGCCCTGGTGGCAGCCTTCTGCCCTTGGCATGTGGGGTGGTGGTGGGTTTTTTAGACACAATGGATGCTTAACTGCAGCGGGGCTCCACCTCCACCTGTGTGCAATGTGAAGCCTTGCTGCCCAGGTTGGGTGGTGTGGTTGGCGGGCAGCTGGGCTCCTCCTTCTTGTTTTTGGGCTCCAGCAGGGCTCCTCCCCACCTGTGCGCAATGTGCACTTTGCCATTTTATTGTGCGCTTGTGCCATCGTTCTCCCCCCTCCCTCACTTGCCGGTCTGTGGAAAGGTTGTATGGCATGAAGCTGGTCTGTGGTATGGAAAAGGTTAGGGACCCCTGTTTTAGACTACAGCTCTCATCAGCCATAGCTGGTATGCCCATTGTTGGCTGTAGATGACATGCATTGTCTAGTTTTATCCATTTGGAAGGCTCCTGGTTGCAGAAAACTGTTCTAGAATCTGGCAGAGGAAAACAATATCCCACTTGAATGTGATCCTCTAGAACAGTGTTCCCCAACCTTTGGGTTTCGTACTTCAATTCCCAGAAGCCTAAGTCAGTACATTGGCTGATCAGTGCTTTGGGGAAATGACTTGGGCTTCTGGGAATTGAAGTACAAAAAACACAAAGGTTGGGAAATACTAATATAGAATCATGCTTTATCATGACTCTTATCAGATCAGATGTTCATTGATAGGCTGCATGCATTTTGCAGTCTGGGAAATCCTATACAGTATTGGAATTCTTGTTCATCTCACACCTTGATTAATTTCGACCCATTTGTTGGGAAAGAATGCTCTAAAATCTTGTTCTCATCTCTTGCTGATGAGGTCTCGGTGTGTATTTGAGTAAAATATTTAATTGCCCATATTTATTTATTTATGTAATTTATATCCCGCCCTCCTGGTGGGAAACACCACTCAGGGTGGCTAACAACAAAAGAGGAAAAAGGGAAAACAAAAATAAAAATAGAATACAATATAAAGCAATTAAAAACATTCACAGCTAAGAGTCCCAGCTAAAATCCACATTAAAACACATAAAACCTATGTAAACATTCAAAAAACAACCCTCACCACCCACCACCCACAATTAAAACTGAGATCCAAGACAGGACAGGTCCGTCTCCCCGGCTAGACAAGCCAGCGGGCCTGAGAGGTGGGGGCACCCACCCATGCTGAAACAACCATGTCTTCAGCATCTTCCTAAAGGGGAGTAGGTCCGTCTGGAGGCACACCTCAGGTGGAAGGAGGTTCCACAGGGCTGGGGCAGACATGGAGAAGGCTCTCTTCCTGGCCCCAATCAGATGTACCTCTCTCATTGATGGGACCACCACTGAGCTCCTCCTGTCTGCCCTGGTAGGACAGGCTGAATTTCTTGTGACAATGCGGTCTCTTTCAAGTAGCCTGGTCCAATACCATGAAGGGCTTTAAAGGTCAAAACCAGCACCTTGAATTGCACCTGGAGACACACTGGCAACCAGTGCAGCTCCCAGAGCAGTGGTGAGACGCAGACATAACACCCGCGCCCCATCACTACCCGGGCTGCTGCATTCTGGACCAGCTGAAGTCTCCGAATGGTCGCCAAGGGCAGCCCCATGTAGAACGCGTTACAATAATCCAATCTGGAGGTGACCAGAGCATGAGTGACTGTGAGCAAGGAGTCCCAGTCCAGGAACGGGTGCAATTGGTACCCTCCTAGCCACGGCTACCACCTGCTCTTCGAGCAGTAGCCACGAGTCTAGGAGGAGCCCCAAATTACACACCGGATCTGACTGGGGCAAAGATACCCCAGCCAGGACCAAAGATGATAGCTCCCAGGATAACACGGGGCCCCACACCCAAAGCCACTCAGTCTTGCCAGGATTCAGCTGAAACCCGTTGTCCCCCATCCAGACCAGGGCAGCCTCCAGATACCTGGTTAGGACTTTGACAGCATCACTCAGGTCCCCACAGGCCGAGATGCACAGCTGGGTATCATCTGCATACTGATGATACCTCACCCCGTGTGACAAATGATCTCACCCAGCGGTTTCATGTAGATATTAAACAATAGAGGCGAGAGTACTGAGCCCTGAGGCACCCCACATGGGAGCATCCTAGGGCTGGACAACCCGCTCTCTAAAGACACCGACTGAGTCCGGCCCGTCAGAAATGAGGAAAACCGGGACAACAACCATGTTCCTCTTGTGGTGTTGCAGTAGTTCTTTCTTTTTTCCCCAGTGCCAAGAAAGGAGGTCTTGGAGGTATGTTTGGGATGCTGAAAGGCCTTGTGGGTTCTAAAAACTTAACCAGAGAGGACATGGAGTCTGTGCTGGAGAAGATGAAGGATCACCTGATTAGTAAGTTTCAGCTTCTTAAGAACCAGAACCAGGAAGATTTTGAGGCTCTGTTTTCCAGTGAGAGGTCAGGTCCTACCCATTTCCCCCTTATTCTTCTGCCGTATCTGAATATTTGTGATCATCCTGGTGGTCAACCATGAAGATCTTCTTGGTAGCAATATAATGCAGTGGCCTTCCATTTGCCTTCTGCATTGTGGTGTGACACCCCCCCCCCCCGTACCACTGATCCAGTTCTGCGAGTCACTGTCTGGTCCTGAGCACTTTTGGCACGTAAAGTCCACATCAGCCCCAGGCCAGGACTGATGTAGCTGCTGCCTTCTATCAAGATGGATTCAAGTGGGATTTAATCCACTTGGGGATCATTACAGTTTCTCCCACTGTTCCTGAAAAACTTTGCATAGAATATGGTGGGTAGAGCAAATCAATCAATCAGTATTTATTACGGTCCAAGACCAGCATAGTACAGCAGAAATAACAGAAGTTAAAATGAGGGTACTCAAAATATATTTTAAAAAGAAGCCTTTCTGCTCAGAGTTGTTGTTGTTCGGTCACAGAGTTCAGTCGCAGAGTTAAGGAATAGTAAAAGTTGTATTTAAGGTTAACAATATTGCAACTATTCCTAAGCCTGTGATGTAGCGCTAGTAGTTTATTAATTGATGTCATGCTAGTAGTTTGTTTAGTGCAGGGGTTCCCAACCTAAGGCCTGTAGTGCCATTTCATGTGGCCCCCACCCCTCCGAGGGCATTCGAGAAACAAAATGGCTGCCCCCATTGTGTATACAATGGCCATCCAGTCCTTGAAGCTGACTGAGAGAGAGTGGCCCAGCCTCCAGCTTGGGAACCCCTAGTTTAGTATGTTTGATAGAGTCGGGTGGCTTAGGGGCCTTTTACAACTTCCCAAAACTATCTTTTGCTTGTTCTTCCCTCTATGGGTATGATGGCCAATTGTGCCTCCAAATGCCTTCAAGTTTGTGTGCCTGGCCATTTTTAGAGCAAGTCTGATTTAAGTCCTGAAGATGCTGGTTTTTGAAATACTGTGGCAGGAAGTAAAAAAAAAATGGTCAGTTGTACCTCTCAGAGACGTCTCAAGAAATGGCGGGTCCTTTTTCTGAACCCTCCATGGACAGTAAGTAGAAAATTGCCATCCTGAATATGTAGAGATGCTTCTAATTGCCAACATATTTATTTTATGTGAGCCACTTATATTTTGCTAGGCAGATGTTAGGGTGTAGAAAAAAAATCCACAGTTGCTTGTTCTTTCCTTTTACTCATAATGGCATCTAATTCTTCCCTTCTAGAGGTTCAGTGGACCTATTTATGGGTAAATCCTGTATCTACTGCCTGAATTTCATTATTCTCTGATGATTACCTCACTGTTTTGCCTTTTAGGATTAACGTTGTAGAGGTTGGCCTGTATGTGATAATGCCACATTCAAAACCCTTTTGAGGATTTGAGCAGTCACAGCCTCACCTTGAGAACTTAGCCATAAAACATGACCGTTTAGTCATCTGACCATATCAGATTAAAATGTGATAAAATACATTAAAAAAAATACGATTAAAAAAACAGAATACAAACAGATTAAAAGTAGAATGATACAATCACAATAAAATGAGATATAAAATTTATTTAATAAAATTATAACATATGACCAATGAATAGTGTTTTAATGTAATTTCTGATCATTGAAGGAAGTAGAAGCTCTAAGGTTAATATAAAAATAATTTTGGAACCTAAAACAAAATAATTTTCCTTTTTTTGGTGAAGGAATATGAGCTAGCACCACTGACAGTCTTAACTTGCTGTTTTGTTTTGTTTCTCTTCCTGAAGCTAAAAATGTTGCTGCTGACATTGCTGTCAAACTGTGTGAATCTGTTGCGAAGAAATTGGAAGGCAAAGTTATGGGCACCTTTACTAGTAAGTAACCTTTCTTTTGAAGTACAGTGGTACCCCGGGTTACGGAATTACCGTATTTTTTTGGACTATAGGACGCACCTGACCATAAGACCCACCCAGTTTTTAGAGCAGGAAAATAAGAAAAAAATTCTGAACCAAATAGTACTGTATGTATCTGCACCACCAACCAGTGGTGGTGCTGCAGTGGAAATGAGTAGGCAGGCCAATTACACTGAGGCAGGAAGCGATGCTCTAGCCTAGCCTCTTGCTCTCTGTGCAACCAGGAAGCATGGCTTCCCCCTCTATTTTGACCACATGGAACAGGGACACATGGAGCAGGAACAAGAAAGGTAAATTAAACCCTTCCTTTTTATGCACAGGTTTGGTTTCCCACATAAATGCATTGGGAACATACAAACAGAAAAGCTTTAGAATACAAGAAATTGATTTCCAATGCATTTAAATGGGAAATTGCGATTTGAGCCCACTTGTGGCCACCTGTGGTAATGGCCCGCTGAATACATGTTTTTCTTTCCCCTCTCCTGAAGCCGAACTGCACCGGAACAGTTGTGGCGTCGGCGTTGAAGGTCTTCGGCCAGCCACGGCTGTTGTAAAATATCCTTTTACAACAGCCTTGCTGGACAGCATTTGGACTATAAGACACACCCTCTTCCCCCCACTTTTGGGAGAGAAAAGTGCATCTTATCATCCAAAAAATATTGTAATCCGTTCTGGGATGTTTTCTGGAAAGTGATTTTTCTGTAATGCAAAGTACAATTTCCCATAGGAATGCTTGGGAAAAAAATGTTCCAGAGGTTAGAAACGAGCCAAAACCCGTAATTTTTCTGTTCAAAACTCTTTCTAAAGTGGCAAAAACACAGCAAAAAATTCCAAATTGCACTTTAGAAAGAGTTTGAAACAGAAAAAAGTTTTTTTCGCTCTTTAGTGAGCATTGGAGCTGATTTGTTTTTCAAGGCATATTCGGCACATTTCTATCTGCGCCATCTAGTGTCCAGCCCTGGTAATTGCAGGAAAAGTCCCCGCCAACAGCTGATCCGGGCAGGCGGATGGGATTTCCAGCACTTCCTGGTTGCGGGGAGAGCTGCTGCTGGAGTAAAAAAGTGACAAACATTTTCAAACTGGAGCGGAAATGCTCCAAACACCCTCTCACCTCCCTGGGAAGTATTGGAACACCCCCCAAAAACTTTTTGTATCGCAGTTTCCCCCCGTAAATCGGGGCACCATTTCCTCAAAAGATCAGGAAGCAAATAGATAAAGCAGATCTTGAGTCCTACGTTGAGATAACCTGTAGAGATGTAAAATTTCCAGAAATTTTGAAACTCGGAAAAAAAACGTTTTTTCCCGGAAAAATTGAAAATAATTTGATACCATACATTTTTTTAGAAATGATTTATAAAATACTAGCTATTGTGCCTGGCCTTGCCGGGCAGGTTTGGAATGTGTTTGTTGGTGGGGTGGGTTTGGGGGGTACACACACACACACACACACGCACGCACACACACACACACACACACACACACACACACACACACACACACACACAGAGGAATAGAGAGAGGGGGGAGGCTGCAGGCGAGTAAGTGGTTTTGGGGGGTACACACACAGAGTGATGTGTAAATTCTCCTGCGCATTAAACTTCCCTTGGTTTTACCAGATGAGGGCCTGTACATGCAATTTGGCATCCAAATGCCAGAGGATGGCAAAGTAAAGAGGAAGTGAGATGGGCTCCTGGGAAGGTGTTTGATCCTGGCTAGGTTTACCTAATGTCACCCAGGTGGCCTGAGCAAGGCCATAGGATTACACAGTAAGAGTACCAGAAGGCAAAATATCCAATTGTTAAGATCACAGTAAAAGAAGAATGTAAAGGTGGCGACGCAGATCAAGGTTTGGAATGGTCAATGTGAAAGGAATGAAGGGTTGAAGATCCACCATCGTGCAGAAGATACCTGGAGCAAGTCCTAGTCCCTTGCTCCACATCAGGTCTGGTGATTTCCAATCCCTTGCTGCCCAATCTAGACCTAGTATGGCTACCATCCTTTTTAAACTGGAGAAGTGAAACCCCAACACCCTCCTCTGGCTGCCAGAATTTCTATGACATCAGTTTTTAATAATCCACTTCCTGCACTTTGTACAAATGCACATGATCTTCTAATCAGTTTGGACTGCGGATGCTTTCACCCTCTTCCTATATCTTTTGGAAATGAGGGGCAGCAGAATCTATATCTCTGCCCACCTGCAAGACCTCCGGCCCCTTTTCCACCTGGCCGGAGGTTAAAAAGCCCTACAGCTGCGGAGGGTGAGCGGCTAGAGAGGACTCTGGTCACCGCCCTGCGAGACCTCCGGCCCCTTTTCCATCTGGCCAGAGGTCAAAAAGCCCTGCAGCCACGGAGGGTGAGTGACTAGAGAGGACTCAGGCCACCGCCCTGCGAGACCTCTGGTCCTTTTCCACCTTGGCCTCGCGAGACCTGTGGCAGCAGCGGCACCTCTATCTCCATATCATTGGTGGCCAGGTTGGCATCGGGTGTGGCGGGCCTGTCATTGGATGAGCTGCGGACTGGGGGCTTGGCCACACGGGCTGGTGGCAGGGGCCTTGGTGTGGTGGAGTCATATGCATGTCCCCTTTGCTTCCTGGCGCTGTGGACTTGGCCACAGATTTGGCCGCTGGGGCGTGGGGACGGACATCACCCCCTGCCCATCCTAGACTTTTGACTCCGAGGCCTGGACTCTTGCGGTCGAATTCTTGTTTTGGGATGTTTTGACTTGGGTGACTTTTATTGTTGTGTACTAATTGTTTTCTGTTAATTGTATCATGTTCTCTAGTGTATGCTAATTTTATCTTGTTTTATATTGTATTGGATGTGATATTGTTGTTAGCCGCCCTGAGTCGCATCTGTGAGTGGGCGGCATATAAGTCCAAATTATTATTATTATTGTTGTTGTTGTTGTTCGGCCCATTGCCTGTCTGAGAAGGGGGTGGATTTCTCCGACAGGCATGGGCGAAACGGAGATCCGCATTCGGCCCTTGTCTGTCGGAGAAAGCAAGTCCCTTCTCCGACAGGCAAGGGCCGAATGTGGAAGGGGTTCACTTTCCTCCAGGAGGCGAAGTCAGAGAATGGAACGCCGTTTTCTGCCTTTGCTTCCTGGGGAAGTGGCTCGCTTCCCTCAGTTGGCGGGGGCCGAAGGCACCAGTGCCTTGGCCCCCCGTGGAAGGGATTCGCTTCCCTCCAGGAGGTGAAGGCAGAGAACGGAGCACTGTTTTGTGCCTTTGCTTCCCGGGGAAGTGGCTCATTTCCCTCGGTTGGCGGCCGAAGGCACCAGTGCCTTTGGCCTCCGCCCCCCATGGAAGGGGCTTGCTTCCCTCCAGGAGGCGAAAGCAGAGAACAGAGTCCCTGCCCTCCGTGCAAGGGGTTCGCTTCCCTCTGGGAGGCAAAGGCAGAGAACGCAGTGCTGTTTTCTGCCTTTGCTTCTCGGGGAAGGGGCTTGCCTCCCTCGGTTGGCGGGGGCCGAAGGTGCCAGCGCCTTCATCCCCCTCCTCTTGTGGAAGGGGCTCGCTTCCCTATGGGAGTCAAAAGCAGAGAACGGAGTGCCGTTCTCGGCCTTTGCTTCCCGGGGAAGTGGCTCACCATTGTGGGGAAAATGCAAAGGCTTCAGCCAGCGATCCGTCAGGGGAGGAGCTCTCCCTGGAGGATTGCTGGCTGGCGTCTTTGAATTTTTCCCTCTGTTGTTTTGCACGCTGGCACGAAACAGAGGAGGGGAAATAGCGATGTCGAGAACCGGCATGGACGGTAATGCCGCCTGAGGACATGGCAGGGCAGAGGCAGCACCTACTGTGGCGCCTCGCCCAGCTGTGCCCTCAGGCAGACTGCTCCCTTAGCCTGGGCCGTTTTTTTTATTTTGCGTGCACGCCCGCTGTCCCGCCTCCTTTGCGCTCACGTCCTTGAGCCTGATTGGCTGAGGGGTGGCGCAGTGCGGAGGACGCTGGGAAGGGTAGTTTTAATTTTTTTTCCTATTTGTGGGCCGTTGGCCCCACTCTCGGTCCCTGGACCCGTGCGGCAACGGTGTCTGGGACGTAAGGTAGGTGTGCACGGTGCATTACGGGATAGGCTGGGCGGGTGCGGACATGCATTCCGCACACACATGGCCCATCCCATTCTTATAGGTAAAGATTTGAACCCGGCCTTATCTTAAAATATTTTCGGGGGGGGGGGGGAGGCTTCAGAAAAGCAACGAAAAACAACAACAAAACAAACTGGTTTTCCCCTTCACATCTCTAGCTACTTGTTATACAAGGGGAAGATTACTGTAGACTCTGAGCTGCTTATAGAGAAAGAGTTCTAATTCTGATAATTCTCAGGAAGACCAGAGGCAAGTAGCAAAGTTGATATTCCATATACAGTAAAACCTCGCATAAAGAGCGCCTTGCTTAGAGACTAACTCGCTTAAAGAGCAGAATTTTCTCTGAATGGTCAGCTCGCTTAACAACTAAAACCAACCAAAAACTTGCTTAACAACTAAATCGGGGTTTGCAGCCCCCGCCCCCCGCCAGAAGCCACAGTTGGTCACTTACAATGGTGTTTCGCTTAAAGAGCAAACTTGCTTAAAGAGAAATCCCATGGAACACATTATGCTCTTTAAGCAAGGTACCACTGTATACAAAATAGGAAATACCCCAGTACTTTGGAACATTGCCTTTCTAGGCTGTAACTCTCAGAATTTCTTAGCTTGTAATGTGGTGTAGCCATGGAAAACTAATTTTATTCTGGCACCAAATGATACTGTGGCCGAGATATTTCAGTCGGTTCTGTTTAGACTGATGCAGTGTGTTCACTTCAAGGAAATCAATGTTGATCCTATTCTCATTTGAATGGAAATGGAGTAGGTACCTAGGATGTATAATTTACTTCCAATTTCTCAGCGGTCACCTCAACTGTGAAGCAGGCCCTACAAGAGTCTCTGGTGCAGATTTTGCAGCCCCAGCGCCGTGTGGATGTCTTGCGTGATGTGATGGATGCCCAGCGTCACCGCCGACCCTACGTCATCACCTTTTGTGGTGTCAATGGAGTTGGAAAGTCAACAAACTTGGCCAAGGTATGCGGGTCTGCATATGTGTGGTTGGAAAGATAATGTAGACCCATGGTTCCCAACATGGGGCACTCACCCCACAGGGGGGCAGTTTGATTTTTAAGGGGGGGGGGCAATTTGAGAATGAGCTATTAACAGTTAATAGCCTTTTAGGCTTCCTCCATGTGACTAGGAGTTTATCTTTTGAATAATAAGAATTATATGTCACAGGGAGGAGGGCATCAGGATTTTAGAGATGGTTAGGTGGGGCATGGCCCAAAAAGTTTGGGAACTACTGATGTAGACCAACATGAGACTTGGGTAATCTAAAATGCCAATGGGCAGTCTGTCATCTAAGCCAAAGGAAAAGCCATTAAGTCATGCCATGGACTTGTTCTAGACGTCACTTGATAGACAAGGTTATTAAAAGTTGAGTCATTTCCCTTGTTTGAATTGAATTTTTCTATTTAAGGAGGATAGAACAAAAGGATGTTGCAGTTTTCAGATTCCTTAAATGTAACTTTACGGCATTTTTATGGATGGGCTGCTAGTGGCCCACATCCAGCTTCTTTCTTGTCTAGCCCAGATTTTAAACTGCCAAAATGAAGCCACCGTTTGGTGAATTCATTCCGCAGTTCCTTTTGCCTGACATAGTTTCTCAGGAGGATCATCCCACTCTCAGTGATTAAACTCTTCCAGCGTTTTGTGTTTAGCTGCCCAGAGTAGGAAAATTTCCTAGATGGGTGGGATATAAATGTAATAAATAAATAAAATCAATCAATAAATTTGTCTACCTTGTAAGTGCCGGTGTACCTATAAATAGTTTCAGTTTCTGAGAATGGATTCATGCGTTTATCACATTGAGCTGTAGCAAGAAGGCATGATATGCATGAATGAACTGCCACAGATGGAACTTTATTAATGCTGATGCCAACTCACAGGAGATACCTTTTGGCGCAACCTTTGTAACCTTTAAATCTCCATGTGCTGCATTAATGGAGTGACATGCATTTTGATGCATTAATCAAACCTTGCCTCTCTCAGTGTGCGAGCCTGCACATATGCATACACATTAATCTCAAGTTTTGACACTTCCCTTGTCTAAGTTTAAAATACTGTACTGTTAAAAAGAAAACACTTGTGGTGGTTACATAGTGAAAGCTGTGGTTTTCAGGATGGCTGAGTTCTTCATTCACCTCCAGTATTGTGGGTAAGTTAAAAAGAAGTGCTAAGTAAGTACACTCCTATGCATAGTTAAGACTTTGCAGACGGTGACATCGCAGCATGCATGTCCCATTTACAACATCAGTGGGGGAGCTGTGCCTTTCCAGCAGTTGGTGTCCCTCATCACTGATCATGTTGGCAGCAGGAGCTTATAGGCACTGGAATCCAATGCATGGAAGGTCACGGCTTCACCAGATGTGGTTTAACCATTAGATAGCTTGTTCCAGAGGAGTAACGTTTTCTCCATCTTTCAGATTTCTTTCTGGCTGATGGAGAATGGGTTCAGCGTCCTCATTGCTGCATGTGATACATTCCGTGCCGGAGCTGTGGAGCAGTTGCGGACTCACACTCGCCGCCTGAATACTCTGCATCCTCCAGAGAACCACAATGGACGCACCATGGTACAGCTGTATGAGAAGGGCTATGGGAAGGATGCAGCCGGCATCGCCATGGAAGCCATTCTGTATGGTAAAGATTTCTTCCATTTTCTTGGGTCCATTTCCTTGTCTCAGACCCTTCTACTTGCATGGAGTTCAGAGTCGATGAGATATTTCGATATACAACTCACAAAACCATCCCTTTTTCTCTTGGCAGCGCGTAACCAAGGGTTTGATGTGGTCTTGGTGGACACAGCTGGCCGTATGCAAGACAATGCGCCTTTGATGACAGCTCTAGCTAAGCTCATTGCGGTCAATACTCCTGACCTTGTCCTGTTCGTTGGAGAGGCGCTGGTGGGGAATGAAGCTGTCGATCAGCTGGTTAGTTCCTAGTTTGAGATACTTAAGTCTTTCTCTCCCTGAGGATTGTTTCACACAGCATGCTTAGATCTAGGCAGGAGGAACTGTGTTCACATAGAATAAATGTACAGTTACGTGTATCTGGGCCAGGAAGTGCTATGATACGTCCACGTGCAGTGGTAGGTAAATGTGTGAACCAGTTCTTGGAGCAGGGCTTTTTGGTTGGGATGATGGGAGAAATGGTTAACAGTGTGAAAAGTCTGTTTTTTTTTTTTTGTTATTTCTTATCACCAGGTCAAATTTAACAAGGCTCTTGCTGATCATTCCATGTCTCAGGCTCCACGCCTCATTGATGGAATAGTACTCACCAAATTTGATACCATAGATGACAAGGTAAACAAAGCCAGAAGATGGGATGAACTAGAGCAAGGGTGCCAAAATGTTTCAGGCCATGGGCTGGTTATGTGGTTCAGTGGGCCAGTCACTATGGCCTGTGGGCCAGATCTGGCCCCTGACACCAATTCATCCAGCCCGTGAAGCCCTTGTTAATTCCTCAAGCAGAAGTAAAACATGCCTTTATGAGTGTGTTTTACTTCCGCTTGTGGGAGCAACGGGCTTCACGGGCCAGGTGAATTGTTGGGGGCTGGATCTGGCCCATGGGCCATAGTTTGGGCACCCCTGAACTAGAGGCTAGAAGGGCTTGCTTTTTGCCTCTTATTTTAAAGGATTGTTGTTGGGATCAACATTGGCTGGCTGGATAGCTCGGGCCTGGCTGTTGAGCTAGAGGTTGTGATTTCAGTTCCCCACTGTGCCTCTTAGGAGAAGCAGCATTCTTGTGTAACCATGGGAGAACTATAGGGCCCCAGGGCACCCTAAGAAAGGAAGGATAAACCATTTCTGTGTACTCTGTACCTAGAAAACCCTAGCAAGGGCCACCATAAATTGGAATCAACTTGATGGCACCTTACTATTATCCATTAAGCTCAACAGGGAGCTGTGTAGGTAACATCTTAGTCAGAGGTGATTTGAAAGACTTCATGCTGAGTCACAAATGGGATTTTTTATTGTAGAGGCAGAGGAACATGAGCCTCCGAGATACTGGGTCCCAACCTGCATGATTTCGTACCACTGGCTATGTAATTGATGGGGTTTGCAATCCAACAACATCTGAAAGTCTGAGCATTGTCATACAATCAGCTGCAGGAAACCAAAATGTCTAGTCTTTTAAAGCAATGTTGAAAACAATATAAATGTAGGGGAAAATGTGTGATTTAAATACATCTAATAATCCTGGCTGGGATAGTTCAGTGGTTTAGTCACTTGGCTGCAGAGCCAGAGGTTGGGAGTTGGATTCTCTACTGCATCTCCTGGGAGAAGAGCCAGCATGGGTGTGCCCAGAACAAGGGAATGGTAAACCACATCTGTGAATTCTTCACCTAGTGTATTCTCTACTGCCATAGGTTAGAATTAATTTAAACAATCCTGCAGTTAGTTAGCCAGTGTGTTTCAACGCCATGGACACATAATGAATAATAGCTTAACACAATTTCATTTTAAAATTATCTCTTAAATTTGGCCTGATTTGATTTGCCCTCTGACAAATCGTTTTTTTCCCTTCACCCTAGGTTGGTGCTGCAATCTCCATGACATATATTACTAGCAAACCAATTGTGTTTGTGGGTACCGGACAAACCTACTGTGATCTGCGTAGCCTTAACGCCAAGGCTGTGGTTGCTGCTCTCATGAAGGCCTAAGTACCCGTTACTGCACCAAATTCCTCTCCGCGGATTATCTTGGGATGTGCTTTCCAGCAATGTGACTGTCTTAGTCCTTTCATTCCCCACCCCCTTATCATAGCACAATACAGAACGGGAGGGATGCTGGAAGAGGGGGCAGTTTACTTGCTGCCTTTTTAATCATCCTCTTGGTTTTATAACACAGGCACCTTTCCTCTCAGGCTGCATGCATTTTAGCCTATCTGCAGTTCTGCTCTACACCTTTGAAACTGACTACATGTGTCATTTGCTTGGTAGTTAACTACAGTTGTGGATTGCTTGTTGGTTGACTACACTTGTCATTTGCTTGTTGGTTGACTACACTTGTCAATTGTTGGTTGACTGACTGCATGTCAATTGCTTGTTGGTTGACTACACTTGTCAATTGCTTGTTGATGCCAACCTCTCCTTGGCAAAGGAACAGTCTTGCTCAAACTAAAGAGATAGGTGCTTTGGAGCAGTTTCTAGGATTACCTATATTGGCCCAGTGACCCTTCTTTCCTGTCTCCCTTCATTCTTTTTGGGACAGAGACAGAGCTTTGTACTCTTCATCCCAAGCCAATGGATCTCCTAAGGAATTGGAATTGGAGGTGGGTGGGCGCTTTAGTGCCCTGCTAATAACTAACCACCTGTAACTTCTGCTTTAAAGAAAAAAAGCCCTATGAACCTGAATCTGCAACCACTCCAGATAATGTGTTGGTAATCCAGAAACACCTGGTGACATTGAATGACCTGCTTCCTAACAGTTAACTTGGTTGTTCTGTAGCTTGGAGATAGGGGCTGTTTGTTGGATAGTTCTGGTGGACCCAGCTTCAGCCTTGAAGCATGCTTTGATCTTAACACACCAAAACTTTCAGAGCCCTCCTCTGCAAGTTAGCCCAGCTGTTTCTGGAGGGGGAGAGGAGGGGGAGGCTGTTGATGCCTTAAAAAGGTCCTGCTTTCTTCTCTTAGCAGGACTCTTCACAGTACAGCCGTCCGGTCACTGCTCCCAGATTGCATTGTTTGTAAAAAGCCATGCAGGGCCATTTCTAATCACATCTTTGCAGTCCAGCACATTCATTGATTCTCTTAAGAATAGGTCACAGAGCAGCTCCTGTAGCCTTTCTGTCTGTGGTGAGGCCGGTACAAGGCTGCGTACAGAACAGAGGTCTTGGTTGCTGCATGACTTGAGGACCCTTCTTGCATTGAATTTGTCAGAGTCATAGCTGGTGAGCACACACTGTTAATTTTGCACACTGCACTCAAGCTACATAGGTTAATACTGACGCTTGGGATCACAGGAAATGCTGGTGACAATCCCTTTCCTCCCTACCCTGTGCCTGCAAACCAGTGTCTGATCTAAACAAGGGAAACCCCCATCCAAGAAGAGCTGGTTCTATGAATTAGTTTTAAGGCTGAGCTTTGCTAGATCAGGAATAAATGTATTCTAATGCTGAATAACTTTTTAAAGATACAGAGTCTTGATTCTGACATTGCTTCATCTCCTATCCTTTTCTGGTCTAATTATAGGTCAGGATGAGCCTCATCCACATGAGCCTTTGCATGCATTCTTACCTGCACTGGCTTCTTGCTTTTCCAAACCAATCTGTGGAAGGAATTTGTTGGTGGGGATAACGCTGGTGGGTGCTTTCTGCTTTTCGGCCCCCCCTCCCTTCAGAGTGCCTCTTGATCCTGGTATAAAGTGCTATGTTGATCATACAAAAGTCTCTATGAAGATGTCTTGTAGCTAGATATTGCAGGTGTGCTCTAGTGCAATAAGTTAAATGCTGTCTGCTAAAAATTTAATTTATATAATAAAATTTCATTTAAAAAACTTGTAGTTTTCTGTTTCCAACAAGCTCCAGCATTTGTTGTGATAATTCCAGCAATTTACCCTCCCTCAAGAAATGGGACAGTAAAATGTGGACACTTTCCTGTTAGCATCAGATATACAGGTAAAACTCGGAAAATTAGAATATTGTGCAAATGTTCATTCAGTTCAGTAACGCAACTTAAAAGGTGAAACAAATATATGAGATAGACTCATTGCATGCAAAGCGAGATAGTTCAAGCCTTACTTTGTGCGGCCTCTCCCTTCTCGCAGAACGCGTTGCTCTCCCTGGTATACTGATGAGTTGAGGGAGTTGAAGCGGGTTAGGAGACGCCTTGAGCGCTGTTGGGTGAAGACCCGGTATGAATGCGACCAAACACGAGTTAGAGCTTCTATTAAAGCCTACCTTGTGGCGATGAGGGTGGTGAAGCGCCAGTACTTCACCTCCCTCATTGCCTCTGCTGATAATCGTTCACCGGCCCTGTTCCGGGTTACCAGGTCCCTTCTAGGTAAGGGGGGGCCTGGTCCCGGGTGGCAGGGATCAGCTGATGATTTTGCTGACCATCTTGCAGAGAAAGTTGCTCGCATCCGTGTGGGGTTTAATCCTGACGTGGAAATTGATTGCCTGGGGTGGGCTGGAGCGGAGTCTAGCCATGTTATCTGGGATCGGTTTGATCCCGTCGCCCCTAATGAAGTGGACAGGCTCCTTGGAGCTGTGCGTGATACCACTTGCTTACTTGACCACTGCCTGGCCTAGCTGGTTAGAGCTGCCAAGACAACAACGGGCAGTTGGGTCGGTGCGATGGTGAATGCCTCTTTGCAGGAGGGGGTGGTTCCAGCAGTTTTCAAACATGCGTTGGTTCGCCCCCTCCTGAAGAAGCCATCGCTCGACCCTACTGTTATTTCTAATTTCAGACCTATCTCCAACCTTCCCTTTGTGGGGAAGGTGTTGGAAAAAGCAATGGCTCGGCAGCTCCAGGGAGTTCTGGATGATACGGATTATCTGGACCCGTTTCAGTCAGGATTCAGGCCTGTTTATGGTACCGAGACGGCATTGGTCGCACTCTTGGATGATCTTTGGCGGGAGCGGGATGGAGGCCACCCCTCTGTCCTGGCTCTTCTTGACCTCTCAGCGGCTTTCGATACCGTCGACCACGGTATCCTTCTTGGCCGGCTCCGAGGATTTGGGGGCCCAGGGCACGGTGTTGTCTTGGTTTTCCTCATTTCTGCCGGGCCGGACTCAGTCGGTGTCTTTAGAGAGTGGGTTTTCCAGCCCTAGGTTGCTCCCATGTGGGGTGCCTCAGGGCTCGGTACTCTCGCCTCTATTGTTTAATATCTACATGAAACCGCTGGGTGAGATCATTCGTTCCCATGGGGTGAGGTATCATCAGTATGCAGATGATACCCAGCTGTACATCTCAGCTCGTGGGGACCCGAGTGATGCAGTTGAAGTCCTGACCAGGTGTCTGGAGGCTGTTCGGGTCTGGATGGGGGACAACGGGCTTCAGCTGAATCCTGGCAAGACTAAGTGGCTTTGGGTGCGGGGTCCCGTGTTATCCCGGGAGTTACCATCTTTGGTCGTGGCTAGGACATCTTTGCCACAGTCAGATCCGGTGCGCAATTTGGGGGTCCTCCTGGACTCGTGGCTACTGCTCGAAGAGCAGGTGGCAGCCGTGGCTAGGAGGGTCTTTGCACAGCTTCGTGTCATTTACCAACTGTGCCTGTTCCTGGACTGGGACTCCTTGCTCATGGTCACTCATGCTCTGGTCACCTCCAGATTGGATTATTGTAATGCGCTCTACATGGGGCTGCCCTTGGTGACCATTCGGAAGCTTCAGCTGGCTGCCCGGGTCGTGATGGGGTGCGGGTGTTATGCTCGCGCCTCACCACTTCTCCGGGAGCTACACTGGTTGCCGGTGTGCCTCCGGGTGCAATTCAAGGTGCTGGTTTTGATCTTTAAAGCCCTTCATGGCATTGGACCAGGTTACTTAAGAGACCGCATCGCCACAAGAAATTCAGCCCGTCCTACTAGGGCAGACAGGAGGGGTTCACTGGTGGTCCCATCAGTGAAAGAAGTACATCTTATTGGGACCAGGAAAAGAGCCTTTTCCGTGTCTGCCCCAGCCCCGTGGAACCTCTTACCACCTGATTTGTGTCTCCAGATGGATCTACTCCCCTTTAGAAAGAGGCTGAAGACATGGCTCTTTCAGCAAGTTTGGGGCACGCTTGACTCTACCAGTCAGGCCTGGTGGCCGATTTAGCCTATGTGAGGCGCTGCCCCCAAGGCTTGGTTATTCTGTTTTAACAGGGCTAGGGTAGGGGTGGGTTGTTTTTTTAATGACGATTTGTTTGTGTTTTAATGCTGGTTTTAATTGGGGTGTTAGGTTTGTTTTTAATTATTGTCATTGAATTGTTTTTATTGTAATTTTTATTATGTTGTTAGCCGCCCTGAATGGTGTACCCACCAGGAGGGCGGGATATAAATGTGCAAAATAAATAAATATTGATGCTTATGGCTTACAGCTTATGAAAACCCCAACCCCCACAATCTCATGTACCCCATAATCATCACATAATCTCATGTATGCTGTATGCATGCCATGATCATCACAATTATAATGAATTAAGACATGACATCTCTTGCTTTGCATGTCGTGAGTCTATCTCATATATTTGTTTCACCTTTTAAGTGAAATGAACGAACATTTGCACGATATTCTAATTTTCCGAGTTTCACCTGTATTTGCCTGTCATGCCGAAGCCTGAGTTATCCCATCCTTTTGCCCAGAGCAGAAGATCTGGGAAGTTTAATTGCAAGTTATTTATCCCAACCAACCTGTAATTAACACTAATAATTTGTCCCAGTGAAACTTACAAACCATATTTGGTAGTGCTGGTTTGTTTAAGCTCACAACAATGAAGATTAATCTATATTCCCATTGCAGAAGGCAAGCTGCTGTTAGAAGCAGAAATGATTCATTCCTGACTGTAGTTAGAGGAAGTGTACGAAAAACTGAAGTTTGTTTCTCTTGTTAATTCACATCATATACAGGTAGACTTGCTTAAGCTTGTGAGTGCAGGTTTGACAGTGCTGTATCAAATTAATTTAAAAATCACGTATAACACTTCCCCCATTAGCCATTAGAGCAGGGGTCCCTGACCACCGGGCCGCCATGGACTGTCCTGAACCAGGCTGCAGGGGTGGGTGGCGCTAGGAGCCCTGATGGCAGCCTTCTGCCCTCAATGTGCTCCGCTGGGTCTGCCCACTGAACGGAGCAAGAGCATTGGCTTCAGACACAGCAGATAGGCAGGTGGCCAGGACCCTCCTCCCCGTTGCTTAACTACGGTGGGGTCCTCCCCCAGTCTGTATGCAGTGTGATACTGTACCTCACTGTCCAAGTCGAATGGTGTGGCTGGCCCCTTCGTTTTTGAGCTACATCGGGGCTCCTCCCCCTGCCTGTGCACAGTAAGGTAGCACACTGCCCATATTCAAGCTGTGGCTAGAGACGGGGAAGATTAAAAATCCCACCCACCCCACTTAACTGGCCCATGGTGCAAAAAAGGTTGGCGACCCCTGCCTTAGAGTACATAAGGCTCTTGGTAGATTGGATTCAAATTACACTAAACACACCATCTGATCTCCCCTTAAATTGGGAGAAAGCATAACCTTTCTTTTGTGTTCCAGGATGCTGACTGAGGAGACTCAAATGCTTTAGACCAGTAAAGTAACTTCTAAGAACCACCTCCCTCTTTTAAGTTATTGCAGTTACCAGCCACTAATTCATCACTCGAAGCAAAAAGATGTGAACAACCATTTATTAGTTTCAGACATATAAAACACTATGTATAAAGAAAAGGGACTTAGAAAACTAGAGCTTCAAGTAATTAAAAAATGCTCATGGTTCAGTCCAAACCTTTACATAATATAAAAAGCACTAATAGCAAACTCTTGCTCAGGGGGAGAGTGTGTGGTCTCCCTGCAGAAATTTTCTTAAAATAGGAAACAGAGCTCACGCTGTCAGACAGATCTTCATGCTCAACAGCAGAAGAGTCCAGAAAATGCTCAAATCAAAGTCTTTAACGCATTTTTAAAGTTTCACATGGCAAGGCGGCAACAGAATCATATTTCATTTTTGTTCCCCCCCAAATGACGTTGAGAGAATCACACGTCTTGCTCAGAGCTACCAGCATCTTGTTTTAAATCTCTAGCAGACAGATTAATTCAGGGGTGCCTAAACTACGGCCCGTGGGCTGGATCTGGCCCATGACACCATTTCACCCAGCCCGTGCCACTCTCGTCACCCCCGTAAGTGGAAGTAAAATGCGCCCATATGGATGCATTTTACTTCCACTTCCAGGAGCAATGAGGGCGGCATGGGCCGGATGAATTGGTGTTGGGGGCTGGATCTGGCCTATGGGCCGTAGTTTGGGCACCCCTGGTTTAAGCAGAGAAAATGGCAGCCTAAAAGTTCTATCTCATCCAGGTGCAAAACAGATTGCAAGGCGTGTTTTGCTTCCGCTGGGAGGAACCACATGACCTGCCTGCTAAACCATGTGACTGACCCATGGCCCCAAAAGTTTGGGCACCCCTGGATTAACCTGTTGAACCTGTATAAGGACAATGATAATATTGATGGAGTGTCCTGTGCTCTTGACTGCTGCAACTTCGGTAGATTAGAACCTCTCCAGTCTTCATCTTGGAGGACGCTTTGGACACGGGCCTTAAGGTCAAGGCGATGGGAGGCATCCTAACAAAAACAATCACTAGCAGGGGTTGGCAGAAAAAGCGAGCAGATCACAAAGTGGGCAGAGTGTCAATCCAGGTCTTGGGAGAAAGGGACATTTGAAAAGGCACATAGACACATTCGCCATTGGGTGAACTGCACCTCAAATCTGTCACTTGTTTCTACCCCCATTTGTTTAAAATACTTCTACATCCTTTCAAGACACAATAAAATGGGTTCCATCTTCATTAAATACTAGGTATGCATAACTTCTAAAATTCTTTGGGATGCCCAATTGTGCGAGGACATAACGGGCAGGAGGGTAGGAAGTACCAGGAGGGACAGGAATAGTCTTGCAGTTTTGCTTCTTACATCCAACATTAAAACATTAAACGTCCTGGGGCAAGACATTACAACAGCTGAAGAGTGCAGAAAGTAGCTAAGCCCACTGAGTTTGTTAATTAAGCAGGAAGGTGGATGGGCAAACTGCGTTGAGACAGCTAGCTCCTTCTGTGGGCCATAAGCACAACCTTAGTTGTAATAACTATACAGATATTTTTTGTGTGTTCTGTCAAATCTGATGAGATAAGCTGCTAAGGCTTCCTCCATGTGTGAGTTCTTGCTGCTCAGCTGAATTACAAAATATGTAAATTCCCTTTACAACAAAAAGGCTTCCCACCTTCAAGACCTCACATTAGACCTGTTCCAGAATATGTTGTTAGCATTACTTGAGTTTTCTGCTCAATGCTTCGGTCATGACTGGCTGAGCGAAAACGGCCTTAACCTCATATTTTGAAGAACGAGGTCCGTGTGCGTGCTTAGGAATCTTCCAGGCCCTGTAAGATACAGCCTGCCACATTTAGTCTTGAGCCTTTATCACAGAAGGGGGCAACAACCGCATTGTCGCTAGTAGCCAATGGTTTAGCAAGACTTCCTTTCCAAAGGATTTTTTTAAGTCAGCTCCATAACTTTGATTTCAGTGTGTGCGACAGGTGTGCCATTCATTTGTCCATCCTGAGGTGGACCTGAGAGAAAAAAAATATCCAATGTTTTGGAAGTAGCAAAGAAAGACCCAAGTATAGAAAACATACAGGAACATCTTTTGCCTGAAAGAAAGCTGAGTAAAAAGTGGCTCCCCAGATATTGTGGGAATGCAACTCCCATCAACATCAACAGTGAATGCTAGAATGCACAGTCCACCAACTTTTTGGACTTCAATTCCCAGAAGCACAAGTCAGTTCCCCAAAGCACAGATCAGCCAAAGTACTGACGTAGGTTTTGGGGAAATGAAGTACCCTGTGGTGTGTGTGCCCCACATTGGGAACCATTGTTCTAGATCAGGAGTTCTCAACCTTTTTAAGCAAGGGGCCGGGTCACGCTCCCACAGACAGCTTTGGGGACCAGATGGCCTTTTTGCCCTTCCTTTACCGCATGGCACTTCCTGGTGTGGTTGAGGCGGTGGGGCCCCCACATGAAATGGTGCTGTGGGCCGCATCTGACCTGTGGGTCAACCTGCAGGTTGAGAATCCCTGTTCTAGAGGGTCATACTTTGCTCACTGTGGCCCTGAAAATAACCTCCTCCACTCTAATGCCTTACAGATACAATACTGTGTAATGTTTGAAGTAGTAGCCGTGTTAGTTTGCAAGCATATCCGAGAGTAAACAAATCAGAACCGCAAAAAAAAAAGTGGCACCTTAAAGACTAACTCCTGTATTTAAATGTGAGTTTTTGTGGACCAAGTCCACTTCATCAAAGGAGTTAGTCTTTAAGGTGCCACAACAATTTTTGTCTTTTTTTCTTTGTTTTGCTGTTCTGTTTACTCTCAGATAGTCTTTGGCCACCACCAACTGGTTTGGGGAAAATACAATGAGATTTTTATAACTCAGACTCTAAGCCACCTAGGGTTCCTCAAACTTGGCTCTCAAGGTGTTCTTGGCCTTCAATTCCCAGAAGCACAAGTCAGCACACCTGCTGATAAGGGCTTCTGAGAATTTATTTCCGAGAACATCTGGAGAACGAAGTTTGAGGAACCCTGACCTAGAACACACCAAAATCGGATAATGTCTTCTGCTGACTCTCCTCTCAACCCTCTCCAAGTTTTGTGAAGTTTGAAGTTACAGAGTCAATTTATGGCAGGCATTCTCAACCTGTGGCCTATGGGCCAGATGTGGCCCATTGCACCATTTCATATGGCCCACCACCACCTCCACCACACCAGGAAGTGCCATGTGGTGGAGGAAGGGCAAAATGGCCTTCCGGCCCCTGAAGCTGTCTGAGGGAGCGTGACCCGGCCATCAACTTCAAAAGACTGATACATGGCCTTCCAAACTACTCATTGAATTTCCCCCAAAATAGCTGGTGGTAGCTTAAGACTTTTGCATTATTTTTGGATTCTATAGGTCATTACCTTTGATCACTGGCGATGTTGGCTAAGGCTGGTAGGAAATGTAATTCAAAATTTTAGAAGTACATCTCCAGGGAACGTTTGCCTCCTGTTCTGACCCTCTTGTGAATACTGACCTTTCTTTAATTTAAACTAGCTATTGTGCCTGGCCTTGCCTGACAGGTTTGGATTGTGTGTTGGTTGGTGGGGTGGTTTTGGGGGTTACACAGAGAGAGGGAGAGGGAGGGAGAGGGGAGGCGGCAGGTGAGTAGGTGGTTTTGGGGGGTACAGACAGAGAGAGAGTGAGAAAGAGAAGGGAGGCTTCAGGTGAGGAGGAGGTGCCCTGGTGAGTAGTAGGGAAGGGGGGAGGCAGAAGGGTTCCATTTCCCCCTTTTCTTGCCAGTGAGGGGGTGGGGAGGCAGGGAAGGGTGGGAGTCAGAAGCGTTCTGTTTTCCCCTTTCCCTGCCGGCGAGGGGAGGGAAGGCAGGGAAGGGTGTGAGACTGAAGCGTTACGTTACGTTTCCCTTTCCATGACTGTGATGGGATGGGGGGGGGAGAGGCAGGGAAGGGGGCAGGTGAAACGCAGGTCTGCCATGGGAAAAAGAAGGCAGGGAGGAGAGTCCAGAAACACGAAGGGTCTCTCCGACGGCCCTAAAAAGCCACCTCGCCACCGTTTCCGCCCCCCCAGCTATTTACCTTCGTGTTGCTGGTCTCTCCTCTCTGTGGCTGCAGCAGTAGCAGTGACGACGAGGCGGCTTTTTAGGGCTGCCAGAGAGACCCTTCGTGTTTTGGGTCTCTCCTCCTCACCTTCTTTTTCCCCTGACAGACCTGCCGGATGAACTCTGCTGATGCAGCTGTTGAGGGGGAAAAGGCGCGTGCGCTGGCCGATTTTTCCTGTCGCACGCACCGGCAGTCCCGCCTCCTCTGTGTTTGCGTCCCCATGCCTGATTGGCTGAGGCATGCCACGGTGCAGAGGACGCTGGGTAGCATAGTTTTTTATATATATTTTCGTTCTTCGTGGGGTGCTGGCCCCACTCTCGGCTTCCGGACCCTTGTGGGAGTGATCTTTGGAAGGTAAGTGTGGCCGGCTCATTGCGGGTTAGGCTGGACGTGTGAAGACACGCATTCCGGACACGCACAGCCCAACCCATTCTTATAGGTATAGATTTACAATTGCTTATTAATTTCTTGTGGACTTGTGCAGAAAAGCAAAGAACGTAACACAGCCTACAGAAATCCTCTTCTCATTTATAAGCCAATAAAAGCTTTCTGTCACCATTAGAGTTACTAAAAAATACTGACTGCACTTTCTTTAAGTGCACAAAGATTAGAAACTTGGTTTCAGCTTTCAAAAAAAAGAGCTCCTTAGGAAGTTTAATTAGGAGTCCATACCACATTTCTTCATTTACATGCATACACAGTCCAGGATTTTTCCTGGAGAAACTCCCCTCAGGGGATGCCTGAATGAGGCTCCTATCATGTTCCCAAGATCTTTTCCCACCAAAGTGGTCCCTATTTATCTACTTGCCAATTTCTTGCTTTCGAACTGCTAGGTTGGCAGGAGCTGGGACAGAGATGGACCCTCAATCTGTCATGCAGTACCCGGGTCTCGAACTGCCGACTTGCCGACCTTCCAGCTAACAAAGTGAGCTTCTTAACCACTGAGCCACCACGGCCCCAGGGCTTCCACAATGTAGGCATGTCTCTGCAGGGGTGGACATAATGTCCTTTTGGGGCCTCCGTGATCAGAAAGGCAGTATTGCATATTGGTTAGCCTGTTGGATTGAAGATTCCATCTTCTCATTTAGACTGAACCTTGATACTCACTGGGTGAGCTTAGTATGCTGTAACTGTCTCTCAGTCAGATCTACCTTACAGTGAGGCTGTGAGCCTAAAGCAGAGAAAGAGAGTCCCTCTGGAGGCAGGTTCTGGGTCAGAGACAGGAGCTCACTATCGTATAGCACTTGGGTCGTCAAGTTCATCGTCTTAAACACTAAGGCACCACAGTCCCATAAAAGTAGGATAGAGTTATATAAATAATCAATGCCATTTTGTAAAAATTACAATTTCCCTTACCTGTTCGACCTCGGTTGCAGATCTCATTTGCCAGCCTCTCAAAATAGTTTGGCAACTCTTCGTATTCATTCCCATAAGAGATCACTTTAATCCCTTTGTCCAGCATGTTTTCCCGGAGCTTCTTAAATTCGTCCACATCCCCTCGTCGCACGAGCATAAAATGTTCAAGATCAGATTTATGTTTCACAGCTTCTAAGAAAAGGGCCTGGAACGTGGTATCGTCTACTGTCCAACCGCAGCCCAGGAATAAGAACGATTTGGTTTCATACAAATTCTGGATCTCCCGCTTTTGAAGGGGGGGGGGAGAGAGAAGAGAATGGGCCCAGAATTTCAGTTTTCAGAAGGAAAGTAGAGGACTTGTAGAAGTGAAAAGGAGCCTATTTGCTGCAAAAGCAGGCCCCTTTACTGGTGCCCCACCATGGCTCAAGCAAGGTACAGAAGGCATGTTCCAGAAATTATACAAGAAGCAACCTACCCCAACTCATTCTTTGAATCTATCGCTTAACCCAATGTTTTCCAACCTTTGGTCCTTGGACTTCAGTTCCCAAAAGCCAATGTACTGACATAGGCTTCTGGGAATTGAAGTCCAAGAACCAAATGTTGAGAAACACTGGCTTAACCCTTCTCTACCCAACCGTAGAGTAATGGTAACCAAGAAAGTATGTCCTTCTCTACTGTTGGGTAGGGGAAGGCATATTTTCTTGGTTACCATACCAGTTCAGGTTGGCTTGGGGGCCTATATTTATCCCCAGGTCTTGTGATTAGTAGCATCAGACCCAGAAAAGATGAAAAGGGAGGATTCAAAGGTAAAGCAAAACTGTTGTATGGCCTTCCTTGATCTAGTATCCCCAGGATGTGTTGGACTATAACGCCCATTATTATCCATGAGATTCTGGGTCAGGGAAGGCTGTAAAAACAGATTCCAAGTTTCTTCCCAATCCCCAAAAGTAAAATTAGAAGTAGGCGTCCATGCATTTCCAGAGTTGTTGACTTGAAAAAATGAAAGATCTGGAAGATGATCTGATGTGCATTGAAACTGGCCCCCAGGCTCACTCACGTTCCCAAGCCCTGCTCGATTTCTGAAGTCTTTCCCTACATTTCTGTCAAGGATGAAGCACCTGCAGATACCTGGATGATACAGTAACACAATTCCAATTAACCCCCACACTGGTTGTGGTGTCTGGAAGCTGGGATCCTTCAACATCTGGAGGACCGCAACTACTACACCCCCAAGATTTACCTTTGGGTAATATATCTGCCTTTCAGCCCAAGATTGCTGTGAATCTCACCATAACCTCCGTGTTGCGTAGCACGTTTTGGTAGCCTGCTGGATGCAACACGATGCCGCTGGGGTTTGTGTACACACCATGAATGTGTAGGACGCTAAGCTTCCTCTTTGCCTGGGCCCACTCCAGCACCTGTTCAGAATTTCAAAGCAAGTTTTTCAGCGTAGCTCTCCAAAACATCACACTCCCCTTTGGTTTCCCTGATATATTGACTTTGGCCAAGCAATGGATACCTCAGCTGAGACATTAATACAAATGTATGCTTTCCTCCACTCTCCCACATTCCAGAAACTCAGAACTATATGACAGTGTTTACAAGTTCCTGCCTCTGGGGAATTTCACAGAATCTACAAGACCAACACATCTGCAAGCTGTCTAAACATTTGGACATATTTAGCTGAAGGTTTGAGGGTCCAACTGAGTCAGCCTGCCACCCTCCTACACAGTTATATACACTGATGATGGCTGTTCTCAGGACCCATGGCCTATCAAAGGATGGAGGAGGTTTTCTGGCCCATTCTGGACATTTGAAACCCCTCTCCTAAGACTTCAAATGCTAGCAAAAATAAAATACAAAGGCACGGCTTTTCTAATTCACATTTGGTACAAAAAGATTTCAGGTACAGAAACAATAGTCCTGAAATGTTTTTGTTTAAAATATTAATTAATTTGCAAGTGTAAAGTCATGCAATGTTCGCAAATTAATTTTAAAACAAAAAATAAATAAATAAGGATGAAGCTTTACCATGTTTTCTAACACCCACCAGGAGCTATTCTATAAACGGTTATAGTGAACAAAAGGAGCACCATTGAGGCAAATTAAACCACATCTTGATACTAAAGCAAGGTGTTTGTTTTAGAACAGAAGTGCAGTTTAGTTATTATAGAGAAATTGAAACTAACCAGTTACTTTTAAAAAATAAAATCCAGTGGGGTAGCTAAGTTAACCTCTACTCTTTTGCAGCATAACAATTTTTATTATATATATATATATATATTCTCAACCTGTGATAGATATAGATATAGATATCTTTTCTACAGCAGTAACTAACTATTCTGGGGGGTTTTGGAACTTTTCTCTTTGTACACTTTGTTTTGAAAAGATTGTTTTCTGGGCTGGACATATTGCTATAAAAATGGATTTATATATAAATAGCAATTGCACTTCTATACCGCCCCATAACGCTTGTGCTCTCTGGGCAGTTCACAGTTAATTAGCATTTTGCTGGGTAGTCATTTTACTGGCCTCAAAAAGATGGAAGTCTGAGTCAACCTGGATCCTCAACAGTCTCGAACTAAGATTGTGAGCAGAGTTTTGGCTGTAGTACAGAAGTTTAACTGCTGTACCATGAGAGCTCTTAAACCAGGGGTCCCAACTTATGGCCTGCGGGCCAGCCTCGGCCCATGACACCATTTTATCCAGCCTGCCACCACACCCGGAAGTGGATGCATTTACGTCAGTTGTAAAACACGCCCACACGTGTAAATGCGCCCGCGGCTGTTGTAAACGTGGTAATGAAAGCATTTACTACAGCCATACATGCGCTCACTTCTGGGGTGTGTGGTCAGGCCTGCTCAGCTGTCCAGTGGCATACCTGTCAACCTTCCCGGATTGGCTGGGATTTCCCGGTTTTCGGCGTTGATTTTTGCCCTTTCCCGCTCCGCGCTGCCGAAACCCCGGATTTCGGCAGCGGGGGAAAGGAGGCACTGCGCAGCCCATCTGCGCAGGTCGCGTTGCACACATGCGTGGAAGGGCTCTACACTTCCGTAGCTCCCTTCCACGCATGCGCAGAAGGCTACGCCGTGTGCGTAGAAGGCTACGCAAGCGGCGTAGCCCTCCACGTGCATGCGTACAATGTGACCTGCGCAAACCCGGTCCGCGCAGGTCCCGGATTCGCCAGAGCCGCGGTTGATAGGTAAGTCCAGTGGCCGTGGTCAGGCCCATGGCATAAAAAGGTTGGGAACCCCTGTCTTATTCAGTTAAACCACTCCCATTCCCAGAGCATGAGCCCTTCCCAATTACCTTCTTCTCATCCGTAAGATCCAGAGATTCAAGTTGCTTCCCTTGGTCCGCTGCATAAATTTCCAGGAGGTTGTCAAAGTTGGTAGTCAAGACGAGGGCACCGTTCTCCATTAACTGGAGCACAGATCGTAGGAGCTGCTTCCCAGTATCTTCCATTTTGGACTCCAAGTCATCAAAAACTTCATATAGACAGTCTTTGAAAAAAGTAGAGCGGACGTTGCTTGTGCGCTGCCAAGAAGAGGAGAACCCACCAGGATCAACATATATTTCACTCCATGCTTCTCTTAGAAAAACAGAATACTTCATCTATTTTTGTTAGGGCAGTGCAGTCAAGTCAGCCTAATCCAGAAGTGACTTGTTCCAAATTAGGTCAAAAGCAGACCAGGAGTTTTTCTAAATCAGGGGTGCCCAAACTTTTCAGGGTGCAGGCCGGTCACGTGGTTCCTCCCACTGGAAGCAGAAGTAAAACACGCCCGCGTATGAAGCTGCCGTAAATACACCTACAGCTGCCGTAAAAATGTTTATGACAGCCGCCGGTGATTTACGGCAGCATTTTGCATGTGCATGTTTTACTTCCGCTTCCGGGAGCGGCAAGGGTGATGGGCCGGATGGAATGGTGCTGTGGGTCGGATCTGGCCCTCAGGCCATAGTTTGGGCACCCCAATTCTAAATTGTTTTGGGCTAATGCAGAGATCCAGATGTTAAAAGAAAGCCAGAGGGTGAAAATGTTGCATAAAAGCACCTTATAACTAATATCCCAGAATGATGTGAGAGGCCTTTGCTTACAGACAGCGCTAACTTCTAATCTTAAACAGAATCTCACCAACACTTTCCAATCCTAGTCCTGGCAGAGAAAGATACCTTCACTTCTCTCATGCAGCTTTGTGATATTTTAGTTTTCTTTTGCTGTTGGGAATAACTCAATGAAAAAGCTGCATATTATTGAAAAGGCTACATGATGGCTTTTCATTGCCATGATTAGTTTCTGAGCCTCTGTCACTTCCTTGCCAAAGCTTTTGTCTTCTTACTTTAACTAGGCTAGCCTAATCCTCTTTCTGATTTTCTTGTTCAATTGTTTATGTGAGTAATATTGTCCAGATAGTGACCCTTATCCTTTATTTGACCCCATCTTTTTTCCGTTTCTAATCTAGTTGTTAAAAGAATCTCACTGGCATTTTCTGACCGGGTTTCTTAAAAAACAATACCTCATAGGATTAGACTTGGTGGTAACTTTCAGTTTACTGTAACTTGTGTTTCTTCTCCATTCATCACATCAATGCCTCCTCGATGATTGTGGTATTTTTGAACCACAACTGGGTTGTGCTGGCTAATCTTTCTCATACTAGATCAGGCAAAAGGAAGTATGGAATGAATTCACCAAATGGTGGCTTCATTTTGGCAGTTTCACGTCTGGCCTAGACATGGAAGAAGAAGATCAATATCCCACTTTATCAGTTCCTAATTCTTTTCCGGGACTGCAGTGGCTCAGTGGTTAAGACACTGAACTTGATGACTGGAAGGTCGGCAGGTCAGCAGTTCGAGACCTGGGTGCTGCACGTCAGAGTGAGCGCCCGTCTGTGTCGCAGCTCCTGCCAGCCTAGCAGTTTGAAAGCAAGAAATTGCAAGTAGATAAATAGGTACCACTTTGGTGGGAAGGTAAGCAGCGTTCTGTGCACTCCGGGTATCTAGTCATGCCTGCCACATGTCCACACTGTTAAGCACAGCATTTCAACCTAAAATCACCTTCCATCCCCTAAATGTTAGATGCTGGATGTGTTCATCCCAAGGTTGCAAACCACTCCTTCCAAGTGGCACCAACTCACCGGTGACAGTTTTTGGATAAGGTCATGAGCTACATGGACAAGGTTCTTATCATCACGGAGACACTTCTGAAACTTTTTCCTCTCCTCGTCTTCAAGAAGGTCAAAGTCAATTGCGGCATCCAGAAGGGCCTGGATCAGCCCTTTCCAAGACTTCAAAGCGGGCACTTGAGGAGCGACAGCGGCGCTGATGCCGGTCCCAATCACCAGCACGAGTTCCCCAGGCTTCTTGCTTTTCAGACTTGGCAGGAGCTTCCTGAGATCGAGAAAGACAGGGAGGGGAGGGAATCTCTCAGCAGAAATCTCTCTGGTGAGCAATTTCCCATGGTCTTCAGAGAGCAAATGAGAGGGCTAACATAATCCTTGTTAATTATATCCTCTCTCCCTTTGAGTATGTCAAAAGTACATGGACCTCTTCATCCTCCATCTCATCAATATTATTTCTTTCCTTTAAAGTAGTTTAAGATGAGAACTGACTGCCCCAGAGGTCACCTAGTAAGCTCCAGGGCTGAGAAGAGACTCAAACTTTGAGGTCTCAAAGCAACACTGCTTAAATGACAACTATGAATACATTTGCAAAGATTTATATATTTCGGCTAAGGAGAGTTAAGGGGAATTTGAATCTCAGTTTATGAGAAAGAGGGAGACTCGTTCTGAAAAAAAAAATATCAATTTTCCCTATTGCTCTTCAGCAACCTGCACCCTGAAAAATGTTAGTGAACTGCAACTCCCACGATCACTACCCAACACAGCTAGATTGTGATGCATTAATACAAGCTGTAGTCCAAGAACATCCAAAATGCTCTCCTGCCACCCTAGCAGTACAAAAGCAAGAAATTGCAAGTAAATAAATAGGGACCACTACGGCGGGAAAAGATCTTGGGGACATTAAAGTAGTCTTAAATTATTATTATTATCCGAAATGCTGCAAATGGCTCATCCCTACTCTTCACCATCAAGGAGGCTGAAATTCTATATTGCACAGCCCCAAGTGCACAAAGGAACAATATCAACAGGAGGCAATGGTAATAGAGTAGACCTTACTGCCAGCGACTCAATACCAATCGTCAGGTGGCAGTAAACTAACCTGACAACCCTGAAAGACCTTGGTTAACCAAGTCCACAGGGAAGGGTGACGATCCCCAAGTGGATTAAATCCTACTTGAATCCGTCTTCATGGAAAGCAGCAACTTCATCAATCCTCGCCTGGGACTGAGGAGGACTTTGTGTGCCAAAAGGGCTCAGGACCAGAAAGTGATTCACGGAACTAGATCAGTGGTACAGGTGGAAGGCCACTGCAATATATAGCCCCTAGGACAATCTTCATGGCTGATCACCAGCACTAGAAGAAGAAGTTCATTAAAAATGCAATGAAGTTGCAAGAGCCTCAATCAACCGCAATCTCCTGCCACCAAGGTCATTTCCAATATGCAGGCAAAACATGCCCAGAGGAATTTCAGCCCATATTTTTTTGGAACACTACATAACAGCTTTGCTTATTATATTTTAAGTAGACATCTTAACTTGGATGTATGGCTTGCCAATACACTTTTGCTAGTGAAGTGCCTGGCTGGATATCCTGCGATAATGGAGTAGACTATGACTCAATGCCGAGTGCTGGGTGGAGGTAAATAACATGACTCCCTAAAGGGGCCAACGGCTACGGACATATGAGCCCTTTTAGGTGGAGAATGGCCCCTTCAGTGGAGGAAATGTCACTAGGAGCCATCATATCGGGTCCAACAGTAAAATATGTGAAGGAGGAACCATTTTACTACTGTGATTCCCAACGGTTATGGAGGCGGAAGAGGCCATGGCAGATGGACTGGCTGTGAAGGTGCACCTTGTCTGTATCCTCAAGACTGTGGCAGTCCATTGCAGTCCCGGTGTCAAATCCTGCATGTCTCATTTCATACCTGCTGCATGAGATGGCTCTGTGATCACAGTATGTGGGTCACTTCATGACAAACTGGGATCCACCTTAAACAAATTCATGCCAATGGCATTTTTCCTGTTTTGAAATGGATTTCCGGGGGGGGGGGGGATTACAGTAAAACCCCTACTTACGTAAAAAGTCTGTTCCATAGACTTTTATGTAAATCGGTTTTTACTTAACTTGAAGCAAACCCATAGGAAAAATTATTTTGTACTCAACTTAAAGCAACCCTATAGGAAAATGATATTTGTGTAAATCGAAGCAACCCCATAGGAAAAACAAACTTTTTACTTAACTCGGAGCAAACCCATAGGAAATTGTATGTAAATCGGGACATTTATGTAAACCGGGACATGGTTTTAGTGCAAAAATCATTATGTAAGTCGAATTTTATGTAACTTGAGGCATATGTAAGTTGGGGTTTTACTGTATACTCGGATACGAGTAGCAGCTAACAACTATGATGAAGTGTTTGCATTACTTTTTAAACCCTTTAATTGATTTCTGCTATTTATGTAAGCATTTTATGTTTCTGCAGATGATAGCATTGGGCTTCTCAAACACCTATGAAAAAACTGGTTTTTTTTACAGTTTACAGGCTTTCTTCTGAAACTGGTTTGTTTCATGATTCCTCCTGCCATTTTTTCTTCATTTTTTCCCCTGCTGCTCTCGGCCTGCAAGTATAGAACAAAACTGTTCCACACTCATTCCCCTATATAAAATAAAACAAGAAACACCACATGCAGCAGGGACGGGGCCAGGCTAGACTCCTTTTGCTCTGACTGTCAGCAGTTGTCACTTAGATTCGCAGCCCCCTTTTATGTATGGGGCCACCTTTCAGAAATAGCTCTCCTCAAAGCAGCAGTTTTACACTTACCTTGGCTTTTTGGCGGGTGGTACTCCATCTTCAAACAAAGTTTCTTTACCCAGGTTCAGGTTCACATTAGAAGCCATCCAGTTTCTAGAGGGAAAGGAAGGCAAAGCGACAAGGCGAAACTTGGGTATACCCCAAACAGGAATAAATTCACTTAAGCCAGGGGTTTGCAACCTAAGGCCCGTGGGCCGGCTCCGGCCCATGACAGCAAATCATCTGGCCTGTGGTGACAACCTCGGAAGCAGACATGTTTACAACACACGTAAGACAGACACCCATAAACATCCCCATGCCTGCGCAAACACGCCTACCGTGGTTTATGGGAGTGTTTACAACAGGGGAATCCTCATGTCTGGCCCACTCGGCTGTCTGAGGGGGCATGGTCTGGCCCGTGGCGAAAAAAGGTTGAAAACTCCTGACTTAAGTTGACAGAGACAATGCTGTAAAGGAAAAAACAAATATTTAAGCAGCTATCTACCACCAACTCACCCCTTGGCCTGGGAAACAGAGATATATGATCTCCTGCTCTTAAATACACCGGTTCAAAGCATAGTCAAAGGATTATCTTGAGGAAGTTTGGGGCTAGTTTCAATGATAACATGAAGGACTTCTTCTTTCGTGTCTAGGCCAGACACGAAGATGCCAAAATGAAGGCACCTTTCGGTGAGTTCATTCTGTAGTTCGTTTCGCCTGACCTAGAGTGAAAAAGATTAGCTGGCAACACAAGGTGGTCATTAAGAACCACTCCCTATTCACTGCTGTTAGCTCACCCAGTGGTCTACATTTTTATACCCTCCTTATTTTAAACGACTGTCAGGACTCTCTGACTCTGAAGCAGTACCAGATTTACCATATACACAACTGGGTATAACACTGGATTTCTGACCATGGCTTCAGCAATCTTTCCAAACCACAATTGCAAACCTGAAGCTCCAGCTTTATGGGAAAGAAAAAAATTCTGTAGATGTGTCTTGATCCAGGCATTAAGGAGAATACAGGGACAGTAGACTGATCCATTTCAGAATGCAAACTGGAGTACTATATTTTTAATGTTCCATGTAAATCAGGGATGCCCAAACTACGGCCTGTGGGCTGGATTGCCACCAATGCCCGAAGTGCCCTGACGTCACCAGAAGTGCTGAAACATTGTGAAACCGTGGTGAAAAAATAAAATAAAAATGGCACCAAAATGTTCCTCCATCGCTCCCTCCTCTCGCTTTCTGAAATAATTAAAGGTCAATCTTACTCCATCTTTCTGCCTATAAAAAATTGAATACATCAAATTGCCTTTCCGGCACAATCCTGTGAAGGGCAAAGTGCCCTGTCCTTCCTTGCCTATGGTCACAAAGCAGACAAGCTATTATTGGCCATAGATTATGGTTGCTAAGACGTTCTTAATTCTGAAGTCAAGAGGTCAAGAGGAGAACTGGTTACTCTCCTGAGTAGCTGTGAATGAGCAAAAGGTTCTGCATGAATAAGCACATCCTCATTCATAAAGAGAGTGGTCATTCAAGAAAGAGTTCTTCTTTCTGAAACCTGGTGGATGGATGATAACCAACGGGATACAGTTATCCCAGGCTACAAACTGTACAGGAAAGAGAAGAAGGGGCAAACAGGAGGTGGTGTAGCCCTTGTATGTCAAAGTGATAAAATCGTACGAACTGGAATATCTAGCTGATTTGGAGTCACCATTAGAAACTCTGTGGGTAAGAGTACCAGGCCACAAGGATGGTCTAACAGTAGGCATATACTATCGGCCTCTGACCCAAACTCCTGAGGGAGACTGGCAGTTGGAGAATGTTGTAAAGGAGGTGTTATTCAGCACATGATAAAGAGATAAAGTTCCTAGATATGCTAAATGATTGTTCTCTGGGGACAGATGGTTGAAGACCCAACTAGAGGTACAAGAATCTTTGACGTGCAAGATGTTAATGTGACTGATCCAATAGGGAACAGTGACCACAACTCAGTTATGTTTAACTTGATCGTAGACCGCAAGTCACTGATAAAATCTAACACAGAGACCTTAAATTTTCAAAAAGGAAATTTCCCAAAGATGAGGAAACTAGTACAAAAGAAGCTGAAAGGGAAAATTGAGAGAGTCCAAACACTCCAAGAGGCATGGAGGCTGTTTACAAAAAAATAACAGAGGCCCAATTGCAATGTACTGTATACCCAAAAGGAAAAAGGGCACTGCCAGGTCCAAGAGGACTCCGATGTGGCTTACAGGAGCTGTTCGGGAAGTGATCAGAAGCAAGAAAAGCTCATTTAGAAGATGGAAGGCTTGTCCGACTTTGAGGAGCGTATAGCTAAAAACACTCAGAGAAATAACAAAGACTTCTTTAAGTACATTAGAAGTAAGAACCCAACTAGGAAGGCCATTGGACCATTCGACAACAATGGAAGGCAAGGGGTTATTAAAGAAGAAACAGAGATTGCAAAGAGACTCAATGAATTCTTTGCTTCAGTATTCACTGAAGAAGACAGAGACCACATGCCCAAATCAGAGCCTATCTTCGTAGGGAGGGAAATCGAAGAATTAAGCCAGATAGAAATAACCAGGAAGGAGGTCCTTGCATGTGTTGTTAAACTAAATGCTAACAAATCACCAGGACCAGATGGCATCCACGAGTTCTCAGGGAACTTAAAGATGAAATTGCTGATCTCCTAGCCAAAATATATAATCTTTCCCTCAAATCAGGCTTTGTGCCTGATGACTGGAAGGTAGCGAATGGAACACTAATTTTCAAAAAAGGATCCAGGGATGATCCGGGAAATTACCGACCTGTCAGTTTGACATGTGTCCCAGGTAAAGTGATGGAAACCATCCTAAAAGATAGAATTAATAGGCACATAGAAGAGAAGGCGCTGCTAAAGGAGAGCCAACATGGCTTTTGCAAGGGCAAATCATGCCTCACTAATCTGTTGGAATTTTTTGGGAGTGTCAACAAGCATGTGGATAAGGGGGATACAGTTGACATTGTTTATCTGGACTTTGAGAAGGCTTTTGACAAGGTCCTGCACCAAAGGCTCTTGAATAAACTTACCAGTCATGGAATAAAGGGACAGGTCTTGTCCCGGATCAGCAACTGGCTTAGGGACAGGAAACAGAGAGTAGCACTAAATGGACACTTCTCCAAGTACAGGGAAGAGTGGGGTCCCCCAAGGTTCAGTACTGAGATCCCTGATTTTCAACCTCTTCATAAATGATCTAGAAGTAGGAGTAAATAGCAAGGAAGCCAAATTTGCTGACAACACTAAATTATACAGGGTAGTAAAAACTGAGAGAGTGTGAGGAGCTCCAGAGGGATCTCTTGACACTGGGGGAGTGGGCAAAACAGTGGCAAATGAGCTTCAACATTAGTAAGTGCAGAGTGATGCATGTTGGGGCAAAAAACCCCAATTACATTTATAAACTGATGGGGTCTGAACTCTCTACGACAAACCAGGAAAGTGACCTTGGTGTCCTGATGGACAACTCAATGAAGGTGTCAATCTAGTGTGCCTCAGCAGTGAAAAAAGCAAACACAATGCTAGGGATCATTAGGAAAGGTATAGATAACAAGTCAGCAAGTGTCATTTTGCCTCTTTATAAATCTACTAGCAGATTTTGCCAGGCAGTACCGGGCTGTTTTAAATTGTGTTGGAAGGTTTTTATTTTGTTAATGTTTGTACAAATGAGGTTAGTCTGTAATTGTGATTTTTAAAATGTTTATTTATACACTGTGATCAGCTTTTTTGGGTTTGTTTTTGTGGATTAAAAAAAGAGGAAAGTATGATATATATTTTTACAATTATTTTATTTAACCAAATTTTTTAGTATGTGAAATTTTTTATATAGTAGTACCTTGGATAATAATTTTAAAATGTGGAAGTACATGTTTTTTTTACATTAAATGTTTTTAAACTGTGTTTAGATGTTTTAGGTTTTTTTGAGTGAAAACTCTACACAGGATTTTAGAAATGTTTTTATTATTTTATTATTTGTTTGTGATTTGTGTGAATGTGTGATGTAATGTTATGTTTTTGACTGTTTTATCTCTTGTGGCCTCTGGGTGGGGCTGTTGAGTATTTCTTTGACTGTTTTTTCTCTACTGGCCTCTGGGTGGCGCTTCTTCTGGTAAGTAGTCTCTTTCTTTCCTCATTTCAGTTATGGCCGTCATGGAGGTAGGACATGCTGGTAAATTGGCTGGTTTAATTTCTTTTGTGGGTTTGTTTTGTTTTTCTTTTCTGGAGTTTTTCTGTGTGTTTTTTCTATTTGTTATTTTTAGTTTTGGTTAATTTTGGATGTTTTTGTTTTTTTGTGTTTTTTTAATTAATGGTTTATTTTTTTATTTTTTTGGTGTTTATTTGTGTTTTTTAGTTTTGTTTCTCTTTCAAGGGGGGGAGGCACTGGTGCCTTGGCCCCCTCTTGAGAGCGAAACACTTTTAAGGAAAGTAAAGTCAGCGGGTGGAGCGCCGTCCACTGGCTTTGCTTCCCTGGGAATGGGTTAACTTTCAAGGGGGGGCCAAGGCACCAGTACCTCTCCCCCCCTGAAAGAGAAACACTTTTTCGGTAAGTAGTCAGCGGGCAGAGCGCCGTCCGCTGGCTTTGCTTCCTTGGGAATGGGTTCACTTTCAAGGGGGGCCAAGGCACCAGTGCCTTAGCCCCCTCTTGAAAGCGAAACACTTACTCATAAAGGAAAGGCAGCGGCCAGAGCGCCGTTCGCTGCCTTTCCTTTGTGGAGGAATTGTTTCGCTTTCAAGGGGGGAACGCACTGATGCCTTTGCCCTCCCTTGAAAGCGAAACACTTACTCGGAAAGTAAAGGCAACGGCCGGAGCGCTGTTCGCTGCCTTTCCTTTGCAGAGGAATTGTTTCACTTACAAGGGGGGAAAGCATCACTACCTTTCCCCCCTTTGAATCCCCCCCATGTTTGTGGGTTTTTCCCACCCCTGCTCAACTTTTCTTGAGGCCGGTGGTGGTCTCGCCGTGTCTTTGGCGGGGTAGCATGGAGGAGAGGGAGTCCCTCTTCTCTCCGTTTCTACGTGAAAGAAGGCCGGTGGGTGTTTGCGTGGTTGTGAGGCGCTGCGTACGCCTGTAGCGGACTTGCCCTCACGTTGTTTTTTATTTTTATTTTTCGCACGGCGGCCTTCTCAGAGCGCGCAGGACTCTGGGGCTTGTAGTTATGGGTTTGTGCGTTCCGTTTGTGCGTGTTTTTTTCTGCGGCTCCATTTTGATTGGCCGCAGCGCGTTTCCGAACGTTCCTTTTGCTCGCACCTCTCAGCCAGATTGGCTGTGGCGCAGCGCGGCGCAAGGAACGTTGAGTAGTGAAGTCCTTTTTCTTTGTTTGCGTTCGTGGGTCTCCTGCCCCACTGGCGTATTTCTCAACCTGACAGTTACCTGTGAACCGGGTTCGGGCGAGTGAATGAATGCTCGGTACGGGCTAGTAGGGCCAGGTGCAGAATCCTTTGTCACATTCCAACGGTTAACGCACAGATTTATAGGTATAGATGGTGAGGCCCTATCTGGAATACTGTGTACAGTTCTGGTCGCCATACCTCCAGAAGGATATTATGGAGCTGGAAAAAGTGCAGAGGAGGGCAACCAGAATGATTAGGGGACTTGAACACCTTCCTTACCATCTGAGGCTGCAACGGTTGGGCCTCTTCACTCTTGAACGACGGCGTCTAAGAGGTGACCTGATTGAAATTTATAAAATCATGCACGGTGTAGACAAAGTAGATAAGGAAAAACTGTTTTCCCTATTGCATAACACTAGAACTAGGGGGCACTCCATGAAACCTTTGGGTACTAGTTCTCAAACAAATAAGAGAAAGTACTTTTTCACCCAGAGGTTCACTGGTCTATGGAACTCCCTGCCAGAAGAAGTGGTGACAGCTGTCAGTCTTGACAGCTTTAAGAAAGTATTAGACAAGTTCATGGAGGACAAGGGTATCAATGGCTATAACTATGGATACCTAAGAACAACCTCCGGGTTGGAGAGATAGGCAGGATATCTCTCAATGCCATTTCCAGGGAATCCTAAGCAGGTGAAGGCATCTGCTTGGGAATCCCCTGAAGCAAATGGTGAGCCACTGTGTGAGACAGAATGCTGGACTGGATGGGCTGAGCCTGTTCCAGCAAGGCTGTTCTTATGTTCTTATGGCAAGAACAAACAGAGTAGGGGAGAGAGGACAGCCCTGTCTGGTCCCGGCTTTCAATTCTACTTCCTTCGTATACATCTCATTCACTTTTATTTTTCTTTGAGCTTTACTGTAGAGGTGTCATCTCTCCCAAAACCCATTTTAAAAATAATTGTATGTACTGTCTGCCATGGTAATGAGTCAAATGCCTTATAAATATATATCCAAGGCTAACATTGAAATTTTAATATTCTCTTTCCTTGCAACGTCTATTGCATTAATGACTTTAGCAATATGATCTTCTATCCTTCTCCCTCTCACGAATCCTATCTGATCTTCCTGCAGATAATCACCAATGAAGCCATTTTTGCATCTATATTAAGCAGAGAAATAGGACAATATCAATCAAATCATAGGCTCCTTAGCCAGGCCCTACTAGCCTGCACTCACCATTCGTGCACACGCCTGAACTGGGTACGCAGGTAAACGCAAGATTGAGAAATGCACCAGTGGGGCAAGAGCCCCACAAACGCGAAAAGGGAAACAACTTCATTTCCAAACGTTCTTTGCGCTGCGCACGCCACAGCCAATCAGGCTGAGAGGCGCGACCACAAAGAACATTGAGAAACGCGCTGCGGCCAATCAAAATCGAGCCGCAGAAAAAAAAACGCACCACAACCACAAATCACAAACCCATAACTACAAGCCCCAGAGTCCTGCGCGACATGAGCACGCAGAACCCTGAGGAAGCCAGCGCCCGAAAAATTAAAAAAAACTCACCGCCTCACAGCCACGCAAACACCAACTGCCCTTCTTTCCCTCACCAATGGCGCCTGAAGGTCCCGACTGGAGTTTCCCCTTTAATATCAGTAGGTGGTGGGTTGCAATCCCCCTGTCCGCTGACTCCCCTAGGGTTGGGAGGTTTGTGGGGACAAAAGGGGTATGTCCCCCCAACCCTTCTGGACCCAGGAGACCAGGGAAAGGGGTTCAATTCCCCCCAAAAAAACCCGTCTTTAAAGAGAAGAAACCAAGTGGTTTCTTCTCTTTAAAAACAGAGTTGTTTTAAGGAGGGGGGGGGAAATCAATCCACTCTCCCTGGTCTCCTGGGTCCAGAAGGGTTGGAGGGGGGACATACCCCTTTTGTCCCCCCAACCCTCACGGACCCACGGGACCCGAGAGAGGAGATCGATTCCAACCCAACCGCCTGATATTAAAAGGAAAAATCCGATTGGAGTTTCCCCTTTAATATCTGTAAGTGGGCAGTGGCCATCCCCCTCTCCGCTGGCTCACCTGGGGTTGGGAGGTTTGTGAGGACAAAAGGGATCTGTTCCCCCAACCCTTCTGGACCCAGTAGACCAGGGAGAGGGGATCGAATACACCACCACCCCAAAAAACCTCTGTCTTTAAAGAGAAGAAACCATGTGGTTTCTTCTCTTTAAAAACAGAGGTTTTTTTATTTGGAGGGGGGTGGAATCGATCCTCTCTCCCTGGTCTCCTGGGTCCAGAAGGGTTGGGGGGACATACCCCTTTTGTCCCCCCCAAACCTTCCAACCCCAGGGGAGCCAGCGGAGGGGGGGTCGCAGCCCCCCACCCACTGATATTAAAGTGGAAACCCCAATCTACTTTCACGACTCCACACAATCAAAGCACCATAACACAATAAAGCCCCCCTCCCCACTACCTAGCCCACCCTTCCTAACCCCCACCAACCATGCCCCTCCCCACCACCTAGCCCACCCTTCCTAACCCCCACTGACCACACACCCCTCCCCACCACCTAGCCCACCCTTCCTAACACCCAATGACCACGCCCCCCTCCCCACCACCTAGCCCACCCTTCCCACCCCCCAACGACCACACACCCCTCCCACCACCTAGCCCACCCTTCCTAACCCCCAATGACCACAGCCCCTTCCCACCACCTAGCCCACCCTTCCTAACCCCCAACGACCATGCTCCCTACCCACCACCAAATAAATAAATATTTTTTTAAAATTACTAAAAACAGTGAAAAACATCCAAAAAAACACAAAAACACCACCAAAAAACAATACGAAGTAAACAAAAACACAATAAAAAATAAACAGACAAAAATACAAATTCCAACCCCCCCCCACACACACACACAAAAGAAAGAAAACAAGCAAACTTACCAAAAGATGTCCTACCTCCACGAGGACCGGAAAATAAATGAATAAAGAAAGAGACTACTTACCAGAAGAAGCTCCACCCAGAGGCCAGGAGAGAAAAAACAGTCAAAATACAATAACCCCTACCAGCACCACCTGCTGGCCACAATAGTAAAAACAATTCAAAAACACACAACAGCCCCAAACAAAAGGCCACAAGAGTAAAAACAAATCAAAAACATAACACAAATTCACAATTTTACACAAAAGGTCACACCAATAAAAACAAGTCAAAATAATTACACTAAAACACACTTTAACACAAATCACAAACATATGTCAATAAAATACAATAGAAACTTTTAAAAATCCTGTGCTGAGTTTTAACTCAAATTAAAACACAAAACATCTAAACACATTTTAAAAACATTGAATGTAAAAAACATTTACTTTTACATTATTAAAATTATTACCTACAGTACAACTAATTAAAAAAGTTCAAAAAACTAAAACATTATTCGCTTACATAAAACAATTTGAAAAAATTATATCATACTTTGTTCTTTTATTAATCCTCAAAAAACCCAAAAAAGCAGATCATAGTTAATAACAGCCAAGCCAAAAATTTTTACATAAATAAACATTTTAAAAATTAAAATTACAGACTAAGCAATTTTTAAAAAACATTAACACAATTTAACCTTCCAACACGATTTAAAACAGCCTGGCAATGCCGGGCAACCTCTGCTAGTATTTACTAAGGTGACCTCTACCTCCCCAATTTTACCCTTCACTATCAGCCATCTGCCTTCTTCATCTTTTGCAACTTTAGTTGAAGAGAAATTTAGTCTCTTAGATATAAGGATAGTCACACCTTTAGCTTTTGATAACCCAAATGCTTTCTCATATAATTCTGTCCCTCTCAAGTATAGATTGTTTACTGTATCTGACTTCTGATGTGTCTCCTGCAGGAAAACAATATCTGGTTTTTCTCTGTTCAATGCATTTGAATTCGTTTTCTCTTAATCACTGAGCCAGTTCCTTTAACATTCCCGGATACTATTTTGATTGATTTAAACATTGTCATGAATAATTACACTGTTATGCTTGATAGTGTTTTATTATTGTAATGATATTAACCCGCCCTTGTTTAACGTTCCTTATTCCCAAATACCTTTAACCTGTGAATACCCCACACCTTCAATGCGTGGTTGCATCTTTAAACTTACCCCCCTGCTATCCTATTGGCAGCAGCCTCCAAGTGCTGGAGTTTTTTTTTTGGGGGGGGAGGGTGGACTTCTGAGATGGAGAGTTCCTCCATTCTTCTGAAGGGTTGGACGGGAATGATAAGAGCTTGTCCAGATTATGCCGCATATCTCATTTCGCATATACAGTTATACTTATCTTATATGATCTTAACCATTAGCAAACTGAATTTTCTTAATACTTTTTTGGGCTTTGACCCCCTGAGCCAATTAGTTCTTCTTTTAACCTATCCCATTCCTGTGTTTCCTCCTTTCTTAACCCATTTGACTCAAGAATGTCAAGTCTGTCAGTTTGTTTACTCACTACTGAGGTTTTCCCTAAATGGAAGAATTTTAATTTTTGTGGTGGTTGCCAATTATATTTGATTCCTTTTGATATTAAAAATTTCGTAATTGGTTTTATGCTCTTGCGCCAACTCCTTTCATCTTTTGGGATATCTTGATATACCTTGATCCTTCTTCCCTCATACGTTAGTCTCTTTTTCATGGTTCCTTATATATTGCATGACTCTTAATTTTACCTCTAAGTTTGAAAACTTAACCACTATATGCCTTGTTCTGTTATCTTTAACTGCTTGACCTATCCTGAACACAACCAATATGTCCTCCTCTCCTATCTCCTTTTCTAATTTCATTTCTTTTAGCGATTTGGAAACTCTTGACCTTAAATTATCTGGGCTTTGGTCTTGAAGGTTTTTAATTATTATATTCTTTTACTCAACCAAATTATCCAAATTATATAACCTTTCCTCTTGTGAATCCATTTTAAACCTTGCTCTACATTTTTCTTTAATTTCTTTTACTTCATCTTTTATTACTTTGATCTCCTTAACTTCTTCCTCTATCTGCTTTATTTTAGTCTCTATCATTTCAAACTCTGTGTCTATTTTTTTAGTAAAGGCAGCAATCATATTCTTCATTGCCTTTAAATTGTCCATTAAGTCTTTTGTGTCCTTTTTTTCTAGTGTCCTCGTTCTGTTGATATCTCTTGTCTAAACTATCCATTCTCTGACTGATCTTTCCCAATGTTTCTAGGGTTTCACTTTGCATATTTAACTCTTTCCCTGCTTTATCTTTAATCTTTCCTCCCTTGCCTTTCCCTTTATCCACTTCCATTTCTTTTTCTATATCCTCTTCCATCCGTGTTAAATGTTTGTATAATCTATCCAAGGATGTCTCTCTTAATTCTCTTTTCCAAATAGCTTTCCTGTCCTCCAGGTGGCGTCTACTCATTCACTTTTTTACTTAACCACTTCCTCCCCCTTTACCAATCTATGCACTTAGCTTCTTATTCTTACCGTTTTCACATATCCTGTAATCTCTTATTTTTACCATACACACAAAAGCTTTTCTAATCTCTCCTATCTGTTTACTATTTTCTCGTTGTAACTCTTCACTCTTATGTACCCGATACCTTGATTAACAGATATTATCTAGTTTAAGCAGGTGTTTCCAGTTGGTACAATCAAAACTTTAGGTTACTTGATTGGTCATTTAACGTCCATAACATTCACCAACCCACAGTGACTTCTACTGCACTCTCATTCTCTCTGTGTTCAGAACAGCAGCTTACTCCCCAAGAGCGAAGGAGGAGGAATTCAGATTTATATCCAATAGTTCGACTACCAAAATAGAGGAACTCTCCCAGAAAAAAGTCCGTCAGTGGCGTCCTTTCCAACTGAAAACTGTTTAATAAGGTTCTCCACTCTTCGACTCAGTATTGGGGTTTGTTCGACTTATTAGGGTTGATATAAACTCCAGTCTCATTTACAATAAAATGTCTCCAAAACCATACCCAAAGTGGATTCACCACCTATCTTTCTTTCCCCCAAAGAGTTGAACTTCGGCACAAGACCCACCCAGGCTCCAGCACAGGTTCCGCTCTGTGTAGCTCCAATTCTGGGGGCTGCTGGGGCCGACCAAGGCTTGCCTACGCCCCCGTCAGACCCTAACAAACTCACCCCTTTTGCCTGGTCACACGCTAGCTCGTTAGTGTCCACTCGTTTCGATTATCTCTCTCTGCCTCGGAGCAACTCAAGATTCCTTCGCAAGTCTTCTCCCCCTCTGCAATCCAGCCACAGGTTCCACTTTCGTCCACTTTGCCACCGCTGCCGATCCTCAGCCTCACTCAGCCTCGCTCAGCTCACCACCAGATGCCTCAGAGCTTCCACACCTCCGAATTCCGAAATAACCAACCTCGGCCTTTATCCTTCGATATCTCCAGATGTTCCAAGGCACGACCAAATCCCATCTACAACCTCACAAAGGAAACCTCCTCCGACCGAGAAACCGGGCAAAACTCTCCTGCCTCCTCTTGCCTGTTCCTTTCGGCTTTTCTCTCATCCCTTTTTTCCCTCCGTCCTTTCTTTTCCTTATGAGTTCCTCTGAGTTTGCCTTCTTAACGTTTGCTAACTATTCTACTTTGTTTATTTTTGTTTTCACCTTCTTTAAACCTCCTTTATCTGCAGTAAAATCGGAGCTCACTCCTATGCAACCGCTCACTCCGTCATCTTTCCCAGAAGTCTCCATTTGCTCCTTCTAATGAGAGAAGACTAACATGCAATTAAGTGTGTGATGAGGAATGCAAACAGCAACTCATTAGTTAACAGCAATTTGCAAATGTAGTTTATGCAATTATACACTAACGTGAATTTTCTGGCCAAACTCTTAACCTTTGCTAATGCCTCTACTGGCATTAGAGAGGCAAAAGCTGGGGGCGTTCCAAGATGGTGAACTGAGTGGGAGCTTTTTTCTATCACTGCTTTAAAGGGGAGATCACATAAGGTGATTTTGAGTCCAGATGGTGTTGAGGGGTTAATTTTTCCTTTAGAAAACATTAGTTCTTGCTGCTGTTGCTGTTTGGTTTTTTCCCCTCTGGCCGCTTTTTTCTGATAGAAACAGAGAGTGTTTGAGCGAGTGGGCAGGTGCCAACCAGCTGGGCCCCGGCTCCGAGAGGCTCCAATCAGGGAACTGAGCCCATTTAAAGGAAATTACGAATGAGTGGACTTCAGATGCCAAGGTGATTTTTTTTTCTTCTCCTTACCTGGCTTTGAAGAGTTTTGACGAGCGGAGAGAGGAGTTGAGGTGCCTAAAGCGCCGTAATGTGCTGTTTGGTGGATTTGGGCCGGATTTGTTCTTTAGAAAGAAAGAGAAAAACCCAGTGATCGGGCGGATGGAGCGGATGAGCTCAGACAGTGACTGGAAGAGATTGGCAAGTGGCACTTTGAGTGAGAAGGAGTAACCAGGATACAGGAACGGAAGAAGCCGAGCAGGAGCTGCGCTGTGACATAGCTGTATTTACAGCTGGTGGAGAAGAAATCGGAGCGGGTGAAGCTGAGTGGAGACGACTGGCAATGGATTTTTAACTACAAGCAAGCTGGCGGAGGCAGCAGGGGTCTGGGCTGTGGGGGATTGTCAGGGGGGAGCAGAGGCAAACCCCTGGGAACCCCATATAGTCCTGATCCAGAGCCAGGACTGGACCTGTTTATAAAGGAAGTGAACTGTGCATGGAGATGCTGCCTGCTCTGATTCAACTTGTGATTTAACTTTTGAGTTTTTGGTGCTTGGATAAGGAACGATTTTTTCCCTTTCCTCTTTTTACTACTGTTCCAAGATGGCGTTTGGACTTTGATTGAGTGTCTAGTTTCATGACGTGGTTGGACTTGACTCTTCCTTATTCTTTTTTATTCACACCTCCCTTTGGAGAGGCTAATTACTTTTTAAGGAGGCACGGTGAGGTTAGAATAAAGTGACAATAAGAAGAACTTTATAAGAAGACTAGCATATTTGTGTGTTTTTTGGTTAGTGGTGGTTTGGGTGGGGGTGTTTTGCATTTGTGGTTTGTGACTTTATTTGATTTATTATATTGATATTTGTCATTTTAATTTTGATTTATTTCTTTTTTGACTGTTTTTATTCTTCTAGCCTCTAGATGGGGCTGTTATTAGGTTTTTGCGACTTTCCTTTCTCTTTGTTCAGTTTAGTTCTGGGCCCCATGGAGGGAGGACATGTCTGGTAAGTTCTCTTGATTGTTCATTCTGGTTTTTTTTATTTTGTGGTGTTGGGTTGGGGGGTTTAAGTAGAGAGTTTCTACTTAAACCCCCCAAGGTGTTTCAGCTTGTTTGATGGTTTTTATTTTGGATTTTAGATGTGTTTGTTTGTTTTCGGTATTTATGGTTGTTATTTTTTTAAAAAAATTCCGTATTTATTTCTTTAATTTGTGATATTGTTTGTTGAGTTAGGTATTTTCGTGTTGTAGATAGGTGTTTTTAGTGTGTTTATATGGTTTTTCGTTAGTCTTTGGTATTTCGGGTGTTTTTGTTGATTTTGTTGTTTATTGTTTTGTTGTTCAATGGGTTTATTTTAATTATTTGTTTATTTATTTGTGTTTTATTAATTTTGGTGTTTTGCATTTTGGTTTACTGTTTGGTTTTGTTGTTGTTGTGTTTTGTTGTGTGAAGAATGGCCTGTCTGTCATTTCTTCTTTTTCCCCATTGCTGCTCCGAAATTAGTTTTCGATGCAGCGATGGGGAAAAGGAAGAGCCAGCAGTCAGCTCGCTCTTCGTCCGGTAACGTTTGTTAGTTAGGTCGGGTGAAAAGGAGACAGAGAAGAGCTATCTGCTTGACGATGGTTCTCTTCTCTGGTCCTCATTTTCCCCCTGGCTTACCTAACAAGGAGATCGGCAGGCAACAATCCATAAGGGATGGTGCTCTTCCTTGCGGATTGCTGGCTGCTGCTTTTCTATTATCTCCACCGCTGTTTCATGCTAGTTCTCGAAATAGCGGTGTGGGTAGTAGAACGGCAGAATCCAGTCATTTGCCAGGGAGGATGCTTCCCCTGATGAATTGCTGCCTGCTGTTTTTTCCCCACCCTGGCTCAACTTACCTTGAGGCCAGCGGTGGTCTCATCATGTCTTCAGCGGGGTAGCAGGGAGGAGAGGGATTCCCTCTTCTCCCCGTTGCTCCGGGAAAGAAGGCCGGCGGTTGTCTCGCCGTGTTTTTTTGCGGGTTTGGGTTTGTGAGGCTGTGAGGTGCTGCGTCCGCCTGCGGCAGCCTTGTGCTCCCATTTCATGAGGCATTTTTTATTTTATTTTTTGCGTGCCGGCTTTTTCAGCATTCTGCGCGCTCGTGCCCTTCAGCATGATTGGCTGAAGTGTTCATGGCGCGAAAAACGCTGGGATTTGAAGTTTACTTTATTTTTTCTGCATTCCTGCGGCGCTTTTTTTCTGCGGCTCGGTTTCTATTGGACGTGCCGCATTTCCCAATGTTCTACTTGCTCTCGCCTGTCAGCCTAATTGGCTGAGGCACAGCACGGCATTGGGAATTGTTGTTGTTTTGCTTTGTTTGCATTCGTGGCACTGTTGCCCTACCTCCGACTGTGGGACCATTGTGGCACTCTGCGGGCTGGATTAAGGCGAGTGCAGGCGGCTCGGTACAGGATACTATGGATGGGTGCAGGCATGTAGGCTGGAGTCCAACGGTTAACGTCCCTCCTTTATAGGTAAAGATTAAATTGGAGAATGAATGGTGATAACTGATAAGTGATTTGGAAGCCGCGCTGGACTCATTTGATAAATTTGAAGGTTATTTTTTGTTTTTTCCCCTTCTTGTGACTTTAAGGAAGCCTTTTTTTTAGAAGGTGGTTCAAGGAAGATTGTCTGGTTTGGAAAATTTTACGAGAGAAAGACAGATATTTTTTGACCTTTTAAAATGTGAGTTATTTAATGGGAGTCATTTTAATTTTAAAAATAATTTTTTTAACAAGGACATTAATATAACTGGTCTCCAAATTTTAAGATAAATTGTTTTTTATCCATTAATATATAAAAGGGGAAGAAGGGGAAGAAAGAAAAAAAGGGGGAGGAAAAAAAGAAAAAAAGGGGGGAGAAAAAAAGAAAGGGGGAAAGGAGGGAAAAGGAACAAAAGAGAGGGGGGAGGAGAAGAAAAAAATTAATTGGATTTTTAAAAAAAGAAATAAATTTTTAAAAAATTAATCTTAGTTTTGAAAGGGAAGAGATAAATGAAAATTGAAAATAGTTGAACTAGATGATGATTTAGACGTATGGGATATAGTTGATTTAATTTTTCCTTATTAATTGATTAAGAGGTAATAAATGTGATATATATGATTGACTGATGTAAAGTGATTTTTTTATTTCTCTTCTTTCTTTCTTTTCTACTATTTTATAGTTTTGATTTTGTGTAAGCTAAGAGAAAGGCTTTGATATTGATTGATTTATGTGTGGTTTATGAATTGTATTTGGAAGGGCAAGTTTAAGTGGATGAGGCAACGAGGAAGAGGAAAAGAGAAGGAAAAATTGTGAGCTGGGTAAGAGATAGAGAAACGTCCTCGGATAGGAGTTACCAAAGACTTGTTCGAGCAGAAGAAGTTAATAAACAGATGAAGAAGACATTACGACAGGAGGTTAAAGATGCAGAAGAGCAAGAGAGAATGAGGAAAATATTACAGCAACAACAAAAGAAAGCTCAGGCTCAATTAGTTACATCAGCACTAATACCAGTTAAAACAGATATAACAACCATTATTCCAGCCCCGTCTGTTCCAAGTACAACAGTGATAAAAACAACACATTAACAAAAATGACAACAACAGCAACTGTAACAACAACTTCGGTAACAACAACAATGGCTACAACTATAGGACCTTCTACAGTCACAACTGCAAGTATAAGTTTTAGAGTTTTTAGAGTTTTAGAGTTTTTAGAGCTTTAGAGTTTTAGAGCTTTTTAGGGGTTAAATGTGTATATGTGGAGTAGGAGTATGTTGATAATTTTGTATAGTAGTATTTTGTTTCGGTTTTGTTGGGTTGATAAGCGTCCCCCCCCCCCCCCCAATCTCGTTGTTCTGTGCAGGACAATGACAATAAAGATTTATCTGTCTATCTATCTAATAATGGCAACAACACCATCACCAATTACAACTGCTTTGGGAGCAATTGCAGCATCCCCAGTGACACCAATATTAATTAATGTAATAGCAGGCGCTTCCAGAAAAATACCTTTGACAGGGGCAATTAAAAAAAATCCTAAAGATATAATGGGACCAAAGACTGAATTTCAAATAATGTGTGATTTGTTAAAGACAATGGAGACAATGATCAAAACAGGGCTGGCAGATGCTGAAAAGCACAGAAACGAAATGACAGACAAATCTGATAAAAACTTTGATGAACTTAAAAAAGGGGCAAGATCAATTAAAAATAGAACTGGAGCAAATTTAAAAAGATCAAGAAGAGGTAAAAGATGATGTAAGAAAGATGAGAGAGAAACAGAAGGAGAGTGAGATCAAGGTGGCAACTTTAGAAAAATGGTTGAAATGCTTGAAGAAAAACAGAGACGAGCAAACATCATGATTTGCAATGTTCTGGAGAGAAATCCAGATAAGTTAAGAGACAGGATAGTGGATTGGATGAGTAATCTAGAGATGGGATACAAGTTATCATCAGATGACATTGTAAGTGTTTTTCGCCTATGGCAAAGGAGGGGAAGAACCAGTCCTAGAAATGTGTTGGTTAAATTTGCCTGCTCGGCTGACAAGATGAGATTGATGTCCCATGTAAGGTTGTCCAGTTCATCTCTGAAGATTGATGGAGCTGATATAGAAATCTACAATGATATTGCAGTAGAAGAAAGAATCTGACGACAAAAGATGAAACCTGTAACTAAGTGGTTGAGGGACAAGGGTGTTAAATACAATTGGAAATCTCAAAAACAGATGACTTTTTGGTACTTGGGAAGAAGATTCCTTGTACAAGAGGAGGCCTATGTATTAGACATTTTAGTAGATGCAAAATTACTTGAAAACGGGACTAAAGAATGGAATGATCTAAAAGATGCCCTTATTCTCTCTGGAGGCTTGCGCTTTGGAAGAAATAATGATGATGATGATAATAAGGAGTCAAAGGGAGCTGAAGGAGGTGTTTAAAAAATTTAAATGCAGCTAATGGATCAGTTCACGCTCGGATTCCTGGATGGGACACCTTCCCCCTCCCCTTTTTGAATCTCGAAGGCCTCTTTTTCAAGGAAAAAGAGGAGATGGTGAACAAGTTGTTATGTTTATTTTTTTAGGCTTACTCTTTTTTCTTTTTCTTTTTTCTTCTTTTATAATATTTTGATGCACACTTTTATGGGGATACAGTAATACCTCATACAAAGTCTGCTTCGTACAACATCGGATTCATACAACAGCACCTAATTTCTTGAAAAATGTTGCCTCATACAAAGTCGCTGTGACTTTGTATGAGGCATTGGGGGTTTTCCCAGGTTGCATTGTGCCTGGGCAGTATAAAAGGCAGAACACATGCGTGCATTGCTATTGTAGGTTTTGCACAAGGCAAAGAGTGTTTAGGAGTGGTTTTGAGTGCGATTTTGGATTTTTTGGATTTTTTTTGTCAGAATTTTTGGAAGCATTCCTGGGATTTTTGCAGCATTCTTCAGATTCTTGGACCATTCTTTGGCACAGTGGAAAGGTAGGTGAATGAGGTTTTCTGTTTCCGATTGGCTTCGGGTGGGGAGGTAGATGGGGGAGGACAATTTTTTGGTGAGGTGGGTAATTGTTTGGTGTTTGCTGCTGTGGTTTTTCAAAACAGATTGCATGTTCCATAATTTTTCTTATGTTGGTCTTTTTTGGGGGGCACTGTTTGGTGGGGTGGGCAATTGTTTTGTGTTTGCTGCTGTTTGGATGATTAACACTGTGCTGTATGATGGGACATGTTGCCATCCATTTTGTCCTTGCTTCCATCCAGTAATTGTTTACAGTAGCTTGTACAAAATGGATGATCGGCTGCATGGCTGCAGATTAACACTGTGCTGCATGATGGGACATGTTAACTTTTAAACCTGCACTTCATAAAGTTATCAAAAGTTAAAAACTTGTATGGTTTGTCTCCTAAAATCAGGGTTGTTTGACACGTTTTTGTAATGTATTTAGCCTTTAGACAACTGATTTCTTAAAGTTCTGTCAGTTTCCTGTCTGTTTCCTTTTCCCTGAAGTCTGTACTGTTTCAGTACAATATATCTCTAGGGAAACGACGTTGTACAAGGCATCGCAGCAAGGATTTGGATGTTGTATGAGGCATCACGACTAGGATTTTGCATGCCTCATACAAAGTCCAAATCCTTATAAAGTCCAAACTTGTGGAACCAAGTTTAGACGTTGTACGAGGTATCACTGTAATGGGTTTAATTTTTGACACTTTCATGCCAAAGGCGGATTGCGGATGTTATATTAATAAGAAGGATATAGGTTAAAAAAATGAGACGTGAAGGTATTGACTTGCAATGTGAAAGGTACTGGCTGTCAGGTGAAGAGGAGAAGAATAGAAGCTGCTCTTAGAAAAGAAAAACCAGACATTGTTTTCTTGCAGGAAACTCATCAGAAATCTGCAGAGGTGAACAAGATTTTTTTAGGTTGGACTAAGATTTATGAAAAGGCATATGGTACATCTAAATCAAGAGGGGAGCTACCTTTATTTCGAACAGGTTGGGTTTCATAATAAGAAAAAGTATCTCTGATCCCGAGGGGAGATATTTGATAATTAATTGAAGAATCGACGATGAGCAGATAACATTGGTAAATATATATGCCCCAAATGAAAATCAAGAATTTTTTAAAGACAAAGTTTATGATATTTTAGTCATGGAAAGATGTGTTAAGTTGGTTATAGGTGGGGATTCTAATTTAATTAGGTCAACTATTGATTGCACAAACACCGCTAGATGTAGTAAAATGACAAAGACACAGATATTGAATAGATGGATGTCATCGCTAGGACTTAAAGATACTTGGAAGGAGTTGTGTGGATTTGAAAGATTTTTACCTTTTTTCTCAGGTGCATAACACATATTCAAGAATAGATTATATATTTGTGTCATCTAACGAGAAATTTGGAAGAGATTGATGTGGGGCTCTTTAAAGAATCTGACGGTGCAAAAGTGGTACTGAAATTAAAATTAGAAGGAGAGAAGATGAGAAAGCCTTGGAGATATGACACTAATTTATATAAAGACCCTAAGAGTAAGGAACAGATTATTGGAAATTGGGAGGAAAGTTGGAAGTTTAACGATAATGGTAAAGTAAGTTATAATATAGTCTGGGATATCATGAAAACGATTTATAGAGGTGAGAGTATCAAGATGTCTAATTTTAAATATAGACAGTTTAAGGCAAAACAGAAAGATATGGAGAAGGAATTAAAACAGTTACAAGAAGAACATATGAGGACGGGGAATAAGGAGTTATTTGAAATAATGCAGAAATTAAAAAAGGAAATGGTAGGTAAAGATATCGAAAAGGTAAAAAGGAATTTAATATATCTTAAAAGGGAATATTTTGAATATAGCAACAAAAATTCAAAGTTATTGGCAAGATAGGCTAAGGAAAAAAGAGAAAAAAGAGAGATTGGAACCTTGATTTCAAAGGAAGGTGTTAGATGTCATAGAATTAAAGACAAAATAGAGATAGTAAAGGAATTTTATCAGGAGTTGTATTCCAAAAAAGAGATAAATGTGGGGAAATTAAGAGACTTCCTGGAAAAATATATAAATCAAAGGTTGTTGCAGGAACATAAAGATAAAATGGAAGATTTAATTTCTAAAAAAGAGATTAAAGAGGTTATATCTAATTTAAAATTGGACAAATCACCCGGTGAGGATGGACTTTCTTCCGAGTTCTATAAGGAATTTGAAGATATAGTTACCCCAAGATTTAAAAAGTTGTTTAACTTCATATTGGAAGGAGGGCGAATCCTAACTTCATGGACTAGATCTATAATCGTTTTGATACCTAAACCAGGGAAAGACCCAGAAAGGGTTGAATCATTTAGGCCAATATCTTTAATAAATCAAGATGCAAAAATTTTTACAAATATATTAGCAAATAGGTTGAATGGCTTTATGGGAAGTTATATAAATAAAGATCAAGCAGGCTTTTTAAAGGGTAGACATATGGCAAATTTAACTAAGAGAGTTGTTGATTTGCTAGATATTGCTATAAATAGGAAAGAGAAGATAGGAATGCTATCACTTGATATTTTTAAGGCTTTTGATTCCCTTCAATGGATAACAATAAAAGAGATTAATTCTTTCTTTTGGTTTTGGGATAAAGTTTAGGAATGTCATAGAACAATTATATCAGCAAGGATTGGCAAAGCTTAGAATAAATGATGTTTATACTGAGAATATCAAATTAGAAGCAGGAACAAGGCAGGGATGCCCGATATCACCAATTTTATTTATAATGTCTATGGAATTGCTAGCAGAGGTTATTAGAAGAGATGATCATATTATGGGACAGGGAGGAAATAAAATAAGTTTATATGCAGATAACACCTTGGTTATCATGAAACATCTAGAGAAGGCAATGGAAAGGATTCATGATCATTTAAAAGATTTTGAGGATATCACTGGATATAAACTGGAAGAAATCAGAAATGATAACATGTAATGTGAGTAAAGATGAACAACAAGAAATATGCGGAAATATAAAATACAGATTAAAGATAATTTAAAATACCTGGGAATTATCATAACAAATAAATTGGAAAATCTTAAAAAATTAAACCATGACAGACAATTCAAGGTGATTAAAGATCAGATTATACAATTTAATAAACTGATCTTGTAATGGTTTGGTAGAGTGGCTCTCTGTAAAATGATGTTGTTACCAAAAATTATTTTTTTGTTTGAAGCTTTACCAATTCATCTAAAGGATAGAGAGATCAAGGAATTTCAAGATGTGTTAAATAGGCTTTGTAATGGTGGGGGAAAAAAAGCTAGAATTACTAAAAGGGAGTGGTATATATCTCAAAAAGAAGGGGGACTGGGAATTCCTAATCTTAAAAATTACTACAGTATTGTTGTTCTTCAGTCACACAGTCGACCGACCCTTTGCGACCCCATGGACCATTTTCCTCCAGGCGCCTCTGTCCTCCACCATCCCCCTCAGCCCTCCCAGCTCTGTGCCCATTGTGTCTACAATACCATCTAGCCATCTCATCCTTGGCCTCCCCCTTCTTCTTTTGCCCTCCACCTTTCCCAACATCAATGCCTTCTCAAGTGAATCCTCCCTTCTCATTTGATGTCCAAAGTATTTTAGCTTCATCTTTACTATTTGACCTTCCAATGAGCAGTCAGGGTTAATTTCTTCTAAGATTGACCTATTTGTTCTCCTCGCTGTCCAGGGGAAACTCAAAACCCTCCTCCAACACCACATTTCAAAGGCATCTATTCTTCTGCGTTCAGCCTTCCTAATTGTCCAGCTCTCACATCCATACATTACTACTGGGAAAACCATTGCTTTGACTATTCTAATTTTTGTTTGCAATGTGATGTCTCTGCTTTTCACTATGTTCCCCAGGTTTCTCATCGCTTGTCTCCCAAGAATCAGTCGCCTTTTTATTTCATGGCTACAATCCCCATCTGCAGTGATCTTTGATCCTAAGAAAGTAAAATCTGTCACTGCTTCTACTTCTTCCCCGTCTATTTTCCAGGAACTGATTGGGCCTGTTGCCATTATCTTGGTTTTCTTGATATTGAGTCTCAAGCCAGCTTTTGCACTCTCCTCCTTCAGCCCAATCAAGAGATTCTTTAGGTCTTCCTCACTTTCTTGGAGATGGAAGATCTTGAGCAAATTGGTAAAGCAGCTTTTTTAGATAAAGAAATACGTAGACCTAATATAAAAAATAGGATGTTAAAGTCAATGTGGGAGGTTTAGAAGAAGATGAAGGGGAATTTAGCTCCTGAAATATCTCCATTAATAAAAATTGAAGACATAAAAAGTTTTCCCGATAAAAATAAATGGGGGGCTGAGATCAGTGTTGACAGGAAATGATGTTTGTCTGTTGAGTCACTGGATCCGATTGTGTAATGATGAAGAGAAAAAAGTTGAACTATATGAACAAATGAGGCTAAATTGGTTACAAGTGGTAAGGGTAAACAATTGGAACAAAAATATTTAAAAGGACCAAGTTTGGAAAGGGCTAGGACAGAGTTTGAAGAGCTATTATTTAACATAAGACAAGGTGATATAGAGTTAAAGGGGTTAGTGGCCAAAATTTATAAATGTTAAATAAAGATCGCATCCAACAAGAGATATTGAGACAAATTTGTGAAGAGGACTTAAATATAAAAAAAATCAGAAATAAAATGGTGATCTCTATGGAAACGAAGGATAATGAGGACATTGTCGACTAGAGTTAAGGAACATAATTACAAAATGTTATGGAGATGGTATTTGACACCAGTGAGATTGAATCAGATTGACAGGACAAAAAATAGTATGTGTTGGAGATGTAATAAAAGTGTTGGAACTTATAATCATATGTGGTGGAATTGTTAAAGAGATTAGAGATTTTTGGAAAGAGATTGAGAAAGAGATAGTTGGAATGATGGGAAATAGGATTAAGATTGGAATAGGTGCTGCTATGTTTACAGATTCAGAGGGTTTAAAATTAGATAAGGATGAGCAAGAACTGTTTGCGATTTTTATGTCTACGGGAAGACAGTGTATATAGCAAGAAAGTGGAAGGACCCGATGAAATTAAAATTGAAAAACTGGTTTAAGAAAATATGGCAGCTAGCCCTGAATGACAAATGAGAACTAAATGAAAAGAAAGGAACTAAATGAAAAGAAAGGAATAGTTAAAGAAAATAAATTTTGGAAAATTTGGAAACCATATGTGGAATATTCATTTTAAAAATGGGGAATATAAGCTGAATTTTTGGAAACATTGATTTTTGTTAAAACAGGCCGCATCCCTCTTTGGCAATGTATTATATCACTAGGTGATTATTATTGTTTGATCTTATGTATTCTAAGTTGAGAAAGAGACTTTAGAGCATGGTGAGATGGAGTTATATAGATGGTTAGATAATGTTTAAGAGATTAGTTTTTTTCCATTTCTTTAGACTGTTTTTTTTAAACGTAATATTTAACCAGCAATTAAAGATGATAAATGTTTAAGATCTCACTATTTTTCATAAGTGAGTTTATAACCTAATGTTATTCTTTTATTTGGATTTAACTTGGATATGTTAATGTTATAAGTAATTCATTTCTCTTTCTTCTATTTTTTGAGATTTTTTGTATATTAATCATTTATGATAGGTATGTTTTACTGTTTTTCTTCTTTGATGTTTTTAATGTATATTTGAAAAATCTTAATAAAACTTATTTTAAAAAAGGAAGGCAAAAGCTAAGAGATGCTAACAGCAACAACAACAAAACAAATTCTTCAGGTACATGTATACCAAGAGACAGAGAAAAGAAATAGTGGCTCAGTTACTTAGTGAGGATGGGGAAAATGATAACAGATGACAAAGAAAAGGCAGACATGCTCAATTCCTATTTCAGCTGTCTTTCCCCAAAACACATGACCCTCCAGGCAAATGTGAAGTACAAGTGGAGGGATCAGGACTGCAGCTTTATTTTGATAAACAATTAGTCAGAGAATACTTTATAACTTTGAATAAGTTCACATCTCCAGGGCCAGATGAACTGCATCCAACAGTATTGAAGGAAGTGGCTGAAGAATCCTCAGAACCAGCATTTCTCTTTTTTTTATATTTGGGAGGATGGGTGAAGTGTTGGACGACTGGAGAAGGCCTAATGTTGTCTCTATCTTCAAAAGTGGCAAAAAGGAAGAACCTGGGAACTACAGACCAGTCAGCTTGACATCATTCCCAGGGTAAATTCTAGATCAAATTATTTATTTTATTGCATCTGTTTATTGCATTTATATCCTGCCCCTTTTGGCAAAGGTACCACTTAGGTGGATTTTAAATGATAAAGCAATCACTCTGTAAGCACCTTGAAAACCAAACAAAGTCAACATGGATTTATCAAAAATAAATCCTACCAGACTAATGCTATCTAACGTTTCCATGGGATGATTTTCTTCATAGATGATGGGAATGCTGAAGAAGTAATATATCTTGACTTCAGCAAAAAAACATTATAATCTATTTAGCAAGCTAACTAGATTCAGGCTGGATAGAACAGTCAGGTGGGTTTAATTAGTTACAGAATCATATATGGACACTTCTCCAAGTGGAGGGAAGTAAAGAGTGGGGTCCCCCAAGGTTCAGTACTGGGACCCCTGCTTTTCAACCTCTTCATAAATGATCTAGAGGTAGGAGTAAAAAGCAAGGTAGCCAAATTTGCTGACGACACTAAATTATACAGGGTAGTGAAAACTGTGAGAGATTGTGAGGAGCTCCAGAGGGATCTCTTGACACTGGGGGAGTGGGCAAAACAGTGGCAAATGAGCTTCGACATTAGTAAGTGCAGAGTGATGCATGTTGGGGCAAAAAACCCCAATTACATTTATAAACTGATGGGGCATGAACTCTCTGCGACAAACCAGGAAAGGGACCTTGGTGTCCTGGTGGACAACTCAATGAAGGTGTCAACCCAGTGTGCCTCAGCAGTGAAAAAAGCAAACTCAATGCTAGGGATCATTAGGAAGGGTATAGAAAATAAGTCAGCAAGTGTCATTTTGCCTCTTTATAAATCTATGGTGAGGCCCCATCTGGAATACTGTGTACAGTTCTGGTCGCCATACCTCCAGAAGGATATTATGGAGTTGGAGAAAGGGCAGAGGAGGGCAACCAAAATGATGAGGGGACTGGAACACCTTCCTTACCATCTGAGGCTGCAACGGTTGGGCCTTTTCACTCTTGAACGACAGCATCTAAGAGGTGACCTGATTGAAGTTTATAAAATCATGCACGGTATGGACAAAGTAGATAAGGAAAAACTGTTTTCCCTATCGCACAACACTAGAACTAGGGGACACTCGATGAAACTTTTGGGTACTAGTTCTCAAACAAATAAGAGAAAGTACTTTTTCACCCAGAGGATTACTGGTCTATGGAACTCCCTGCCAGAAGAAGTGGTGACAGCTGTCAGTCTTGACAGCTTTAAGAAAGGATTAGACAAGTTCATGGAGGACAAGGGTATCAATGGCTATAATTATGGATACCTAAGGACAACCTCCGGGTTGGAGAGATAGGCAGGATATCTCTCAATGCCATTTCCAGGGAATCCTAAGCAGGTGAAGGCATCTCCTTGGGAATACCCTGAAGGAAATGGTGAGCCACTGTGTGAGACAGAATGCTGGACTGGATGGGCTGTGGCCTGTTCTAACAAGGCTGTTCTTATGTTCTATGTTCATACTCAGAGACTTCTTATCAATGGTTTCTTAAACTAGACAGGGTAAGAAGTGATGTAAACACAGGGTTCATTTCTGGACCTGGTACTCTTCAACATTTTTAATAATGATTTGGATGAGAAGGAGCAGGGAATGCATATCAAATATGCATATAACACAGAAATGGGTGGGCTAGCCAATATCCTGCAAGACAGGAAACAAAATTCAAAAAGATCTTGATAGGTTTGAGCACTAGGCTAAAAACAACAAAATGAAATTTAACAGAGATAAGTTAAAAGCTCTACATCTAGGATATACGATGAATGAGAAGGAGCTTGGATTTGTTGTAAATCACATAAATCAGTTTATGTCCATTCTAAGTACAGTATGTCAATTATTTTTAAATCATCATCATTATTTTTTTCTCAGCATTGCTGGTACATGAAGCAGGCCAAAGTATCCAGGCCAAAAATGAGGGAACAAGTCCTAAAAATCTGCGGTTTCACAAGGCCACTGGTTTTTGAAATTCAACTATTTTTGCAGCCATGTTGCATTATTGGCTCATATTCAGTTTGCAATTTACAAAAAAACCAGCAGCTACTTGCAATTGTTTTAAATTGGTAACCAAGATTTTGGTTGCTGAAATCGGTATGAAGCAGATAACCTGATCTTTCTTCCATATTATTTTAACTTCTTGCCTCAATGTTTGGTTCATGGCAATTTTTATCCTTTCCATACTTTTGAGGTTGCTTGTTGATGGAAAAAGAAGAACCACTATTATTTTTATTACTGGTGATATTAAGAAGTTAGAGAAAAACTATTACGTGCATTTCCTATATTGCTCAAAGCTCAATGAAGTTATGGGATCAACAGTAAAGATGTTCATCACTTAAATCTATGCCAAAAGGCAACAGACATATGGAAATAACTTGCTTTTTCTTTTAAAAAAGTGAAGTCACTGAGATGTTTTAATTTTCATTAAGGAAGCCAGTTATAGTAGATTAAAACAATTCAGGCAATCTGTCATATTATTTGCCAGTTGCATGGGTAAAGATACTGGAAGCTGAGTAGATCTGTAAGAATTCATAACAGACCTTGAAACCAATGCAAAAGAGGAACAGTTTTTACTATCTACTGAAGATGCCAGTGTGAGTGCATACCCAGGCATAATTTCAACAAGGCAAGCAACTGCTGGGAGTTGTGGCTGCTATGTACATAAATCTTAACCACAAAAGGATTAAAAGCTTGACATGGCGCATTAGCACATGTCAGTCATCCCAACCGAGTTGTAATTAGTAAGTGTAAACTGCAAGCCAAAAATCAACCAAGCACACTAGGCTGGAATCTCCACTTGTGTCAACAAGATTTGTGAAGATCTCATGCGAAAGTGATTCAAAATGAGATTTCCACAAATCTTGGCTTTAAAACGCTGAGCTTGGAGACTGGCAGGTCGAGGTTCGATACCTGTGCTGCACGACAGATCTTAGGGACATGAAAGGAGATTCATTCGGGTGTCCCCTGAGCAGAGTTTCCCCAGCAACAATCCTTTCAAACCAGAGTAATTTCTGACACAAAATTTATTTATCTTGGGAACATTTTCACAGACAAGTCTTCCAGGAATATTTATTGCACATAAACCAACACTGTAAGCATAGCAGAGTTGGAAATTTTAAAACTCTTTTCGACCACACTTCCCAGAATCTCTTAGCCCTGTGTTTCTCAACCTTTGTTTTTAAGATTTCAATTCCCAGAAGCCTAAGTCAATTCCCCAAAGCACTGATCAGCCAATGTACTGACTGAGGCTTCTGGGAATTGAAGCCCCCCTACGGGTCGTGGGCCCCATGCTGGGAAACACTGCTCTGGGCAAAATGTGAACAGGAATGCAGACTGATCAAGAAAATGAAAGAGCCTTGGTTACAACATGTATCACAATGTTACCATGGTTTCCATTCATGTACGGCTTCAAAACCTTGAACTTCAAAATTTGAAAGACCTTTTACCATAGTACTCAGTGTGGCAGAGAGCAACAGAAGCTAGTGAAGCAATGCTATACCACAATCTTAGGCTATCACTGGTAAATAGCAAAAGAGAAAGAAATGAAGATTTCTCCGATTATTTTGGTGCAGCCCATCCTCCCAGCTGAAGAGACAAGCTAATTTTCAGATAGAAAAACAACTTGCTTATTCAGTTCCACAAATATTCCTCCACCTCATTGGTAAAGGTTGCCCTTGTTCGAAAGCCAGTCATATCCAACTCTAGGGTTCAGTGCTCATCTCCATTTACAGCCAAAGAGCCAACTCAAACTTTGGACTGCCAAACTGAAGCCACTTCCTTGGCTTGATTTGGTTTTTTGCGGAAGAAACTCCGCTCAGGGAACACCCAAATGAGGCTCCTTTCACGTTCCCAAGAGCTGGGACATAGATGGGCACTCAATCCATCATGCTGTACCTGGGTCTCGAACTTCCGACTTGCTGGCCTTCCACCTAATGAGGCGCCAGTGGGGAAAGGGAGGGGTGATCACCTTGGGGTGATAAAAGATCAAGACTAGGATCCTGCCCCACTCACTCCCTTTTGTCTCCTGTAGCCTACAGTGGGGAGCGATCCTGTTTTCCCCAACTCACCTTGTCATACCTCTGGGTTGGAAGCTTAGCCTGGCCCGCTGAGGACTAGTTGGGGTGTGTGTGTGTTAAAGTCTACTAGGACCTCCTTTGCCTGGCTGAAACATGGCCAGCAGGGGCTAATGGACTAGCGGGACCACCACTGCCACTTCCACCGCCACTGACTTCCTGGAGGAGTGGAAAGCCAAGCGGGATAAGTTAGGTGCTCTCATCACTCCCTGTCCCGCCGCGCCCTCTCAAGGTACCCAGCACGGGCCTGGTCCTTTGCTAGAGAGCTCTGAAACAGGAGTTATCCATTTTCTTCTGTCCAGATATTTTACACTTCAGTCGCCAGAATCTTCATCTCTGGTCATGCTGGCTGAAGCTTCTGGGGTTGAACTCCAAGAACATTTGAAAGATTAAAGGCTGGGGTCTACCACTGTATCCCTGAACAACACTGGAGGGAGGATTTTCAGTAGCTAACCAAAATACCAATGCCTAAGATTCCTTAGCTTGGTGGAACCATTGCAGTTAAACTGTGAAAAAAGCACACAGTAGCTACTCTCAGCTTTGAACTGACACTTTATAGGTCATGCTCTGAATCACAATACCAGCTCTCCCCCTCTCTCCTTTCTTGGCAGGAGGACAAAAACAGTTTCCAAAAAATGAGCCTACCCATTCCCAAGGAAGACACAGAGAGGGAGCATTTCTTAGATGCGGGATTAACAATCTCATACCTAATCAAGAAATATCACCTGCCTATATGGTGAATTTGACAACTGGAAGGTTGGCAGGTCAGCAGTTTGAGACCCGAGTGCTGCACAACAGAGTGAGCTCCCGTCTCTGTCCTAGCTCCTGCCAACCTAGCAGTTTGAAAGCAAGAAATTGCAAGTAGATAGTAAATAGGTACCACTTCAGTGGGAAGGTAAGCAATGTTCCATGCACTCTGGTGTCTAGTCATGCTTGCCACATGTCCACAGAAACATCTGCAGACACTGACAGCACTGGTTCTTTGGCTATAAACAGAAATGAGGACTGTTACCTTTCGAGCAAGGGTGACCTTTACTGGTGACTAATTCTTTCCCCATCACAAAAAATATTCACTTCCTTCATCAAAGAGAAAGAAAACACCTTATTCAGAAAAGGAGACATTCTGCTGCCTGAAACAAGAACAAGGAAGTTCTCATTCCCAGTTCTACAGACAGGCTGGCCATGGATGGAGGAGAGAGAAGGGTTTTTACCTTTTAACAGCTGGGAAGTTGCATACGTTTCAGGTAGTGTGGGAATCTACATTTTTGAATAATGACTCCTGGAGAGTAGTGTGTGCTACAATTTGGGTGAGGGTTAGGAGGGATATATGATGTGTACACCTCTCTCCTACAGCAGTGTTTCTTCTACTTCTTCCCTGTCTAGGCCAGCCGTGAAATTGCCAAAATGAACCCTCCTTTTGGTGAATTCATTCTGCAGTTCACTCCTCCTGACCTAGTATGAAAAAATATTAGCCAGCAACAAAAGGTTGCTGTTACCAGGGTATATCCAATTGTGGTTAAAAATACCACAATCTTCGAGGAGGCTCTTTCTGTGTGCCCTTTAGGAGAACGTGAAAAGATAGAGCAGAGGTTCTCAAGGTTTCCACGCCACTCCCCCTCAGACAGCTGAGCAGGCCGGACACGTGGTTCCCCCATGTCGTAAACACATCCATAAACTGCGGTGGGCACGTTTGCACATGGACAGGTGTTTTTGGCTGTCGCAAATAATCCACTTTCAAGGTCGTTGCCGTGGGCTGGATGGAATGGCATCGGGGGCCGGGAGCGGCTCATTGTAAACCCCTGGGATAGAGGCTGCCTCTACTGCTTCCCAGTATCTGCTGTCTGAGACAATCATCACAATTTGCCTTATGGTAGGGCTGGGTGTGTAAATATAGAAACTTAGATGAATGTATGAATAAAATTTCCCTTTGAAATGGCACAACTTTATCCACTGAAACAAAGATGGGAAGCATAAGCTATCACTCCATACGACCAGCTACCTCTAAATTTCTAGTAGTCATCTTTGCTTCTGTCTCCTAGCCCCTTGTCCAACCACATTACTATCATTTTTATGAACGATTTCCCCAGACGATGATCTCTGCTGGCTTGATGGATTGATTGATGGATGATGTCGGAGAGAACCTCTCTCCCTTTCAAAAGATTCAAAGAAGTTTCTGGCTGATTTGATCATGCAAATTTAAGTACAGTATATACTTTGCGTCAAATTTATGTCTTGCCTAGCAACCTTACTCACCACAAGCAAACGGAAAGCTGGGATATTTACAAGTCTATCTCTATCACATCTCTCTTGGCTTTCTGTGGATGACTGCCTGGGCAACTATGCAAGAATGAAATGGACAAGCTGGACAAAGTGTTGGTGGGCAGCCATGCACAATGTGTTGGTGTACATAAATGTTATGTTCTTACATACAGCAAGTGGGAGGCAAGAGAAAGATGCCTCCATTGTGTGTGTGTGCGCGTGTGTGTGTCCCCATCCTGTGAACCAAAAATGTAATCCCAAAGAAAGGTAGCCAAGAAAGTAAAAGAACTTCCTTTTTGTTTTCTAAAGGAAAAAGGAATACTAGATTGAGGGTTGAAAATATTTTTTTAATATTATAGGTCTGGTTTGTTTCTCATAAGGCAGGTATTCTCAGCCTGTGGCCCATGAGCCAAATGTGGCCCACAGCAACATTTCATATGGCCCCCCACACCCGGAAGTGCCATGTGGTGGTGGAATGGCAAAATGGTTGTTCGGCCTCCGAAGCTGTCTGAGGGAGCATGTCCCAGCCCCTGGCTTTAAAAGATTCAGAACTCCTGTAATAAGGTCTGGTTCATAACGGAGCCACTAGAGGTATCCAAGAAATGCCAGGACAGAAGCCCATTGCCAGAGAATTGAGTTGTAAGATGGAATCAGAAAAACAACAATTCTACGCCCAGCCATATTCTATTAGGATGGCCTGTCTTAGCAGTAAGAGTCCCAGCCCCAGGACGTGGCCTGCTCCAGACAGGAACACGATGGCTCCTTTTGTATTCTTTGTCCTGAATTACAGTAACAGCTGAAACAGCTGCTGCATGGATCTGGATGCAGCTGGCAAGCATCCTCAAAGGGAGTGTAATTTCAGCCCCCGCAGTGGTAAAGATGGCAGTACCCCTGGGCATGCCCAAAGGGCTTCCTCTCTACCGACATGCAACAACCACCTTCCACGGGCACATTTTACTATCATTATTACAAGATATAGAATGCTGTAAACACTCCATCAATTAAAGACTGGTTATGTAAATTGTGTGTGTGTATGTGTGAATTTAGTCAGTTGGGAGCACAATATAATACAAGCAAAAAATTGCAGTGCATATTAATCCATTCTCAGACAAACCACAGTCTGGAAAAACACAGCAGTTGCCAAAACAGAAAATATTTTGTGCCGTTGTTTGTTTTAAAAGGCTCTTTATGACTTCGGTGTGCCCGTCTCAACAGGGGTACGATGATGCCACCCTAAACCCACCATGCTGCTCCCAGGCGAGGAAGCCTGCAGTCATGACATGGAGGAGCAAAGTGGGGTCACAAGAAATGCTGGCCGTGATTCACCAGCCTTACACATAAGTAATCCAGTTTAGGATGCCCAGTCTCCCTTCCTCCCATTCATCTATTCCCAAACAGGCTTTAGATCGGTGGTTCCCAACCTTTTCTTTTTCTGGCCATGCCCCACCTAAGCATCTCTAATATCCTAATGAACCCCCTGTGACATATAATTCTTGTTATTCAAAAAGTGAACTCTTATTCATGTGGAGGAAGCGTAAAAGGCCATTAACTTGATCTAAAACTCAATCTTGAATGTCCCCCAAATCAAACTGCCCCCGTGGGGTGTGTGCCCCACGTTGGGAACCACAGCTTTAGAGTCTTATGGGGCAGCCACAATCTCCAAACCTGGCTGTGGGGAGGAAAAATGACCCTAAGAAAGGACAGCCAATCAAATCAATTGCAAGGAAGAGGGGGCGAAAAAAGAAAGCCAGCTGGAACCATCTTAGCAAAACCTCCTCATTTTGGATTACAGCACGGGTGCCCAATTTTTTTGGGCCACAGGCCGGTCACGTTGTTCATGGGGCTGGTGACTACAGCCCAGGGGCCAGATCCGGCCCCAGATGCCAATTCATCCGGCTTGCATACCTGTCAACCTTCCCGGATTGGCCAGGATTTCCCGTTTTTCGGCGCCGATTAGCGCCATTTCCCGCCCAGAGCTGCCAAAACCCCAGAATTTGGCAGTGGGGGAAAGAGGTACTGCGCATCCCTTCTGCGCAAGTCGCCTTCTACGCATGCGTAGAAGGCTTTTACGCTTGCGTAGAACCCTTCTACGCTTGTGTAGAACCCTTCTACGCATGTGTCGTAGGCTATGCATGCATAGAAGGGTTCTATGCAAGCGTGAAAGGGTTCTAATACGCAAGCGTAAAAGCCTTCTATGCATGCGTAGAAGGCAACTTGCACAGAACCGTTCTGAGCAGGTCCCGTATTGTCCGGAGCCACGGTTGACAGGTATGGGCTTGTGGCGCCCTCGTTGCTCCCGGAAGCGGAAGTATAACACGCCCATATGCGTCCATTTTACTTCCACTTCTGGGAGCAATGAGGATGTCGTGGACTGGATGAATTGGGTCCGGGGGGGCGGATCCGGTCCCCAGGCCATAGTTTGGGCACCTCAGGGTTACAGTATGGGGAAAAATATTATGTAGTTTCGGATCCGCACCAGCAACCCCACCGTTTCCCTAATGCAGCTTCCTATTTAAAGGGCTCCCACTCCCCGGAGGAAGGATGATGATGATGAGCATCATCATCATCCCCTTGCCTTGCTGAAGTAATGGACGGCGATGCCACGCAACCCAGGAACTTACCTTGCAGGAGAAAGAGACCAACCGGCAGGAGCAGCTCCAGCGTAGGCAGGAAGCAAACTCTCCGCCTGCCTCACTCCTCCTGGACAGTAGAGAAGAGGGCTAGAGCGTCCTTTGCGCTCTTCCCTCTCTTCTCCTCCCTCGTTGTTCGGAAGGAGAGAGAGAGAGAGAGAGAGAGAGAGGCGATTCGACCCATAGAGCTAGGAAAATAATAGAGCCATATTTCAACCCTCTGAAAAAGTCTGCTTCCTTTTAAAAAAAATCCTTTATCGCTCTTCCCGCCTGTCATGTGACTGATGCGAAATGTAGTAAAGGTCGCCCTTTTGCTCGAAAGCCAGTCGTATCTGACTCTAGGGTTCAGTGCTTATCTCTGTTTGTAGCCCAAGAGCCAGCGCTGTTGCAGCAGTGCAGCGTCTGCAGACGTTTCCATGGACACCTGGCAGGCATGCCTAGATGTGCACGGAATCCTGTTACCTTCCCACCAAAGTGGTCCCTATTTATCTACTTGCAATTTCTTGCTTTCCAATTGCTAAGTTGGCAGGAGCTGGAGCGGAGACAGGAGCTCACTCCATTGTGCAGCACTCAGGTCTCAAACTGCTGACCTGCCGACCTTCCAGTCATCAAGTTCAGCTTCTTAACCACTACTAAGCCAAGTTTAGGGGAGGTTTAAACTTTCCTGTTAAATCTCTCTTCCTGAATTTAAAGAAGGGATTCCTTTAAAAAAAAAAAAAATCCCTATTTTACGGTGAGGGAGCAAATTTCAGTGGCGAGTGGCTATGGGAATGGTGGTTTAACTGATCTGATGCTGATCCGGGACTAAAATGTAGATGAATGTACCAAATAGGTAGCTCGCTGTAACCAAGAATGTGTTGAGTTTTCACTTATTCATAACAAAAGATCAGCCATATGCATCTGTGATTTGTTTTCCAGCAGGGCTATTGCATGGGGCCAGTTCTAGATTAAAGCTGGTCTGGATTCTGGAAACTAGAGAACTCCTCTTCTGTGCTGCTATTTCACACAAGCTAAGACGCTGACTGGGAAGTGGAAGGTCAGCAGTTCGAGTCCCGAGTACTGCAGGACGGAAATGAGCTCCTTTACCTTACTGAATTATTGGATTGTATTGCACAGTCCAAAGAGTACCCCCAGGAAAAGAGAATAGTAAAGGAAAAGGTTTCCCTTGCTCAAGAGCCAGTTGTATCTGACTCTAGGGTTCAGTGCTCATCTCTGTTTCAAAGCCGAAGAGCCAGCGCTGTCTGCTTCTGCAGACGTTTCCGTGGTCATGTGGCAGGCATGACTAGACACAGGAGCACACGGAACGCTCTTACCTTCCCCCTGAAGTGGTTCCTATTTATCTACTTGCAATTTCTTGCTTTCAAACTGCTAGGTTGGCAGGAGCTGGGACAAAGATGGGAGCTCATTTTGTCCTGCAGTACTCGGGAATCAAACTGCTGACCTTCCGCCTCTTTGATGTTTGCAGAGTGATACGCAGTAGGCAGCAGTCAGGGGGCCAAACACATCTTTATTGCAGGGAATGCAATCTGAACATGAGGCAATGGCGGAGACGCAGCTCCTTATATACTGTGCAGTACATTTGAATTCCGCTCCAAGAGCGCCCATTGGCTGTGGTATCAGTGATGTCATTGGGACGTACTGCATACCTTACAAAGGTTTACCTGTGGCGGGAATGTTTCTCGCGTTATTCTGTGATTGGGTGATTTGAACCATGTCAGCTGGGCTGTTGCAGCTGCCATCCGCTGGCAGCTGAATCGCTAGTAATAGCAGCTGTGTTCTATTGAGTTACATTGTATTCACGGAGGTTCATTCACAGTTCTATATTACAAGTTACATTCTTAAAGGTACAAAGTTACATACACAACAGCCTCCCAGTTAGCATCTTAGGCATTTGAGCCACTGCAGAATAGGGAACCACTTTGAGCCCTCTTTACCAAGAAAATCAGGAAAGGATTGTCATAAACTCATCTTGACTTGACAGCACACAATTATTATTATTGTAATAGATAGCACCTGTTCCATTCATTAGAAAGTAATGTTGCATCTCTTTAAATTGTCTTTTTTTTTTGTCTTGCTCTGCATCTCAGAAAAAAATCTTGACACATGTGAATTACCAGTAGATGAAGGACCTTGCAAAGCAGTGTCTCCTCACTTTTATTATGATCGCCAAACAAAGAGTTGCAAGCCATTCAGCTTTGGGGGCTGTAATGGGAACAGCAATAACTTTTTGACTATGGAGAATTGCATTCAGGAATGTATTTGATCCTGGTAAGGGCAAAAGAGTTTTAAATACTTTTCAAAACTTTGCAAAAAAATTGCCTTTTGTTCTTAATATCTGTCTTTCTGTGTTTGTTTGTTTCTCTCTCTCTCTTTTTGGAAGATTATTGTCCCAACTAGTAATAGAGTAGACCATACTGCCAGTGACTCAATGCCAAACTGAACTTAGACTTGAGGGATCTTGGGGACATGAAAGGAGCCTCATTCAGGCATTCCCTGAGCAGAGTTTCTCTAGCAAAAATCCTTTCAACCCAGAGTAATTTCTGACTCAAAATCTATTTACTAGACATGGCAGTTGTTTAGAGGAGAGTGAGCTGAAGTTTATCTACAATTTTGGTGTGTCTAGGTGGGGGGCTGAGTTATGCTTCCTCTACTCATTTTCCTCAAACTAGCTGGTGGTGGTTTAAGACTTTTGCACAGGACTGCACATATGTAAGAACAGGCATCTTCAAAATTTGGCTGCCACAGTAGCCAAAGAGATGTTACTGAGAAGCCCACAAGAGTGCAGCAGCACCTTTCTAGCTCATGTTCTCTGGCAACTGATGCACAGAGACATACTGACTTAGATCCTGGAGGCACCATATTGTTATCTTGGCAGGTAGCCAGGCACCGATAATCTTACCTTTATGCACTTGTCTAATTCTATTCTAAAGCATTCCCATTTGGTTGCTTTAGTGTGAGGGACCAAAGACAATGAAACAGCCAAAGGGTTGGCTTAACACAGGTTTATTGCATGATGATCCGGAGGAACATGTGGTAATGGCGGATGGGTAGCTCAATATATACAGTGGCTATACATTTGAATGTGGCTCGTTGGCAGTCTATTGGTTGCTGCCTGCGTGACGCCATAGAAGGTCACGCCCTTCTTGTCCAGGTGAGGAGGTGGCGGGAATCTTCCCGCGCTGCTGATCAAGGGTGAATCTGGGCCATGAGAGCTGGACGCTCGCTATTGCCATCTAGTGGTCACTAGCTCGCGTCCTCTTATAAGGGTTACAGTGATACAGCTGGAGGTTATAATGTTGCACACAGAAAGGTTACATTGTTTCCACATGGCTAGGTACATTGTTAAAGGCACAGCTTTACAGAACACAACATCCCTCCCCCCTAGGATGAGACGAAGTCTCTCAACCAAGATGGCTTATTGCAAGTACGTTTGGGCCGTGATGTGGGCTGACCTGCCCCGGGGGCGCTACCGCTTCTTCGTTCCCTGGTCCCTTGTCCTGTAACGGGAGAGGGAGACTTGTTAGCGGCTTGCCGTGGCTTGGCGGCTTTAGGGGAAGGGAAAAACTCCATTGTGGGCAGACCGGGGGCGCTCGGGGCTAACGAAAAACCCCTCTTCTCGCTTGGACGGGTGGGGGACCACTCCGAAAAACTCCCCCGGTTCTGAAAATCAAATCCTAACTCAGTTGGGGTATGCGTATTTGTGGGGGAATTCCGCGAGGTATGTATGAGGTCGGGTTCCTCCTCTGCCGAAAGATCCCGCAGGATATCTATGAGGACAGATTCCCTTTCCTCCCCCCTTGGTGGGGACCCGCGGCCCCCTTCTCCTCCCCCTTGGGCTAAACGGGTGGGGGAGAACCCTAACGCTGAGTTTTGTTTCTTTCGGTCCATGCCCTGCTCATCGGGGACCCTGCGCCGGAGCTGGTCCGCGTGCCGCCTCCACAGTAGACCTGTGCTGGTCTCCACGCGGTACGAAATGGGACCGGTTTGCTCCACAACAACGCCCGGTACCCAGGCTGGGCCCGCGCTGGCGTAGTTCCTGCAATGCACAGGGGCGCCCACATCGAAACTTTTAGTGGCTTCTATCCCGACGTTCCCCCCTCTATCCTCTACCCTCGTTGGGTCTAGCCTGGTAAGGATCGTGGTCAGCTTCCTACGCATTAAAAGCTCTGCAGGGGAATATCCGGACGCTAGGGAAGTCACTCTGTATCCCAGCAAAAACTGACACACCTGATGGTTCAGGTCCCCGGGCCCCATGCGCCGCAACGCATCCTTGGTGGTGCGCACGAGGCGCTGCACTTGTCCGTTCGTAGCCGGGTGAAAAGGGGCGGAGGTGATGTGCCGAATGGCGTTGATTTCTGTGAATGCCCTGAACTCGGTGGACGTAAAACAACTAGCGTTATCGCTAATCAGGGTGTCGGGCAGGCCGAACGTGGAAAAAAACCCTCCGTAAATGCTTTATGGTTGTGGCCGAGGACGTGCTTGTGACCGGGATGACCTCCAACCACTTGGAGTAAGCATCCACCACAAGGAGAAAAAGTGTCCCACGGAATGGGCCAGCAAAGTCTACATGAATCCGGGACCACGGCCCCTTCGCCGTGTCCCATTCCCTGTGAGGCAGACGGGCCTCCTCTAGTCTGGAGCTCTGGCAGGGCTCACAAGTGCCGACCATGTGCTCGATGTAGGAGTCTAGCTGGGGCCACCAGAAATAGCTCCGGGCCAGGGCCTTGGAGCGTACAATCCCGGGGTGGCTGACGTGCAGTAGTTTGAGCACCCGCGGTCGTAGGGACGTAGGGATCACTACCCGCTGGCCCCACAGAAGGCACCCCCTCTCAAGGGACAACTCTAGCTTTTTTCGAAAAAATGGGTCGAATTCCGCTGCCGGGGAAGACGCAGGCCACCCTTTCTGCACCCAGGAGCTAACCTTCACCAAGGTATTGTCCTTTCGGTTGCTTTGGCGATGTCGGCGGGCAATATTGGGGGTGAATCTAAGACCTCTATCATCAGAACCTGGTGGTCTGGCTCCTCCCCGCCCACGTGGCTGCTATCCTGGGGAAGGGGGGATCTCGACAGGGCGTCCGCATGGCTGATCTCCCTCCCGGGCCTGTACACCAACGCGTGCTGATACGCGTTGAGGAAAATGGCCCACCTAAGCAACCTCGGGGACAGGATCTGTGGCGTGGGCTTATCTGCGGTAAAAATGCCTAGCAGGGGTTTGTGGTCAGTCACGATGGTGAAGGGGCGGCCATACAGAAAATCGTGAAATTTTTTCGTCCCCGCAATTATCGCTAGCGCTTCCCTGTCTGTCTGGGTGTAATTCCTCTCCGCTTGGGACAGGGACCTGGAGTAGAATGCTATCGGGGCCTCCCTTCCGTTTTCCAGCACGTGGCACAGCACCACCCCCACCCCCACCGGGGATGCATCACAGATCAGGACCACCGGGCGTTTGGGGTTGAAATGGGTCAGTATAGCATCAGACGCCAGGAGATGTTTTAGTTCACTAAATGCCCTCTCTTGGTCTTCGCCCCACTTCCATGCCTCGTCCTTCTTCAGCAGTTTGTGTAGCGGTTCAGCCACGGCTGCCTTCCGGGGGAGGAAGGAGTGGTAAAAGTTAAGCAGCCCTAGGAACGACTGCAGCTTGGGCTTGGAGGTGGGGCGAGGGGCCTTCTTGATGGCGGCTACCTTAGATTTGGATGGTTTTATCCCCTCAGGAGTCACACGAAACCCTAGGAACTCAACCTCGGTCGCGAAGAAGACGCATTTGTCTTTTCGCAGTCTCAACCCCGCCTTTTCGAATATTGCCAGAACCTTTCCCAATCTCTTGGCCAATTCAGCCCGACTCCCCCCCGTTATCAACACGTCATCAAAATAAGGCAACACCCCCTCTAGCCCCTTCAGGAGGCGTTCCACGAGTGACTGGAAAATTCCAGGCGCCGAATTTACGCCGAATTGAAGGCGCGTCACCTGGAACGCCCCCTTATGGGTGACTATGGTCTGTGCAGCAGCTGCGGCAGGGGACACCGAAAGCTGCTGGTAGGCCTGTGCCAAGTCGAGCTTAGCGAAACACTTCCCCCCGTGCAACCTGGCCAGCAGATGGCTGACTACCGGCACCGGATACGCATTAGGGCGGATCGCCTTGTTGATGGTGCACTTGTAATCGGCGCATATGCGGACCTCCCCGTTGGCCTTTAGTGCTGTTACAATTGGAGTCTCCCACTCCGCAGAATCAACAGGAACAAGGATTCCCTGGCCCACCAATTTGTCCAGTTCCGCCTCTATTTTGTCCTTGAGTGCAAACGGCACCCGGCGCGGTTTGAGTCGTATTGGACGGACCTCCGGGTCTAGGTCGAATGTCACTGGGGGCCCCTTGAATTTCCCCAGTCCCTTTTTGAATACTTCGGGGTGCGCGTCGCACACCTCCTGTACCGGGTCAGTCCCAACGGCGTGCACCCCCCCAATGAACAAACCCAGGGGCTGAAACCATTGAGTTCCGAGGAGGCTGCAATTCCCCCCTTTAAGCACGACTAGGGAGAGAGCCGCGGCGTGTTTCTTAAATTTGACCTGAAATTCTCCAACCCCCAACACTGGAATACTGTTCCCTTGCACGTCCCGTAGCGTGGACCTCAACACTTTGAGCTTGGGTCGCATGTGGGGGGCAATTCTCAAAAACTCCCTCTGGGAAATAATTGGATATGAGGAACCCGAGTCAATTTCCATCCTAATGGGGGCCCCTTGCACTAGTACCTCAACAAAGTAACGGGGGTGTCCCGCGGACACGCTGAATACTGGGGCGTCGTCCTCGCTGCCGTCGGAGATGCGGCCCACGCCGTCCCGTTTCCTCGTGGCCTGGGCGCCGTCTTTGGGTCTCGTCGAGCGGTCTTGTCCCGCCGAACGGTCTGTCGAGCTCCGCCGGGCCTCGCGCCGCTTTCTGCATACCTTGGCGATGTGCCCGCGGCGGCCGCAGTTGTGACACTCGGCCTTCCTGAACGGGCATTTGGCGCGGTCGTGGGCCGCTCCACAGCCATCGCACCGCCGGCCTTCTTTCCGGACCCTCCGGACGTCCTCGTCGTCGCTGCTCTCTGCGGACGATTTCGAAGTTCGCCGGGCTGCATGCACCGAAGTCTCTGCCTTGCCCGTCTTCGGCCGCCAGTCCTGGAGCTCTTGCACCCCAGCCTTTGTGGCTTCCGCGGCCTGTGCCGCTTTCAGGACCTCCTGCAACGTGGGGGGTGGCTCCTGATTCATCAACGTGCGCTGAGTCTCGGCGTCGTTCAGGCCGCATAGCACGCAGTCCCTGAGGGTGACTTCTGCGTTCTCCCATTTGCACGGGCCGGCAGCCAGTCGCAGGGCCGCCACGAAGGCGGCGACCGTCTCCCCGGGCGCTTGGACTCGCCTCCAGAACGCGCTCCGAGCGGGGAACATCGCCGTCGAGGGCCGGAAGTATTCGCGCAGCATCTGTAGGAGCTCTTTGACCTTGAATTCGCTCACCCTCTTCGGTGCGATCAGGTCCACCAAGGTTCTTTTGGTTTCTTGTCCGAGCATTCTGGTGAAGATGGCCCTTTTCTTCGCCTCATCCGTGACTTCGGATTCGACCAGTGCTCCCTGGAAGTCCATTTCGAAGATCTCCCAGTCTCCCGGTTTCTTGATTTCGAAACCGGCGCATGTCTTGGTTCCGTGGGCAGCCATTATCCCACCTTCGTCGCCAATTTAGTGTGAGGGACCAAAGACAATGAAACAGCCGAAGGGTTGGCTTAACACAGGTTTATTGCATGATGATCCGGAGGAACATGTGGTAATGGCGGATGGGTAGCTCAATATATACAGTGGCTATACATTTGAATGTGGCTCGTTGGCAGTCTGTTGGTTGCTGCCTGCGTGACGCCATAGAAGGTCACGCCCTTCTTGTCCAGGTGAGGAGATGGCGGGAATCTTCCTGTGCTGCTGATCAAGGGTGAATCTGGGCCATGAGAGCTGGACGCTCGCTATTGCCATCTAGTGGTCACTAGCTCGCGTCCTCTTATAAGGGTTACAGTGATACAGCTGGAGGTTATAATGTTGCACACAGAAAGGTTACATTGTTTCCACATGGCTAGGTACATTGTTAAAGGCACAGCTTTACAGAACACAACAGTTGCTTACATCTTGTAGAATAAAATTCCATTGTTTAACTATGTGAATATATTGTCCTTTAATATTTCCCGAATCTCCCACCACCTGGGAAACAGTCCATTACTTGTGAAAAAGAAACCTCTTTGCACTTTCTACACACTAGGCATGAGTTTCTCTCACAACATCTTTGGCTCCTTTCCCTGGCCTGCCCGGTCAGGGGAGGTGGGAGCCCAGTTGAGACTGTTTCTAGCGAAGAGGCTATGAATAGTTGCCACCACTGAGCCCTGAGAGCCACCTTAACATCTTTGGCTCCCTCCCCTCGCCCACCCGGTCAGGGGAGGTGAGAGCTCAGCTGAGACTGTTTCCAGCGACAGGGCTATGAATAGCCGCCACCGCCGAGCCCCGGGAGCCACCTTAACATCTTCGGCTCCCTCCCCTGGCCCACCCCGTCAGGGGAGATGGGAGCCCAGCTGTTTCCCGTGGTGGTTCTTCCCTGGCTCCGTCACAATGTTTGAGCTATAGGGCTCCATCATACATGTTTTGAGCGAGGGGTTTTGCAGATTTAGGGAGCTGAGGGTATAATTGTAATAGTATTGAACTGTGTTGTATTGTATTATTATGTTGTACGCTGCCTCGAGTCACACGATGTGTCGAGTGAGGCGGGATAAAAATCTAATAAATAAAATAAATAATAAATAAATAAAATAAACTCTCGTGGACTTGTGTTTTCTTCCTGAACTGCAGAGCCTTTTGCTTACAAGGAATAAATACTTTGCGTTGTCTTCAAACTTCCTTTTCTCTTAGTGATGGACTTTTACTTAATTTCTCAGGTTAATTTGAGACCACCGTGCAAACCTGGTTCAATCACATATTCATACCTCTTGAACAGTGGGTATCTTTGAACAAAAGCACTGCATATGACCACAATTATAGTTATCATTCTATATCAAGAAATGCAAGAAAAGATCCCTGGGAAGAGAGGCCCTCCAAAACATAGATGAACTTTGTGGCTGAAGCACCTGAGAGACCAGTGTGTAATATCCTCAGAAGAACTGTTCCGATGAGTTAAGAACAGGAAGACTATCGCCATGATGATAGCCAATATCCGTGTTACCTGAAAATTGCTATCCCCCTTTTCTCTGTCACAGGAAGACCTGTGAGCACCAGAGATGCATTTCCAAAATTAAAAAGTTCTTCCACTGGCAGAGCCTCCCAAGAACCACAGAGACTTGAATTTCAGACAAAAATAAAAATGGTTTATTGAATATGCATTTAATCAACAGTGCCCTGCTGCTGGTCAAAGACAGTTCACAACCTTTGCCTGCTACAAAAATCTAAATGTGAGCTTCCCTAACTACATTTTGAGAATGAGCTAGAGAGCTGAAGTTCCAACATTTATTTATTTATTTAGATTTCTAATGCCACCCCATTCTCCACAGCGAGGTCTTTTTATACAATTCTACAGATACAAACTAATCCTATCATCTATTTAAACCATACCTGTCAACCGCAGCTCTGGCCAATCCGGGACCTGTGCAAAACGGTTCTGCACAGGTCGCCTTCTACGCATGCGTAGACGGCTTTTACGCTTGCGTAGAACCCTTCTTCGCTTGCGTAGAACCCTTTTATGCATGCGTAGCCTTCTACGCATGCGTAGAAGGGTTCTACGCAAGCATAGAAGTGTTCTACGCATGCGTAGAAGGTTACCTGTGCAGAAGGGATGTGCAGTACCTCCTTTCCCCCTGCTGCCAATTCTGGGCTTTCAGCAGCTGCGGGCGGGAAATAGCCCAAATCGGCGCCGAAAAATGGGAAATTCCGGCCAATCTGGGAAGGTTGACAGGTATGATTTAAAGTTACAAAAAGTTTTTACAAAGAATACAATAACCTAGCAGCAGGCTGTTTTTAAATAGATAAATAAGTCAACTTTGGGTTACAATAGTAAGTATTTGTGCAAATATATGGTAATGGTAAAATATTACAAATTCCAGGAAAGAATAGAGGGAGGAGGATAGGGGATTAGGTAGAGACAAGTCAATACAGTAACCAATAACAGAGTGAAGTTGTTGAACGAGCCCCCAATGAACATGCTTGGCTTGAAAACAGGAACCAATCAGAAATGCTGCACATCTGAGGTGGGAGGTTTGACTGACCAGTCAGCATCGATGGAGCTTCTCTTGATGAATTTCCTTGATGAATTTTCTTGATGAATTTGGGTGGGCATTTCCCACCCAAATAATCCCATCCTGTCTCCAGGCAGAAACTAACCAGCATTATTTATATATGGTAATTACAGACCCCAGAAACAAAGATGCAAGAAACACACGCAAAAGAATAATCCTTAAAGCAATCAAGACTGTAGTTTTTGCTGCAGACTTTCAGGAAATTTAGAGAAGGGTGAGTGGCCCTCTGGGCATCAGGTGTTAACTGAATGTTCCCTTTGGAACGAGGTAAGCCACTTCCGTTTACCTAGGCAGGCTCAAGCTTAAAGAAAATATTGTGGAAGTTTTCTGCTTTGAAAATATAAAATAGAACATGTTAGAATGATTTTACAATATTTCTAAAGATTTTTGGAACATTTAATTGCAACCACTAATTATTTATCTGCAAAGTGTTATGAATGGGTGCATGTTAGTGTGGTGCCTTGTGTGTACAGAAGCCTAACCTTAAAGTGGATGGCAAAACTATACAGTACCTATAAAAGTGAAATGTCTCCGTGTGGGTCCCTAAAACAAACCCACACCCCTTAACTGTTCCCATCCACGTTGTCAATACACTTGCCTATCATGGGAGAGATGGTCAACATCGGGGTCCATAACGTGGCTCTGCGCCCCACTAAACAGACAAAACAAAAAACCACAACCCCCAGCAGCCAGTGCGATGCGCAATGCCATGGCCAATCGGTGAGGCCTGCCACAGCATGTGGGAGAGGCGGGGGAAAGGCCGCACCTACGCAAGCCAAACGGCCTCAGCGCGCACAGAGCACACAGTCGGTGGAGGGGGGTGGGTGGGTGTCTCACCTTTCAGCGTCCAGGGCTGCGGTGTGAGAGAAAGGTCGGCTGGTGTCGAGGAGGGCAAAGACAAGGCAATCAGCTAGTGAAAAATAAAAAGAGAAGTATCTTTATTGGAAATAAAAATATAAAAAATAATAATAATAAAGGTAATTTCAGATTTGGGGTAACATCTGGAACAAGAAGAAGACCCTATGATCCATCAATTCTTTGCCAGCTTGACCTTCTGGAGTATCAATTACAGGCACTGTGAAACTAATTGGAAAAAGGTCTTTTGGAATATCTGCTCCTGCTGAAGTGCTAGCTTTTGAAAAAGAAGTTCAGACAGAGCTCAGTTTATCTAAATCTCAAAGCTTTCTAATTTAAGACTTTCTCCTGGATGTATCATATTGAGATGTTAGACGTGTTGCCTGGTACTCTGGTTCCAACTTATTGCCAGATGGAATAACATTATACTCATGTGAAGAGAAGAATTTACCATTCAATGCAGAGTATGTACTGTACATGTTGTGGCAAGGGAAGAGGAGACGGCTAGGGTGTAACCATAAGGGGAAGGCAAGAGGCAACCACCCCGATCAAAGGAGTCAATCAAAGAATAAAATCAAAAGCATTTAATATGCGGAAGCAGAGCAACCCGGGCAAAATCCAAATAGAGCAGCTGAAAAGTGGGATATCAGAGTTAGAAAATCATGCTGGTCAGACTAAATACCGAGTGTAGTAATAATAAACAGTACAAACACGGTAAAGACTAAGTGACCAAAAAGCAATCATACACTGACCAATAAGTATCCCAGCCTACTCTAAAAAGTTGCTCTGCTTCCACATATTAAATGCTTTTGATTTTATTCTTTGATTGACTTCTTCGATCGGGGTGGTTGCCTCTTGCCTTCCCCTGTACATGTTGTGGCCTGGGATACTGGGTGCGAGGAGGAGGAGGATGGTTGGACGGCTTCGTTGCCTGGTGCTGGCTCTGGCCTGGAGTCGGTACCTGAAGAGGACCTGTTGCCAGTCCCTCAGCCTGCTGCCGGCCCAGATCAGGATACCGAGCAGGAGGACATGGACCTGGCACCAGCCTTGCAGCTAGCTGACAGTTCAGAGCTGGCTCCAAGCCAGGCAAGATGATCGGGGCTTGACAGCAAAGCCAGGTGCCAGCACTTTGGAGGATCAAGAGCAAGCCAGCATGTCTGAAAGGTGCAGAGACTCTTTGAGACAAAACCTGCAGCTGAGGTGAAGGAGTGCTAGGACATGCGTCCTGAACCAGCCCTCAGCTGTGGGGCCTGAGTCTCTTTAAAGGAGGGCTGTGTTGGCAAGCTCTTGTTGGACCAATCCATCGTGGATCTGACACTGCATACCTGGACTTGAACCTTTGGATATAAAATTTTGGACTTCTGCCTGTGACCCTGACAACGCTTTTGGAAAACTCCTACATCTGTCGTTGCTCTTGACCGGCTTGTGACCCTGGATATTCCCAATGACGACTCTGCCTAGCCCCTTTGAACTGAACGTAAGGACTATCTCTTACTTTTGATGCAGCAGCTGCTAGCTGAGCAGCTCGGCCAGTGCCCGGGCCATAACAGTTCAGCATGTGCCTGATTTATTGGCTACCTGTTCTGTCTGCATGAATGCCCACCTGTAGGGATTTCTGGCCCGATCCGGCCCATGGATTGCGGAAGTGACTGATCAATGATGGCACATGAGGCAGAGTGGAGTGAAGATCAGTGATTTAATGGTCAGAAGGCTAGCATATTTATCCCCTGCTCCGTACACAGATGGTTACAGGGAAATGCATGCATGGCATAATCGACAATACACAAGTTACACATTAGGAATGACTCATCGGGAAGTTAGACATCTACTAATTAGTTACAGAATGGCAGCCCCATTGTTCTGCCTAATCAGAAACTCTATCTAGGGATGTGCTGGTCAAACAGGACACGCCTGTTTGAGCTTAGCGTCTTCTGCGGACATGAAGTTACTTATTACATGTTTACCTGAGTTCCTCACCTTGTGGTCTTTGCCCTCCATTGTGCGAGCTGCTGACCAGGACAGTTATGAGTGAATCTGACTAGGACTATATTAATTCCGCACCCTAATTCTGTTCTCTCAAGATCGGGGCTCTAAGAAGCTTTCGACTGAGCCCAGCGACTCTGTCAGGAGCAGTATCACCAATTCCGTGCAGTGAATCCACACTCACCTCCAATTCCTTATGGAAAACTATATAAAACTGCTTTGCTCACTGTGGGATACTTACACAACAGAGCCGCCATGCAGAGAAATCACATCATTCTTCTCACCCTCTCTGTGTGTTATGTATGTACAATGTCGCTTTAAGAGATGTTGCCTTGAAATGTATGAATGTAACCTGACCACAATTACAATGTAGCCCAGCTGTAAAGGAACGCGAGTTAGCTGTCCATAGGGGGCAGCTGCGAGCGTTCACCTCACATGGTTCACATTCCCCAAATCTCCAACAGCCACGGGAACTTTCCCGCCCCCTCAAAGAATTACAGAAGAGAGGCGTGACCTGGACGATGTCACGCCGGTAGCAGCCAATGAGCTACCGTGCAGCAAGATTCAAATGTATTGTGCTACTGTATATAATGTGATGTACCTCCGCCATTACCACATGTTCATGCTGACCATCAATGAATAAACCTGTGTTAGTCCTTCCTGCGACTCCTTCTTTGTTTTCCGTGCAAGACACTAAATTGGCGACAAAGGTGGGATCGATGGCGAATCCCAAGGTCAAGCCGTACCAGTTCGATGTCAGCGAGCCCGAGCAGTGGGAGCTCTACAAGTGCCAGTTTCCGCATGCGATGGAAGCCGCAGGCGTCGACGACGACGCGAAAATGCGCTCCCACTTCCTGGCTCAGGTGAGGCCAGCCACGCTGCAGATCCTGATGACCCTGGTGGCCCCCCAGAAGGTGGACGAGGTGCCCATCGACCGTATCCTGGAGAGGCTGCGCGAGCATTTCCAGCCGCCCGTCTCGATTTTCCCAGCCTGGGTCGCGTTCCACAGGCGAGACCAGCGACCGGGCGAATCCGTGTCCGCCTACGGGGCGGCCCTCAGGCTTGCAGCAGTGCATTGCCAGTGGGACGACCTGGACCAGGCCCTCCGCGACCGCATGTTGTGTGGTTTGAGGGACGAGGAGCTTCAGAGGAGGCTGATGACCCGCGACCACCGCCTCACGTTCAACGAGGTACTGCGGGAGGCCCAAGCAGCCGAGGAGGCCAGGAGCGGGGTCAGACTGTTCAAGTCCCGAGGGGCCACATCCGAAAGGGCCAAGTCACCAGTGCAGCCGGCCCGGCGGACACCAGCGAAGACGGCCTGGCGGGCCCCCAAGCCACCCGCTGGCACACCAACGTCGTCCGAGGAGTCGTCCACGGCAACGGACCCCTACTCCAGCGAGGACGACAACGTCCAGAGGATCAAGAAGCGAGGCGAGAAGCGGCAGATCCGTGAGCGGCAGGACCGCCGCTGCGACGGTTGTGGGGCGGCCCACGACCGCACGAGGTGCCCGCTTCGAAAGGCCGAGTGTCACAACTGCGGCCGAAAGGGACACATCGCCCGAGTGTGCAGGCGCGGGCGAGTCGAGGACAAGGGCAGTTCCAGCCATCCCCAGACGCACCAACGAAAGGCGGCCGGCACCCGGCAGGTCTCAGTCAGCTACAGCGAGGAAGGCGTGAACCGCGTGGGCCTGGAACACCGGCGGTTCTTCATAGAGGTACTGTTGCAGGGGGTCCCAGTGAGGATGGAGATAGACTCGGGGTCATCTTATTCCATCCTGTCCCAAAAAGAGTTTATGCGCATTCCCCCAGAAAAGCGGCCCAAACTGCGGGCCATGAGATCTCATCTACGGGACGTGCAGGGAAATGGGATCCCAGTGCTAGGGGTGGGGAACTTCAAGGTGAAGTTCAAGAACTACTCCGAGAAACTGCCCCTAGTAGTCCTCAAAGGGAGGGAGGTGCTGCCTTTTGGGAACGCAGTGGTTTGCTCCCCTGGGGATCGAGCTGTCCGGCATTAACGCCATCGAGACTGACCCAATGCGGGACGTGTGCAACGCACACCCAGACATTTTCAAGAAGGGGCTCGGGAAATACAAGGGGCCCCCGGTTTCCTTTGAGCTGGACCCAGAAATCCGGCCCATCCGCCCTCAAGGACAAGATCGAGGCGGAACTGGACAAATTGGTGGGGCAGGGGATTTTGGTTCCAGTTGACTCGGCGGAGTGGGAAACGCCGATTGTTACAGCCCTCAAGTCAAATGGGGAGGTCAGGATTTGTGCGGACTATAAATGTACGATTAATAAGGCCATTCGGCCAAATGCATACCCGGTGCCAGTGGTCAGCCACTTGCTGGCCACGTTACATGGGGGGAGGTGTTTCGCCAAGTTAGACCTGGCCCAGGCCTATCAGCAGCTCTCTGTAACCCCGGCTGCTGCTGCCGCGCAAACGATCGTAACGCACAAGGGGGCGTTTAAGGTGACGCGCCTTCAGTTTGGCGTGAATTCGGCCCCCGGAATCTTCCAGTCCCTCGTGGAACGCCTTTTAAAGGGGCTTCCAGGCGTCCTCCCATACTTCGATGATGTGTTGATAACAGCGGGGAGCGAATTAGAGTTAGCAAAGAGGCTAGATGGGGTCCTCTCAGTGTTCGAGAGGGCAGGGCTTCGATTGCGGAGGGACAAGTGCGTATTCTTTGCGAGGGAGGTTGAGTTTCTAGGGTTTAAGGTAACCCTGGACGGAATCAAACCCTCCGAGGCCAAGGTTGCGGCCGTGAGAGACGCCCCTCGCCCCACCGTGAAACCGGAGCTGCAGTCATTTCTAGGGCTCCTAAATTTCTATCACTCCTTCCTGCCTCGGAAGGCATCAGTCGCGGAGCCACTGCATGCGTTACTTAAGAAGGATGCGGTTTGGCGGTGGGGGGACAAGCAGGAGAGAGCATTCAAAGAGCTCAAGTCACTCCTATCCTCGGATGCTGTCCTGACCCACTTCGATCCAAAAAAGCCAGTGGTATTAGTCTGTGATGCGTCCCCGGTGGGGGTGGGAGCGGTCCTGTGCCACGTGTTAGAGAGCGGGAGGGAAGCCCCGGTGGCGTACTACTCAAGGTCCCTCTCGAAGGCAGAGTGCAATTACGCGCAAACAGAGAGGGAGCCCCTAGCCATAATCGTGGGAACAAAGAAGTTCCACGATTTCCTATACGGCCGCGAGTTTACGGTGGTGACGGATCACAAGCCGCTTTTGGGGATCTTCACTACCGGCAAACCCACCCCGCAAATTTTATCCCCCAGGATGCTGCGTTGGGCCATTTTCCTCAACGCCTACCAGTATGAGCTGGTCTATCGCCCAGGGAAGGAAATCTCCCATGCGGACGCCCTGTCCCGATCCCCTCTCCCTAGTTTAGGGGACCCGACATGCGAGGTGGAGCAGGAACACCAAGTCCTGCTGATTGAGTCTCTCGACTCACCCCCCATTGTCCCGGCCGACCTCGCCAAGGCCACGGCGGCCGACAAGATGCTGGCCCAAGTTAGCTCATGGGTTAGGAAAGGGTGGCCCACTTCTCCCCCCGAGGAACAGTTCAAGCCGTTTTTCAGGCGCAGAGTAGAGCTTTCCCTGGAAAGGGGCTGCTTACTCTGGGGCCAGCGGGTAGTTATCCCAGAGAAGCTGAGGGCCAAGGTGCTGAGGCTACTACATACCAGCCACCCCGGGATCGTGCGCTCCAAGGCTCTGGCCAGGAGTTTCTTTTGGTGGCCCCAGATAGATGGGGACATAGAACGTTTAGTGGGCACGTGTGAAAGCTGCCAGAGCTCTCGGCCCGAGGAGTCCCAGTTACCCCATAGGGAATGGGATACGGCCCGCGGGCCATGGTCCCGGATTCATGTCAACTTCACTGGCCCTTTCCGCGGGTCCATGTTCCTACTGGTAGTCGACTCCTACTCCAAGTGGTTGGAGGTAATCCCCATGAACAGCACTTCCTCTGCCGCAACCATTAAACAGTTGCACAAGCTTTTTGCCTGTTTCGGCCTGCCAGACGTCCTTGTTAGCGACAACGCTAGTACCTTCACGTCGGCAGAGTTCAAGACTTTTATGGAGAGGAACGCCATCAGGCACATTACCGCTGCCCCGTTTCACCCCGCCACAGACGGTCAGGTAGAGCGCCAAGTGCGCACTACGAAAGATGCACTGCGGCACATGGGTCCCGGTGAGTTGAACCTGCACCTGTGTCAGTTCCTCATCTGCTACAGGACAACCCCCCTAGCTTCAGGGTTTTCCCCAGCCGAACTCCTCATGAGGAGGCGTCCGGTAACACTGTTTGACCGGATGGATCCGTCCAGGGTGGAGGATGAAGGGAGAAATATAAACATAGGGGGAGAGAGCTCCAAAAGTTTCCTTATTTTAAGTAATATTAAGTTTTGGTTTCTTACATTTTGGCGGAAAGGCCTGGGTGGTTGTGGTGGAAACAACAAACACATATAAATATTTAAAGAAATCTGAGAACACATTCATTCAGAACATTTTGGAAACACATTGGCTGATTTGACTTCAATTGGTACAGTACTTTGATGAACATCAGCTTGAGTTATATTTATACATCTGCAGTGGCTCAAGTGGCTAAGATGCTGACTGGAAGGTGGGAGGTCAGCAGTTGGATTCCCGAATACTGCAGGGCAGAATGAGCCCCGTCTTTGTCCCAGCTCCTGCCAACCTAGCAGTTCGAAAGCAAGAAATTGCAAGTAGATAAATAGGGACCACTTTGGTGGGAAGGTAAACAGCGTTCTGTGCACTCTGGTGTCTACTCATGCCTGCCACATGACCACGGAAACGTCTGCAGAAGCAAACAGCACTGGCTCTTTGGCTTTTAAACAGAGATGAGCATCTAACCCTAGAGTCAGATACGACTGGCTTTTGAGCTAGGGAAACCTTTACCTTTAATATAAATATTAAGGGATTGTGGTGGCTCAGTGGTTAAGATGATGAACTTGATGACTGGAAGGTTGGCAAGTCAGCAGTTGGAGACTCGAGTGCTGCACGACCGGATGAGCTCCTGTAATCTGTCCCAGCTCCTGCCAACCTAGCAGTTCGAAAGCAAGAAATTGCAAATAGATAAATAGGTATCAATTTGGTGGGAAGGTAAACAACGTTATATGCACTATGGTGTCTAGTTATGCCTGCCACATTTCCACGGAAACATCTGCAGATGCAGACAGCACTGGCTCTTTGGCTATAAACGGAGATGAGTACCCAACCCTAGAGTCAGATATGACTGTCTTGGTAATGGGAAATTACAGTTTGGGAATTTTCTAGACCCAGGTTCCTCAAACTGCGTTCTCCAGATGTTCTTGGATTTCATTTCCCAGAAGCCCTGACTTTGGCTTCTGGAAATTGAAGTCCAAGAGCACCTGGAGAGGCAAGTTTGAGGAGCCCTGTTCTAGACAATCAAACATACAGTTTAAAAAAGAAACAAACTAATATATGCTTCATTCCTACTCCATTCCCTTTAATTTTTAAAAAAAAATATATGCAGGGAAGATTTTGGGCTAAACTAAAAGGAGATAAAAATAAAAAGCAGAGGATGCTCAGTGGGAGAAGGGAATACCTGAAGGAAAAGATGATGCCATGTTTATATTTCAAAAACAAGCTTTACCACAAGCCATTAAAAGGAAAGCTGTACTAGAGCATACCTATCAAGCATCCCGTATTGGCCGGGATTTCCCATATTTTAGCACGTGTTCCTTCCCTTTCCTGCCGCTGTCCCGTGTGTGCCCATCGCAAAGGGGTTCTGCACATGCACAAAGGGTTCTGCACATGTGCAAATGGGTGATGTGCATGCACAAACAGGTTACTGAGCGGCTGCACATGCACAGTAATTTCCCATATTTTCCGGAGCCGCGCTTGACAGGTATGGACTAGAGGAAAAAAGGAAACAAAGGGTAGAAGGAAAGTTGTCGGCTGTATTGTCAACTGGAACACATCCAGTGAAAACACTAAACTCCCCAAATATTCCACAGCCCTTGTGTAAGCACTAATTACTATTACAAATGATATACAGGCATCAAATCAAATCAAAGCGGAGTCATTCCACTTTAGCATTCCTGTTTAGTCACAACCATAGTTAGATACACTGAGTCTTTATTAGACGTAGGACTGGGTGTGTGAGTGAATGTGGAATGGGTTTCTAACTTACCTGTGGTCTTTGCTTACATAGGTTAAAGTTGCAATAGGAATGATTTATATTTAATCCCCCATAATTTCCTATCTTCTTTTTTTTTAAGGGACTGTGGTGGCTCAAGTGTTAAAGATACTGAACTAGATGACTGAAAAGTCAGCAAGACAGCAGTTCAAGATCCACGTGGTGCATGACAGAGTGAGCTTCCGTCCTGTCCCAGCTCCTGCCAACCTAGCAAGAAATTGCAAGTAGATAAATAGGTACCACTTCGGTGGGAAGGTAAACTGTTCCGTGCACTGTTCAGCTCACAGAAGGTCCACCGGGTTCCTGATGCTAATGTTACTGCTAAATGCTTCTCATCCCATGTTACTGCCTTTTATTTTCCACATTTTGTCTATCTTTCTCTGAGATCGGAAACATCAAACACATATCAATACCTAAAGAAATCTGAGAACAAATTCATTCAGAACAACCTGAAAACATCTTAGTTGGCTTGATTCTGATTAATACAGTATGTATTTTGATGAACATCAGAGTGAGTTGAATTTACATATCTAATATAAATATGGGGACTGTATTGGCTTAGTGGTTAAGATGCTGAACGTGATGAATGGAAGGTCGGCAGGCCAGTTCGAGACCTGAGCGCTGGACAACAGAGTTCAAAAGCTAGACATTAAAAGTAGATAAATAGGTTCCACTTCACTGAGATGGTAAACAGCATTTTGTGCACTCTAGTGTCTAGTAATGTCTGCCACATTACCTCAGAAATGTCTGCAGATGCAAACAGCAGTGGTTCTTTGACTATAAACAAAGATGAGCACTGAACCCTAGAGTTGGATTCAAATGGCTTTTAAGCAAGGGTAACTGTTGAATCCGGAACAAGAAGTACTCTAACCAGCAGGATCGGGTTAAACTTAGTGATTCTTTATTCAGCTCATACTTTGGACTAGGGACTATGTACATGGGTGGCCTCTATATATACAGTGATTTGACTGTTACAGAACTAGATACATTTATGCAGGCTTCTGGAGGACAAACAAAGTTCAACATTTACTGTGCTGACATGTATTTGAATTTCGCGCCTTTTACAATGGCGCGCTTTTGTGCTTTATTTATGGTGTGGTTTTACTTTTGAACCTGAATTAGGCTTTGGACACAACATCCCTCCCCCCTTAGCGAAGAACATAATCTCCCCAACATTTGGGCTGACCACACGTCCGTTTGAGGCGCCTGAGGATCTCAGGTCTTGGTACCAGCTCTGTGTGCACCCTGACTGGTTCTGGAGTGGCCGGTGAACTGGGTGCAGCTTCGGTTGCTGCCTCTGCTTCAGGTGTCTCCAGTGGAGTCCCAGGTGAAGGGGGAACTGGTGTTGAGGGCAGTGGCTCGCTGAATAACTCCAACTCAAAATCCTGCTCATTGGTAGCAGTGGCTCCTCTTTGTGATTCTCTCTCTAGACTTACGTTCCGACCAGGCACTCATGGCCAAATTTGGTTGGTGTGCCTTCTCCACATTGTGCCATCATCCAGTTGGACCCTGTATGACACTGGTTCTGTTTCCTCTAAGACCTCACCTCCCAACCAAGGGGATCAGGGCGCGTAATTCCGGCAATGGACTGGCTGCCCGACTGTGAAACCCTTTGCATTAGCAACGTCAATGTTGAGACCCCTATCCTCTAGACGGTGAGAGTCTAAGCTGTCCAAGACCGTGGATAATTTTCTCTTAATTAAGAGATCAGCTGGTGAAAGCCCTGACGCAAGGGGGGTGATTCTGAAGGACAGTAAGAACTGGCATAGCTGTAATTCTAGGTCTCCAGCCCCCATGCATTTAAGAGCATCTTTGACAGTTCAGACCTGTCTCTCAATCTGTCCATTTGTCGCGGGGTGGAAAGGTGCGGCAGTAATATGCCTGATGCCATTACGGCAAAGGAAATCTTGGAATTCTGCCGATATGAAGGTTGATGCGTTGTCAGATACAACAATGTCAGGTAAACCAAAAGTACAAAACACTCGCCCTAATTTGCGAATCGTTAGCGCAGAGGAAGTCCCGAATACGGGAATTACTTCCAACCATTTGGAATATGAATCTACGATGAGTAGAAATGTGGCTCCCCTGAAGGGACCTGCAAAGTCAATATGGACTCGCGACCAGGGACCTCTGGCAGTGTCCCACTCTCTGCTGGGAAGATGTATCTCCTCTGGCCTGGATGCCTGACATTCCATACATTGCCAGACCCATGCCTCGATGTCAAGGTCTAATCTGGGCCACCAGAAGTAACTATGTGCTAGCGCCTTCAACCAGACAATTCTCGAGTGGCTAACATGTAGTGTACGAAGAACCTTACTCCGTAGCACAGACGGAATGACCACACTGTGCTCCCATACCAAGCACCCTCGCTCTAGGGACAGTTAGTTATGTTTACTGTAAACCACCTTGAACTCTTCAGAGACCGGTGGCAATGGCTACCCTTTCTGTACCCACATTGAAACCTTTGACAGGAGAGAATCTTTCCTTGTTTCAGCCGCAATGTCCTCAGTGGACACTGGCGGGGAGTCTAATAACTCTAACATGAGGACCTGATGGTCCATTTCAATCTTGCCCACAATGGCTACTGGGGACCTGGACAGTGCATCCGCATTACTGATGCTGGCACCTAGGTGATGCTGTAGGTCAAACTGGTATGCCTGTAGGAACATTGCCCAGCACAGCATACGAGGTGACAGGATTTGAGGAGCAGTTTTATGTAGCATGAAAATGCCTAGCAATGGCTTGTGATTGGTGACAATCGTGAAAACCCTTCCATAGATGAAATCATGAAATGTCTTAGTACCGGTGATTATCGCCAGTGCCTATCTGTCGCTCTGAGCATAATTTTTCTCAGCCGCAAACAAGGACCTGGAATAATAAGTGACAGGCACTTCTTTCCCTCCCCCCAGGTCATGGCAAATCACAGCCCCTACCCCCACAGGCGAGGCATCACAAACCAGAAAAGGGGCTTCTGGGGGGTCATAATGCGTAAGGACAGCATCTGACATTAAGAGTCTCTTGACCTCATGGAAAGCTTTGTCCTGGGCAGGACCCCACTGCCACACAGTTTGTTTCTTTAGTAACTGGTGCAGTGGCTCGGCTACGGTGGCCTTTCGAGGTAGAAACGAATGATAGAAGTTCAGGAGCCCCAAAAAGGCTTTAAGTTCAGTTTTTGAAGGTGGGCGGGGAGCGTCCCACACAGCCTTTACCTTGGCATCTGAGGGCTTGATGCCTTCAGGGGTGGTTTTGAAACCCAAGAACTCAACCGCCTGCACAAAAAAACCAACATTTTCCTTTCTTTACATGTAACTCTGCAGTTTGAAATCATTCCAACATTTTACTTAGTTTGGATTCAAGGTCCACCCTGTCCTCCCTGGCAATCAATACATCATCAAAATAAGGTAGCACCCCAGGGAGACCTTTCAGTAACCTTCAACCAGGGCCTTGAAAATGCCACACCCCGGGATCCCGCCCCAACATCGTCGGGAGCTGAAAAGCAGCGCAGGGGTGACCGGTGGCAAGGGACTTGGGCAGCAGCCACTCCGCCGGCAGCCCTGGATACTGAGCCATCACACCCCCAGGGCCCCACCCCAACATTGGCGGGAGCTGAAAAGCAGTGCAGGGGTGAGAGGCGGCGAGGAACTTGGACAGTGGCTACACCTCCGGCAGCCCTGGACGCTGAGCTGCCACACCCCCAGGCCACCGCCCCAACATTGGCGGGAGCTAAAAAGCAGTGCAGGGGTGAGAGGTGGCAAGGGACTTGGGCAGCAGCCACACCTCCGGCAGCCGTGGATGCTGAGCCGCCACAACCCGGGCCCCCACCCCAACATCGGTGGGAGCTGAAAAGCAGTGCAGGGGTGAGAGGTGGCGAGGGACTTGGGCAGCAGCCACATCTCCGGCAGCCCTGGATGCTGAGCCGCCACACCCCCGGGCCCCCACCCCAACATCGGTGGGAGCTGAAAAGCCGGGGGGAGGAGAATGGCGGCATGAGACCGTCTCTTTAAGGATTGTCTTGGCTACTGAATTCATCTCTGAACGTTTCTTTTTTGATTAGATTATTTTTGTTCTGGTTGCTTATGATAGTGTAATTTTTTATATATTTTGTATACCTTGTATGTATTTTTTTGTATATTTGCTGTACTTACGACCTTATTGCCCTATGTGTTGACATTGCTGATATTGCATCTGATATATTGTAGTCGTTGAGTTACCTCCGACCATGTCTTCATTCATGACCAGTATATTGTGCCTTGCTTACTTGGTGATACTGTGACGAATCTGTAGATTTCTGTTGTATTTTGTTTTTCTTTGTTTTTGTACTTTTTTAAAAAAATTTTTATTAATTTTTCAAAATATATGACAAACATTTAAGACATAATAACAACATTCAAAACAAGAAAAAACAAGCCATCTAAACACAATAAAAAAACTATATATACAAAACAAAAAAATTAAAAAAACAGAAAAATACATATACATAGCCTTAATTTCTATTTCAGTATAAAATATTCTTACTTACTCACTATACTTTTATCCTATTATTAAACGTTATCTTCCATATCTTTTTTTTCCTTAAGACAAACTATATATTACATACAATTACATACTTCATCACCCTGTGCTATGTACATTGTCCTAAGAGTTTGTGGGGTCTCTCATTCATTTCTATTATTCCCAAAATTTCTTTTGGTCTGGTGTCAATTTATTTGTTCCATCTCTCATCAGTGAATATTCAACAAATTTTTGCCATATATTCCAAAATCTACTTTCTTTTATTATACCTTTCTTAAGATTTAACTCCCATGTTAATTTTTCATTCAATGCGAGACCCCACATCTGCCCATACCAGTCCTCCACCTTTAACATTACATCACTTTTCCAATTTTTTGCAATAAACATTCTTGCCGTTACAAGCATCATGGACAGCAGCTCTTTCTTATCATTGTCTATATTAACATTATCTACATCGGTCAATAAGGTGGTGCCTGGCCCCAATTTAAGACGCAATCCCATAATTTTTCCTATCTCAGTCTCAATTTTTGTCCAAAAATTTTCTACCACTTTACATTCATACCACATATGAACATATGTACCCAAAGTATTTTTGCACCTCCAACACATTTTATTATTCTTCTTATCTATCTGATGCAGTCTCATAGGGGTCAGATACCATCTCCATAACATTTTGAAATTGTGTTCCTTTATCCTGACCGACAGGGATCTCATAATTCTTTTTCTCCATTTATTTTGCCATTCCTTTTCCGTTATCTTCAGATTCAAATCCTGTTCCCATGTGTTTCGTAATGTTTCTTGTGGGTTACCTTCTGTATTTATTATTTTGTAAATTTTACTAACCAACCCTTTAATTCCAATTTCCTCCTTCCTTATTTTCCATACTAATTCCTCAAATTCCGTCCTGTCTCTTTCCAAGCTCCGTTCCCTCCAATATTTATTATTCCACTTATTCACCATTACTGTCTGAAACCAATTCAACTTCATCTGAGTATATAATTCTCTTTTCATCCCTTCATCTTTACAGACTCGTATCCAATCTTTCAACAGGAAAACCCTATTTGTCAACAAAATTTCTTTCATCTCATTATCCATTCTTATTGGGAACTTTTTCAAGTCTTCTATTTCAATTATCGGTGAAATTTTTGGGGCCAATTTCATTTTAACTTTCTTCCATACTCCCAACATTGATCTCATCATTCTATTTTTAACCGTTGTTTTCCCTATTTCCTTATCTAAAAAGAAGCTCTTACCCACTTCCTTTACCTCCTTCATTTCAATTTCCTCCCAGATAACCGGCTCCTTCATCAAAATCTTAACTACGTTCTTTATCTGAAATGCTTTGTAATAATTCTTTAAATTAGGTATTCCTAGGCCACCTTCTTTTTGAGATAAGTACCACATTTTCTTTAAGATTCTGGGTCTGCGACCCCCATTACAATAATTAGCAAATAATTTTTGAAATTCCTCGATATCTTTATCTGTCAGTTGAATTGGTAGGGCATCAAATAAGAAATTTAATTTTGGTAATAACATCATTTTAGTCAATGCTATTCTGCCAAACCAAGACAACCTCAGCTTTTGATATTGCAGAATTTTAGCCTTGAGTTCCTTCTTTTGGTTATCGTAATTTAATCTTTTCAGGTCCTCTAATTTATTGGAAATATTTATCCCTAAATATTTCAGACTCGCTTTAATCTGCAATTTAAATTCATCCCTAATTTTCCTTTGTTCTTCCTTTTCAATATTGCTTAAGATCAGTTCAGATTTTTCCCAATTTACCTTCAAACCTGTAATTTTTTCAAACTCCTTTAAATGTTTTTGAATCCTTTCCATAGTTCTTCTAGGGTGTTTCATAATTAACAAAGTGTCATCTGCATATAAACTAATTTTATTTTCCATTATTCCTTCTATACTTTTATCGTCCCTTATTATGTTAGCTAATATTTCCATCGCCATGATGAATAGTATTGGAGATAGGGGACACCCTTGCCTTGTTCCTGCCTCTAATCTCAGTTCCTCTGTAAGGCCATCATTAACCCTAATTTTAGCATACCATTGTTGAAATAATTGTTCTATTGTTTTTATAAACCTATTACCAAATCCATAACTCTTAATTATCTCGCTAATTGTTACCCATTGTAAAGAGTCAAATGCTTTGAAGATATCTAACGATAATAGGCCTACTTTCTCTTTATTTTGTCCTGCCACATCTATTAAATCTAATACTCGCCTTACTAGGTCTGCCATATGTCTCCCTTTCACGAATCCGGCCTGATCTTTATTTATGTATTTATCCATAAAACTATTCAGTCTATTTGCCAATATTGCCGTAAAAATTTTAGCATCTTGATTTATCAGGGAGATAGGTCTGTATGATTCTACTTTTTCTAAGTCCTTTCCCGGTTTTGGTAATAAGACAATTATTGTTCTGTACCATGATACAGGTATCTGTTCCCCATTAAGTATACCGTTATAGAGTTTTAACAATTTCGGAGTTACTATATCCTTAAACTCTTTATAAAATTCAGCGGGTAATCCATCTTCTCCGGGTGATTTATCTACTTTCAGTTTATTTATTACTTTTTTAATCTCCTTTTCGGTTATTAATTCTTCCATTCTTTGTTTATGCTCCTGACTTATTTTATTTTTAATTTGCATTTCCAATCTATCTTTTAATTTGTCTATATTTATCTTCTTTTTAGTGTATAAATCTTGGTAAAATTCTCTAACCACCTTACATTTATCTTTAATCTTATTATGTCTTGTGCCTTCCTTATCTACTAAAATCCCTATTTCCCTTCTACTTCTTTTTTCTTTAGCCGCTCTTGCCAACAATTTTGAGTTTTTATTACTATATTCAAAGTATTCTCTTTTTAAATATGCTAAGTCTCTTTTCACCCTTTCCATATCATTTCCTATTAATTCCTTCCTTAATCCCTGCATCTTTTCATAAACCTTTCTATCTTTAGTTATTACGTGTTTCTCCTGTAACCTTTTGATCTCTTTTTCAATTTCTTCTTGTTTACTTTTTAACTGTTTGTTTCTAATACTTGCCAATCTAATACTTTCACCCCTGAATATTGCTTTCATTGTGTCCCATACAGTACCAATTCCTACTTCCCCTGTGTCATTCCACTTCCAATTTTCTTCCCATTTTTCTACCATTTGATCTTTACACTTTTTATCTCTAAACAATCTGGCATTATATCTCCAATTTTTCGTGCTCTTTATGGCATCTATTTTCATTTCCAACAAAACTTTTGCATGGTCCGACTCTTTAAAAATTCCTATTTCTATGCCTTCTAAATTACTTATCAAATTATTCGTAACAAATATGTAATCTATTCTGGAATATGTATTATACACTTGTGAAAAATATGTGTAAGCCCTTTCCAGTCCTTTAAGCGCCCTCCATGTATCTTTCAACCCCAAGGATTTCAACCAATTATTTAACACATACATTTTGTTCCTGCCCACACATCTCTTTGTATTCGTACTATCTATATTTGATCCTATTAGATTGAAATCTCCCGCTACAATCATTTTTATTGTTTTTTCCTTCTCTAATATTCGATATACCTTATTTAAAAACCTATTTTGATGTTCGTTTGGTACGTACAAATTCACCAACGTTATTTCCTCTTCTTCTATTTTCCCCTTTATTATCAAATATCTACCTTTTGGGTCTGATATACTTTTTATCATCACGAATCCCAATCTGTTTGAAATCAAAGTTGCGACCCCCCTAGCCTTTGAGGAACCATATGCTTTTTCATAGATTTGAGTCCATCCTAAAAATAACTTATTAGTTTTTTCCGAATTCTGATGGGTCTCCTGAAGAAAGATTATATCCGGTCTGTCTTTTCTAAGTGCCGCTTCCAGCCTCCTTCTCTTCACCTGACAACCAGTACCTTTCACATTCCATGTTATTACTTTTACATTCCTCATCTATTGTATTTCTCCCACCATTTTTTACGTTTCCCACTTCCTCCTACGGACATGTGATTAACATATAACATTTCCTTCACCTTATACAAAAAAGTAAAAAAAAGAAAAAAGAAAACAACTAAAAAAACTACACTCAACAATCCACTACTATCCCTCCCCATTTTCTTTTTAACAAATGGCCTCTGAATTTCAGAGAGGGGAGGGGGGGGGGTGCGATCAGTCATAGGAGCTTGAGAGAGACCCGAACCTATTCCTTGCCCAGAACAATTCCTCCTTCTGCACCTTTGGGCATGTTCTCATTTCCATTGCTATCCCGTCTTCTGTAACCACCAGATATAATCAATTCTTCCTTCAAATCAAACCACTCTTTGGTTCCTGCTTCCAATAACTTAGCATCTGTCATTACATCCAAGACATTAGGACCCTCACTGATTAAATAACGTCTTCCCAAATAAAAAAAACTTAATTGTCGTGGAAATTTCCAATTATATCTTATTCCCTTTTCCTGAAATCGTTTTGTGATTGGCTTCATCGATTGTCTCCAAAAACGATCCTCAATTGGAATGTCATTATACACTTCAATATCATGGCCTTCCACTTTTAAAACCTCTGCTCCTTTTTCCCGTATAAGCGCCATTAAACGCAATTTGTCTGACACATTAGCAAATTTTAACATGACATTCCTTGACCCAGTTTTACCCCTTCTTGAACCCAACCTGAATACATTTACAACCTCCTGCGGCGTGAAACCATCTTCCATAATTTCATCAAGCCATTTCACTATTCTTTCTTTTAATTTGTCTGGAGAGTTCTCTGGGAATTTTCGAATTATGACGTTTGCTCGTCTTAATTGTTCTTCTACGTTTTCCAATCTCTTTTCATGGTCTCCCACCTTATTTTCTCTCTCCTTTTCTCTCTTTCTCAAATCCATAACCTCTACTTTAATCGTTGCCTGTTCTTTTTTAATATCTTCTTGTTCTTTTTTGAGGTTATTTGTTTCCTCTTTCACGCCTTCGATTCCCTTCATAATGTTTGCTAACATATCTTGCAGATCTTGTTTCCATTCTTGTTTAATTTGACCAATCATATTTCCAATATTATTCCCCAGGTTATCAAATTTCTCATTAAGGCTTTCAAATTCAGATTTAGATCCTTGTCCCCCCCCCATTGCCGATGTAGTTGGTGTTGTTGCTGTAGCTGTGGTTACAATCGTTGTTGGTGCTGTCCCTGCTATCGCCGCTGTAGTTGTTACGGTTGTTGTGGCAGTTGTTGTTGTTGTTACTTTTGCTGTTGTTATCACGATTGATTTTACCGCAGATGGGGCAACAGTAGTTGGCGATATTATTGTCTTCTGTTGCTGTTGTAGTTGTTGTGCCATCTTCTTCATTGTCTCCTGTTCCTCCAAGTCCTTTATCTCTTGCTGCATTGTTTTCTTCATCTCTTCTTCCTCTTCGTCCAGCCTTGTGAGCCTTCTAAAGCTCCTATCCGAGGACGTTGGTCTTTGCACTCTTGTCCAAGCCAATTTCTTCTCCTTCTCTTTCCCTCTCCCCTGCCGTTTCATCCAAATATATTTCTAACTGCTTATTTTTATCAATTTACATAAACAATTTATCGTTCAGGATTCACCATATATTTTAACTCTAACCAATTTTAATATCTTTGTTTCCAAATACAATGCTTATCCCTTATCCTCTCCTCCCCCTCCCTCTCTGTCATATATATGTGCGTGTATTTACACACACATATACACACACATGTATACACAGGTAATCACCCGGGTCTCACTCTATGTGAGGGTGATTGAGAGAAAAAAGTCAATAGTTCCAATTCAAGCCTGATTAATTTCCCTCTTAAATTTTAAGTATTTTAATGTATTTTTCCCCCAATTGAGCAAAAAAGGATAAAAAGAAAAAAGGATGGAAAAACAAAAAAACAAAAAGAGAAATCGTGTTTAAAAATTAAAAAATATAGTAATAAAAATTATAAAATTCCCACCAAGACAAAAAAGAGGGGAATGGAAATAAAAGCAGTTAAAAATGTCCTCAAACTTTATCTCGAAAAACAAATGGAAGGGGAACCAACTTTATCTTTCCGTTATGGCTTACAAATGTTATCCAGCTCTTCTTTAAAAAGGGAAAAAAGGGGAAGAAAAACAAAAGTAAAAAACGCTGATGAATTCAAGCTCCTGCTCTCCAAAGTTCCAGCCTAACAGCAATTTATTTCTCACGACCCTGGGCCACAGCACCGCCTTGCTTCTCTTTGTATCTCCAAAAAATTATGCAGGGGCAGACTTAAACCAACACTCCTTTTTCTTTAAAAGCCAATTCTCCAAATTCACAGCTTGAACAGCTTAAACAGCGACAAGGGGAGGCGAGCAAAAAGGAAAAAGAAACAAGAAAGAAAAAAAGCAGGAGATACTATATTGTCCCCTTTACTTAGCGCCTAACTTATCAGCTCCCACCGGCATAAAACAGTACAGAAAACTCAGTCTCTTTTCTTCTCCTTTCTATTTCCCCATTTATCTTTACAGATCTTTGCAAATTTGCTCACCGTCTTAATTTCTCCGCTTCTCCCCTTTGCTCTTTTCCAGCGCCGCAAAGCTCCGTGCGTCTCCGGACAAGGGGGCGGCGAGACCGAGCAAAGCCCGCTTCAGCTTACCTCTTTCAACACCCCGCCGAGCTTTCCCTTTTCGATCCGGTCGTCCACTGATCAACTTTGCCTACAGCTTTTAACCAATTTTGCCGGAACGCCGATCTCCTCCCGTTTCCGACCCGTCCGTTCTTCAGTTAAGAGCTCCGGGGACTCGTCGCCATTATAGGTCGCCCATCCCCCCGCTCTCTCCGAAATCGAAACTCTGTTTTATCTCCTTTTCTCGGCGCTGCTTTGAAACCTCCAAAATATTTTCCGCAACTATTTTTCCTTCTATTTTTTTTAGTCCATTTTTTTGCCGGTTTCAGGAACTATTTTCACTTTTAAACGTCACTTTCGTTTCTCTCCTTTCCGAGCGGAAAAAAGTTCACCCCTCTCAGGCCTCCATCTTGACACGCCCCGTTTTTGTACTTTTGATACGTATGACTGTATATTTTTTATTGTATAATTCTGTATTTTTATATTGTTAACCGCTTTGAGTTATTTTTTTATAAGAAAAGTGGTATATAAATAAAACATACATAGACACCGAATTGTAGACGCTTTACACGAAATGGGTGGTGATGGTCTGACACAGTGCAGACTCAGGGGTTACAGGCAATTGTTGATATGCCTGAGCTAAGTCCAATTTAGCAAAACACTTGCCTCTGTGGAGGGTGGTTAGTAGGTGGCTGACCACTGGAACAGGGTAAGAGTTAGTGTGGATAGCTTTATTAATTGTGCATTTATAGTCCACACAGATGCGGATGTCCCCATTAGCCTTGAGTGTGGTGACAATAGGGGTCTCCCATGGAGCGGAGTCCACTGGCTCCAGAATGCCTTGAGCAACCAGTTTGTCAAGTTCCACGTCATGCGAACTGGCAGGACAGTCGGATCCAGTTCAAAGTTAACAGGGGGCCCTTTGAATGTACCCAGTCCTGTACGAAAAACATCAGGGTAGCGTTCATATGTAGCTTGAATGGGGTCAGCCTGCACCCCATGAATCCCCAAAAATGCAATCCCCAGGGACTCAAACCACTGTACGCTCAAAAGATTATTCCTACCGGCCTTCACCATGACCAGTGGAAGCTTGGCTGAAATGCCTTTGAAGCGCACATCAAATGTGTGGATTCCCAGGATAGGAATGTGCCGGCCCTGCACATTGCTCAACCAGAATTGAAGAGCCCACAAGTTCAGGCGGGCAGTAGGGAAAATTTGAAGAAATTCCTCCTGTGAAATAATGGAGTACAACGTACCTGAGTCGATCTCCATCTTGAAGGGGCATCCTTGCAGGCGGATGTCAATGAAGAACCTTTCGGACACTGTCCGGACACCGGTAGATGCTCTTCTCCTCGTGTAGACTTTGGAAATTGGGTGCTCCTGTCAGCAATGACCATTGTCACTCGGATGACCCTCTGACCATTGACGGAACACTCTCGCAATGTGCCCCTTCCTACTGCACTTGTGGCACTCAGCGATCTTGAAAAGGCATTGGGCGTGTAGATGTCGGCCCCGCAGCCTTGACACGGAGCAACGATGCCTTTGGATGTTTTAGCAGGTCTTTTGGGGTTTTTTTTGTGGATTAAAAAAAGAGAAAAGGATGATATAATTTTTTCAAATTTTTTTTAACCGAATAATGTTTTAGTTTGTGGGTATTTTTAAATAATTGTACCTTAGGTAATAATTTAAAAAATGTGAAAGTACATGTTTTTTTACATTTAATGTTTTTAAACTGTGTTTAGATGTGTTTATTGTGAGATTTATTTGTGATTTGTGTGAATGTGTGATGTAATGTTATGTTTTTGACTGTTTTTTTCTATTGTGGCCTCTGGGTGGGGCTGTTGAGTATTTCCTTTACTTTGGCTGTTTTTTCTCTACTGGCCTCTGGGTGGCGCTTCTTCCAGTAAGTAGTCTCTTTCTTTCCTCATTTCATTTCCGGTCGTCGTGGAGGGAGAACGTGGGAGTGAGCTGGCTTGTTTTCTTTATTTTGTGTGTGTGTGGGGGGTTTTTTTTGGATTTTGTGGTGTTTGGCTGGTTTTTGTTTTTGAATTTGTGGTGTTTGGCTGGGTGCTGTTTGTGTTTCTTAATTTTTGTTTTTGTTTACTTTTTATTGTTTTTTGGTGTTATTTTTGTTTGGTTTTGTGTATTTTTGGATGGTTTTGATTGTTGTTTTTGTGTTTTTTATTTATTTATTTAAGTATTTATTGATTGATTTATTTTTAAAAGTTTGTTTTTATGTTGTGGCTTGGGGGGGGGGTTTCCTTTCTGTGGGCCAGGCTCACTGTCCAGGCCGCGGAAATCCCAGCGCTGCTTCAGGCGGCGTTGTGGGGGTGTGTGGGGTTTATGGTGCTTTGATTGTGTGGAGTCGTGAAAGTAGATCAGGGTTTCCCCTTTAATATCAGTAGGTGGGGGGTTGCGATCCCCCTCTCTGCTGGCTCCCATGGGGTTGGGAGGGTTGGGGGGAGAAAAGGGGTCTGTCTCCCCAACCCTTCCAGACCCAGGAGAGCCATCGGAGAGGGGGAATCCCCCCCCAAACTCCATTTTTAAAGAGAAGAAACCGCTTGGTTTCTTCTCTTTAAAAACGGTGTGGTTTTGGGGGGTGGAATTGATCCCCTCTCCCTGGTCTCCCTGCCCCACTGGTGCTTTTCTCAAACCTTCGTTGACCTGCAGACCCAGTTCGGGCATGTGCATGAATGGTAGGTGTGGGCTAGTAGGGCCTGGCTTAGGAACCTATGCGAAGTTCCAACGGTTAACGCTTGGTTTTATAGGTTGATCTGTAATTGTGATTTTTAAAATGTTTATTTATACACAGTTTCGTTTTGACAGGCTGTTATAAACTGTGATAATTTTTGGTGGTATTTTTGTGGATTAAAATAATAACAAAGGATGATATAATTTTTTCTATTTTTTTTACTTTACCAAATAATGTTTTGGAGGACAAGGGGTTTCCACATGAGGAATGTCATCACAGAGAAATCTACCAATGCGTGGACTCCTCACTGAATAATCACTCCAAGGTATCCAAAGTTTCAGAATAATCAATTAATGCTTTCAGAGGGTTAGGATTTCTCCCCTCTCTAATATTTTATTAAATAACTGTTTATGGTTTGGAATTAAACTCTTTTAAAATGACATAAAACTCAGAACACAATCCATCAGTGTCATTTTGCCTCTTTATAAATCTATGGTGAGGCCCCATCTGGAATATTGTGTACAGTTCTGGTCGCCATACCTCCAGAAGGATATTATGGAGTTGGAGAAAGTACAGAGGAGGGCAACCAGAATGATTAGGGGACTGGAACACCTTCCTTACCATCTGAGGCTGCAACGGTTGGGCCTTTTCACTCTTGAACGACGGCGTCTAAGAGGTGATCTGATTGAAGTTTATAAAATCATGCACGGTGTGGACAAAGTAGATAAGGAAAAACTGTTTTCCCTATCGCACAACACTAGAACTAGGGGACACGCCATGAAACTTTTGGGTACTAGTTCTCAAACAAATAAGAGAAAGTACTTTTTCACCCAGAGGATTACTGGTCTATGGAACTCCCTGCCAGAAGAAGTGGTGACAGCTGTCAGACTTGACAGCTTTAAGAAAGGATTAGACAAGTTCATGGAGGACAAGTGTATCAATGGCTATAATTATGGCTACCTAAGGACAACCTCCGGGTTGGAGAGATAGGCAGGATATCTCTCAATGCCATTTCCAGGGAATCCTAAGCAGGTGAAGGCATCTGTATGGGAATACCCTGAAGCAAATGGTGAGCCACTGTGTGAGACAGAATGCTGGACTGGATGGGCTGTGGCCTGTTCCAGCAAGGCTGTTCTTATGTTCATCTAACCTTGGGGTTTTAAATAATTAATAATCTCTTCTATCTCTTCTCTAACCAACTATTCCATCAAATCTCTATACTGTATTTAAAAGTTTGCTCCCTGCATTTTCTCTATATTTAGAGGCTTTCTACTCTAAATATAATGTACCGGTATCAATTTTAAAAATGCACTGATGTTATTTGTCATTAAATTGCATCTTTACTCTTTCTCGTCCTTAACCATTCATGATATATTCTTTTTCCAAATCTGTTCCTCCTGGTATTCCACATAACGTGACATTCTCCCTCCGTCCTTCAAATCTACAGTATAATGTAATCTGTTTTTCAATCTCATCTTCGTAGGCTGCAACTCGTATCTGAGAATGCATTTCCCCCCTGAAGCGGGAAAAATGCCATTGGTGTGAATTTGTTTAAGGTGGATCCCAGGCTTGCCACGAAGTGACCTGATCGTGGAACCATCTCCTGTGGCACATATGAATTAAGACATGCAGGATTTATTATTATTATTATTATTATTATTATTATTATTATTATTATTATTATTATTATTATTATTATTATTATTATTATTATTATTATTATTATTATTATTATTATTATTATATGCCACCAGGACATATGCCAGGACTTCAGGACTGCAATGGACTGCTCTAGCCTTGAGGATATTATCAAGGTGCACCTTCACAGCCAGTCCATCTGGCATGGCCTCTTCCACCTCCATGACTGTTGGTAATCAAAGTTCTTCCTCCGCTCATTTTCCCGTTGGACCCAATATGATGGTTTCCAGTGGCATTTCCTCCACTGAGGGGAGCATCACCCCACCTAAAGGGGGTTCATCCACCCATAGCTGTTGGCCCCTTTAAGGAGTCAGGTTATTTACCACCACCCAACACTTGGCGTTGAGTTGCTGGCTGTATGGTCTACTCCATTACCATAGTGGGATGTCCGGCGAGACATCTTATATAGAAAAATAAAAATCAACTGCAGTTCAATCTATAAATGCCTAAATCAAGGTTCTCAACCTATGGCCTGGGGGCTGGATGCGGCCCATGATGCCATTTCATGTGCCCCCCCCACTACCTCCACCATACCAGGAAGTGCCATGTGTGGAAGGCAGGGCAAAATGGCTGTCTGGCCCCCGAAGCTGTCTGAGGGAGCATGAACCAGCCCTTGGCTTGAAAAGGCTGAGAACCCCTGGCCTAAATGGTATGGGACCTCATTACTTATCAGAGTAAGTGCTACTGCTTGTCCCTACCCAATCCTCTAAGGCAGGAGTTCTCAACCTTTTAAAGCCAGGGGCCAAGCCAGGGGCTGGATGGCCATTTGTCCTTCCTCCACCACATGGCACTTCCTGGTGTGGTGGAGGCAGTGCGGGGGGGGGGGGGAGACGGATATGAAATAGTGCTATGGGCCACATCTGGCTCATGGGCCACAGGTTGGAAATCCCTACTTAAGGCCTTCCTCTCCAGGAAGTTGCCTTGCAATGAACATAATACCTGCAATCTGTGCCTGCTTTATTCACTAATTGTTCAGTCTGCTTGAATAGCCAAATCCACTTCCTTATGGAAAACTATATTAAGTGATTTTGCTCACCGTGGGGTACTTGCATGAAACTGACACCATGTGGGGAAATCACATCATCCTTCTCCTGTTTGCTGGACTTCTCACAAATTGGTTTGAGCCATTGGATACCTTTGTCTCGCGGTCAGGTAGAAGTGACATTTACGTTCTTCCCCATCTTTCCTGTAATCCCTGCTTTTTTCTTTCCATGTTAGCTGACAACTGCAAAGAAGAAAGAGGACGTGTAAGCAGCAGAGTGCAAATGACAACTCAGCACTGGGTACCTGCATCAGCCATCAACTGTGTCATATATTACGGTTTTATTTCCACTGTCATCCAAAAGCTGATGTGTTAAAAATGGGTGTAGTTATCTTTTAAAGGTGAAAGTGAGGTGGGGTTGGAGAGGAGAAAGGAATAATGCAGGGGTTTGCAACCTATGGCCCACGGGCTGGGTCTGGTCTGTGGTGCCATTTCATGAGGCCCACCACCCATGCTCCTGCCACCATCACCTCTGCCTCAAGTAGTGAAAACAGTCGAAAATGTGCCACCCTTGCTCCCACTGCTGCCGCCAGAAGCTCCAGAAGCAGCGAAAACAGCTGGAAACGCACCATAAATGCACCCGCGTTTATGACAACCATGGATATGTTTTATGGCAATGTTTATGGTGGTGGGGAACCAAGTGTCTGGCCCACTCAGCTATCTGCTGGGGAGTGGTCCAGTCTGCAGCTGGAAAAGGTTGAGAACCCCTGTACTAATGGGTAGCCAGGTGGGCTTGAATGTTTCATCCTTACATATCTCCTGTTGTTGATTCTTTCCTCCACCTATCATCCTCTTTCTATCAAGATAAATTGTTTTCTTCGATCTCTTCTTTTCTTTCCCTTTTCTTGTAATTTAGGTTGAGCCATAGGGATGCAGAATGATGTTGTCCAGCATTTTCACTCACATAGAAAGCAGTTGTACAGGCTTTTATAAATCCAAGTTTGTAACCTGTCTCATCCTAAATAGCTGTGTGATAATGTTTACCTTTACCTAATGTTGAAGATTTATAATTTTTATTTGTACCTTACGATGGGCATCTAGACTGACTGCTCCTCTCTCTGGCCATAAGCTTGACTCACTAATTTGTTGAACTCTGCCGAGCTGGCTACCACCGGTTCTTACATACAGTAATGTAGATTAGAGACCCAGGAACAGTGCAGTTTTAACTAAAAAACTGGACATTGGAGCAGTGACAAACAAGACGCAGATGTAGTAGATGTCTATTATTCCTGTGTCAAGTTGGTGACATTTGGGCCAAGGGTTCTCAAATTATAATTTTATAAAATGTAAAACTGGTTCACCCCCGTTCAGAAACAACAGACCTCTTATATTCTCAGATTTAAAATATCTGATTAAAAAACTGAAAAGATAAATCTTACTTATCTTGAAGAATGGTTGTTCTGACCCATTTTTAAAAAAATTTAGAAGGAATCCCACCTGCAAGGACTGAAACAGTGATTTGTGGTGGTTATTTCTGTGCTCTAGATTGGATAGGTGTCAAACATGCAGCTAGCTCTCTCTAGCTGTTGGTGTGGCCAAGGAGGCATATAAACAGCGGCTGGGGAATCATTTATCGAGTAACGACACCAGGCAGGTGTGGCAAGGTGTACAGGAATTGACTTGATATAAACCTAAAGGCTCCCTGGCAGGTGAGGGAGGGGCATCCCTGGCAGAGGAGTTGAAAGTCTTTTTTGCCGGCTTTGAAGCAACATCAGCAATGATATCTTCAGAGGCTTCATCACCATCACTACCATCACCATCATCGGTACAAAGGAAAGTAGCATTCAGTGTGGAAGAAGGAGAGATGAGGAAGGTGTTGAAGGGAATTAACCCAAGGAAAGTCACAGGGCCGGACGGAGAAGCTGGAAGCGTATTGAAAGACTGTGCAGATAAACTAGCAGGAGTTTTTACTGGGATATTGAATTTATCCCTATCCCAGGCTATTGTTCCATCCTGCCTAAAGTCTTCTATTATTGTTCCGATACCGAAAAAATCCAACCCGGAAAATTTGAATGATTTTCATCCAGTGGCACTCACAGCTGTAATCATGAAGTGTTTTGAAAAGCTGGTATGAAATTATGTTATTGCTTGCATACCAGAGGGACTGGACACATTTCAATTTGCCTATAAAATGAAAAGATCAGCAGAGTATGCTGTGGTGATTGCCCTTCATGCTGTTCTTGCACATTTGGAGCAGTGGAGGGGTTATGCCAGATTGCTCTTTGTGGATTTCAGCTCGGCATTTAACACCATTCTACCATGACGTTTGATATCTAAGTTGAGAGATCTGGGGTTCCCGCCATCACCTTGTGGGTGGATATTGGATTTTCTGTCAGAACGCTCCCAGAGCGTCCAGTTGGGCCCTTATACCTCTAATATGCTTAGTACAAATACAGGAACACCACAGGGACGTGTGCTTAGCTTGCTCCTTTATATTCTCTATATGTTTGACTGTGTCTCTGTCCACCCTAGCAATAGGATTGTCAAATTTGCAGATGACACGACTGTGATCGGGCTCATCTCTGTTAAGGAGGAAGAGATGGCCTATAGAGATGAGGTGGAGCGGTTGACAAAGTGGTGTAGAACCAATAATCTGCTCAACAACATAAAGAAAACAAAGGAGCTTGGGGTGGATTTTAGGAGGCAGAGAACCGATGTCCAGCCACTTTTGATTGACAGAACCTGTGTGGAGAGGGTAGCGACGTTCAGATTTCTGAGCATTGAGATACAGGAGGATCAGTCCTGGAGTGCCAACACAAGGGGGCTTGCGAAGAAGGCGCAGCAGAGACTGTATTTTTGATAACTCTAAGGAAAAACCATCTTCTGCAAAAGCTGCCGCTTACCTTCTATCGCTGCGCTATTGAGAGCCAGTTGACATTGTTTATCTGGACTTTCAGAAGGCTTTTGACAAGGACCCGCACCAAAGGCTCTTGAATAAACTTACCAGTCATGGAATAAAGGGACAGGTCTTGTCCATACCTGTCAACCATCCCAATTTGGCCGGGATTACCCTGTAATTTGGTGCCGAAATGTGCCATTTCCTGACCCGCGCTGCCAAAACCCCGTAATTTGGCAGCGGGGGAAAGGAGGCACTGCGCAGCCCATCTGCGCAGGTTGCTTTGCGCATATGCGTGGAAGGGCTCCATTTCCGTAGCTCTCTTCCACGCATGTGCAGAAGGCTACGCTGCCTGCATAGAAGGCTACGCAAGCGGCATAGCCCGCACGCGCATGCGTGCAACGCGACCTGCACAGACCTGGTTTGCGCAGGTCTTGGATTTGCCGGACTCACGGTTGACAGGTATAGTCTTGTCCTGGATCAGCAACTGGCTAAGGGACAGGAAACAGAGGGTAGCACGAAATGGACACTTCTCCAAGTGGAGGGAAGTATAGAGTGTGGTCCCCCAAGGTACAGTACTGGGACTCCTGCTTTTTAACCTCTTCATAAATGATCTAGAAGTAGGAGTATATAGCAAGGCAGCCAATTTGCTGATGACACTAAATTATACAGGGTAGTTGTTGTGTTCTCAATTCGAAAAGGCGGGGTTGAGGTTGCGAAAAGACAAATGCGTTTTCTTCGCCAAAGAGGTTGAGTTCTTAGGTTTCCGGGTGACCCCCAAAGGAATCAAACCCTCCAAATCAAAGGTAGCCGCCATTCGAAATGCCCCTCGCCCCACCTCCAAGCCCGAATTGCAGTCGTTCCTAGGGCTCTTAAACTTTTACCACTCTTTCCTGCCTCGGAAGGCATCGGTAGCAGAGCCACTTCACAAGCTTCTCAAGAAGGACGAGGCGTGGAAGTGGGGCGAGAGCCAGGAGAGGGCATTCTGTGACCTGAAACGACTCCTAGTGTCTGACGCCATTCTCACCCATTTTGACCCCAAGAGACCTGTGGTCCTGATATGCGACGCATCCCCAGTAGGGGTGGGGGCGGTGCTGTACCACATATTGGAGAACGGGAGAGAGGCCCCGGTAGCGTTCTACTCCAGATCCCTGTCCCAAGCGGAACGAAACTATGCTCAAACAGACAGGGAGGCGCTAGCAATAATTGCGGGGACTAAAAAATTCCACGATTTCCTCTATGGCCGTCCCTTCACCATAGTGACCGATCACAAGCCCCTACTAGGCATTTTCACTGCTGACAAACCCACACCGCAAATCCTGTCCCCTAGGATGTTAAGGTGGGCCATTTTCTTGAACGCGTACCAGCACGCGTTGGTGTACCGGCCTGGAAAGGAAATAAGCCACGCAGACGCCCTGTCGAGGTCTCCCCTCCCCAACGCTGGCAGCATCGTGGGCGAGGAAGACCGGGACCGCCAAGTGCTCCTGATCAAGGTCTTAGATTCGCCCCCCATTGTACCCGCGGACATCGCCAAGGCGACCGGCAAGGATAAAACGCTTGCTCTGGTCAGCTCCTGGGTGCAGAAAGGGTGGCCAGCGTACGCCCCGGCGGCGGAGTTCGCTCCATTTTTTAGGAAGAGGCAGGAGTTGTCCTTAGAGAGGGGGTGCCTTCTGTGGGGCCAGCGGGTGGTAGTTCCCGAATCCCTGAGACCTAGGGTACTCAAACTCCTGCATGTCAGCCACCCTGGGATTGTCCGCTCCAAGGCCCTGGCCAGGAGCTACTTTTGGTGGCCACAGTTAGACGCAGACATCGAGCACATGGTGGGCACTTGCGAGAGCTGCCAATGCTCCCGACCCGAAGAGGCGCGTCTGCCGCACAGGGAATGGGACGCGGCGAAGGGGCCTTGGTCCCGGGTGCACATTGATTTTGCGGGCCCATTTAGGGGAACACTTTTTCTCCTCGTGGTTGATGCTTACTCCAAGTGGTTGGAGGTAATTCCGGTCAAGAGCACCTCTTCAGCGACGACGATAACGCAATTGCGGAGGGTCTTTAGCACGTTCGGTATACCCGACACCCTAATTAGCGATAACGCTAGTTGTTTCACGTCCGCTGAGTTCAGGGCATTCACGGAGATCAACGCCATTCGGCACATCACCTCCGCCCCTTTCCACCCGGCAACAAACGGCCAGGTAGAGCACCTCGTGCGCACCACCAAGGACGCGCTGAGGCGCATGGGCCCCGGGGATCTTAACCTGCAAGTGTGTCACTTCCTGCTGGGATACAGGGTGACCCCCCTTGCTTCAGGATACTCGCCCGCAGAACTCTTAATGCGTAGGAAACTGACCACAATTCTGACCAGGCTAGACCCAACGAGGGTGGAGGACACAGGGAGGAACCTCGGGTTAGCGACCACGAAGAGTTTCGAAGTGGGTGCCCCGGTGTATTGCAGGAACTACGCTAGCGCGGGGCCAGCCTGGGTCCCGGGCGTCATCGTTGGGCAAACGGGTCCCGTATCATATTGTGTGGAGACCAGTGCGGGTCTACTCTGGAGGCGGCACGCGGACCAGCTCCGGCGCCGGGTTCCGGACGAACAACGCACGGACGGCGTGGATAAGGATTCAACGTTAGGGTTCTCCCCCACCCGTTCAGCCCAAGGGGGAGGAGAGGGGGGCCGGTGGTCCCCACCTAGGGGGGAGGGAAAGGAGCCCGAATCTGTCCTCATAGATATCCTGCGGAATCCTTCTAATGACTCCCTAGGGGATAATTCTGATGTTAATTTACAAAACCGGGGGGGGTTTCCGGAGTGGTCCCCCACCCATCCAAGCGAGAAGCGGGGTTTTTCGTTAGTCCCTAGTGCCCCCGGTTTTCCCGTCCCTTCCCCAAAAACCGCAGAGCCGCGGCAAGTCACTAACGAGTTTCCCTCTCCCGTTGCAGGACAAGGAGCCGGGACATGCCAGCCTGCAGCTCGCCCAAGGCGCGTTTGCAATAAGCCATCTTGGATGAGAGACTTCGTCTCATCCTAGGGGAGAGGGATGTTGTGTTCTCAATGTTATGCCTTTAACATATATATCATGTGTTCTCAATACTATGCTCTGTATTCTCTGTACTATGCCTTTTACCATATATATCAATGTAACCCGTTGTAATCAGGACGCGAGCTAATGACCACCTGGTGGCAATAGCGAGCGCCCAGCTCACTGGTCTCAATTCCCCAAGGAACCAAAGCGCGGGAAGATTCCCGCCACTACCTCACCTGGACAAGAAGGGTGTGACCAGAAATGACGTCACGCCAATGGTAACCAATGGGCTACCGTGGAGCCACATTCAAATGTATAACCACCGTATATATTGAGCTGCTCGTCCGCCATTACCTCATGTTCCCCCTGACCACCATGCAATAAAGATGTGTTAAGCCAATCCTTCGGCTGTTCCTTTGTCTTGGTTCTCATACACTAAAGTAGTGAAAACTGTGAGAGATTGTGAGGAGCTCCAGAGGGATCTCTTGACACTGGGGGAGTGGGCAACACAGTGGCAAATGAGCTTCAACACTAGTAAGTGCAGAGTGATGCACGTTAGGGCAAAAAAACCTCAATTACATTTATAAACTGATGGGGTCTGAACTCTTGGCGACAAACCAGGAAAGGGACCTTGGTGTCCTGGTGGACAGCTCAATGAAGGTGTCAACCCAGTGGGCCTCAGCAGTGAAAAAAGCAAACTCAATGCTAGGGATCATTAGGAAGGGTATAGAAAATAAGTCAGCAAGTGTCATTTTGCCTCTTTATAAATCTATGGTGAGGCCCCATCTGGAATACTGTGTACAGTTCTGGTCGCCATACCTCCAGAAGGATATTATGGAGCTGGAAAAAGTGCAGAGGAGGGCAACCAAAATGATTAGGGGCCTGGAACACCTTCCTTACCATCTGAGGCTGCAACGGTTGGGCCTCTTTACTCTTGAACGACAGTGTCTAAGAGGTGACCTGATAGAAGTTTATAAAATCATGCACGGTGTGGACAAAATAGATAAGGAAAAACTGTTTTCCCTATTGCACAACAAAAGAACTAGGGAGCACTCAATGAAACTGTTGGGTACTAGTTCTCAAACAAATAAGAGAAAGTAGTTTTTCACCCAGAAGATCACTGGTCTATGGAACTCACTGCCAGAAGAAATGGTGACAGCTGTCAGTCTTGACAGCTTTAAGAAAGGATTAGACAAGTTCATGGAGGACAAGGGTATCAATGGCTATAATTATGGATACCTAAGAACAACCTCCGGGTTGGAGAGATAGGCAGGATATCTCTCAATGCCATTTCCAGGGAATCCTAAGCAGGTGACGACATCTGCTTGAGAATACCCTGAAGCAAATGGTGAGCCACTGTGTGTGACAGAATGCTGGACTGGATGGGCTGTGGCCTGTTCCAGCAAGGCTGATCTTATGTTCTCACTTATGGCTTATGTGTGTGGTATGAGAGTATTACCCATAGGGATAGGCTAATGTTGCACAGAATTATTAAAACAGCAGAGAGTATTATTGGCTGTCCACTCTCCACTTTAGAACAAATTTACACCATCAGGTGGCACAGAAAAGTATTAGATATAGTAGGAGAACCATCACATCCTGGCCACTGCTTCTTTGAGCTTCTGCCATCAGGACGGAGATATAGAACAATGAAGGTAAAAACAAGCTGTCTCAAAAACATTTTCTTCTCCAGAGTAATTTTGGCCTTAAATGGAAACTCTGGACTCTGAAGTCATCTTATCTTATTTTAAATTTTTATATTGTACTGTATGGTACTGTCTTAATTAGTGTTTCTGTAGCTGTTTTAAATTATGGGGTATGCCTTATTCAAGTTGATATATAGCAATCGAGAAATTTCGTTGTTCCTGCAAGGGAACAATGACAAATAAAGATTTATCTTATCTTTTTGGGATAGGGAGTAAGTAGGCACACTTGGGCAAGCCAAATCATAGACTGGGGTCAATAAGAATCTATCTCCTACACACTCAACATGTTTTCCTATGTCTCCCTTGGTGAAGAATAGAGGGAGGCAGGCAGGCAAGCAAGCAAGCTGAGAGATGTTTTTACTAACCGAAAGTCCAATACAGTGGAACCTCATACAACAATCGCCCGTGTAGCAATTAAATCGTATAACAATTAGGGTTTTTTTTGGAAATGGTGTCCTGCATAACAATTTCCCCTATGGAAAAATCCGTACAACAAATTTTCAATGGGAAAAACCACTTAGTGAAAAAAAATCGTAGTACAATGCATCCCATAGGGAAAATCGCTATACGATGCATGAATCGTATAGCAGTTGTTTCGTACAACAACGAGTCCCGTGGAACGGATTAAAATAGTTGTATGAGGTACCACTGTATGTTCTCAAAGCTGATGTTGCTGCCAAATGCTGCCCATCTCATATCATTGTCCTTTATTTTCCATTGGATCAAGAAACATGTAAAAGCATGTAAATATCTATAGAAATCCAAGAACAAAGTCATTTGGGACCTTCTGGAATCAGCTTGGGTGGCACGATCCTGATTGATGCAGTAAGCATTTTGATAACATCAGATCATTGAACTATATAGGTCACCCTTGTTTGAAGGCCAGTTGTATCCAACTCTAGGGTTCCGTGCTCATCTCTGTTTATAGCCAGAGAGCCAGTGCTATCTGCAGGAGCTGGGACAGAGATGGGAGCTGACTCTTCATGCAATACTCGGGAACCGAACTCCGACCTTCCATATCTATAATCTAAATACTATTTGTTTTGCTTTTCAATTCCTCAGAAATGCAGTCTCCTTCCAGAAACATGTTGTTTCTCTCACTTTCTCCAGATTCTTATCCTTATAAATGCACATTACCTAAAAAGATTGGACGTTGCAAAGCTGCATTTCGACGCTATTTCTTTAATATGGACACTAAGAAATGTGAGCGTTTTATTTATGGTGGCTGCCGGTCCAATGGAAATAACTTCCGAGATCTGCCTGACTGCAGTTTAGAGTGTCGAAAACTCGGTAAGAGGAAATTGTTTTGGGTTTGCAGATTTGCTAATAATAATAATTTCATGTCAGAAATTATTCTGGGTTGAAAGAAATTCTGCTCAGGGAATGCCCAAATGATGCTCCTTTCACGTCCTCAAGAGCTGGGACAGAGACAGGCACTCAATCCATTATGCAGTACCCAGGTCTCGAACTGCCAACTTGCTGGCCTTCCAGATAACAAGAGGAGCTTTGTAACCACTGAGTCACTGCAGTCCCTATTGCTATTGGAGAGCACTCTTTGTGCTAATAAGGAGGGGCTTAGCACTTATTATTAACTAAACTTAAAGTTTAAAATAGTAAAATTAAGCCATCTTTAAAAATTATTAAAAACTGTAATGTTAACTTATTGAAAACCACTAAATGTATGTACAGTTTGAATTATTTATATATGAACACATTTCAAAAACACAGATCTGCACAAACACTCCCCACAGTGCAGTATCTGACATGAAACTGAGCACTCAAGCCTGCTTCTGCATGATAGTGCCAAGCGCACACCTGGACATGAAACACTCCTGTCTGAACATGAACACTGGGTATGGCTGTCCCTGATCAGTGAGTAATAAATGACTGAGATGAAAGTAGATGATAATGTACTGACCTAATTTAGTAATTTAATCAATAATTTAATACAATTTTGGTGTTTACCAGTATAATTTAATTTTATAGAAGTATTACCAAATCCTCAATTATTTTAAAAGTTCAAAGCTCAGTAGCGACCCCTAAAACATTTTTAACAAATCTCAAATTTTTATGAAAGTTTTTTTATATATAATAGAACTAAATAAGTGGGTACCAGGGAAAATTTGTAATGTTAGATTTTAACAACCACCCTACTGTATAGTCAAAATGATAAGAATCAAACATACCTGTAAGATCTGAAGTGCATAAACATATTGATGCACATAAACAAAATGTCCACAACTGTTTGTAACATTTGTAACCTCAGATAGTTGGGTTTTGGACTTATGCAAGCACCCCTAATGTAGGCCAGGAAAACCTTGCATAAAGAGTGACTCGCTTAGAAACTAACTTGCTTAAAGAGCAGAATTTTCTCTGAATGGTTGCCTCGCTTAAAAACTAAAATCAACCAAAAACTCGCTTAACAATTAAATTGAGGTTTGCAACCCCCCTGCCAGAAGTCACAACTGGTCACTTACAATAGTGTTTCACTTAAAGAGCAAACTCGCTTAAAGAGCAATCCTGTGGAACACATTATGCTCTTTAAGCGAGGCACCACTGTAAAGGAATTGCTTTTTCTCTGAACAGTGAAAATGCTACTGTGATATACTTTGCTTGAGTCTTACAATTGAGGGATTTCTGAATAGTTCCTCACCTAACTTAGAGGAATTTGTGTCTCATACAATTTTGTCAGATCACTGGATTGGGGCTGCTAGTGATTATACCAGGGGCACCCAAGGTTTTCCTGCCAGGGGCCAGTTCCCACCACTGCGCTCAGCTGTGGGGGCTAGAGGCATGCCTGAGCCAACTACTTATGTTTTTGTCATCATTGTCATCATCAGCAGTGGCGGCGGCAGGAATTGTGACTTTTTATGGGTTCTTGGACAGCTTCCGCCACTTCCCAGGGTGATGGGAGGCTTTTTGGAGTATGTTTGCTCTGGTTTGTTTCCCCCCCCCCCTCCTGCTTCTCTGCTGCACTTCAGCAGCTCGAGCACGGCTGTGGGCGACTTCTTGGTTCCACACTGAGATCCCAGGCACGGATGTAAGCTTCACCTGGCACAGGAAATCACCCACAGCCGTGTTTGAGCTGCCGAAGCACAGCAGAGAAGTGGAAGAAAAAAAACCAAAGAGTAAACATGCTCCAAAAAACCTCCCACCACCCTGTGAGGTGGCAGAGGCTGTCCAAGAACCCAAAAAAACCTCGCAATTTCCACTGCCTGGGTAAATGACGTATCATGACTTCCAGTGGTGGTGGGTTTGGTGTATGAAAACCAAGACACAGGACACAGCCTCGGGCTGGGTTAACTCAGGTTTATTGCATCGTGGACAGAGGGAACATGAGGTAATGGCGGATCGATAGCTCTTTATATACAGTAGTAATACATTTGAACGTGGTGCCATGGTAGCCCATTGGCTACTGTCTGCGTGACGTCAGTTCGGGTCACGCCCTTCTTGTCCAGGTGTAGGTGGTGGCGGGAAAGCTTCCCGCGCTGTTGCCTTTGATGAGTTCGGACCAAGAGAGCTTGGACGCTCGCTGCTGCCAGCTGGTGGTCATTAGCTCGCGTCCTATTTCAGGGTTTATCTGATACAGCTGAAGGTTACATTGTTGCTATAGGCAAGGTTACATTGGCTCAGATACATTGTAATCCATGTGGAAGGTAAAACCATTAGAACACAACACCCCTCCCCCCTAGGATGAGACAACGTCTCGAGCCCACACTTAAATACACTCCCCCCCCTAGGAGACAAAGTCTCTCAGCCAAGATGGCTTATTTCGAACACGCTGGGGTCTCGATGCGGGCTGCCTTTCCCCGGGTTTGCTACCTTCTCTTTGTCCCCTGGTTTCCTGCCCTGTAATTGGAGAGGGAGACTCGTTAGTGACTTGCCGCGGCTCCGCGGCGTTGTTGGGAGGTGTGCTCTTTCTTAGGGAAGAACCGGGGGCACTGGGGGCTAACGAAAAACCCCTCTTCTCGCTTGGATGGGTGGGGAAACACTCCTGAAAACCCCCCCGGCTCGCAAAATCAAAATCAAAATTACATTCGGGGGCAGCGGTCGCGAACTCCTCTCCCCCTTCCCCGGCCTCTGATAGAACTGGTTTATCAAAAGGGTATGAGTCGGGGCCGCTGCTTCTTCCTTCCCCCCTTGCTTGGGACTGTTGTCCGCTGTCGTCTCCCCCTTGGGCTAAACGGGTGAGGGAGAACCCTAACGCTGAATCCTGTTGTTGAGCCCCACTGGCTGGTACACTCACTCGGTGCCTCAGTTGGTCCGCGTGCCTCCTCCAGAGGAGGCCGGTGTTAGTCTCGACCCGGTATGACACTGGCCCCGTCTGTTCTACTACCGTCCCCGGCACCCAGGCTGGCCCTGCGCTGGCATAGTTCCTGCAGTGAACAGGGTCGCCGGCGGCGAACCCTTTCGAGACTGCCAACCCTATGTTTTTTCCTTTATCCTCGACTCTCGTCGGGTCTAGCCTGGACAGAATTGTGGTCAGTTTTCGCCGCATCAAGAGCTCTGCCGGCGAGTAACCTGACGCTAAGGGGGTCACCCTATACGCTAATAAGAACTGACATACTTGGTGATTTAGGTCCCCCGGGCCCATGCGCCGAAGCGCGTCCTTTGTTGTACGCACCAACCGTTCCACTTGGCCATTCGTGGCCGGGTGAAACGGCGCGGATGTGACATGGCGAATGGCGTTTGCCTCCATGAATGCCCCGAACTCCGAGGAGGTGAAGCAACTCGCGTTATCGCTGACTAACGTGTCGGGTAAACCGAACGTGGAAAAGACTCTCCGTAGCTGGCTAATTGTCGCGGCGGAGGACGTGCTCTTTACTGGGATAACCTCCAGCCACTTGGAGAACGCATCCACCACCAGGAGAAACATGGTTCCTCGGAATGGGCCAGCGAAATCTATGTGCACTCTGGACCACGGCCCCCTTGCTGTGTCCCATTCCCTATGCGGGAGGCGGGCCTCCTCTGGACGGGACCCCTGGCATGCCTCACAAGTGCCGACCATGTGCTCAATGTCCGCGTCCAGCTGTGGCCACCAAAAGTAACTGCGGGCCAGCGCTTTCGAACGAACGATGCCCGGGTGGCTGACGTGCAGTAGTTTGAGCACCCTCGGCCGCATGGAGGTAGGGACCACCACCCGTTGGCCCCATAACAGGCACCCCCTTTCTAGGGACAACTCTAGTTTTTTCCGAAAGAATGGGTCGAATTCCGCGCTTGGGGACGATGCCGGCCACCCCTTCTGTACCCATGAGCTGACTTTCTCCAGCGTTCTGTCCTTGCCTGTCGCCCTAGCAATATCGGCTGGTACTATTGGGGGTGCGTCTAAAACCTCAATTAGCAACACCTGGTGGTCTCTTTCTACTCTAGCCTTTTGGTCGTCCGACAAGGGCAAAGGGGATCTCGAAAGTGCATCAGCATGGCTGATCTCCTTTCCGGGCCGGTACTCCAACTCGTGTTGGTATGCGTTGAGAAAAATAGCCCAACGCAGCATTCTCGGGGATAGGATCTGCGGCGTGGGCTTGCTTGCCGTGAAAATCCCTAACAGGGGCTTGTGATCCGTCACGATTTTGAACGGGCGGCCATACAGAAAATCGTGAAACTTTTTGGTCCCCGCTACTATTGCTAATGCCTCCCTGTCGGTTTGTGCGTAATTTCGCTCTGCTTGGGACAGGGACCTTGAATAAAACGCAACCGGGGCCTCCCTTCCGTCATCCAACACGTGGCACAGCACCGCCCCCACCCCCACCGGTGATGCATCGCAGACTAAGACCACCGGCCGTTTGGGGTCGAAATGCGTTAGGATTGCGTCAGAAGTCAAGAGTTGCTTTAGTTCTTTGAACGCCCTCTCGTGCTCGTCACCCCACATCCATGTCTCCTCCTTTTTGAGCAACCGATGAAGCGGTTCGGCCACGGACGCTTTCCGCGGAAGGAATGTATGGTAAAAATTGAGGAGCCCCAGGAATGACTGTAGCTCGGTTTTGGATGTGGGGCGAGGGGCCTTCTTGATGGCTGCTACTTTGGCTTTGGATGGCTTAATACCCTCGGGTGTGATCCGGAACCCTAAAAACTCGACCTCGGTTTCGAAAAAGACACATTTGTCCTTCCTCAGTCTCAGCCCCGCTTTCTCGAACACAGTTAGTACTTTATCCAATCTTTTTGCCAGTTCGGCCTCACTCCCCCCTGTTATCAATACGTCATCAAAATAAGGCAACACCCCCTCCAGCCCCTTCAGGAGGCGTTCCACAAGCGACTGAAAAAGGCCGGGTGCCGAGTTCACGCCGAACTGTAAACGCGACACCTGGAACGCTCCTTTATGTGTGACTATCGTTTGTGCCGCGGCCGTGGCGGGAGTTACGGGGAGTTGCTGATAGGCTTGTGCCAGATCGAGCTTAGCGAAGCACTTTCCCCCATTTAGCCTGGCCAAAAGGTGGCTGACCACCGGCACCGGGTATGCATTAGGGCGGATCGCCTTGTTAATTGTACACTTATAATCAGCGCAAATGCGCACCTCCCCGTTAGTCTTCAGAGCTGTTACAATTGGAGTTTCCCACTCCGCGGAATCAACAGGAATAAGAATCCCCTGGCCCACCAATTTGTCCAGTTCCGCCTCTATTTTGTCCTTTAGTGCGAAAGGCACCCTGCGCGGTTTGAGTCTTATCGGGCGGACCTCCGGGTCTAGGTCGAAGGCTACAGGGGGTCCCTTGAATTTTCCAAGTCCTTTTTTAAAAACGGCGGGATGCGCATCGCACACCGCTTGTATTGGATCCACCCCCACCGAATGTACTCCCCCTATGAACAGGCCTAAAGGCTGAAACCACTGTGTCCCTAGGAGGCTACAACTTCCCCCCTTGAGGACAACTAGGGGCAGATCCGCAGAATGTCTCTTAAAATTAACCCGAAACTTCCCGACCCCCAACACCGGAATGCTGTTTCCCTGTACATCTCGTAGCGTGGACCTCAATGTTTTAAGCTTGGGCCGCACGTGGGGGTCGATTTTCAAGAACTCTTTCTGGGGAATTATGGAGTAGGAGGACCCCGAGTCAATTTCCATCCTGATAGGGGCCCCTTGTACTAGTACCTCAACGAAGTAATGGGACTGTCCCGCGGACACGCTGAACACTGGGGCGTCGTCTTCGCTGCCGTCCGAGACGCGGCCCACGCCGTCCTGCTTCCTCGTGGTCTGGGCGCCATCTTTGGGTCTCGCTGGACGGTCCGGCCTGGTCGAACGGTCTGGTGACTGCCTCCGGCCCTCCTCCCGTTTTCTGCATGCCTTGGCAATGTGCCCCCGACGGCCGCAGGTGTAACATTCGGCCTTTCTAAATGGGCACCTCGCGCGCTCATGGGCCGCTCCGCAACCGTCGCAGCGGCGCCCCCCTTTTCGGACCTTCTGGACCTCCTCGCCGTCGCTGCCTTCCGAGGACGATTTTGAGGCCCGTCGAGTTGCGTGCACCGATTGTCCGGACTTCCCGTGCACCGAATTTTCCGCTTTGCCGGCCCTGGGACGCCACTCACGCCACTGGTGCATCTCGTCCACTCCAGCATTCGTGGACTCTGCGGCTTCTGCGGCCTCTACGACCTCTGCCAGCGTGGGTGGCGGCTCCTTGTTCATCAAGCTGCGCTGCACCTCCTTGTCTTTCAGGCCACACAGCACGCCGTCCCTGAGGGCCATTTCTAGGATGTTGTCCCATTTGCAGGGGACGGCGGCTACCCTCATGGCGGCCACGAATGCCTCAACCGACTCGTCCGGCGCTTGGACTCGCCTCCAAAACGCGCTCCGAGCGGGAAACATCGCCCTCGAGGGTCGGAAACGCTCCCGTAGCAGCTTCATGATGTCGTCCGCCTTAAATTCGCTCACCTTCTTCGGAGCGATGATGCCCACCAGCGTCCGCTTGGTTTCCATCCCGAGCATTCTGGTGAGGATGGCCCTCTTCCTCTCCTCATCGTCTTCCTTGACTTTGAGTTCCACCAGCGCCGCCTGGAAGTCCATCTCCAACAGCTCCCAGTCTTGCGGTTTGGTGATGTTGAACCCGCTCTGTGCCCTGGCTGCTCCTTGGGGATCCATAATCCCATCCTCGTCGCCAATTTGGTGTATGAAAACCAAGACACAGGACACAGCCTCGGGCTGGGTTAACTCAGGTTTATTGCATCGTGGACAGAGGGAACATGAGGTAATGGCGGATCGATAGCTCTTTATATACAGTAGTAATACATTTGAACGTGGTGCCATGGTAGCCCATTGGCTACTGTCTGCGTGACGTCAGTTCGGGTCACGCCCTTCTTGTCCAGGTGTAGGTGGTGGCGGGAAAGCTTCCCGCGCTGTTGCCTTTGATGAGTTCGGACCAAGAGAGCTTGGACGCTCGCTGCTGCCAGCTGGTGGTCATTAGCTCGCGTCCTATTTCAGGGTTTATCTGATACAGCTGAAGGTTACATTGTTGCTATAGGCAAGGTTACATTGGCTCAGATACATTGTAATCCATGTGGAAGGTAAAACCATTAGAACACAACAGTGGGGTGGTCTAGAGGTGCCCGGATGGCTACCATGGACTGGGTTAATGATATGCATGGGCTGGATTAGGCCTGCAGGCTGGGGGTTGGGAACCCCTTGATTATACCCTACAGTGGCCTATTTGGGTTAAGAAATGCTTCCTCTGCTCCATATTCTTGAGGCTACCAAAGGCTTATAGAAGAGGTTCTTGACCGTTTAAAGCTGGGGGCCAGGTCACTCTCCCTCAGACAGCATTGGGGGCTAGACGGCCATTTTGCTCTTCCTCCACCACATGGCACTTCTTGGTGCGGTGGAGGTGCTGGGGGGCCACATGAAATGGTGCTGTGGGTTGCATCCAGCCCACAGGCCAAAGGTTGAGAATCCCTGGTGCAAAAGAGAACCATTTGTTAGCCTTAGGACCTGACAGGAAAAATGTTTAATTTGTAATGCATGGTTTTGTCCTCATGATTCTTTTTATTCATTTTGAAAAATCCATAATTTAATTATATGAAAGGCAAGCTAATATATTCATCAGCATTCTGTTTCTTCCCCGGATCTCAGAAGATTTGCCGAAAGTATGTAAACGTCCTAGATATGTAGGAAGATGCAAAGGATCCTTTCCTCGCTATTACTACAATGTCATAACCAGGACATGCGAGAGCTTTATTTTCGGTGGCTGTAGCTCCAATGGAAATAATTTTGAATCTGTGACAGATTGCCTCCTGATATGCGAAAGTGATGGTAAGAGTCAATTGCTTTTTAACTCCTACTGTTGCTTCTCCAGAAAGTAGCCACCATTTACTTTCAAAGAGATCTAATTCCTTGGTTCATCCCATTTCCCACAATGCACCATCCTGCTTTTTAAACAATGGAAGAGGCCCACGTGGCTGTGATGTAGAGATGGATCTGGTAATGATGCTGCCGAAAGAGCCTCAGTTTGCCTCTCTCAATGGAACTCACCTGGACATTAAAACTCAGACAAATCATTCCTCCCCATTCCTTCACACACACACACACACACACACACACACACACACACACACACACACACACACACGGTTGATGGACCTCATGTGATCCAAGCATTGCCAAAGGTTGATGGTGAAAATTATTAGGTACAAGTTATGTTGCAGTGAGTAGGGTTTGGAGTCACCCTCCAGATCTTCCCTGGTGTTATGAAAAATTCAGAAGAAATATCAGCCTCATTACTTGAGAGGAAACTTCCTGAGCCCACACTGAATAAGAAAAACACACAGGGATCAGAAGAAAGATTTGTTTGACCCAGAAGTCACATATAGCCTGCCCTGGAGGAAGATAGATAGATTTTGCTCTTGCAATTAAGGAAGTAGGTTTTGGTGCATAACTTGACTTTATGAGATATATATTGGGAAGCAAATCTGTGGAAGCACTATTATTTTGCAAAATATACCTTTTTGGAAATTATAAACTTTTGCAAAAAGCAAAAAAGAGAAAGTATTCATGTAGTTATTTTAAATCCTGCTGGTGAGTAAAAGAAGTGCTGATATGTTTCTCTTTCTCCAGCAGTGTATGTGAAATTATTTTCGCCAGGGAGTCTCAAAGTCTAAATACATCCCTTCAAATAGTCAATATTGGTTACATCAGGTGTTCTCAACCTTTTAAAGATGGAGGCCGGGTCATGCTCCCTCAGACAGCTCTGGGAGCCGGATGGCAGTGGGGGGCACATGAAATGGTGCTGTGGGCCACATCTGGCCCCTGGGCCACAGTTTGAGAATCACTGGGTTACATCCTCAGGCAGAGGGTGAACCCCTGCAGCCTGGTTCAGAACAGTTTGTGGCCGGGTACTGCTCCATGGCTTGGTGGTTGGGGAACCCTGCTGTAAAGAATGTTTTATGGAGAAGAGCTAAATAAGGGTATAGAAAATAAGTCAGCAAGTGTCATTTTGCTTCTTTATAAATCTATGGTGAGGCCCCATCTGGAATACTGTGTACAGTTCTGGTCGCCATACCGCCAAAAGGATATTATGGAGCTGGAAAAAGTGCAGAGGAGGGCAACCAAAATGATTAGGGGACTAGAAAACCTTCCTTACCATCTGAGGCTGCAACAGCTGGGCCTCTTTACTCTTGAACGACGGTGTCTAAGAGGTTACCTGATTGAAGTTTATGTGCACGGTGTGGACAAAGTAGATAAGGAAAAACTGTTTTCCCTATCGCACAACACTAGAACTAGGGGCACTCCATGAAACTTTTGGGTACTAGTTCTCAAACAAATAAGAAAAAGTACTTTTTCACCTAGAAGATCACTGGTCTTATGGAACTCCCTGCCAGAAGAAGTGGTGACAGCTGTCAGTCTTGACAGCTTTAAGAAAGGATTAGACAAGTTCATGGGGGACAAGGGTATCAATGGCTATTATTATGGATACCTAAGAACAAACTCCGGATTGGAGAGATAGGCAGGATATCTCTCAATGCCATTTCCAGGGAATCCTAAGCAGGTGAAGGCATCTGTATGGGAATACCCTGAAGCAAATGGTGAGCCACTGTGTGAGACAGAATCCTGGACTGGATGGGCTGTGGCCTGTTCCAGCAAGGCTGTTCTTATGTTCTTAAGGCAAATGAACATTAGTACATTTCTCTCCCTTGTCTCTAATAAAAGACCCCAATTCTTCAAAAACAGACTATGTTCCAACTGGAGTTCCAGACCAAATATCTCTTCTCTTTCTCCAGGTGGATGGTGAGCTCTGAGTAGACCTAGATCTGTGATACGCCAGTGAATCGTTATGGAAGAAAGGTTAAACACTGCGGATTTCCAGCCTGGGACACCAGTCCTCACTAAGATATCTTGTATGCTGTGCATTCCAGACACAGAGTCCAATATACTATTTAATAAACTTAACTGTTTCCCAGTACCTGTGGATTCTGATTCTTTACTATTATTCTGTTTAATATCTTTATTCTCAAAGCCGGCATATGATAAAGTTTAAGCACAATATTAATATAAAAGGAAATAAAAAGAAATTACAAGACTAGGATCCAAAGAGAGATAACAGAAATCAAATTAAGTACATCCATCTGTTGGACACCCATCACAGAGGTTCGAATATTAGCCAAGGGTTATGGCTAGATGGTATTGTAGACACAATGGACACAGAGATGGGCGGGCTGAGGAAGATGGTGGAGGACAGAGCTGCCTGGAGGTCAACGGTCCATAGGGTTGCAAAGGGTCGGAATTGACTGTGCAACACAACAACAAAAATCAAATTTGATACACAGATTGCTATATGCTGCTATATATTTTATCTATACCTATAAATCCAAGCATTAACTGTTGGAATTTGACAAAGGCTCTCGCACCTGCCCACACTATCCCGTACCGAGCCTCCTGCACTCGCCCGAACCTGGTACGGAGGTAACTGTCAGGTTGAGAAATGCGCCAGTGGGGCAAGAGCCCCACGAATGCAAACAAAGGGAAACAACTTCAATTCGCAACGTTCTTTGCCCCGCGCCGTGCCACAGCCAATCAGGCTGAGAGGCGTGAGCAAAAAGAACATTGGGAAACGCGTCGCAGCCAATTGAAATCGAGCCGCATAAAAAAAACCGCCACACTAACGCAAACCACAAACTCAAAACTACAAGTCCCAGCGTCCTGCGTGCCGTGAGCACGCAGAACCCTGAGGAAGCCAGCACACGAAAAATTAAATTACAAAACGTAACAGGAGCGCAAGTCCCCAGCAGGCAGATGCAGCGCCTCACAGCCACACAAAATAAAAAGGCACAAAACGCCACCATGAGACACCCGCCATCCTTCTTTCCCGGAGCAACGGGGAGAAGAGGGACTCCCTCTCCTCCACGCTACCCCCGAAGACACGGTGAGACCACAACCAGCCTCAAGTAAAGTTGAGCTGTGGTGGAAACCACCCCCCCCCAAAAAAAAAACCAACAGGCAGCAGTTCATCAGGGGAAGCACCCTCCCTGGCGGATGACTGGCTGATGCCTTTGTACTTCCAAATACAAAAGCAACAGCTAGCAATCCAGAAGGAAGAGCCCCACTCCTTACGGATCGCTGCCTGCCGATCTCTGGTTAGGTAAGCCGGGAGAAAAAGGAGACAGAGAGGAGAGAACCATCTTTAGGCAGAGAAAGCTCCTTTCCCCCCGACCTACCTAATGAACCTTCCCAGGAGAAGAACGGGCTGACTGCTTCCTCCCTTCTTTCCCCTGTTGCTGCATCTAAAGCAAAATTCAAAGCAACCCACAGGCAGCCCGTTCTTCAAGCTAAAGTAACCAACAAAACCAAACGTAATTATTTAAAAATAATAAAACAAAAATAAATCAATAATTAAAAATCCCATTAATAAACAAAAAATAAACCACAAAATACACAAGCAAAAACATCCACAATGACACAAAACCACATACAAAACACCTAACTACAACATGAAAAAACCACAAATTACACAAACAAACAACTAATACAACAACTAAATAACCAGAAATAACCAAACCAATTAAACAAACCTAAAAGTCAACCAAAAAAAAAGAACAAACAGAAACACCTCCCAGCCCACCACCACAGAAACAAAACAAAGAAAACCCCCAGAAGAAAGAAAACCAGACAACTCACCAGCATGTCCTCCCTCCACAACAACCGGAACAGAAATGAAGAAACAAAGAGACTACTTACCGGAAGAAGCCCCACCCAGAGGCCAGGAGAGAAAACAGTGAAACTAAAACAGAAACACTAGCAGCCCCACCTGAAGGGCAGAATAGTAAAAACAACTAAAAAAGACACAACAGCCCCAACCAAAAGGCCACAAGAGTAAAAACAAGTTAAAAACATAACAATAAATCATAATTTTACACAAATCACAAACATATGTCAAAAAAATAAAATAAAAAGATTTATAACATCCTGTGTTGAGTTTTAACACAACAAAACCCTAAAACATCTAAACACAGTTTAAAAACATTGAATGCAAAAAACACGTACTTTCACATTTTTAAAAATATTACCTATGGTACAACTATGAAAAAAACCCCACAAACTAAAACATTATTTGGTTAAATAAAACAATTTGAAAAAATTATATCATCCTTTGTTCTTTTTTTAATCCACAAACACCCCCCCCCCAAAAAAAAACAAAAAAAACAAAAAAAACTGATCACAGTTTATAACAGCCCGGCATCGCTGGGCACACTATGCTAATATACTATATTTTGGTGTAACTTTCCTGCAATGTTCTCTTTCACAACATGCCCACACAGTAAGAGGTTGAATTTATTAGCATATGCTCTGTTTTGCAACTTCCCACTTTTAAGATTGAAAAGGCAACATTTAGGGCTAGTCTGAATAACAAACCAGAGATCATTTGCTACAGTGGTGGGCTTCAATTTATTTACTACCACACTGTGAGTGTGGCCAACTCTGTGGGCGTGGTCAACTCTGTGAGCATGGCCAGGAGACTGGGTGGGCGTGGATAAACTGCTGTATTTTAATCTCAGCTTTTGTGGATCGAGTCCACTTCATTAGACCATTAGTTAGCAATTACACTTCGATACTCTAATTTTCCTTTAAAAAGTAACTGCAGCAGAGTAACTGCTGGCTCAGCCTCACCCCACTCCCAGCACCCGGACCCAGCAGCAAGGATGTTGGAGTCGCATTCTAAGTAAGGTGAAAGGAGGAGGAGGAGGTGGGCGGGGCAGGATGGGGCAGTGGGTGGGGCCACCTAGTTTTACTACTGGTTCTCCTGAACCTGTCCGAACCTGCTGGAGCCCACCACTGAAGCTGTATTGATATTCATGCTTATTGGTCATTCTGCTTGATTACTATATCTGTCATCCTGCTTGATTACTCTTTACTTCTGTATCTGGTATACATAAGCCATGCCTGGAAATTTCACTCCTATGTCTGAAGAAGTGGACTTGATCCACGAAAGCTCACAGGAAAAATATAACAGTTAGTTTTTAAAGTGCTGCAGTGTTTTTGCTTTCTGATATGTCAGGAAATACTGTTTTAGAAAACCTTACTGTTACAGGAATACCTCATACAAAGTCTGCTTCATACAACATCAAATTCATACAACATCGCCTAATTCCTTGAAAAAAGTTGCCTCATACAAAGTCGCGACTTTGTATGAGGCATTGGGTTTTTCCCCAGGTTGCATTGTACCTGGGCAGTATAAAAAGCAGGAAGCATGTGTGCATTGCTCTTGTGGGTTTTGCACGAGGCGAAGAGTGTTTAGGAGTGGTTTAGAGCGCGACTTTGGATTTTTTTGATTTTTTTCATCAGACTTTTTCGAAGCATTCCTGGGATTTTTGCAGCATTCTTCAGGTTCTTAGACAATTAGGTTTGTTTGGCATGTTTTTAGCCTTTAGACAGTGATTTCTTAAAGTTCTGTCAGTTTCCTTGACTTTGCCCTGAAGTCTGTGCTGTTACAGTACAATGTATCTCTATGGAAACGACATTGTATGAGGCATCGCGGCAAGGGTTTGGACGTTGTATGAGGCACTGTGGCTAGGATTTAGCATGCCTCATACAAAGTCCAAATCTGTATAAAGTCCAAACTTGTGGAACCAAGTTTGGACGTTGTATGAGGTATCACTGTATATGAATCTTCCAAGTGGTAGCTGTTTGGGTCTCTGCAAATGTAAGGATAACAAAGCCCATTATCCCACTACCACACAATCCATTCCACCTGACAGAGACCTCTACCCATCTACGAAGCCAGCATATGACCTTTTGCTGCTCCAGAGTATATTAGATTCTGTCCCAGGCTAGGAAAATCTGTTATTGATTCCAATTCCTGGTTGTTTTATACTTACAAACTAACCAGAACAGGTAGGACTATGTAATGTAACTTGGGTAGCAAAATGTCAATCAAGTTTCAAAAGAAACTGGAATTCTCCCACCAGTTTATGCTCTAAATAAAAACTCAAAAAGTCTTCTGTAAAAAAGTCAGCTTTGTTGTACCTTGGAAAAATAGATTAAAGATCAGGTACACAGAAAAGTTATAAAAATAAAAAAGAACATTCTTACATTTCTCATAGTCAAACAAGAAAGGTATAACTACCTATATCAGGGATTCTCAACCTACGGTCTACAGGCTGGATTTCATGTGGCCCACCACCACATGCGGAAGTGCCATGTGGAGGAGAAAGGGCAAAATGGCTGTCCAGCCCCTGAAGCTGTCTGAGGGAGTGTGATCCAGTCCCCGGCTTAAAAAGATTGGGAACTTCTGATCTATATTGTGTGGATAGCCCGCATTCATGATTGGCTAAAACCTTTCCCGATGGGTTCACTCAGCTAGCACATGGGCTTGAGGACCAACCGGGCTTTAACGGAAAGGCAATTGGGGTACGGGCTAATATTGATAGTTGGGGGGCATGTCATATTCATTCATATTGCTTTGGCTGCTGGCTCTGTTAGAAGTAGGGCAAAAGTCATAAGGTGATGACTCCAAGGTAACACACACAATATCTCACTTCTAGCTGCAGATTAACCTGGGCAAACAGGCCATGCCAGACTGGTTTAGTTAGCTAGAGTCAGTAAAGCTTTGGCTTCAAGATTAAGGCAGAACAATAGGTTTCGCCACACTGTTAATTAATTCCCAGCAGGGGTCCAGGAGTCCAGGATGCTCAACCTAAAGAGCTGACAATGTAACTTGACCAGCGAAATGCCATGTAGGCAAGCCTTCTGTACAGGGGTCATGCGCAACCTATGTGCACAACACCCCAAAGCGGGGTAATAAATACAGACCACCCGAACCAATCGGGACTGGACTTTCACCGCATATTCGTCTCACGTGCCTTCCTTGAGTCCAGCCACTTCGACCTCCATGGGCCATTGCAACATCTGGTGACCCCGACGTGATTCTACTCGAGAGTCACAACGCGATTCTTCTCTGAAACTATGGAGCGGTTCTGATCGGAGCGCTACCCTGAGCGCTACTCAGCAGATCTCAAGGCTAGGACAACGTGGTCCACAACCAGAGACCACGACCATCCAGAAGCAAGGAAGGCAATGCAACCATAAGCTCGGCAGACCTCGCTCATCGGAACGGACACCAACGGCAGAGGCAGCAGAGGCCCATGGCAGCCAAGGCCACGATCCCGACTCAGACCCAAGGTGACCACGTACTACGCATCGTAAACCTCAACTTACTACCTAAGGCGCGTCAATCTCTCCCGCGGAGGAAAACTTCTGGGAACCTCCAGTCAGGTAGTATGGGGGCTTGTTTGGAGGTGCAAGATTTGTCCATTAGGCAAAGAGCTCAAGTGCAGGAGCTCAAGCGCCTGGCCAGGCTACATCACATAAGCATTCATAGCAGAAGCCTGACGGACCTTATGGTGCATCTGGGGGAGCATTATCTGTTCTACCCAGAAGCAGGCATGCTGGATCCAGTTACTTGGGACAGGGTAAGGAACTGCTTTAAGCAGGAAACCCGAGCACCTGCCAGAAACATAGGGACTTGGAGCAAATGTAGACAGGTAATTGCAGCAGTAGGTCCAGCCCGGGTAGGGACCAAGAATCCACCAGTTTATGCTCCAGCGTGTCTCTACCCGACCATCAAACACCAGCATGGGCTTGGAGGACTTAGGAAGCCCAGGCACTTCCAGGGAAGCCAGGATTCCTTCCAAACAGATGAGTGAGTCAGATCAATGCAAGGGGAAATTGCCAGTGGCACAATTAGCTAAAACTCAGCTGCTGTGCCCAGACTGCCTAGAGGCAGACACACTTTTGGGCAGCCACATGCCCACCCTGGGCACGCTGGTCATGGAGACCTGTACAGCCACTAGCCACACAGGACTCCAGAGCAGATCCATTAGGGAACACAGGAACAGAGCAGTGCAAAAGCCCAAAGGCGACTGCTATCAGTGCGGGAAGATGGGACACTTTAAAAGAGAATGCCGATCAAGACCAGGCAGCAAAGGGGGAGGCAGCTCTACAAAGGGCCATCTGGATAAGCCCACTACCAAATGCCCACACCCTTGGGCCAGGCAGTGTCCGTATCTGGGAAACCAGCCCACAGGCATGCCTCTAGCCTCAGTCCAAAAGGAGGCAGTCACTGTTCTGGCTACGCCAGAAGAAACATCCCAGCAATAATTACCCCAAGCATTCCCGAGGCACAGGCAGAAACTAAGGGCAGTGCAGAACTAGACTGGAAATGCCAGGCAAACATTACATGCAACCTGCCCAGCACAGTCCATCTAGCTAACTCTCAATACAAAAGACTGCTGCCAAAAGCACAAAGGGACTTGTCTTGCCTCGAAGTAGCGCAGAGAAAGAAAAGAAACTCACTCCTAAGCAAAAAAAGCCCAGATGGTTGTAACAAGCCATCTGAGAATCGCCTATAAAATTAGGCAGCAAGGAATCATCTCCTCATGAGTAAGAGCGAAACATTGCAGACCTGGTGAGGGGAAAATCACCCAGGAAGGAATGAGGATATCTAAGGTGTGTATGAGTAAAGCAAATGAGTGAATGGTGCACCAAGAATGAATGCTGAATGTTTTAAAAATTACATGTGTGATATGTGTCTGTATGGTTATGTTATAATGAGATGCCAGGTATTGCATGCTAGACAGTTAAACTCTGTTCATAGGTGGGATAAATTGCTTTCAATGGTAGGAAAAAGTTGCCCCAGCCCTGACTCATTCTAAAAGCAGGCTGGGGAAAGTAGGAAAAAGAAAGGTGGGCAAAACCTCTTTGCCTGGTTGCCTGCTTAGCAGCTTAATCACCCAGGGTGAAGGAGGAAGGAGGAGGGGGAAATTCTAGCCCGAAAAAGGGGCAAAAGTTACCCCCCTTCCTCCCAGTCAAACCTGTCTTTAAGTATACAAGGGAGGCTTTTTCTTTTTCCAAGAATTAAGCTGCAACTTTCCCACTCTTAGACATGCTTCAGTGCTGTTATAAGCAGTCAGATAATTGGAAAATGAAAAATGGTAAATTGGCATTTCAGAGACCTGCGCTGAAAGAAGGAAGGCAAATTTTCACAGCATCGTGAACCGGAAAAATTTGCCTCTCTGAGCTTTTCTCACCCAGCCAGTGTGCTCCCAAAAAAGGAGAAAAAATCATCACAATATGCTAAAGGTAAAGGTTTCCCTTGCTCGAAAGCCAGTCGCATCTAGAGTGCCAAGGTTCGTCATCACAGTCATAGATTCCTACAGAGGCCAATTTTTAGAGCAAGAAGCTGCTTTTTGTACAAGAGAGCAGATCCAAAATACATGGGGAGAATTATCAGAGCTCATAGATCCAGTGTGCTTGCATGGTTGTGTAAGGGGATCTGAGTTACGTAAAGGTAAAGGGTTGCCCTTGCTCAAAAGCCAATCGTATCCGACTCTAGGGTTCAGTGCTCTTCTCTGTTTCAAAGCCAAAGAGCCAGCATTGTCTGCGTCTGCAGACATTTCCGTGGTCAAGTGGCAGGCATGACTAGAGACATCAGAGCACACGGAATGCTGTTACCTTCCCACCAAAGTGGTCCCTATTTATCTACTTGCAATTTCTTGCTTTCCAACTGCTAGGATGGCAGGAGCTGGGACAAAGAAGGGAGCTCATTCCGTCCTGCAGTACTTGGGAATCGAACTGCTGACCTTCTGCCTCCCAGTCAGCATCTTAGTCACTTAAGCCACTGAGCAAACAAGAAAGAAAACAAAACAAAAGTCTGCCAAGAAAATGGGGAAAGGGTTCTTTGACCCACACAGATGGCATCTACAATACCATCTAGCTATCTTATTTTGGCCACCCCCTTCTTTTGTCCTGCACCTTTCCCAGCATCAAGGCCTTCTCAAGTGAGTCCTCCCTTCTCATTTCCCTCTTCTTTTGTCCTCCACCTTTCACAGCATCAAGGCCTTCTCAAGTGAGTCCTCCCTTCTTATTTCCCCCTTCTTTTGTCCTCCACCTTTCCCAGCATCAAGGCATTCTCAAGTGAGTCCTCCCTTCTCATTTGATGTCCAAAGTACTTCAGCGTCATCTTTACTATTTGACCTTTAATGAGCAGTCATGGTTGATTTCTTCTAGGCTCGACCTATTTCTAACACCACATTTCAAAGGCATCTATTTTTCTGTGCTCAGCTTTCCTAATGGTCCAGCTCTTGCACCCGTACATTACCACCGGGAATACCATTGCTTTGACTATGCAATTTTTTGTTTGCAAAGTGATGCCTCTACTTTTAACTATGTTCCCCAGGTTTCTCATAGCTTGTTTCCCAAGCATCAGTCGCCTTTTTATTTCATGGCTGCAATCACCATCTGCAGAGATCTTTGATCCTAAGAAAGTAAAATCTGCCAGTCGTATCCAACTCTAGGGTGCAGTGCTCATCTCCATTTACAGCCAAAGAGCCAGTGCTGTCTGTGTTTGCAGACATTTTCATGGCCATGTGGCAGGCATGACTAGAGCCCAGCAAGTCACATGGCTATATTTGGCCACACCCACAGATTTGGCCACGCCCACAGAGGGCGTGGCCAAAATTTTCCTTATTTTCAAATCCAAAAGTTGACAGGTATGCTCTATAACCACAGTATGATTGCAAAAGCGTTGTTATTCCTTGTGTATATCTGCATGGCAATGTTACAATGAAATATCAGGTATTGTGTGTTAGACAGTTTGCACTCTGTTCACGGGCAGGAACCATTTAAAGTTTGAGAAAGCATGGTGAGCAAAACCTGTTTGCCTTGCCTGCTTAGCAGCTTAAGGCACCAAGAGCAAAGAAAGCAGGAGGGGGGGGGGGAGACTCTTCTCTCTGTCTAAAGGACTCTTAAGAACTGGTTCTGCAATCAGTGCTAATCAGGCAAATAGATAATTGAAAATTGTAAAATCCCTGCATTGTTAAACCTGCCTGAAAGGAATGATTATTTTTTTCAGAATTGTGAACTGAAAAAGAAAATCACTTCTATTAGTTTTCCTCACTAATTCATAAACTATGGGGCCCCTCCATATGTTGTTTTTCAAACCCCTATTTCAGTGTATAAATGTCTATTAAATGTCTCCTACATGTCTCTCAGATGTCTCTTAGAGGTCTTTAAGTCACATGTCTCACTAGGAATGAGAGAATTGCATTGTCCTCATATGTTTACTGAGTTAAGCTAATCATTTTTGCAACCTAGGTTCTTAACCTTTTAAAGTCAGGGGCCAGGTTCCGCGGCCTCAGGCAGCTTCGGAGGTCTGGGCGGTCATCCTGCCCTCTCTCCACTGGATGGTGAAGGTGGCGGCGGGGAACAATACCTGGCCCACCACAACATATGGACCACATTTGGGCCGCAGGTTGAGAATTCCTGTTTTAACTCTTCTTCATTCTCTTAAGAAAGCTGCTGTTCTGGTATTTTGACTTTAATCCATGTAAAGTAATTTACTCATTGTACCCCTTTCACAGGAAAAAGCATGAAAACATTCTTGTGCTCAGACTTTCTGGGCCACACTGTATACGATTAAAAAATGCTTAATTTTTACCTTTTTCCAGGAATCTCAAAGTATCCAATTTTTTTCTCTCTTTTAAAAGTACAGACTCAAATTGCATTCCTTTCACAGTGTCCTGAGTTAATCTTTCTCCAGGAGAATTCCAGCCAGCTGTTTTACCTAATCTGATCTCATTATCTGATAAGAATTGTTGCATTCTCGTTGTGCTAACTTCTGACTTCCTTTCTTCATGTCATTGGAACTCCCTGCTTGAAATGCTTAACCCGTGTATCTTTTCATTTTAACATGTTGTTTCCTTACAGCATGATACATCAAAGATTGTTTTAGCCTTTTTGTTTAGTATAAACCTTTGTCTGCCATTCCAAGTATGGCACACAGACCTGCACTACAAGCAGGCACATTCACAAACTCCAGAACACAAAGAGAGTCCCTGAGCTCCTGAGAACGCGCAGAGAGCCAGACCTTAGCTGGCAGCCAAAGACTGCCTAAAGAATTCAGTCAAATAAGCAGAAGTGGCCAGGTCACATTTGTCAGAAACTGGTCTCAGGAACCCTCATGACTCAAACTTCTGCAGCACAATGTTATGTATGTACAATGTTGTTTTAAGAAATGTATGAATGTAACCTGACCACAATTACAATGTAACACAGCTGTTAATGGAACGCGAGCAAGCTGCCCATGGAGGGCAGCTGCGAGTGTTCAACTCACATGGTCCCCATTCCTCAAATCACCTGCAGCCGCGGGAAATCTCCGCAATAGCAAACAACTACTGAGCCACCACCGAAGATGGGCGTGACGGGACGACGTCACGCCGGTAGCAGCCAATGAGCTACCATGCAGCAAGATTCAAATGTATTGTAATACTGTATATAATGTGAGATATCTCCGCCATTACCACATGTTCATGCTGACCATCAATGAATAAACCTGTGTTAGTCCTTCCTGCGACTCCTTCTTTGTCTTCCGTGCAAGACACTAAATTGGCGACGAGGATGGGATCGATGGCGAATCCCAAGGTCAAGCCGTACCAGTTCGATGTCAGCGAGCCCGAACAATGGGAGCTCTACGAGTGCCAGTTTCGGCATGCAATGGAAGCCGCAGGCGTCGACGACGATGCGAAAATGCGCTCCCATTTCCTGGCTCAGGTGGGGCCGGCCACGCCGCGGATCCTGATGACCCTGGTGGCCCCCCGGAAGGTGGACGAGGTGCCCATCGACCGTATCCTGGAGAGGCTGCGTGAGCATTTCCAGCCACCCGTCTCGATCTTCCCAGCCCGGGTCGTGTTCCACAGGCGAGACCAGCGACCGGGCGAATCCGTGTCCGCCTACGCGGCGGCCCTCAGGCTTGCAGCGGTGCATTGCCAGTGGGACGACCTGGACCAGGCCCTCCGTGACTGCATGCTGTGCGGTTTGAGGGACGAGGAGCTTCAGAGGAGGCTCATGACCCGCGACCATCGCCTCACGTTCAACGAGGTACTGCGGGAGGCGCAAGCAGCCGAGGAGGCCAGGAGCGGCGTCCGGCTATTCAAGTCTCGAGGGGCCACGTCCGAGAGGGCCAAGTCACCAGTGCAGGCGGCCCGGCGGACACCAGCGAAGACGGCCTGGCGGGCCCCCAAGCCGCCCGCCGCCACACCAACGTCGTCCGAGGAGTCGTCCATGACAGCGGATCCCTACTCCAGCGAGGACGACGACGTCCAGAGGATCAAGATGCGAGGTGAGAAGCGGCAGACCCGAGAACGGCAGGACCGCCGCTGCGACGGTTGTGGGGCGGCCAACGACCACACGAGGTGTCCGTTCCGGAAGGCCGAGTGCCTCAACTGTGGCCGAAAGGGACACATCACCCGAGTATGCAGGCGCGGGCGTGTCGAGGACAAGGGCAGTTCCAGCCATTCCCAGACGCACCAATGAAAGGCGGCCGGCACCAGGAAGGTCGCAGCCGGCCACAGCGAGGAAGGCGTGAACCGCGTGGGCCTGGAGCACCGGCGGTTCTTCATAGAGGTACTGTTGCAGGGGGTCCCAGTGAGGATGGAGATAGACTCGGGGTCTTCTTATTCCATCCTGTCCCAAAAAGAGTTTATGCGCATTCCCCCAGAGAAACGGCCCAAACTGCGGGCCATGAGATCCAATCTACGGGACGTGCAGGGAAATGGGATCCCAGTGTTGGGGGTGGGGAACTTCAAGGTGAAGTTCAAGAACTACTCCGAGAAACTGCCTCTAGTGGTCCTAAAAGGGGGGAGGTGCTGCCTTTTGGGAACGCAGTGGTTTGCTCCCCTGGGGATCGAACTGTCCGGCATTAATGCCATCGAGACTGACCCAATGCGGGACGTGTGTGACGCACACCCGGACGTTTTCAAGAAGGGGCTCGGGAAATACAAGGGACCCCCGGTTTCCTTTGAGCTGGACCCAGAAATCCGGCCCATCCGCCTCAAGCCAAGGAGAGTGCCCTTCGCCCTCAAGGACAAGATTGAGGCGGAACTGGACAAATTGGTGGGGCAGGGAATTTTGGTTCCAGTTGACTCGGCGGAGTGGGAAACGCCGATTGTTACAGCCCTCAAGTCAAATGGGGAGGTCAGGATTTGTGCGGACTATAAATGTACGATAAATAAGGCCATTCGGCCAAATGCATACCCGGTGCCCGTGGTCAGCCACTTGCTGGCCACGTTACATGGGGGGAGGTGTTTCGCCAAGCTAGATCTGGCCCAGGCGTACCAGCAGCTCTCTGTAACCCCGGCTGCTGCCGCCGCGCAAACGATCGTAACGCACAAGGGGGCGTTTAAGGTAACGCGCCTTCAATTTGGCATGAATTCGGCCCCCGGAATTTTCCAGTCCCTCGTGGAACGCCTTTTAAAGGGGCTTCCAGGCGTCCTCCCATACTTCGACGACGTGTTGATAACAGCGGGGAGCGAATTAGAGCTAGCGAAGAGGCTAGATGGGGTTCTCTCAGTGTTCGAGAGGGCAGGACTTCGATTGAGGAGGGACAAGTGCGTATTCTTCACGAGGGAGGTAGAGTTTCTAGGGTTTAAGGTAACCCCGGACGGAATCAAACCCTCCGAGTCCAAGGTAGCGGCCGTGAGAGACGCCCCTCGCCCCACCGCGAAACCGGAGCTGCAGTCATTCCTAGGGCTCCTAAATTTCTATCACTCCTTCCTGCCTCAGAAGGCATCGGTCGCGGATCCACTGCACGAGCTACTTAAGAAGGATGCGGTTTGGCGGTGGGGGGACAAGCAGGAGAGGGCATTCAAAGAGCTTAAGTCACTCCTGTCTTCGGATGCGGTCCTGACCCATTTTGATCCGAAAAAACCAGTGGTGCTAGTCTGTGATGCGTCCCCGGTGGGGGTGGGGGCGGTCCTGTGCCACGTGTTGGAGAGCGGGAGGGAAGCCCCGGTGGCGTACTACTCAAGGTCCCTCTCGAAAGCCGAGTGCAATTACGCGCAAACAGATAGGGAGGCCCTAGCAATAATCGCGGGAACCAAGAAGTTCCACGATTTTTTATACGGCCGCGAGTTTACGGTAGTGACGGATCACAAGCCGCTTCTGGGGATCTTCACTACCGGCAAACCAACCCCACAAATTCTATCCCCCAGGATGCTGCGTTGGGCCATTTTTCTCAACGCCTACCAATATGAGCTGGTCTATCGCCCAGGGAAGGAGATCTCCGATGCGGACGCCCTGTCCCGATCCCCTCTCCCTAGTTTAGGGGACCCCACGTGTGAGGTAGAGCAGGAACACCAAGTCCTGCTGATTGAGTCTCTCGACTCACCCCCAATTGTGCTGGCCGACCTCGCCAAGGCCACGGCGGCCGACAAGATCCTGGCCCAAGTTAGTTCCTGGGTTAGAAAAGGGTGGCCCACCTCTCCCCCCGAGGAACATTTCAAGCCGTTTTTCAGGCGCAGAGTAGAGCTTTCTCTGGAAAGGGGCTGCTTACTCTGGGGCCAGCGGGTGGTCATCCCAGAGAAGCTGAGGGCCAAGGTGCTGAGGCTACTGCACACCAGCCACCCCGGGACCGTGCGCTCCAAGGCTCTGGCCAGAAGTTTCTTTTGGTGGTCCCAGATAGACGGGGACATAGAACGCCTAGTGGGCACGTGCGAGAGCTGCCAGAGCTCTCGGCCCGAGGAGTCCCGGTTACCCCATAGGGAATGGGATACGGCCCGCGGGCCATGGTCCCGGATCCATGTCGACTTTGCCGGCCCTTTCCGCGGGTCCATGTTTCTCCTGGTAGTCGACTCCTACTCCAAGTGGTTGGAGGTAATCCCCATGAACAGCACGTCCTCTGCCGCAACCATTAAACAGTTGCGAAAGCTGTTTGCCTGCTTCGGCCTGCCAGACGTCCTTGTGAGCGATAACGCGAGTACCTTCACGTCGGCAGAGTTCAAGACGTTTATGGAGAGGAACGCCGTCAGGCACATAACCGCTGCCCCGTTTCACCCCGCCACAAACGGTCAGGTAGTGCGCCAAGTGCGCACTACGAAAGACGCACTGCGGCGCATGGGTCCCGGTGAGTTGAACCTGCATCTGTGCCAGTTCCTCATCTGCTACAGGACAACCCCTTTAGCGTCAGGTTTTTCCCCAGCCGAACTCCTCATGAGGAGGCGTCCGGTAACACTGTTTGACCGGATGGATCCGTCCAGGGTGGAGGATGAAGGGAGAAACATAAGCATAGGGGGAGAGAGCTCCAAAAGTTTTGCGGTAGGGGACCCGGTTCACTGCAGAAACTACGCGGCCTCGGGGCCAGCGTGGGTGCCAGGGACAATTGTTGAGCAAACGGGGCCGGTATCCTACAGGGTCGAGACTAGTTCAGGTCTACTCTGGAGAAGGCACGCCGACCAACTCCGAAGGCGAGTCACCGGCGAGGGGGAATCAGTGTTAGGGTCCTCCCCCACCCGCATTACCCAAGGGGGAGACACGGCGGAACCCGCGGACACGGATGCATATCCTGGGTTCCCAACCACAGAGGAGGATACTTTGAAAGAGAGGGATCAGTTTGATGATGATTATGAGTTGCAGTACCAGGGGGGTGTAGCGGAGTGGTCCCCCACCCGTCCTAGCGAGAAGAGGGGTTTCAGTTCAGCCCCTGGTACTTCCAGTCCCCCTAGCCCTTTTGTTTTGGAGTATACAATAGCTCCTGCTCCCCGGAGACCAACACCCCCAAGACAGGCAACAGGGGCGAGTCCGCCCACCACAGTCTCTAGAACGCCCGGACAGGCAGCGGGGGGTGGCGAGGCCACGAGGACCTCTTTGTCGGTCCCGAGATTCGTACTGGGGGGGTCCCCAAACTCCTCAAACGGCAGGCAGGGATTCACTTCCCAACTATTCATTCCATTCCCGTCCCCCAATGCAAGGTTACCACAGATGCCACACCGAGCCGCTAATGAGTCCCCCCTTTCCATTGCAGGGCAGGACTCCGCGGAACCAGGAGCCTCCGGCTCCCCTGTGTTAGGTCAAGCGGCCGCATGCCCCAGGCGCACATGCGGCAAGCCACAATGGTTGAGGGACTTCGTCCCATCCTAGGGGGGAGGGATGTTATGTATGTACAATGTTGTTTTAAGAAATGTATGAATGTAACCTGACCACAATCACAATGTAACACAGCTGTTAATGGAACGCGAGCAAGCTGCCCATGGAGGGCAGCTGCGAGTGTTCAACTCACATGGTCCCCATTCCTCAAATCACCTGCAGCCGCGGGAAATCCCCACAATAGCAAACAACTACTGAGCCACCACCGAAGATGGGCGTGACCGGGACGACGTCACGCCGGTAGCAGCCAATGAGCTACCATGCAGCAAGATTCAAATGTATTGTAATACTGTATATAATGTGAGATATCTCCGCCATTACCACATGTTCATGCTGACCATCAATGAATAAACCTGTGTTAGTCCTTCCTGCGACTCCTTCTTTGTCTTCCGTGCAAGACACTAAACACACAGAGTTTCACTACGCAAGAACAGCTTGGTTACCAAGCTTGTTCTGCCAGCAGGAAAGTTTTTTTTAAAGCATTCAAAACTTGGTTTTCAAGCCTCCACCAGAGGGCTGTTGTGGTTGCCAATCAGACTTTCACTTCTACATGCCTTTACCCTTAGAATAACACAACATGCTTCATTTGCTGAGATTTTCCATACCTCCACATTGTGCATTCAGATGTTGTTGTTTTTTTTGCTCACAGGGTATCTGTTACACTAATTGATGCTTTCTGAGCGTTCCCTGCTTTTCTTCTACTTGAGTTTCATTAAAAAAGTTTCTTCTTTCAGGATTTGCAGGCAAAACCTCCCAGCAGGACCTGCTATATCTAACTGGCAATAGGCCAGACTCAGCAGGGGTGGAATACCATTCTGCCCTGTCCCCCCCTTTTTTTTTTTTTACAAAAAGGGGGGAACAACATCCCATAGTTGCACAGCAATTGCTATCCTACACTTGCAAAACTAACTAACTCTTTCAGAATTTTTATCTCCAAAAGGCTGCTTTGCAGCTAGTTTTTTCTCTCCTATGCAGGATTTATTTCCGGGAGCCAGAATCGGACCCAGATCAGACCTAGATGCCAAACACAGATATGGCACCAGTCATTGCTTTAGATGTCATCAGCTGTCTGTTTTCTCTTGCATCTTCCAAAGATTATTTTGGCATGAAATGGGGGGGTGGATTTTGGGATGAACATTTTGCAAGCACAAAGACACGCGGTGTTATTTTTGCACAATATGCACTTCTACACAACATGGACTTTTCCTTTTCCAAACTATTGATGGATATTTCAAGTTACACATGAAACCACACAAAAAAAGAAGCCTCATCATCCAAACAGCAGCTGAATGGCCTTGTTTAACTGCTATCTATAATTGCTTTTCATTCATTCATGCTTTGTACAAATGCTCCATTTATTTGCAAGGGACACTTGAATTTCTGTATACATATGGTTGCATATTGCATATAACGGCCAGCCCCCATTGCTAGGAAACATGTCCTGACCACAGGTGGGGGAAGAAACCAAAACCAGCCCATGCTTGGAATCCCCAGCCATTGTAAGTCATTTTCACACCCCTCTATAGGTGCTAGAAAGACATCTGCACAACGTCAGAAGTTGCAGAGATAGCTTAGAATCACCCTAGGAAAACCAGTTCTGTCACTAGGGGGAAGGGAAATTAAAACCCCCAGAGAACAATCAACAACACATCTCACTACCTTGCCCAGCCACAGAAAGCAGGCTGATTCACAGTTCTGGAGAACCACGCAACAGCAAGCTGTTTTAAGGATCTCAGCCAAGCTGAGAAGCTGCTCATGGGATTTTGCTGCCTCGACCTGAGAACACCCCTCACAGTCAGGTAGCCAAACTTGACACCCAGGTCAAGGCACCCCATTGGGCTAAAACTATGGTTCAGAATTGTTTGCACCCCCAGACCATAGCCATCATCATGGCAGTGTGGGTTAAGCCTAATGCCTTGCTCAGTGCATTCCTTCACTGCGGTCAATGTGCACCTCATGGAAGAAATCTCAGAACGTCCCCACTCCATTTCAAATCATGCCGATCGTTCAGCGAGCTGTCAACCAGCTTCATTTAATTAAATAATTAATAAAGGGGAGATGTGGATTCACCACACAGAATTGGCATACTGCTCCTGACGGAATTGCAAGGCTTGGTTGAACGCCTCTTTCAGCCTTGATCTTGAGGGAACAGAAATTGGGGTGTGGATTAATATACCCATAGTTAGATTCATTCCCAAACCACCCTGGTCCGCAGCTCGTGCTATAGAGGGCAAAGGCCACAAGGTGGTGAACTCAGATAAGCATGTAATGTCTAATCTCATGTCTGCAGAGAGCCCTAAACCTTGGAGTAAACCAAACCATCCTGTTTACCCAGTTCATCTCTAGATAGCATTTCCGATAATGTAGAACAATGGCCTGTCTTCCTGTAGCTAATTAGGAGATAGCTTACTTCCCGATGACTCATCCCTAATATGTAACCTGTGTATTATTGATTACCCCAGGCATGCAGTTTCCTGCAACTGTCTGCGTACGGAACAGGGAATAAATATGGTAGCCTTCTGATCATTAAACCACTGATCTTCACTCCACTCTGCCTTGTGTGCCTTAATTGGTCAGTCACTCCCGTGATCCCGTGGGCCAGATTGAGCCAGATCTGGCCAGAAAATCCTACATTCTACTTCCAGCAAACATAGATAGACTTCTCTCCTCTTGCTCTGAGCATGCTTAAAACAATGATGTTTCTTCTCTACTATTCAAAGATAACAAAAACCATCTTTCATTTTTCATCCTACCTCTTCTCTCTTATACAGTAAGACTGCACATTCAACGTCTAACATTCTCCCTTCCATTCCCACATTCTTACATTGTTTTGAATATTCAAGAGAAAAGGATTCGGGGGCGTGGCTAAGATGGCCGACGAGTAACATCTTGATTCGGATGCTCGCGCTTAACAAAGTGGTAATTAATGTGTTGGAGTGAAATGGGAAACTTTTAAAGTGGCAACTTCTGTAGATAAGAATCTTGCTTGTCTTTTTGGAAAATTTCGGGAACTTTTGAAATCGGATGGTCGAAGTTCGGGAGGTTTTCCTGGGCGGGTGAGGCCTGCGACGGCAGTCGTGGCTTTTCTGCCGAGGAGCCGAGAACGGGACCAGCGAGACTGCGGAGAAGCTTCGGAGCTGGCAAGAAGTTGTTTGGCATGAAAACAGTTGCATGTAAGTGCATGAATGGAGTACTAAAGATTAAACTTAGCTGGAGATCTTGTTTAATGAGCCCGGACTTTGAAATGGAAATGGGTGGAAGTAGATGAAAACAAGTGGTTGTTTCGTTAATGGCGGCGGTCCTGGAAAACGAAAGTGATCGTGCTTGGGTTTATGATTTTTTCGCACACCAGAAGGATCACGCCGTGTTTTGATGATAACAAAGTGGTTTAAAAAATACTTGTCTGGGCTATAATATTGGAAGGAAACAGTGAATTTCCCAGCTTAAAGTGTTTGGAAAAAGTTTGCCGTTCCACAGAAGAAGAAGGGGGGCTTTTACCCAGAAGTTAAAGCAGCCGCTGGAAAATGGCGTTTTGACTTGTCCGCTTCAAGAGAAGGATTAATTGGGCTTTTTTTGCTCCTTCACCGTGTGGATTATAAATACTTATTTTTTTCCTCTCTTTTGGAATATATTGCTTCTCACTTCTCCTGCTTTCCTGTTTGGATTTTGGGCTTTTTCTCCCTCCAGTCTCCCCTCCCTTTTTTAAACTTTTCGGCGGCTTGGATTTAAAGGAGAAGTTTTGGGTGACTGTTTCCTTGGAGCACTTACATTGCAGTGTGGAAGACGACTGGCTGGACTGATTGCTTTGGGGAAACGGACCCACTGTGGATTATTATTTTCTTTTTCGCCCTTCTTTTTTTCTTCTCAGCTGCCTGTTGGGAGTATTGGTTCCTTCTGCCCTTTTTTGTGGATTACAGTAACTCTTTGGACTTCTGCTTAATATAAGTTTCCCTGTTGGACTTGTGGAACCAGGGGTTGTAGCGTTATAGGCTTATCTGTTTGACTAATTTTTACAACGATCTGCAACTTTGGGCTTTTATATACTGTACTATTATGGATAAAGGTACAAGAGGGAAAGCAAAGGAAGAAGACCCAGCTGTGAAGCCTAAGAAGAAGGAAAAAGCCCCTCAGTCTTCATCCCCGCCCACAGTGTCCTACGATCAAACCCAAATTATGGTGGAAATTGGCAAGCTGTTTCAGAAATTGGAGAAGAATGAGGATTCAAGGGTGAAAGACAGAAATGAAATGATGAAAAAGCAAGATAAGGTGGTATCATCTGTTGCAGATTTTTCAAAAAAGGTGGACTTAAGTTTGAAAAAAATTGAGGGAAATGTGCAATTGGTTCAAACCGAGGTAACTGCCATAAAAAAGGAAATAAAAGGGACTCAGGAGGTGGTGCGGGAGAATAAGCTGAAATTGGAGGAACAAGAGAGAAGGATTGATGCTGTGGAAGATATGATGAGAAAGCAGAACATTGTGATCCGTCAGGTCGTGGAACGAACTCCGGACTTGTTAAGGGAAAGAGTGGTTCAGTGGTTAAATGGTTTGAATATGGGAAAAGAATTTGTCCAGGAAGATTTTGTAAGTGTATTCCGGGTGGGCCCAAGAAGAGGGAGGGTGGTTCAAAGAAATGTGTTGGTAAAATTTGCAAATTGGGCAGATAAGCTAAAAGTAATGGCCCATTTGAAACGAGCCGGTCCTGATGCTTTGAAATTTGATGGCTCTGACGTAGAAGTTTACAATGATATTTCGTTGAAAGAAAGAACGTGGAGGTATAAGATGAGGCCTGTAACCAAATTATTGATGAGTAAAAATATAAGGTACAATTGGAGATTTCCGCAGCAACTGCGCTTTTTTTATGATAAAAGAATGCAAGTAATTGATGAAGGGACCAATCCATTAGAGTATTTGAGCTTGTTGGAACTGGTAAAAGTAGATTCGGAAGAATGGATAAATCTTAAGAAGGAACTGATGGAATCGGGAGCACTGGGGAGGGAATACGGGAGGGAGGAGGCTGTTGGGGCAACAGGTGGAACACCGCAGCGAAGGGAGGAGGAGGAGGAGCTGTCGTTGATCATGGTGGAGGAGGAGACAAGTAAGGAGTAATGAGAATCAGATTATAACAATTTAAAGCATTTAATTGATATAGAAAGGTGAGTAGCGCGTAGCACCGGTAGGAAGGCACATCTTGCATGTCCCCCCTCTCCCCTCTTTGGTTGTCAAAGGCGGCTTTTTTTGTAAGAAAGTGGGGAGAGAGATAGTGTGTGTTCTATGTAGTTTTGTATGGTATAGGGGTAAGGGGTGGTTGGTGGCATGCCCAATGGAGAGTTTAGAGCTTGGAAAGGAAGTAGGTTATGGGAAGTATTAAAATAATATCATGGAATGTGAAGGGTACAGGTTCTGTTCTTAAGAGACGGAGACTGGAATTGGCGCTGAAGAAAGATAGACCAGATATATTGTTTTTACAGGAAACCCATCAGAAGTCAAAAGATACGAATAGACTTTTTTTGGGATGGATGCAACACTATGAGATGGCGTTTGGAACATCAAAAGCAAGAGGGGTGGCAATCATGATTTCTAAAAAATTAGGATTTGAGATTACAAAAAGGGTTGTTGACCAAGAGGGTAGATATTTGATAATAAGAGGAAAATTGGAGGATGAGGAAATCATGTTGGTAAATATTTATGCTCCAAACGACCATCAAGCGGAGTTCCTTGAAAAAATTCGGAAAATAGTGGAAGTAGAGAATGTTGCAAAAACTATTGTGGCTGGAGATTTTAATTTGATAAGGTCAGGGCTAGATTGTACAAATATATCAAGAAGTGGAACTGGCTTGAAAGGGAAGGTTCTGGATAAATGGATGGATGTTATGGGTTTGAAGGATTCTTGGAGAGAGTTTAAGGGCTCTGAAAGGGCATACTCTTTTTTTTCACATGTTCATGGGACCTACTCAAGAATAGATTATGTTTTTCTTACCGAAAATTTGATCAAAGACATAGAAGGAATGGAAATTGGGATTATCAAGGAATCGGATCATGCTAAAGTATATTTGGAATTGAAAATACAAAAAGATACTCGAAGAGTAAGAAATTGGAGGTACGATCCTAATTTGTTTAAAGATCAGAAGTGTAAAGAGCAGATTATGGGAAAATGGAAAGAAAGTTGGCAGTGGAACGATAATAATGAGGTTAATTTTAACGTGGTATGGGATACCATGAAGTCGGTTTTTAGGGGGGAAAGTATAAAATTGGCGAGTTTTAAATATAAAAAATATAAAGCAGAACAGATAGAAAAAGAAAGAGAAATAAAACAATTACAGGAGGATCATGCGAAAAGTAAAGATAAATTTTTTTTTACGAAATTACAAAGGCTTAAAACAGAACTAATGGGTAAGGATATTGATAAAGTTAAACGAGATTTGATTTATTTAAATAGAGAATATTTTGAATTTAGTAATAGAAGTTCAAAACTATTAGCAAGAGCAGCTAAGGCTAAAAGGGAAAAAAGAGAAATAGGGGTATTGGTTGATAAGCAAGGTTCAAGGTGTAATAAGAACGGAGATAAATGTAAAATTGTCAGGGAATTTTATCAGCTGTTATATGCAAAAAGGAAGTAGACCTGGAGAAGCTTTAAAAGATATTGGAGAGACAGTTAGGGAATGGAATAAAACAAGAACATAGGGAGAAAATGGAGGAAAGGATTAATGATAAAGAGGTTAAGGAGGTGATCAGTGGGTTGAAGACGGGGAAAGCTCCGAGGGATGATGGATTATCGACAGAGTTTTACAAAGAATTTAAGGAGGTAGTGGTTCCAAAATTGGTGAAGTTATATAATTATATTTTAGATGGAGGATCAATTCTGACTTCATGGTATAACACCACAATTGTTCTACTGCCAAAGCCTGGCAAGAATCTGGAAAGAGTGGAATCGTACAGACCAATTTCACTTATAAATCAGGATGCTAAGATCTTCACAGCAATATTGGCTAACCGATTAAACAGTTTTATGGGGGAATACATAAATGTAGATCAAGTTGGGTTTCTAAAAGGTCGGCATATGGCGGATTTGACTAGAAGGGTATTAGATTTAATTGATAACGTTAACCAAACTAAGGAAAAGGTGGGCTTATTATCATTAGATATTTTTAAGGCATTCGACTCATTACAGTGGTCTTCAATTAAGGAAATAGTTAAAAAATATGGGTTTGGGGATAGATTCAATAGGGTAATAGACTTATTATATCAAAAAGGGAATGCTAGGATTAGAGTAAATGAGGAGCTTACTGATGTGGTAAATTTAGAGGCTGGTACTAGGCAGGGCTGTCCATTATCTCCTATTTTGTTTATTATGGCAATGGAGATTCTAGCTAAAAATATAAGGGATGATTTAAACATAGAAGGGATTATGGGTAACAAAGTGAGCATGTATGCGGACGATACATTGCTTATGGTGAAACATCCGGAGCTGGTAATGGACAGGATCAAAGATCACTTACAGGTATTTGAAGCTATAACTGGATTAATGATAAATTGGGATAAATCAGAATTGATGTTGTGTAATTTGGGAGCAAGTGAGATGGGTAGGATAGTGGAGACACTTAATATACAAATTAAAGATAAGCTGAAGTATTTGGGGATAATTATCTCAAATAAATTAGAAGAACTTAAACGATTGAACTATGACAGCTTGAGAGCGGAATTTAAGAATAAAATACAAGAGTTTCAGAAGTTGAAGTTGTCATGGTTCGGATCGCTATTTGTAAAATGATATTGTTACCAAAGATTAATTTTTTATTTGATGCACTAGCGATCCATCTGAAGGAGAAGGAAATTAATGAGTTTCAAAAGATGTTCAATGGTTTTTGTAATGGTGGTAAAAAATCTAGACTTCCAAAGAAACTATGGTACTTGTCTCAGAAAAAAGGGGGTTTGGGTATGCCAAATTTGTTAGCATACTATCGAGCATTTCAAATTAAGAATGTTGTGAAGATTTTGGCAAGAGAAAAGACAATTTGGGAGCAACTGGAGATGAAAGATTATAGAGACATTGGTAGTATGATTTTTTTTTTGGGAATAAAGGACAAGGTGAAAAGGTCAAATAATACTATGATGAGAGGTCTCATGGAAGTGTGGAAGAAAGTAAAGAAAGATATAGTCCCAAATCTCTCTCCAATTTTGGAATTGACGGATATGTGGTGTTTCCCAATAAAAATAGATAAGGTAAAAATGGAAATATTGGATAAAAATGGGGTGCTTTTATTGAAGGATTGGTTAAAAGTTTGTGATGATGATACTAAGAGGAAAAAAATATTTGAGAAGCTAAATTTGGATTGGTTTCAGAAATTAAAGGCGGATAACTGGAATAAAAAATATAAAAGAGAAGCAGGGTTAGATAGAAATAAGACGGAATTTGAGGATTTGGTAATAAAGATCAGAAAAGGGGAAAGAGGTATTAAGGGTCTTGTAAGCAAACTTTATATTATATTGAACAAGGGTAATGATCCACAGGAAGACTTGAAACGGAAGTGGGAACAAAATTTGAATATAAAAATTGGGGAGGTTGAATGGAGAAACAAATGGAAAAAGAGGATTATGAGAACAATGTCTGTAAGAATTAAAGAACATAATTTTAAAATGTTGTGGCAATGGTACTTGACACCACTAAGACTTTATCAGATGGATAATAAAAGAGATAAGTTATGTTGGAGATGTAAAGAAACAGATGGAACATATGAACACATGTGGTGGAGTTGTAAAAAAATAAGGGATTTTTGGGGAAGAATAGAAGGGGAGTTTGGTGAAATATTGGGTAAAAAGGTCAAGTTGGTGTCAGGTACCATTCTTTTAACAAATGTGGAAGGTTTGGGTTTGAATAAGGAGGAAAAAGAATTATTGGAAATTGTATTGACCACAGGTAGACAATGTATAGCTAGAAATTGGAAAAATGATGTAGATATACAGATTGGACAATGGTACAAGGAAATGTGGAGCCTAGCATTGAATGACAAATTGACATGGGAGATTAAAGTGAAACGAGATAATTTAAAAGAGAATAGGTTTTGGAACATATGGAAACCGTTTGTGGAGCATTCTCTTATGGTAAATGACAGTTCAGGACCTGCACCATCTCAAAGAGGTTTTTGGAGTTGAAATAGCAACTAAACTCTCCGGGCATTGTATATATTCACAGGGTGATTTGTAATTATTAAAAAATTATAATAGAGGTAGCTTAGAAAGCTCTTATTGTTTGATTGAGTAATATTTTACATTGTGGTATCTAACATTGTGGTTATATGGTAAACAATTAGTTTAAGTACTGTTATGCGCTAGCCTCTATGAATGTGAGTTAATATTGCATTGAGGTTATCTTTGAGGTATTACTGTATTGTAATGTTATTGTTTTCTTTTTTTTTCCTGTATGTTTGTTATTTTTTTTAATAAAAATCATTTTAAAAAAAAAAGAGAAAAGGAATCCACACCTAGCCCGAAGGCCAAATTCCAACCCTGTTGGATTGGGGCCGCGGAGCGGCCATTGGGTCCCGGAGGAGACTGGTCAAGCAATGAGACACGAGGCAAGATGGAGCGAAGACCAGTGATTTAATGAGGGAAAATCATCAGTATATATTATGTTCAGACTGTGTCAGAAAGAACTGCGATCCACATGCCATGTTTACATGAGTTAATTGGGAAATTCTTCAGGGGAAGTTAATTAACCAACTTAAACACTGACAGGGGAAATCCATTGTTCCAAACTATCTTGGGGTAAACATGTGGCAGTTATTTGTTCAGGACTTAGGGTAATCCGTGGGTGCGATATTACCTATTACATGACTAGCGAGTTAGTCATTCAGCTTCCTATTGTCTGAGCTGCTTGTCAGTTCAGCTGTGGGTGAATTAAACCCTATCTAATATTCCGCTCCCCCAATTCCTGTCCCCTCGGAACCAAGGCTCAAAGGAGCGTTCTCCCAAACCGTGGTTCTGTCAGGGACAGTATGCCAATTGTGTCCGCGGATACCACACTCCCCCTTTATTTGTTTAATTGGACCTGACAGATGGCTCGACGTATGAGCGGCATCAGCTGACGTGGAGTGAGGACATTCCGGGGTTTTCTCCATGGGGGACATCTTGACATCAGCGAGGGAATACATTGCATGAAACAACACACAGCCATTCCCAGTATTATCACCCCAACAATCACCTTGAGTGTCGTTTGTAGCCAACCCCATGGGAACCAGGACCATAACGAATTCCACCACGCCCATGTAGCATCTTCCTTGATGTTTTTAACCAAGGTATGGAGGTCTGTGAGCTGACTCTGTACCTTGTGCGAGTTGTCCGTGAGGTTAAAACAACACATGCCATGGACAGACTCACAACCCAAATGATGTAACAATAAAAGGTAATCGATGGCTGCTCGATTATCCAGTATGGCATGGCGAAGCTCTGTCTGCTCTTGATTAAGCAGCGCTATCGCCGACGAGGTGTGGTTAATGGCTTTTGCCAAAGTGCAAGCCAATTGACCAATTGTCCGAGCGTTGCCTACGGCTAAGCCTGGCATGCCAAACAAGCTGACTGCTAACGAAACATACTCAGCTTTGCTCAGAACTCTGATGTTGCTATCACATGAGCTGTCTAACTGGGTGGCATGAGTGTGTGTGAAGGTACATTTATGCTTGGTGCAACCATGTCTCTAGTGGGAAGCAACAATGTCAAACGACTGATACAGCAAAGGGAATCAGATACATTTGCAGGAATGTAGTTCCAAGTATACTGGTTACATGTAATAAACCAACCTGAAGGCAAAGTAACATGAGCATACATTGAGCTAATAGTTCCAGGGTTATTGCAAGTCCGGTTGCTGTTGCCGGGGTCGAGGCAACGGCGCTGTGGCCCTTCGACCGCGGAACAGCCGGTCATACAAGCACAAGTAGAGTTCGGGCTGACCGCCACTCGGGGAGTGTAGAGAGTGGCTGCATCAGCCGGTAGGACTTTGGTGACTTGGGTTCCCCAATGCGCATACATTGAAAAGGCAGTCTTGTAAAACGGACCAAATATCCGCTTCACCAACCAGTCACCGTTCCTGATGTGCGCATCTGGGGAGTGACACACCGGGATGAGACAAGTGCTCAGAATAGAGGCAGAAGCGGTGGTCTGCCTCAGGCAAAAATAGGACTGATTGACAAGGTTCGCCAATCTTTCCCAAACATTGTACTACAGCCGGGCAGAGAGATCTCCACCTGGCATCAGGTTGTTGGCTTCCAGCGAAGCTGCTTGAACGCCTCCCCCCGCAAGCAGGGAAAGGATCAAGATGATGGTGGTCATCATGGAATTAGCTGTAATCAGGGAAAAGGCTGCAATCAAAATGTTCTCCGGTGTCGGCTCCTTGTCCTCCCGCCGAATGGCATCGTCCGCCTCCTGGCATAGGGACTTGCCCATCCCCCAGGTGATCTTCGGTGCTGTCATCTGCCGTTGCCTCCTCCTCCGCTTGGCTCCCCCCATCAGGGTTAGATCCTCCATCTCCGTGTTCGGGTCCGGAACTGCCTGGGTCCACGCCATTGGACTCGAAGTGAGGCTTGACACACCGGGCTGGAATCCAGACAACGCCTGTAGGAGACATAATTGCAGCATACCCTCTTCCCCATGTTATGAGTGGCACGGGCCCTTCCAAGAAGGATCCGGTGGCACTCGGTAATGCACTATTGGCCCGGGAGAGCCTCCGAGCGACGGAGGTGCTTCTCCTGCGGAGTGCAATCCGAAAAAACATTAAGGTGATTGTACATAAACAATACCTTGTTCAGACAATGCTGTGCCTGACCCTGATTTTTGGGGAGGGCTGGTGGTTCCCCCCTTTCTGTTTGTTTGTCAATGTAGGACTTAAGCGTCCGATTGACCCGTTCCACAATCGCTTGCCCTTGCAGATTGTACGGAATGCCAAAGGTGTGCTTAATGTCCCAGGTGGCCATGAAGGTGGCCAGCTGCCTGGAGCTATAAGCTGGAACATTGTCGGTCTTCACGTGCTGTGGTTTGCCCATGGCCATGAAGCAGGAAAGGAGTTGCTGCTCCACCTGGGAAGCCGTTTCTCCCTTCTGCGCTGTAGCCCAAACGAACTGTGAGAAAGTATCAATGCAAACGTGCATGTACTGCCATCTGCCAAAATGTGGGGCATGTGTGACATCCATCTGCCACACCTGGTTGGCCTTTGTCCCTCATGGGTGGACCCCCCATGAGGGCCCCTCTACTGCCCCTGCACAATGTGGACAGGAACGGACTATGCCCTGGGCTTGGGAAAGTGGCAGGTTGAACTGTCTTGCGAGTGCTTTGGCATTCTGATGAAAGAATGCATGACTTTGAATTGGAGTTGTGAAGACTCCCAAAACTGACCGTTGCTGAATTTCCTTTGCGGCCGCATCCGCTCTGCTATTGCCTACGGAAATCGGACCAGGCAAGACCTGGTGGCTTCTGATGTGGGCTATATAGAGCGCTTCGGCGCTGTTCCGCAAGTGAAATTGAGTTGTGAGAAAAAGACTCAACAAGTTCTTGTCTATCGCGGGAGTGATGTACGCTCCCGGTAGACTGTGAAGCAAATACCTAACATACTGGCTGTCAGTAATTATGTTTAAACGTTCTTTGGCAAAGGTGCGCAAAGCGAGGTTCACGGCTGCCAACTCTGCCCACTTGCGGAAGAGTCAGGAGCGTGCGCCAAGCCTGTCCCTCTTACCAAGTAAGAACATCATATGTGCGACCCCCATAAGTGAAGACTGTCCTAGCCCCCCGAAGTGGAACCAGGGACATTGATTCACACAAGGTGACTGTCTGCGTTTGAAGCGAGACGAGTCTGGGGTCTTATGGCAAACCTTGGCGCATGACGTGCCAGGCTTCCCTTGGGTAAATTTCTCATGAAGGCCCCCCTGCGCACTTCCACCTATGGCGTGCGAGCGCACATTTCCTGGAGCTATTCTTGTGCTCCTGTGAGAAGGGTACCACATGCTGGCTTAGCCTTTTGCCTGTGCTTAGACTAACAGCAAAAAAAGAAAGGGGTGGCCTGAAAAAGCCTGTGTCTGATTGAAAGTGTGACCTGGCTGTATTCTTAAAACGGTCCTGGCTAATGAGTGGAACTCTGTACATTCTCAGGAGCTCAGGGACTAATCTTATTTCCTCCCTTTGTGCTCTGGAGTTTGTGAAATGTGTCTGCTCGTTTAGAGTGGGTGCTGTGGTCCAGGTGCCATACTTAAAATGACAGACTAAGACTTATTAAAAACAAGCCAACTATGACATGCCAGCTGTAAGCAAACAATACACAAAAATGAAAAGACACACAAGTTAAACATTTCCAGCAGGGAGTTCCAATGGCGAAAGGAGGAAAGACAAGTCAGAAGTTAGCACAATGAGAATGCAACAACTCTTATCATAAAATAATTAAGACAGCTGGCTGGGATCCTCCTGTTGAGGAATCCCTACCAGTAATTGACTCAGGAGCCTGTGAAGGGATGCAATTTAAGACTATAGAAATAAATAAATTGGTTACTTTCAAGGCCTGGAGAGGAGTTTTGTTCCTTTAAAAAGGTAAAGATTAAGCATTTTCTGAATATACAGAGCACAAGAATGTTTGCGTGCTTTTTCCTGTGAAAGGGGTACAATGAGTGAGTTACTTTACACGGATTAAAGTCTTAAGAGAATGAAGAAGAGTTAGAACGATTCTCAACCTGCTTGCCAGATGTGCATTGGTGGGCCAGATGCGGCCCACATTGCTCTGCCACTACCTCCACCAAGCCAAGGAAGGCTGTGTGGCGAAGGAAGGGCAGGATGACTGTCCAGACCTCCAGAGCTGCCTGAGGCCGTGGGACTTGGCCCCTGATTTTAAAAGGTTGAGAACCTAGGTTACAGTACACACATGAAGACAATGCAATTCTCTCATTCCTAGTGAGATATGTGACTTAAAGACGCTAAGGGAATTCAAACACCTTAAAACACAGAAATAGGGGTTTGAGAAACACAGACGTAGGGAGGGGCCCCATAGTTTATGATTTAGTGAGGAAAACTCATAGAAGTGATTTTTGTTTTCAGATCGCGCTTCTGAAAAGAAAATCACCTCTTTCAGGCAGGTTTCTTCAATGCAAGGCTTTTATCATTTCTAATTATCTGTTTGCCTGAGTGGCACGGATTGCAAAACCGGTTTTTAAGAGTGGCTTAATCCTTTGACAAGGAAAAAGTCTCAAGGGAAGAAGGGGGGTCACTTTGCCCTATTGCAGGTTAGGATTCCCCCCCTCCTGCCTTCGTTGCCCTGGGTGCCTTAAGCTGCTAAGCAGGCAAGGCAAAGAGGTTTTGCTCACCATGCTTTCTCAAACTTTAAATGGTTCCTGCCCATGAACAGAGTGCAAACTGTTTAACACACAATGCCTGATATTTCACAGTGACATTACCACACAGTTACACACAAGGAACACTTTTGCAATCATACTGTGGTCATAGAGACAAGGCTTTTGCAATCATACTGGTTTTTGCAGTCATACATTCAGTGGTGCACCACGAATACACACATTTATTTACGCATTCGCACATTCCTCCCCGGATCTGCAGTGTGCTATCCTGCACATGAGGAGATGACTTATACACAGCTGGCTATCACAACCATCTGGGTGCTTCTACTTAGGGGTGAGTTTCTCTGGGCTACTTCGAGGCAAGACAAGTAGGTTCTGCCTGTGCCTTGGGAGAGCTCGGGGTACTATTGCTGGGATGGTTCCTCTGGCATAGCCAGGGCGATGGCTGCCTCCTTTCGAGCCTGAGCCAGATGCATGCCGGAGGGCCGGATTCCCGGATCTCGGTACTGTCTCGCCCTCCAGTGCCAGTGTGGCCATTTGGTCTTAGGCTTATTTGGACAACCTTTTGAAGATCTGCCTGGTCTAGATTGGCATTCTCTTCTAAGGTGTCTCATTTTTCCACACTGGAAGCAGGCACCTTTGGGTTTTGGCACTGTGGTAATGGGTCTGCTCTGGCCAGGGGCCATGCAGATTTCCGTGAGCAGTGGGCGCTGAGCAGGCAGGTGGACAATGATCTGTCTGCCTGAACCTGTGTCTGCCTTCAGACAGGCTGAACACAGCAGCTGGGTGTTAGCTAATTGTACTGCTGGCAATTTCCCCGTGAATGGATCTTCCTCACCCATGCGCTGGATGGAACCCTTGGTTGGCAGGGAACTTTTAAAAGTCAGAGAAGCACCAGGGCTTCTCATGCCATGAATTCCTTCAGTGACGTCTGCAGCTGTCACTGAGGGAATGCTCCCTACACTGCCCTGCTTAAGCTGAAATGACGGATAGAGACTCATTGGGGCTGATAGTTCTGACTGCGCTGGGGGTTTCTGGGTCTCTATCCGGACTGGGTCTATCTCTTCTAAGAGCTTCCTACACTTGCTCCATGTGCTGATTATGCTATCTGGAGCTCTCGGGGCTTGCTGAATGCAGGCTCCTATCCGGTCCCAAAGTTGGAGGTTAAGCATACCCGCTTCTGGATAAAGCGGACAATTGCCCCCCAGGTACGCTAAGAGTTCCACTAACTTAATGCTGCGAATGGGTGTTTGGTATACCCTGGCCAGGGCCTTGAATTCCATTAAGTGAATTCTCTGGTTAGCGGTCGGACATTGCCTCTGAGGACAAGTCCCCATATTACCTGCCGGTCCTTTGAAGTTTTCCTCCTCGGGACGATGCGATGTGTCTGAGTTCTAGGTAACAAGTCTCAGCGTGATGAACCTCTGGGACAGAGCTCGGAGCGTGGACTGCTGCCATGGGCCCTCGTCGGCCTCTGCGCTGGAGTCAGGGTTTCACAGCCGACCCTGAGCTGAACGTGTTTCTGCGGAGCAAGCTGCCTCGGAGCTTTAGAGCACGCTGTGGAATGCCTCTCTGGATTGCCTCGCTGCATAGCTGTCACTCAGATCGGATGGCTTTCCGACCAGAGCTGCCGCGCTGTCCTCCGGGACGATTCGGACATGGTTCTGGCGTAGAACCAGACCGCGTAGATCACTTACTCATGAGTAGAATCATGTCTCGGGGTCACCAGATGTTGGATTGGGGCTGCGGAGCGGCCGTTGGTTCCCGGAGGAGACTGGTCAAGCAATGAAACACGAGGCAAGATGGAGCGAAGACCAGTGATTTAATGAGGGAAAATCATCAGTATATATTATGTTCAGGCTGCGTCAGAAAGAACTGTGACCCACATGCCATGTTTACACGAGTTAATTGGGAAACTCTTCAGGGGAAGTTAATTAACCAACTTAAACACTGACAGGGGAAATCCATTGTTCCAAACTATCTTGGGGTAAACATGTGGCTGTTATTGGTTCAGGATTTAGGGTAATCCGCGGGTGTGATATTACCTATTACATGACTAGCGAGTTAGTCATTCAGCTTCCTATTGTCCGAGCTACTTGTCAGGTCACCTGTGGGTGAATTAAACCCTATCTAATATTCCGTTCCCCCAATTCCTGTCCCTTCAGAACCAGGGACAGTATGTCAATTGTGTCCGCGGATACCACACAACCCTCTCTTCACCCCTCTCAGAAAGCAAAGAAACAACAGCATACATTTGAAACTCACAAAGGCAAATGCTCCCTGTTAATTTTTGCCAGGTTTGCAAAGATGCTTGTTAGAAGAATGAAAGCGCGGTGCCAAAATGGCCGCTGCGCTCTTTGCGCCCCCCCCCACCCGGACTCAGACATCCGGGTGAGTTAGGGGGCGTGGCCACCCCTCTATAAAAGGGGTGGCCATGAGGCAGACGAGCTGCCAGTTTAGAAATAACGACGGAGAGGAGAAGTTTTTTCCGTCACTGTTTTTTCCTCTTAGTCTTCAGCTATTGAGCCCTTGCAGTTCGTTTCCCGGCTGGGAAAGGAGGATTAACGCACGCGGAGCCTTGGTTGCTTGGCTACCGTGGTGCTTAGGCGCTAGGAGTTCGATCCATGGATAGGGATCCTGCTTTTCTTCTCCTAGGGAGACATGGCTCCCAAGCGGAAGGCCCCGGCGATGAAGCCGCGGCCGAGGGGGAGAACTTTTACCGGCCCTGCGCTGGACGGGGGCCAGCCATTGGGTCGGAGGACCAGGGCTGCGCCCCCGCGGCAGGGCAATGTGCCAGCCTTGCCCACTGGTACCAGTGGGGCTCTTCAGGCTGACACTTGGCAGCCGGGCTCCAGCTCGGTAGCTGGGCAACTACAGGCCGGCCCCTCAGGGGCTTTGGCCCTCGGCCTGCCATTACCGGCCATGGGACAGGGCGGCATGGGGGGGCCTGGTGCGGGTATCCAACCCGCTCCACCTCCGGCCCCTCATGGGCCGGAGTTTTGGGCATGGCCCTATTCTGGCCCTGGCTTGCCTTTTGGGTTACCTTTTCAATTGCCTGGTGGGCCGTCCGGCCCACCCGGCCCACCTTATGCTGGGGGCTCTGTGGCAGTGGATGCTCTGTTAGCACGGTTAGCAGTGCTGGAAGCATCCTTGGGCATCGCACAGCCTCCTGCGGAGGGGGGCGCTACTCTTTCAACAGGGGCCCCTTCGTCGGCCCCGGCTACCTTGCCGGCCGCAACGCTTCAGCGGGCGGCCAACCGGGTCGAGCTGCTTGAGACGGTCCGGCCAGCCCCAGCTGGTGTCTTGCAGCTCCCTGTTCATCCCGATGTATAGACTGGGAGTAGTCAAGTGTGGTCCCAGAGCTTGATTCCGGTCGCGAGCTCCGACGCCCGCCATGGGCCGGAACCCCCAGTGGGGGCGGCTCACGGGGGTGCACCTAGTGAGTATCAGGTTCAATTTAGTGCACCTACATCACAGCCCACTTACAGTGGTGGGGTTCAGTGGCCCTGGCCTCGTCAAGTTGAGGCGAGTGGGCATCAGTTACCAGCCTATCCCAGTGCCCCATGGTTTCAAAATGGCCCCTCGTTAAGGGCGGGGTTTCCGCCCCTGGGGCAGTGCCGAGCATCGCAGGGGCTGTCCAGGTCCCGCTGCGTATGCCCTCTATACAGAATGTGCCGATGACGGCTTTGCCGACGGCTGGTTATTCCTTGCCCCTGGGTGATCATTTGTCACAGGTCATGAGGGATAAGATTTGGCGAGGGGAGTACGTGGATATATTCTCCCTATTGAACCATGAGCCCACTAAGGAAGAGAGAGAGGGACAGGACGACAGAGACAAGGAGTTGTCTCGTTATCGTAAGCCACCGTGTACCTGGGCCAACTGGTTGCCGGCATATCTTATTTATATGGCGGTATACCTTAGGGCCCGGCCTGATCTGGCCATTCTTATGGTCCAATACTTGGACAATATTTACAGGGTGATTTCCCTGGCCCATCGTGGTTGGCTTACGATGAGGAATTTAGAATGAGGATGGCCCTACACCCGGAGATGAGATGGGATGAGCCCTGCCAGAAATTGTGGCTCTTGTACATGACCCCCACGCCTGGGGATAGGTACCATTGTGGCCATGCTGTGCAGCGAGCTGCTCCAACACAGGCTCCCCGCCAGCCGGCGGGGCAGGGGGTTCCAGCCCGCTTGCTGTGTTGGAGCTTCTCAGCTAATGGCGTGTGCAATAAGCGACAGTGTCGATACAAATATGAGTGTCCCTCTTGCGCTGGCCCCCACGCCGCCTCCGCATGCCCGCGGGCTGGTGGGTCATGGTGCAGAGGTAGAGGTGGACAGGGAGCAGGCAGGGCTTCCGCTGATGGAGCTAGCCAGTCAAAAGGCCCCCTCCCCAGTTAATGTGTATATGTTGGAATGATGGCTCTCAACTTATCCAAGAAGGGAGGACGCGAGGTACCTCCTGGAGGTTTTCCACTGGGGCTTTCGTATCCCACTCAAAGGGGTGCGGGAACCCCAGGATGCCCCCAATTTGGTTTCCCTGAAGGGTAAGGAGGGGGTAGCTGCCCTGAGTATTGCCAAAGAAGTAGAGGCCAGGAGGGTAGCGGGCCCCTTTTCCGAACCACCTTTCCCTAACCTGAAGGTCTCCCCTCTGGGGCTAGTACCTAAAAAGACCCCGGGTGAATTCCGTTTAATCCACCATCTATCGTACCCGGCTGGTTCTTCTGTCAATAATGCTATTCCTGATGACCTTTGTTCGGTCAGGTATACGTCGTTTGACCAAGCCCTACGGATGGTGCGCTCTTGTGGTCCCGGTGCCCTCCTGGCAAAATGTGACATTAAATCGGCGTTCCGATTGCTACCAGTGCACCCTGGGGACTTTGAGCTATTGGGTTTTAGATTCCAAGGAAAGTTCTATGTAGATAAGGCCATGCCTTTTGGCTGCTCTATTTCATGTTCGGCATTCGAACGTTTTAGCACTTTTCTTCAGTGGGCCTTTGTTCGCAGGTCCGGGTCTCGGTCTGTAGCCCATTACCTCGATGACTTTTTGTTCAGGGATGAACGGGGCTCGGACACGTGCACGCGTCTCCTCACTACATTTCAGACGCTAATGCGGGAACTGGGTGTCCCTTTAGCGCCCGAAAAGACCGAGGGCCCATCTACTATGCTCACATTTCTGGGTATTGAAATTGACATGGTCGCACAGGCATCCCGGTTACCCATTGAGAAGGTCACCCGGATCTCCGCGATGATTTTGGCATTGCTGGCCAAATGTAAAGTGTCACTTCGTGAGCTTCAGGTACTTCATGGACATCTTAACTTTGCCTGCCGGGTGGTGACACCCGGCAGAGCATTTGCCCGGCGCCTATGTGACGCCATGTCTGGCCTGTTACAGCACCACCATAGGGTCCGCCTGACCAGGCGCATGCGGGCTGACCTTTTGGTTTGGCTCACATTCCTATGGGAATTTAATGGGGTCTCTTTCTGGAGATCAGACCTTTTGGTTTCCCCTAGATTTCAAGTACAGTTGGATGCCTCCGGCTCCCTGGGATATGGGATTTATTTTGAGGGGAGGTGGACTTATGGCCAATGGCCTCCCGCATGGCGGGGCACGGATCGCCTCCGCGATCTTACCTTTCTTGAGTTCCTTCCAATCCTGGGAGCTTTGATGCTATGGGGCGAGGAGTGGGCCGACTCAGTGGTCCATTTTTAGTGTGACAATGCGGCAGTGGTGTACATTGTCAATGCTCAGATGTCTAAATCACCTAGGGTGATGGCGTTGGTTCGCCAGTTTGTGTTACGAAGCCTACGCCTAAATGTGCTGTTTAAGGCCAGACATGTCCCAGGCATTAATAATGATATTGCTGATGCTTTATCCCGCCTGCAGATCCCCCGGTTCCGTGCCTTGGCTCCGGAAGCAGAGGAATTCTCCTCGCCACTCCCGGCCGAGATTTGGACATTTGGCGAGGAGAGATGAACTGGGCGATCGGCATGTCTTTGGCACCCCGCACGCGTAAGGCGTATCAACATGCTTTTATACAATTTAGAATCTTTTGTGTACAACTACAGTTGCCCGAAGTGTGGCCCATTCCAGTGGAACAGGTTTTACAATTTATGGTTTATCTACACAGTCAGGGTTTGGCTCCTCGTACTATAGCATCCAGGCTGTCGGCACTGGCATTTATCGCCCAAGTGCGGGGTTTTGCTGACTGCATTAATGATTTCCGCATACGTCATGTTTTGGAGGGGTGGACACGGGAACGTGGCCACCGCCCGGACACTCGCCACCCAATTTTCACCAGAGGTCCTGACCCACCTTGCACGAGGCTGGCATAACTTGTGTTATGATAGGTATGAGGTGGCTCTTTTTCATGCGGCTACCACGGTGGCTTTCTTTGGAGCGCTCCGCATCAGTGAGTTGGTACTACTGTCTAAGGCGGATGCGACTCGTAGGGCACTGGAACTCGACGATGTCTATGTCACTAATGAGTGGGCTCAGTTGAGGATATGGTCCTCAAAAGTTGATCAGCACGGCGTAGGCAGTGGAGTTAGACTGCTACGATGTTCCATTGCAGACATCTGTCCGGTTGGTGCCCTACATGAGTTCTTGGCAGTGCGTGGCGCGCACCCTGGCCCGTTTTTCTGCCACCAGGATGAGTCTCCCCTTACTAAATTCCAATTTTGGAAGGTGACCGGTATGGCACTATCCAGTGTTGGCCTCCCCGGGGCTCGTTACGGCACCCATTCATTTAGGATAGGTGCTGCATCTACTGCGGCTGCATTTGGGTACTCTGAGGCTGATATACGCCGGATGGGGAAATGGGGATCCATGCGTTTTGCATTGTATGTTCGCCCACTTCAGGCATGAGTACCAGTTAAATCATTATTCTTTTTTCTTCTTTTACAGACCCTGTGTGTCCCCGCACACCGGTGGCAGTATAGCTGGTGGGCCACAGTTACGTGCACTGGGCAGCGCAGTATGCTGCGGTGACAGAGTGGGGACCTTTAGTGTATGAGAACTAAGACACAGGACACAGCCTCGGGCTGGGTTAACTCAGGTTTATTGCATCGTGGACAGAGGGAACATGAGGTAATGGCGGATCGATAGCTCTTTATATACAGTAGTAATACATTTGAACGTGGTTGCATGGTAGCCCATTGGCTACTGTCTGCGTGACGTCATTGCTGGTCACGCCCTTCTTGTCCAGGTGTAGGTGGTGGCGGGAAAACTTCCCGCGCTGTTACCTTTGATGAGACAAAGTCTCTCAGCCAAGATGGCTTATTTCGAACACGCTGGGGTCTCGATGCAGGCTGCCTTTCCCCGGGTTTGCTACCTTTTCTTTGTTCCCTGGTTTCCTGTCCTGTAATTGGAGAGGGAGACTCGTTAGTGACTTGCCGCGGCTCCGCGGCGTTGTTTGGAGGTGTGCTCTTTCTTAGGGAAGAACCGGGGGCACTGGGGGCTAACGAAAAACCCCTCTTCTCGCTTGGATGGGTGGGGGAACACTCCTGAAAACCCCCCCGGCTCGCGAAATCAAAATCAAAATTACCTTCGGGGGCAGCGGTCACGAACTCCTCTCCCCCTTCCCCGGCCTCTGATAGGACTGGCGTATCACAAGGGTATGAGTCGGGGCCGCTGCTTCTGCCTTCCCCCCTTGCTTGGGACTGTTGTCCGCTGCTGTCTCCCCCTTGGGCTAAACGGGTGGGGGAGAACCCTAACGCTGAATCTTGTTGCTGCGCCCCACTGACTGGCCCACTCACTCGGTGCCTCAGTTGGTCTGCGTGCCTCCTCCAGAGGAGGCCGGTGTTAGTCTCGACCCGGTACGACACTGGCCCCGTTTGTTCTACAACCGTCCCTGGTACCCAGGCTGGCCCTGCGCTGGCATAGTTCCTGCAGTGAACAGGGTCGCCGGCGGTGAAACCTTTCGAGACTGCCAACCCTATGTTTTTTCCTTTATCCTCGACTCTCGTCGGGTCTAGCCTGGACAGGAGCGTGGTCAGTTTTCGCCGCATCAAGAGCTCTGCCGGCGAGTAACCTGACGCTAAGGGGGTCACCCTATACGCTAACAAAAACTGACATACTTGGTGATTTAGGTCCCCCGGGCCCATGCGCCGCAGCGCATCCTTTGTCGTTCGCACCAGCCGTTCCACTTGGCCATTCGTGGCGGGGTGAAACGGTGCGGATGTGACATGCCGAATGGCGTTTGCCTCCATGAATGCCTTGAATTCAGCGGAGGTGAAACAACTAGCGTTATCGCTGACTAAAGTGTCGGGTAAACCGAACGTGGAAAAGACTCTCCTCAGTTGACTAATTGTAGTGGCGGAGGATGTGCTCTTGACTGGGATAACCTCCAACCACTTGGAGAACGCATCCACCACCAGGAGGAACATGGTTCCCCGGAATGGGCCAGCGAAATCTACGTGCACTCTGGACCAAGGCCCCCTTGCTGTGTCCCATTCCCTCTGCGGGAGACGGGCCGCCTCTGGTCGGGATCCCTGGCATGCCTCGCAAGTGCCGACCATATGCTCAATGTCTGTGTCTAGCTGTGGCCACCAAAAATAACTCCGGGCCAGCGCCTTTGAACGAACGATGCCCGGGTGGCTGACGTGCAGCAGTTCGAGTACCCTCGGACGCAGGGATGTAGGGACCACCACCCGTTGGCCCCATAACAGGCACCCCCTTTCTAGGGACAACTCTAGCTTTTTCCGAAAAAATGGGTCGAATTCTGTGCCTGGGGACGATGCCGGCCACCCCTTCTGTACCCATGAACTAACTTTCTCCAGCGTCCTGTCCTTGCCTGTCGCCCTAGCAATGTCGGCTGGTACTATTGGGGGTGCGTCTAAGACCTCAATTAGCAACACCTGGCGGTCTCTTTCTACTCTCGCCTTTTGGTCGTCCGACAAGGGCAAAGGAGATCTCGAAAGTGCATCAGCATGGCTGATCTCCTTTCCGGGACGGTACTCCAACTCGTGTTGGTATGCGTTGAGAAAAATAGCCCATCGCAGCATCCTCGGGGACAGGATCTGCGGCGTGGGCTTGCTTGCCGTGAAAATCCCTAACAGGGGCTTGTGATCAGTCACGATTTTGAACGGGCGGCCATACAAAAAATCGTGAAATTTTTTGGTTCCGGCTACTATTGCTAATGCCTCCCTGTCGGTTTGTGCGTAATTGCGCTCCGCTTGGGACAGGGACCTTGAATAAAACGCTACCGGGGCCTCCCTTCCGTCATCCAACACGTGGCACAGCACCGCCCCCACCCCCACCGGGGATGCATCACAGACTAAGACCACTGGCCGTTTGGGGTCGAAATGCGTCAGGATTGCCTCGGATGTTAGGAGTTGCTTTAGTTCTTTGAACGCCCTGTCGTGCTCGTCACCCCACATCCATGTCTCCTCCTTTTTAAGTAACCGATGAAGCGGTTCGGCCACGGACGCCTTCCGTGGGAGGAATGTATGGTAAAAATTGAGGAGCCCCAGGAATGACTGTAACTCGGTTTTGGATGTGGGGCGAGGGGCCTTCTTTATGGCTGCTACTTTGGATTTAGACGGCTTAATTCCCTCGGGTGTGATCCGGAACCCTAAAAACTCGACCTCAGTTTCGAAGAAAACACATTTGTCCTTCCTCAGTCTCAGCCCCGCTTTCTCGAAAACAGTTAATACTTTATCCAATCTCTTAGCCAGTTCGGCCTCACTCCCCCCTGTTATCAACACGTCATCAAAATAAGGCAACACCCCCTCCAGCCCCTTCAGGAGGCGTTCCACAAGCGACTGAAAAAGGCCGGGTGCCGAGTTCACGCCGAACTGTAAGCGCGACACCTGGAACGCCCCTTTGTGTGTAACTATCGTTTGTGCCGCGGCCGTGGCGGGAGTTACGGGGAGTTGCTGATAGGCTTGTGCCAAGTCGAGTTTAGCGAAACACTTTCCCCCATTCAGCCTGGCCAAAAGGTGGCTGACCACCGGCACCGGGTATGCATTAGGGCGGATCGCCTTGTTAATTGTACACTTATAATCAGCGCAAATGCGCACCTCCCCGTTGGCCTTCAGAGCTGTTACAATTGGAGTTTCCCACTCCGCGGAATCAACAGGAATAAGAATCCCCTGGCCCACCAGTTTGTCCAGTTCCGCCTCTATTTTGTCCTTGAGTGCGAACGGCACCCTGCGCGGTTTGAGTCTTATCGGGCGGACCTCCGGGTCTAGGTCGAAGGCTACAGGGGGTCCCTTGAACTTCCCAAGTCCTTTTTCAAAGACGGCGGGATGCGCATCGCAAACCGCTTGTATTGGGTCCGCTCCCACTGTATGCACTCCCCCTATGAACAAGCCTAAGGGCTGAAACCACTGCGTCCCTAGGAGGCTACAACTCCCCCCCTTAAGGACAACTAGGGGCAGTTCCGCAGAATGTCTCTTAAAGCTGACCCGAAACTTTCCGACCCCCAACACCGGAATGCTGTTTCCCTGTACATCTCGTAGCGTGGACTTCAACGTTTTAAGTTTGGGCCGCACGTGGGGGTCGATTTTCAAGAACTCTTTCTGGGGAATTATAGAATAGGAGGACCCCGAGTCAATTTCCATCCTAATAGGGGCCCCTTGTACTAGTACCTCAACGAAGTAATGGGACTGTCCCACGGACACGCTGAACACTGGGGCGTCGTCCTCGCTGTCGTCCGAGACGCGGCCCACGCCGTCCTGCTTCCTCGTGGTCTGGGCGCCATCTTTGGACCTCGCTGGACGGTCCGGTCTGGTCGAACGGTCTTGTGACTGCCTCCGGCCCTCCTTCCGTTTTCTGCATGCCCTGGCGATGTGCCCCCGACGGCCGCAGGTGTAACACTCGGCCTTTCTGAATGGGCACCTCGCGCGCTCATGGGCCGCTCCGCAACCATCGCAGCGGCGCCCACCTTTTCGGACCTTCTGGACCTCCTCGCCGTCGCTGCCTTCCGTAGACGACTTTGAGGCCCGTCGAGTTGCGTGCACCGACTGTCCGGACTTCCCGTGCACCGAATTTTCCGCCTTGCCGGCTCTAGGACGCCACTCACGCCACTGGTGCATCTCGTCCACTCCAGCATTCGTGGACTCCGCGGCTTCCGCGGCCTCTACGACCTCCGCCAGCGTGGGTGGCGGCTCCTTGTTCATCAAGCTGCGCTGCACCTCCCTGTCCTTCAGGCCACACAGCACGCCGTCCCTGAGGGCCATCTCTAGGTTGTCCCATCTACAGGGGCCGGCGGCTATCCTCATGGCGGTCACGAATGCCTCAACCGACTCGTCCGGCGCTTGGACTCGCCTCCAAAACGCGCTCCGAGCGGGAAACATTGCCCTCGAGGGTCGGAAGCGCTCTCACAGCAGCTTCATGATGTCGTCTGCCTTAAATTCGCTCACCTTCTTCGGAGCGATGATGCCCACCAGCGTCCGCTTGGTTTCTAACCCAAGCATTCTGGTGAGGATGGCCCTCTTCCTCTCCTCGTCGTCTTCTTTGACTTTGAGTTCCACCAGTGCCGCCTGGAAGTCCATCTCAAACAGCTCCCAGTCTTGCGGTTTGGTGATGTTGAACCCGCTCTGTGCCCTAGCTGTTCCTTGGGGATCCATTATCCCATCCTCGTCGCCAATTTAGTGTATGAGAACTAAGACACAGGACACAGCCTCGGGCTGGGTTAACTCAGGTTTATTGCATCGTGGACAGAGGGAACATGAGGTAATGGCGGATCGATAGCTCTTTATATACAGTAGTAATACATTTGAACGTGGTTGCATGGTAGCCCATTGGCTACTGTCTGCGTGACGTCATTGCTGGTCACGCCCTTCTTGTCCAGGTGTAGGTGGTGGCGGGAAAACTTCCCGCGCTGTTACCTTTGATGAGTTTGGACCAAGAGAGCTTGGACGCTCGCTGCTGCCAGCTGGTGGTCATTAGCTCGCGTCCTATTACAGGATTCATATGATACAGCTGAAGGTTACATTGTTGCTATAGGCAAGGTTACATTGGCTCAGATACATTGTAATCCATGTGGAAGATAAAACCATTAGAACACAACAGGACCCCAGCTTGGACTACGTGCAACCGCACGTATACATTGGTACGGTAAGCGTGGAATGAGATGGCGGGAACTGTTGCCATTCCTGTTTTCCATCAGGGATGCTGAATCACCTGATGTCCTTGTACTGCACCTCGGGGGCAATGACCTTGCCCAGGTCACTGGCCTTTCCTTAAAATTCACGATCTGCAGTGACCTAGCTTATTTGCATTATGTGTGGCCGTCCACAAGGCTGCTATGGTCGGACATCGTACTGCATCATACATACAGGGGAGGTATTGACCTCCGTGCCCTTGACCGCGCCCGCCGCTCGGTGAACAGGGCAGTTGCCCGGTTCTTGTCAAACAAGGGTTTGGGGATGGTCATCCGGCATCCCACGATTAGTTTGCAAAATTACGATCTCTATGCAGGGGATGGGGTCCACCTGTCGGCTAGAGGTATGAACCTCTTTCTGGAAGATTTGCAAGCAGGCCTGGTGACCGAGCTGACGGTCTGGGGGGCGGGGCGGTGAGTCTTCATAGACGCCTCCCCGTGTGGCGGGTAACACTGGTAAGGTAAAGATTGATGAGCCATAGGTATCCGGCAGGTTCGCAATTGACTGGCCAACACTTAGACAGGTACAGGTGTAATAGCTTTGGCCGGTCAACGATGAACCAGGCAAGGGGTGATGGCAGGAGCTTTACAGCATGCATCACCTCGTGATTTGACGGATACACGTCATAGGGTGGGGTCAGTAGATAGTTTATTGACTCCGGTCAACAATTTGTTTGTGTCAACAAACAAATTGATACAAATGGTTACATTGTAGCCAATTACCATTGGCATTTTTGGGAGGAACCTTACCAGTGTTACTGCGGCCTGCTTGCCTTAAGAATTACAATTGGATGAATACACCAATTGAAAGTTATAATTCGGACTAGGGCATTATTCAATATAAGTGGCCCAATGCCTTTATCCATATACCGGTGTCTGAGTCTTTCTTTGGGGGGTGCGCCTGCAAAGCAAATTGGCACAACAGAACATTTTGGCACAACAGATACAATTGTGGGCAAAACTGCATATTCCAAGTATCTGTTATTAGATCTGAAATGTAATTTAGGCATAATGTCCTGTCCAAGAAACCATGCGTCCAAAAGAACAATGTGTTGATGTCCTCAAGTGAATTCACAATGTGAAACAAGCTTATTTACACACTGGAAGAAGGAAGAGAAGCACATGCTGTGAAAACCACTCATACTCAGCACTTAAGAAATTCCCTCTTAAATCGTTAGTAATTTCCACCATGCAGTTCAGGACTTTGTCCCATTTCGTCAAACCATAGCAGATCAAAAAGAAGCTGATCACTGTTCATTTACCCCTCTGTGCACCAACATCAGATATGATTTATTGGGATGTAGTATAAATGACTTCTTTTTCCTTCTTTGTTTCTTTGCTACCTCTTCCACAGAGCCTAGCCACAGGGACCCTATCCTGAAAGCAAGGTTTTTGAGAAGGCAGTAAAGATAGAATAATTTGTTGGACAGTAGAGGCTTTTTGCATTTCTTCTTTTCCCTTGTGGCACGTGGAGTATGCCAGAATTGCTCACGCCATCAAAATGATCAGCACCAGTTCATGTCCTGTTCCTCTTTTGGACAAATGAGATTGGGGTAGCCCTGGGCATCCCCTATACAGCAGGAGCAAATTTTTCCTCTTCATCTGCTGTAGGAAAAACAAGTGTTAGCTACAACTCTGCTTTAAGCAAGCAAGGCTACTCAAGTGTTTTGGCAAGAAGGAAAGAAGGAAACAACGACATTCCATTAGAGACCTCCATGTCAGATTCAAAGCTTGGACGATGCGTTCCTAAGTTAGATCATCAAATATTCAAAGAGGAGTGATAGAGTACTAACTGGAGACTTTTCGTGTTCAGGGAATGAAGAAGCAGACGAGTGAAGTAGTGAAATTCAGCTCTTTAATAGTGGGGTTTGAACACAGTTTGGATGGGGCAAAACTTGGACTTATATACACTATAAAAAGTAACAGTAACAATAATACAACAAGCCCATTGGCTAACAGAGTGTGCATATTTTCAATCCACTTATTTGCATAAGAATAGATACATGAGAAAAGATACATTCCGCTCCTGTCAGAAAACACAGTTAACATACATAACAAGACTTCAATGACCATAATATCTGTTGGAAGTCCAATTCTGTCAATGTGAGTGTCCCCACAAATTCCTCACTTGCATCATCAACAACTCCATCTTTCCAATGATGGAAGAAAAAGACAAGGGAATAAGTTATTGCTGATTTGATACTCATCAGCATGAAATAACTGGTTTTTGAGAAAGAAATACAGTAGTGGGGAGTTTGATATAGGTTTTGTGAGGTAATGTTTTGCTTACCCAGGCTACATTCAGGAGCAGGCTGACATTTAAACTAAGCTGGGATGCTAGAGTATGAAAGTTATGCTTGTGCACCTGCCAGTTCAAAGGTACTCTATCCAGGTTGGGTGCCTCATGTTATTCAGGGGAGATGGGGTACATTTGTCTGATGCAGGGGCTATTATTTATTTGGCTAACCTGCATGTTTCTGAGGAGCTAAGCATAGGCTAGCCCTCTCTAGGCTGGATTAGGGTAGCATTGTTGAATGAGGTGAACACTGTATTCCTGACATGATTTGTGGGAATTAGTGCACCATTCAGTGGACACCATGGGACAATGCTTCAAGACAACCACCATTTGTTCTTGGGAACTTGGTTGGAAACACCTGCAGTATGGTCTCCCCAATTTAACTGGTCTGGGCAGTAGCTGGTAAGAATCAGCACTGCACAGGGGCTAGGGATTTGCTAATCTGGGTTACAGAGTTGAAGAGGAGTTTACCTGTTCTATTACCAGGTTTACTCCACCAGGCCCCACTGTAGATCAGGGGATATCAATTGTATAAAATTGTGGTCCAAATGTATACCAAAATTATATTTATGTTGTGTCTTCATTTATGGGGTGGGAAGGGTATGGGTTTTAACTAGAATATCCGGGCATCTGGTAGGCTCTGCCAAAGTAGGGTGTTGGGGTTGCTTGTCAGGCACAGGAGCAGACACCTTTTGGACAACCTGTGACTGGGCCTAAAATGTGTATTTGATGGCTTTATAAGGGTAGGGAGCTAAGCATGAGCTAGCCACCTCTTTTGGTGGGTAGTGTGGGAATAGGAAGATATATCTGTTATATCTGCTTGGATTCAGATTCTTGCATTGATAAGGGGTTTGAACATGATGGTCCAAAAGGCCCCTTCCAGTTCAGTCATTCTATGATTCTATGTTTCCATGTGGTTGGCTTTATGCTTCTGACATATTCCCAGATGGAATAAGATAACACTCATCCTAGGACATGAAGTTACCATGCAATAAAGCATATGCCTGATTTATTGACTTAATGTTCTGTGTGCTTGAATACCCAAATCCACTTCCCTATGGAATACTATATAAAAAAGGCTTTGCTCACCATGAGATACTTACATGAAACAGGAACCATGCTGGGAAATCACATCCTCATCCTCATTCTCTTTGTGGGACTTCTCACAAATTGGTTTGAGCCACTCTATGCCTTTGTCCGGAGATCAGGTAGAAGCAATATTTACGTTCTTCATCTTTCCTGCAGTCCCTGCTTGCTTGTATCTCTATTATCTGACAACTACCAAAGAGAATGAAGATATATAAGCAGCAGAATGAAAATGACATATAGGTACTAGTTCGTCCTGTGCACTCTGCTGTCTAGTCATACCTGCCACATGTCTGCATTCTGCAGAGTGGGCTTACCATCATTCATTTACACATCATTCAATGGTAATCTTCCTCAGGAGAAGCATATATTTATCAAATCACATTTCTAGCATATTCTTAGTGTGCCTGTGTGTTGGATCGGGGCCGCAGAGCGGTTATTGGGTCCCAGAGGAGACTGGTCAAGCAATGAGACACGAGGCAAGATGGAGCGAAGACCAGTGATTTAATGAGGGAAAATCATCAGTATATATTATGTCCAGGCTGCATCAGAAATAACTGCGGTCCACATGACATGTTTACACGAGTTAATAGGGAAACTCTTCAGGGGAAGTTAATTAACCAAATTAAACACTGACAGGGGAAATCCATTGTTCCAAACTATCTTGGGGTAAACATGTGGCTGTTATTGGTTCAGGACTTAGGGTAATCTGCGGGTGCAATATTACCTACTACATGACTAGCGAGTTAGTCATTCAGCTTCCTATTGTCCGAGCTGCTTGTCAGGTCAGCTGTGGGTGAATTAAACCCTATCTAATATTCCGCTCCCCCAATTCCTGTCCCCTCGGAACCAAGGCTCAAATGAGTGTTCTCCCAAACTGTGGTTCTGTCAGGGACAGTATGCCAATTGTGTCCGCGGATACCACACTCCCCCTTTATTTGTTTAATTGGACCTGACAGACGGCTCGACGTAGGAGCGGCAACAGCTGACGTGGAGTGAGGACATTCCAGGGTTCTCTCCATGGGGGACATCTTGACATCAGCGAGGGAATACATTGCATGAGACAACACACAGCTGTTCCCAGTATTATCGCCCCCACAATCACCTTGAGTGTCATCTGTAGCCAACCCCATGGGAACCAGGACCATAACGAATTCCACCACGCTCAAGTAGCATCTTCCTTGATGTTTTTGACCAAGGTATGGAGGTCTGTGAGTTGACTCTGTACCTTGTGCGAGTTGTCCGTGAGGTTAAAGCAACACATGCCATGGACAGACTCGCAACCCAAATAATGTAGCAATAAGAGATAATCGATGGCTGCTCGATTATCCAGTATGGCATGGCGAAGCTCTGTCTGCTCCTAATTGAGCAGCGCTATCGCCGAAGAGGTGTGGTTAATGGCTTTTGCCAAAGCACAAGCCAATTGACCAATTCTCCGAGCGTTGCCTACGGCTAAGCCTGGCACGCCAAGCAAGCTGACTGCTAAAGAAACATACTCAGCTTTGCTCAGAACTCTGATGTTGCTATCACATGAGCTGTCTAACTGGGTGGCACGAGCATGCCGTGTGTGTGAAGATACATTCGTGCTTGGTGCAACCATGTCTCTAGTGGGAAGCAACAGTGTCAAATGACTGATACAGCAAAGGGAATCAGATACATTTGCAGGAATGTAGTTCCAAGTATACTGGTTACATGTAAAAAACCATCCTGAAGGCAAGGTAACATAAGCATACATTGAGCTAACAGTCTCTGGGTTATTGTAAGTCCAGTTGCCATTGCCGGGGTCGAGGCAACGGCACTGTGGCCCTTCGACCACGGAACAGCCGGTCATACGAGCACAAGTAGAGTTCGGACTGACCGCCACTCGGGGAGTGTAGAGAGTGGCTGCATCAGCCGGCAAGACTTTGGTGACTTGGGTTCCCCAATGCGCGTACGTTGAAAAGGCAGTCTTGTAAAACGGACCAAATATCCACTTCACCAACCAGTCACCGTTCCTGATGCGCGCATCTGGGGAGTGACACACCGGGATGAGACAAGTGCTCAGAATATCAGAATAGAGGCAGAAGCAGTGGTCTGCCTCAGGCAAAAATCGGACTGATTGACGAGGTTCGCCAATCTTTCCCAAACGTTGTACTGCAGCCGGGCAGAGAGATCTCCGCCTGGCATCAGGTTGTTGGCTTCCAACAAAGCTGCTTGAATGCCTCCCCCCGCAAGCAGAGAAAGACTCAAGATGATGGTGGTCATCACGGAATTAGCTGTAATCAGGGAAAAGGCTGCAATCAAGATGTTCTACCAATGTATGCAGAAAAAGGTTTTGAGGTAGGAGATCCTGTGCATTGCCAGAATTACGTTGTAGGAGGGCCGGCTTGGGTTCCAGGTATGGTGTTAGAGCAAACTGGGCCAGTCTCCTACTGGGTAAAATTGGGGAATGGCTTTCTTTGGCGGTGACACACTGACCAAATCAGGCATTGAGTAACAGACCAGTCAATAGAAGGACAGGGAGAGCCACTGGATTTTGGTGTACCCTCAGTTGATGAAACTCGCAATAGTTCCGCGTTAGGGTCCGCCCCCACCCGCTTATTCCAAGGGGAAGATGAAGAGGGTTCCGACTCAAACCGAACATCTTTAGCTCTTTGGAGGGAGTCACAGGTGTCTGGAAATTCTGGGATTGTTTTATAGGATCAGGGGAGTTTTTTGAGTGTTCCCCTACTTGTCCATGCGAGAAATGGGGCTATGATTTTTCCCCTGTGGTCCCCCATCCTCCAGTATTTGAGTCTACCCCTACTCACACCAAAAAGGGGGAAGTTTGTGTTGAGTTGCCCCCCAATCATGCTCAAAGAAGGGAATTTCAGTTTAGTTCCCCTTCAAATCCTGGTTTGGAGTTTGAGTGTTTCCCTGCTCAATCCTTTACAAAACTGGACTATGAGTTGGTTTCTCCCCTCTCTAATTCAAGTTCTGAAACAGGCAATTGCTCCTGACATGATATTAGTCCTAGTAGTTCCGCCATTGTGGGAAATCATTTATCTTCCTCAGCTAGCCCTAGGGCTCAGCTACCTGTCCTGGCATCAGTGTGGCTAAAAAGATGCTGTGCCCCCCTGCAATGATTACAGGACTTTGTGTGATCCTAGCGGGGGAGGGATGTTGTGTATGTAAATAAATGATTCACCATTTTGGGTTCTCCTCAGTTTTCAAGTAATGCGAGATTGGGGTTTGTGCCATTTTACTCCAAGAAGCGTGAGTGGAGTCTGGTCCAGGATCACCCCATTCTTTCCTGAGTTCCACCAACCAATCCTGTTGACTGTCGCCTAAATGTATCTTTCCCTAACTGTATATAAGTTGCTGTGGCACAGTTGAAATTGTGTTCTTATCCCCTGAATAAAGTTAAGTGTTTGGCCCGTTATGCTGGCTGTTGCTTGTTATTTCAAGAACACTAAACCTACCTTTTCAGAACCCATCCTGCACTTCTGGACGTTCTGCTGAAGTCTAGCCTGTATTAGCTTGAACATGACTTTGTAACCTTTTTCAGTCCTGTGGTCACTGCTGTGTTTTCCAAATCTACTGGCATATAGAGTGCAACATTGGCTCAAGGTCAATGATCACATCATTGGTCACACAACTGTGGTTGTCAGGGAGAGTGAAGTCCTTTTTGTAGAGTTCTTCTGTGTATTCTTGCCATCTTTTCTTACTCTCTTCAAATGGCATATAACCATCAACAACTCAATTCAGGAGTGTGTACTAGGCACCTTTTGTAAAGTTTGATTTTAAGGAAAGGAAAAGAAAGCAAAGCAGAGCCTTTGAATTATACTTAGGACACAATCTGGACATTTTGCTTTGCTCTGGGACTCATAAACATTGGTAATAACTGTCTTGCATAAAATTTTGCCATGTAAAGTGAACAATGTCTTCATTTGACAAAGGGCATATTTAACGTTAATTAATTGAAAGCTGCTTACTTCCCTCTTTCAGGATGCAAGGGTCCCTAGAATTTTTTATTTGCCCTGAAGAGCCTTTTGGAATCTTGAGGCCTTTTGTGGTGAGAAGCTTTTCACAGCCAAAAATCTCTATCAGATCACTGGATCAGGACTTTAGATGATTACCATATTTACTTGAATATAAGACTCCCCCCCCTTAAAATACACTGGAAAAATTGAGTGTGTCTTATACTGTATAAAGTGACCTATAGTGGGCTATTTTGGTAATAATGGAGTGTGTCTCATACTCTGATTAGTTTTATAAGCCAGCAAATATGGTATACTGTACTGCATGGGTGGCCAACCTTGGTACTCCAGGTATTCTTGAACTTCAATTCCCACAATTCATGATCAGCAGGTGTGCTGACTATGGTTTCTGGGAATTGAAGTTCAAGAATACCTGGAGCATATTGTGACCTGTTTGGACTAAGAAAGGCTTCCACTGCTCCATCTTGAGACTACCAAAGGCTTCTCTGGTGCAAAAGAGATCTCTCAGGCACCTTTGGACCTGACAGGAAGAATGTTTTATTTGTAAAGTCTGGGTTTGTTCTCATGATAATTTTTATTCATTTTGAAATATCTGTATTTTAATATATTCACCAGCTTTTTGTTTCTTACCCTAATCTCAAAAGATTTGCCTGGAAAATGTAAACTTCCTCAAGTTGTAGGAAAGTGCAAAGCGTCCTTCCCTCGCTATTACTATGATGTCACAACTGGGACATGTCGGAAATTTATTTATGGTGGCTGTGGAGGCAATGCTAATAATTTTCAGACCAGGCAAGCTTGCATCGTGGCATGTAAATGAGATGGTAAGAGCAAAATGACTGTTTCAATTTCTTTTCTTCCATCTCCAATTGTTCTTTTCCAGGAAAGTAGCCCTGCTTTGCTCCCAAAGTGATTTACCTCTCAGATCATCCCATTTCCAATAATTTTTGGAGCTATTTGCGTTCTGTGTAAAAAAAAGTTTATGCAATTTTTGCGAATCCTCCTACTGAAACTAGTGCTGACTTCTCTCTCTCTCTCTCAATTGTTGAAGCACAAAAATCCACCAGGTGCTTGAGAAATTATTTTTGACAAGGAATCTCAAAATAGAAACAGATCACTTCAAATTGTCAATATTTGTCACATCTTCAGCCAAAGGGCCAAGTCAGAGTGTTGGTTTCCCCATCATGAAAATAAAAACCCCTCCTCAAAATCTATTGTTCTTGTTTCCCTGTTCTGCATTAGTTTGTTTCTATCCCTTGGCCCTAAAATAGTTCCCAATTCTTCAGAACGAACAATGCTCCACACCAGTGTCCCCCAACCTTTGGGTTTTGAACTTCAATTCCCAGAAGCCTAAGTCAATTCCCTAAAGCAGTAATCAGCCAATGTACTGACTTTGGCCTTTGAGAATTGAAGTCCAGAACCCAGAGGTTGGGAAACACTGCTCTACACTGAAATTCTGACCAATTCTCCCCTCTTTCCTAAGGGTAACGATGAGCTCTGAGCGAATCATTGTGGATAATGGTGAAACACTGATGATTTCCAGCTTGGGCTACCATCCATAACTAAGATATCTAGTACACTGTGCACTCCAGACATAGAGTCTGATACACTGTTTAATAAATTCACCTGTACTTCACTACCTGTGAATTCTGATTCTTGATTATTATTCTGTTAAATCTCTTCATTATCAAAGTCAGCAGGTTACAAAAGAGCTGGTCTTTCAATCATAATATGCAATATAAAAGGAAACATTAGAAAACGTACTATTATATATGTTTTCCAAGTGGTAGCTATGTGAGTCTGTGCAAGTCATATCAAATAGGAAATATTAGAAAATAAAGAGAAAATAAAGACATCTTAAAGACTAATTGTAATATTTTAATGTGAGTTTTTTGGACCAAGTCCATGTCTTCAGACATAAGAAGGAGACTTCATGGCAGTAATTTATACATGTCCCATCATCAGGTAGGGATGCGGAAGTACACACTGGCTGGCTAGTTTATTAGTTACAAATTGCAAATTAGTGTGGTTTTTACATTTTGTAACAAAAGAATATTCCCTGATTGGTATTATGATTTATTTCTGGAAAACCCCCCCCCCCCCAATTCTTCCAGTTAATACAAAACAAATTTTGGCCACTTCAAAGAAGAGAAAGCAGGATATTGCCAATAACCAGAAGGAAGGTCTTGAAGGTTTCAAAATGTTGGGAAATCCACCTAGAGACAGGTTGTGAGTCACATCAGGAACAGGAGGCAGACGAATGCAGCCTAATACGGTACATTCAGCACCTGGGAGCCACAAGTTTTTATGACAAAGGCTGCTCTTGAGCCAGGAAGAAGACCACTAGCTAGGACAGAGATAATCCCACAGATCAACAACACAGATATGAAACAACAATCTGATATATCTCATTATACTCTGTGTAAATTATCACAAGATTTGATAATTTACAGCAAGGCAGCAACAAATGTAGATTACACTGTAATCAGTGTGTCTTTTTTAGATACTGAGGGTTTCCTGGACCTCATCTCATCTGCAGTATGAGCTACCCTACCCAGCTACAGATGCTAACACTCCCCCTGTAACCTCCCCTGGCTACAGACAAGATTGTCCAATCTGGCTACAGACATGAATCATAGCTGGGTGGAAAAATAGAGTGGCAGATGGAGATTTGTTAGAATTCTTCTCCGGGTTTGATGTCATAGCAGTTCAAAATAAATGGTTAACCACCAGGGATGAAAATGTTTACTTACCAGGTTTTGGATCATACCTGTCAAGTTTTGGATTTGAAAATAAGGGAAATTTCCTGACAAATAAGGGATACTTGACAGCTAAGCTTATCCTGTGCTGCCCTCCAATGGCGGCAATAGGGCATTGCAGTCTAATTAATAAGGGATGACGGCGGGAAAGAGGGTAAAATAAGGGTTTTTCCTGGCCAATAAGGGATACTTGACAGCTATGTTTTGGATCAGTGCATACATTTTAGACAAAAGGGCAGACCTCAAGGGAATTATGTGCATGGAACATAGCTGGGTGGAAAAAAAATAGACTGACAGATGGAGATTTGTTAGAATTCTTCTCCAGGTTCAACATCTTAGCACAGGAGTTCTCGACCTTTTAAAGCCATGCGACAGGTCACACTCCCTCAGACAGCTCTGGGGTCCGGATGGCCATTTCCCCCTTCCTCCACCACATGGCACTTCCAGGTGTGGTGAAGGTGGTGTGGACCAGGCCGCCATCAGAAATTTCTGGGCCCCGTACTGAGCAATCCTATTGGGGCTCCCCCACACACATTTTGGCCATGCCCCTCCATGGGCATGGCCAAATCTGTGGGTGTGGTCAAATCTGTGGGCATGGTAAAATTTGGCCATGTGTCATGCCTGCCACATAAAAGTAAAGGTTTCCCTTGCTCAAAAGCCAGTCGTATCTGACTCTAGGGTTCAGTGCTCAGGAAAACAGAGGAGGTGAAAGCCACACCTCTCACTCTTGCTAGCCTGGAGAGAAACAGATGGACAGAACAGGGGGCCAGATGGAAAAAGTTAGGAGGAACTCTGGCGCAGGTCTTAACATGAGCTCCCCCTCCCCCTGTCTATACAGATCTATACAGCAATGAAGATCTTTAATAAGGTTTATTCAAATTAATATTAGTTGTCTATATTAATAGAAAAAAGAAAATCTATTTTTGCTGAATTCTGATGCTTAACTAATCTGTCAGCAAAGACTTCTTTTAAAAACTATTATTAATGCATAAAATGAAACATATTAATATTTAGAAACCAATACATTTTGAAGGTAAAGTGTCATTCTAGGACATTCTAGACCTTCTTAGCTAATGCCTTCTAACATAGATAAATTGTAAATATGCAATATAATATATATTGGTAACACATACAAAAAGAAACCCCACCCCAAGTTGTTTCTACAGCAGAAAATTAAATAAACAAATTAAGCCACAATCTTGTGTTTTGTTTGTTTTTAAGTCTGCCAGATGCAGTGTGCTTCTAAGCTATTGAACCGGTTAAGATGGTCAACTGGCTCCTTTTTTTGAAATTACTTTTGAAGCATTCTAGAATTGAAATATTCAATGAGCTCTATTCAGTTCTATAACTGATGTAGATTTTTATACGTTATTACAAGCATTCTGTGGTTTGGAGGGGCATATCTGTCATTTGGATTTTATATTATGAGGTGTCTGTAACATGCTACAAGAAATTTACAGTAATACCTCATACAACGTCCGCTTCATACAATGTCGGATCCATACAACGTCGCCCAATTCTTGGAAAAAAGGTGCCTCATACAACATCGCCGGACGTTGTATGAGGCCTTAGGATTTTTGCCGTTTTTTTGTTGTTGTTCAGTCGCACAGTCGATTCCTTTGCGACCCTATAGAACATCGTCCTCCAGGGATCTCTGTCCTCTGGGATGCCGGAGGAGCAGCCGACAAGCCTCGCCACGACATTCCCAGGCCCCCGCCATTGGCCCGGGGTGGGAGTCAGCTGTGGCCACTGGCCCCGCCTCCCTCCGGGCCTGCCTCACCTCGCCTCCACTGACACCGGGGCTTGGAGGCCCCACGAAGCTCGACCGGCAGCCGGCTGGAGGAGGCAGGGAAGAAAGAACTCGCCGGAGAGGTGAGCCCCACGTACAGCGAGTTCTTTCTTTCCCCGCCTCCTCTGGCCGGCTGCCGGTCGAACTCCATGCGGCCTCCCAGCCCCGGCATCGGTGGGGTCCATTGGAGATGGGGAGCCACTTTTGGGGCCGTGGAGAGGCGAGCCCCAAGTGCGGCGAGTTCTTTCTTTCCCCGCCTGCAACAGATCCCACCGACGCTGGGGCTGAGAGGCCACTCGGAGCTCGACCAGCAGTGACGGGGAAAGAAAGAACTTGTCGCATTTGGGGCTCACCTCTCTGGTGAGTTCTTTTTTCCCTGCCTCCTCCAGCCGGCTGCTGGTCGAGCTCCGTTCGGCCTCCCAGCTCTGGCGTTGGTGGGGTCCGTTGGAGGTGGGGACCCACTTTTGGGGCCATGGAGAGGCGAGCCCCAAGTGCGGCAAATTCTTTCTTTCCCCACCTCCAATGGACCCCACCAACGTCGGGGCTGGGAGGCCGCACGGAACTCAACCGGCAGCCGGCCAGAGGAGGCAGGGAAGAAAGAACTCACCAGAGAGGCAAGCCCTAAGTGCGGTGAGTTCTTTCTTTCCCCGCCTCCAATGGACCCCACCGACACCGGGGCTGGGAGGCCACACAGAACTCGACCGGCAGCCGGCCGGAGGAGGCGGGGAAGAAAGAACTCACTGGAGAGGCAAGCCCCAAGTGCGGTGAGTTCTTTCTTTCACCGCCGCTACCGGTCGAGCTCTGTGCGGCCTCCCAGCCCCGGTGTCAGTGGGGTCCGTTGGAGGCGGAGAAAGAAAGAACTTGCCGCACTTGGGGCTCACCTCTCCGGCGAGTTCTTTTTTCCCCGCCTCCTCCGGCCGGGTGCCGGTTGAGCTCCGTGGGGCCACCAAGCCCCGGCATCGGTGGAGGCGAGGTGAGGCAGGGCCAGATGGAGGCGGGGCTGGTGGCTGCAGCTAACTTCCACCCCAGGCTGATGGCGGGGGCCTGGGAGAGTCACGGCGAGGCTTGTTGGCTGCTCCTCCAGTGTCCCGGAGGACAGAGATCCCTGGAGGACGATGTTCTATAGGGTCGCAAAGGGTCGGAATCGACTGTGTGACTGAACAACAACAAAAAAACTGCAAAGGTAGAGATTTGCTGTATTTAAATTATTATTATTATTATTATTATTATTATTATTATTATTATTATTATTATTATTATTATTATTATTATTATTATTATTATTATTATTATTATTATTATTATTTGCCCTGCTCTGGCGATGATCCTGAGGACTTGGAGTTGGGCTCCAACGTGGTTGTTGAGCCCGCTCCTTGCTAAATCCTGTGTAAGTTGTTGAGCCGAAGGCCCCTCTTAAAGTTCTGTCAGTTTCCTGTGTTTCTTTGACTTTGCCCTGCAGTTTGTGCAATGTATCTCTATGGGAACGACGTTATACAAAGCATCGGTGGCAATAATTTGGACGTTGTATGGGCATCGCAACTTGGATTTTGCATGCCTCATACAAAGTCGGAATTCATACAACGTCCTAACTTGTGGACCCAAGTTTGGATGTTGTATGAGGTATTACTGTACTATGTTTCACTAACTGGTAACCGTCTTTGTCCCAGCTCCTGCCAACCTAGCAGATCGAAAGCAAGACATTGCAAGTAGATAAATAGGGACTACTTTAGTATTAGATTTTAGTAGTTTTAGTTTTAGTATTTAGATGTCTACTGTAGTCTAGCAGTGGCTCAAGTGGCTAAGACACTCGCTGGAAGGTGGGAGGTCAGCAGTTCTATTCCCAAGTATTGCAGGACAGAGTGAGCTCCCGTCTTGCCCCATCTCCTGCCAACTTAGCAGTTCAAAAGCAAGAAATTGCAAGTACTGTAGATAAATAAGGGACCACTTCAATGGGAAGGTTTAGTGTCTTGCACGGAAGACAAAGAAGGAGTCGCAATAAGGACTAACACAGGTTTATTGGTTGATGATCAGAACGAACATGTGGTAATGGCGGAGATACATCACATTATATACAGTAATGAAACAATGAAACACATTTGAATCTGGCTGCACGGTGGCTCATTGGCTGCCACCGTTGGGGGCGTCGTCTTGAGGCACGCCCCCCTCTTCTGTAGTTCTTCATGCGGAGAAGTTTCCCGCGGCTGTCCGTGATTTGGGGATTGAACCATGTGAGTATGAACGCTCGCACCCGCCCTTGATGGGCGGCTCGCTCGCGTTCCTTTAGCAGCTGTGATACATTGTGATATGGGGCTGGTTACATTCATTTACTTAAAGCAACAGTGTTCTTGCATACACAACATCCCTCCCCCCTAGGATGGGACGAAGTCCCTTAACCATTGTGGCTTCCCGCACGTGCGTCTGGGGCGCGTGTCTGCTTGCCCTAACGCAGGGGAGCCCGTGGCTCCTGGTCCCGCGCGGTCTTGTCCTGCAATGTAAGGTGGGGACTCGTTAGTGGTTCTGTGATGAGGCTGCGGTGACCTTGCCTGTGGGGACGGGAACGGAATGAACAGTTGGGAAGTGAACCCTTGTCTACCGCCTGTAGGACCCGGGGACCCCCCTAGTACGAAACTCGGGACTGACGATGAGACCCTTGTGGCCCCGCTGTCTCCCGCTGCCTGTTTGGGGGTCTGGGGATTTGCGGCTGGCGAGATTCCGCTGGCCGCCTGTCTCTGTGGCGCTTGCCTCTTGGGGGCCGGGGCTATGGTGTACTCTAGCAAGCTCGTGCTGCGAGGGCTGGAGGTACCAGGGGCTGAACTGAAACCCCTCTTCTCGCTAGGACGGGTGGGGGACCACTCCGCTAACTCCCCCTGGTACGGAAAATTATAGTCAAACTCTCGATCCTGGTCATAGTCGGGGGCAAACTGATTCCTCTCTTTAACTTCGCCCTCGTGCGCCTCCGTGTCTCCCCCTTGGGTAATGCGGGTGGGGGAGGACCCTAACGCTGATTCCCCCTCACTAGTGACTCGCCTTCGGAGCTGATCGGCGTGCCGTCTCCATGTTAACCCTGAGTTCGTCTCGACCCTGTAGGAGACTGGCCCCGTTTGCTCGATGATTGTCCCCGGCACCCACGCTGGCCCCGAGGCCGCGTAGTTCCTGCAATGAACCGGGTCCCCTGTGGAAAAGTTCTTGGAGCTCCCCCCCCCTAAATTTATATTTCTCCCCTCATCCTCCACCCTGGACGGATCCATCCGGTCAAACAGCGTTGCCGGGCGCCTCTTCATAAGCAGCTCGGCCGGGGAGAACCCTGAAGCTAGGGGGGTGGTCCTGTATGTGATTAGGAACTGGCACAGGTGTAGGTTCAGGTCGCCGGGACCCATGCGCCGCAGTGCGTCTTTCGTAGTGCGCACTTGGCGCTCTACCTGACCGTTTGTGGCGGGGTGGAATGGGGCAGCAGTAATGTGTCTGATTGCGTTCCTCTCCATGAAGGTTTGGAACTCGGTCGACGTGAAGCAACTTGCGTTGTCGCTCACGAGGACGTCTGGCAGGCCGAAGCAAGCAAAGAGTTTGCGCAACTGCTTTATGGTTGTCGCGGAGGAGGTGCTACTCACGGGGATTACCTCCAACCACTTGGAGTAGGAGTCGACAACCAGTAGGAACGTGGCCCCGCGGAAGGGCCCCGCGAAGTCGACATGGATACGAGACCACGGCCCGCGGGCTGTGTCCCACTCTCTATGGGGTAATCGGGACTCCTCGGGCCGGGAGCTCTGGCAGCTCTCGCACGTGCCCACTAGACGCTCTATGTCAGCGTCTATCTGTGGCCACCAAAAGAAACTTCTGGCTAGGGCTTTGGACCGCACGATCCCCGGGTGACTGGTGTGTAGTAACTTCAGTACCCTTGCCCTTAATTTCTCTGGGATAACCACCCGCTGGCCCCAGAGTAGACAGCCCCTTTCCAGGGAAAGTTCCACCCTGCGCCTACAGAACGGTTTGAATGGTTCCTCTGGGGGAGTAGTGGGCCACCCCTTTTTCACCCATGAACTAACCTGGGCTAGGATCTTGTCGGCTGCCGTGGCTTTGGCGAGGTCGGCCGGGACAATGGGGGGTGAGTCGAGGGACTCGATTAACATGACCTGGTGGTCCTGCTCTACCTCGCATGCGGAATCCCCCAAGGTAGGGAGGGGAGATCGGGACAGGGCGTCTGCGTGGGAGATCTCCTTCCCTGGGCGGTAGACTAACTCGTATTGGTAGGCGTTGAGGAATATGGCCCAACGCAACATCCTGGGGGAGAGAATTTGGGGGGTAGGTTTGCCGGTAGTGAAGATCCCCAGAAGCGGCTTGTGATCAGTCACTACCGTAAACTCGCGGCCGTATAGAAAATCATGAAACTTTTTGGTCCCTGCGATTATGGCCAGTGCCTCCCTGTCTGTCTGCGCGTAATTGCGCTCAGCCTTCGAAAGGGACCTGGAGTAGTAAGCCACCGGGGCCTCCCGCCCGCTCTCTAACACGTGGCACAGGACCGCCCCCACCCCCACCGGGGACGCATCACATACCAGAACCACTGGCTTCCTAGGGTCAAAATGTGTCAGGACCGCATCTGAGGAGAGGAGTGATTTTAGTTCTCGGAAGGCCCTCTCCTGTTTGTCCCCCCACCGCCAAACCGCGTCCTTTTTTAACAAGGCGTGCAGTGGCTCCGCAACCGATGCCTTCCTAGGCAGGAACGAGTGATAGAAGTTAAGGAGCCCCAGAAACGACTGCAGCTCCGGTTTTGCGGTGGGGCGAGGGGCATTCTGTACGGCTGCAACCTTGGACTCTGAGGGCCTGATCCCCTCTGGGGTTACTTTGAACCCTAGGAACTCAACCTCCCTCGCAAAAAACACACACTTGTCCTTCCTTAGTCGAAGCCCCGCTCTCTCGAAAACTGAGAGGACCCCATCTAGTCTTTTAGCTAGTTCTACCTCGCTCCCCGCTGTTATCAGCACATCGTCGAAGTATGGTAGAACTCCTGGAAGCCCCTTTAAAAGGCGTTCCACGAGGGATTGGAAGATCCCGGGGGCCGAGTTCACGCCGAACTGAAGGCGCGTTACCTTAAATGCCCCCTTATGCGTTACTATGGTCTGCGCAGCGGCAGCGGCTGGGGTCACTGAAAGTTGCTGATAGGCCTGGGCTAGGTCTAACTTGGCGAAACACCTCCCCCCATGGAGTGTGGCCAGCAGGTGGCTGACCACGGGCACTGGGTATGCATTTGGTATAATGGCCTTGTTGATCGTACATTTATAGTCTGCACAAATCCTGACCTCCCCGTTTGATTTAAGGGCCGTAACAATCGGCGTCTCCCACTCTGCCGAATCAACTGGAACCAAAATCCCCTGCCCCACTAATTTGTCCAGTTCCGCCTCGATCTTGTCCTTGAGTGCGAAGGGCACCCTCCTCGGCTTAAGGCGGATGGGCCGGATTTCTGGGTCCAACTCGAATGAAACTGGGGGCCCCCTGTAATTCCCGAGCCCCTTTTTAAAAACGTCCGGGTGCGCATTGCAAACGTCCTGCATTGGGTCAGTCTCTATGGCATGGATGCCGGACAGTTCTATTCCCAGGGGAGCAAACCACTGCGTCCCTAGGAGGCAACACTTCCCCCCCTTGAGGACCACTAGGGGCAACCTTTCGGAGAAATTCTTGAACTTCACCTTGAATTTCCCCACCCCCAACACTGGGATCCCGTTTCCCTGTACGTCCCGCAGATGGGACCGCATGGCCCGCAACTTGGGCCGTGCCTCTGGGGGGATGCGCAAGTACTCCCTCTGGGACAGTATGGAGTATGACGACCCTGAGTCTATCTCCATTTTCACGGGGCACCCCTGCAACTGTACCTCCACGTAGAATCGCCGGTGCTTCAGGGCCACGCGGTGCACGCCGTCCTCGCCGCGAATGGTGGACACCTTCCTGGAACCGGCCGCCTTCCGCTGGTGGTGCTGGGGGTGGCTGGAACTGCCTTTGCTCTCGGGTCGCCCGCGCCTGCAAACTCGGGCGATGTGCCCCTTTCGACCGCAATTGTGGCACTCGGCCTTGCGGAAGGGACACCTCGTGCGGTCGTGGGCCGCGCCACAGCCGTCGCAGCGGCGGTCCTGCCGCTCTCGGTCTTGCCGCCGCTCCCCGCGCTTCCTCACTCTCTGGACGCCGTCGTCCTCGCTGGTGTAGGAGTCCGCCGTTACGGACGAGTCGTCGGAGGCCTCTGGGGTGCCGGCGGGCGACCTAGGTGCCCGCCAGGCTGCCTTTGCTGGAGTCCGCCGTGCCGCTTGAACGGGGGACTTGGCCCGCTCGGATGCTGTGCTGCGGGCCTTGAACACCTTGACCCCGCTCCTGGCCGCCTCGGCCGCTTGCGCCTCTCGCAACACCTCATTGAACGAGAGGTGCTCGTCGCGGGTCATGAGCTTCCTTTGTAGCTCTTCGTCCCGCAGGCCGCACAGCAGACGGTCTCGCAGAGCCTGGTTCAAATCGTCCCACTTGCAGTGCACAGCCGCCAGCCTGAGGGCCGCTGCGTAGTCGGACACGGACTCGCCTGGACGCTGGTCTCGCCGGTGGAACGCGACCCGGGCCGGAAAAATTGAGACTGGGGGCTGGAAGTGTCCCCTCAGCAGCTCCAGGAGTTGGTCGATCGGCACGGCTTCAACCTTCTTTGGCGCCACCAAGTTCATGAGGATGCGCAGCGTGGCCGGTCCCACCTGGGCCAGGAAATGGGAGCGTATCAGCGCGTCGTCGTCGACGCCGGCTGCTTCCATCGCGTGCCGAAACTGGCACTCGTAGAGCTCCCACTGGTCAGGCTCGCTGACGTCGAAATGGTACGTCTTGACTCTGGGATTCGCCATAATCCCACCTTCGTCGCCCATTTTAGTGTCTTGCACGGAAGACAAAGAAGGAGTCGCAATAAGGACTAACACAGGTTTATTGGTTGATGATCAGAACGAACATGTGGTAATGGCGGAGATACATCACATTATATACAGTAATGAAACAATGAAACACATTTGAATCTGGCTGCACGGTGGCTCATTGGCTGCCACCGTTGGGGGCGTCGTCTTGAGGCACGCCCCCCTCTTCTGTAGTTCTTCATGCGGAGAAGTTTTCCGCGGCTGTCCGTGATTTGGGGATTGAACCATGTGAGTATGAACGCTCGCACCCGCCCTTGATGGGCGGCTCGCTCGCGTTCCTTTAGCAGCTGTGATACATTGTGATATGGGGCTGGTTACATTCATTTACTTAAAGCAACAGTGTTCTTGCATACACAACAGAAGGTAAAAAGCATTCTGTGCGCTCTGGTGTCATCATGCCTGCCACATGACCATGGAAATTTCTGCAGTAGCAGACAGCGCTGGCTCTTCGGCTTTGAAACAGAGATGAGCACTGTGCCAGGGACGGAACATGGCCGTGGCTCCCACAGCTGTTAGGGGAGGCAGGCGGCAGTTGAGGGAGGCAGAAAGAGAAAAGGGCAGCCCCAAGTGGGAAAAGGGTCTCTCATGTCACCCTCATGCAAGGTCCCCCCACAAACATACACACCTACCTGGTGTGAGCATGTTTGTGCACGTGTGAGGGTAGAGGAAGAGGAATAAGGGGGGAGGAGGAGGAGGGAGGCAGCCAGTCAAGGGCTGATTCCAGTCAGTCGAGGCGCCAGTGCACCACAGAGTGTGCGGAAACACAGGTTCCTCCCTCACCTCACCTCACCTCCTGGAACCTTGACTGGAATCAACCCGGCTCCCTCCTTCCTCCCCCCCCCCTGCTGAACCCTCTTCTTCTCCCCTCGCAGGTGCATGCGCAGGAGATGAGGGGAGAGGAAGAGAAATAACGGGGGGGGGGAGAGGAATAAGTGTGGGGGGGGGAGAGGAGGGAGGGAGCCGGCCTGATTCCAGTCAAGGTTCCAGGAGATGAGGTGAGGGAGAAACCTGTGTTTCCGCGGGTGCGCTGTTGTGCCTCGAGCCATACCTGTCATGTTTGGGATTTGAAAATAAGGGAAACTTTGGCCACACCCCTCTGTGGGTGTGGCCAAATCTGTGGGCGTGGTCAAATATAGCCATGTGACTTGCTGGGCTCAAGTCATGCCTGCCACATGGCCATGAAAATGTCTGCAAACACAGACAGCACTGGCTCTTTGGCTGTAAATGGAGATGAGCACTGCACCCTAGAGTTGGATACAACTGGCAGATTTTACTTTCTTGGGATCAAAGATATCTGCAGATGGTGATTGCAGCCATGAAATAAAAAGGCGACTGATGCTTGGGAAACAAGCTATGAGAAACCTGGGGAACATAGTTAAAAGTAGAGGCATCACCTTGCAAACAAAAATTGCATAGTCAAACCAATGGTATTCCTGGTGGTAATGTATGGGTGTGAGAGCTGGACCATTAGGAAAGCTGAGCGCAGAAAAATAGATGCCTTTGAAATGTGGTGTTAGAAATAGGTCGATCCTAGAAGAAATCAACCATGACTGCTCATTAAAGGTTAAATAGTAAAGATGACGCTAAAGTACTATGGACATCAAATGAGAAGAGAGGATTCACTTGAGAAGGCCTTGATGCTGGGAAAGGTGGAGGACAAAAGAAGGGGGTGGCCAAAAATAAGATGGCTAGATGGTATTGTAGATGCAATGGGCACAAAGCTGTGTGGGCCAAAGAACCCTTTCCCCATCTTCTTGGGGGACTTTTGTTTTGTTTTCTTTCTTGTTTACTCAGTGGCTTAAGTGACTAAGATGCTGACTGGGAGGCAGAAGGTCAGCAGTTTGATTCCCAAATACTGCAGGATGGAATGAGCTCCCGTCTTTGTCCCAGCTCCTGCCATCCTAGCAGTTCGAAAGCAAAAAATTACAAGTAGATAAATAGGGACCACGTTGGTGGGAAGGTAACAGTGTTCCGTGCACTCTGGTGTCTAGTCATGCCTGCCACATGACCACGGAAATATCTGCAGATGCAGACAACACTGGGTTTTCGGCTTTGAAACAGAGATGAGCACTGAAAGCACTGAACCCTAGAGTTGGATACGACTGGCTTTCGAGCAAGGGAAACCTTTACCTTACTCATTTTTAATTATTTTTTTTCCTGGGAAGCAAAGAAAGTGCAGAATAGTAAACCAGCCCCCTAGGGTTACCAACTGCTTGTAAGCAGCTTGGCTTTAATGAACTAGCCCTGCACATGGCTAGACAGTCCCCCCCCCCCAATTAGGGTGGAGGAGCAAGGGATTAATTTCCCCAAATTAACCAATCTATTTGTTCCTCACTGCAACCAATTGATGCACCAACACCTGAGAATGTTGGATCCAGCTTAAGGAAGGGAATTAGTAAAGAAGTAAAAAGCAACCTCTGTAGTTTCCAAGCCTCCCAGCAGCTGAGGAGTTAATCTCCCTCCAGATGGTTTGTTAGAAGGTGGGGTGCTCTCTCGCTCTCTCTCATATAGTGATCAAGCAACATCCCCCACCCTCACCCCTCCCAAGTTAACTCTAGAACAGAAACGGAAGCCTCCAGCCAGGAGGCAGGGCAGAAACAGCTCAATAAAGCATGAGAGGCTCCCATGGTGGCTCCGAACAGCAGCAGCAAAAATGAAGCCTTTTTGCACACCCCTGGGAGATGTTTACTTTTGATAGAAATAGAAATACAGAGAGTTAGGAGACACACATGGCATAAAGGCATTACAATTTCACATGATGCTTCATCACACATGCACTGGAGACCAACAACAGCAGTGGCCTAGAGATGCACTCTCTTACATATGTGCTTTTGTAGGTTATAATCTTCTACATTTTTAAAATGTCAATTAAATATTCTTTCTCATATTTAGAATACCTCATATACACCAAGTTTCCGGTTTTGACATTTTACGACAGACTATGAGACCTAACATTTGAGATCTTTTTTGTTATCTTTCCATACTTCTGAATCTTGACACCTGACCATTTGCTTGCAACATTTTTAGTTTTTAAACATCTTATAGCTTTTTCCCTATAGTTTTCCCACAGATGATGTTGATTTTTGTATGTTTCACAACTGCAAACTGTCTATGCAACATTGAAGCAATGTAGATAAATGCAGCTTGTAAAAATAGACAAGCTGATGTTACCTGGAATTACTACAATACTAAGAAGACTGGGTGAGGAACTGCAGTGGCTCAAGTGACTAAGATGCTGACTGGAAGGTGGGAGGTCAGCAGTTCAAGACCCAAATTCTGCAGGACGAATGAGTTCCCGTCTTTGACCCTGCTCCTGCCAACCTAGAAGTTTGAAAGCAAGAAATTGCATGTAGCTAAATAGGGACTACTTCGGTGGGAAGGTAAACAGTGTTCCGTGTATGAAAACAGAGATGAGAACTGAACCTAGAGTCAGATATGACTGGCTTTCGAGCAAGGGTGACCTTTATCTTTACCTTTAAGAAGACTGGGTACCTTGATAACCAGAATTTGAGTTGTTTGTGCAGTTGCAAAGTCGAGTACTTCCCTTTGTGACCCTGTGGACCACCACAGAACAGCCTCCTCTGTCATCTGCCATCCGCCAGAGTTTGCTCAGATCTACACCGACTGCAGCCACTAACCATCTCATCCTCTGCTGCTCCCTTCTCCTTTTGCCTTTGATTTTTCCCAGTATCAGAGCCTTCTGTCGTGAGTCCTCTCTTCCCATTTGGTAGTCAAAGTACTTGACCTTCAGTTTCTGTCTTTCCAAGGAGCAGGCAGGGTTGGTTTCCTTAATATTTTTTTCTACATTTGATTGGCTTTATGTTGGATATAACCCTTTGACCAACCATCCCCTCCCCCCAACAAAGAAGGAAACGGACTACGATGTGGAAGGAAAAAGGACACTTTATTTACATCATAAAGCGACAAACCCTATGCAGGGGCATCGAGGCATGGAGAGAAAAACCTGAAATTTAGGGAGGAGCCCAACTAGGCCATGCCCCAGCTGAGGCGGAGCCTATTTTTTCCACCAAAATCAAACGAAGCCTGCTCCTCCCCTGAGCAATTCTAACCCCTCCCTCCGTGCCCTCCGCCAAGCCGTACAATTCTTGCGCCCCAGAAACCCTTACACGTAGAAGAAAAGTAGGCAAAAACAGATTTGCCAGGCCAATCACGAATCCCAAAATTTCTACCTTTCCTAAACAAAGTTTAGTTATAAACAGAAATGAGCATTGAACACTAGAGTCAGATATGACTGGCAGCATTGGATCTAACAATAGGTAAAGGTAAAGGTTGCCCTTGCTCGAAAACCAGTCATATCTGACTCTAGGGTGCAGTGCTCATCTCCATTTACAGCCAAAGAGCCAATGCTGTCTGTGTTTGCAGATTTTTTCATGGTCATGTGGCAGGCATGACTAGAGCCCAGCAAGCCACATGGCCAGATTTGGCCACGCCCACAGATTTGGCCATACCCTCAGAGGGGTGTGGCTAAAATTTCCCTTATTTTTAAATCCCAAACTTGACAGGTATGTCCCCCAACAAAGAAGGAACAAGGACAACGATGTGGAAGGAAAAAGGCCACTTTATTTACATCATAAAGCAACAAACCCTATGCAGGGGCATTGAGGAACCGGGGGAAAACCTGAAATTTAGGGAGGAACTAGGCCATACCCCACCCAGGGCAGAGCCTATTTTTTCAACCAAAATCAAACAAAGCCTGCTACTCCCCCGAGCAACTCTAACCCTTCCCTCTGTGCCCTCCACCACGGCCCGAGACATGGCCCAAGGCCCCTCCCATCCACCCAGGACCTAATGCCCCTGCAGAGATTCCTAACAAAAACTTCCTTTCCCCTGTGGCTTAACCTCCTACTGTCCCTGCTAAACATAGATTTATTTATTTATTTATTTATTTATTTTTCACGCTTATATACCGCCCACTCAGGTACAACCCAACTCAGGGCGGTTTACATACCGGACAGTAAATACATAAAAGACACATGATAAAAAAAGTTAAAAGTTAAAAGTAAAAAAAAAAACCCACCCCTAAAAGGTGCGCAAGAACCGAAGGGACCTTCTCTATACTTCTCTATACCACACTTCTCTATACCAACCACCCAACGGTACCCCCATCCCCACCCGCACCCCAAACTTGGCCCGCCAGCCAGGTCTTTAGTTCCTTCCTAAAGGGCAACAACTCCGTCTGGAGACGCAGTTCCACAGGCAGGAGGTTCCAAAGGGCTGGTGCGGACACGGGGAAGGCCCTCCTCCTTGTGCCAGAGAGGCGAGCCCCCTTGGCTGATGGCACAATTAGAGAGCCCCTCCGGTCCGCTCTGGTTGGACAGACAGACGTCCTTAGGGCGATGCGGTCTCTAAGATACCCTGGCCCACTACCATGTAGGGCTTTAAAGGTCAAAACCAGCACCTTGAATTGCACCCGGAGACAAACTGGTATCCAGTGCAACCCCCGAAGCAGTGGTGAGGCATGGGCATAACGTCCACACCCCATCACCACCCGGGCCGCGGCATTCTGGACCAGCTGCAGCCTCCGAATGGTCATCAAGGGCAGCCCCATGTAGAGCGCATTACAGTAGTCTAGTCTGGAGGTCACCAGAGCGTGAGTGACCATGAGCAAAGAGTCCCGGTCCAGGAGTGGGTGCAACTGGCGAATCACCCGAAGTTGGGCGAAGGCCCTCCTGGCCACAGCCGCCACCTGTTCTTCTAGCAGCAGCCGCAAATCCAGGAGGACCCCCAAGTTGCGTACCGGGTTGGTCTGGGGCAAAACAGCCCCATCTAAAACCAAAGATGGTAGCTCCCGGGATAACACAGGACCCCCTATCCATAGCCACTCAGTCTTGCTAGGATTCAGCTGTAGCCCATTTGCCCCCATCCAGACACCAACAGCCTCCAGACAGCTGGAAAGGACTTTGACTGCATCACTGGGGTCCCCATGGGCCGAGATGTACAACTGTGTGTCATCCGCGTACTGGTGGTACCGCGCCCCGTGGGAACGGATGATCTCACCCAGCGGCTTCATGTAGATGTTAAATAGGAGAGGAGAGAGTACCGAGCCCTGAGACACCCCATATTTTAGGGGCCTAGGACTCGACCTCTCACTCTCCAACCACACCGACTGGGTCCGGCCCCTCAGAAATGAGGAAAACCAGGACCACACCGTACCCTGGATCCCCAATCCTTGGAGCCGTTTCAGAAGGATACCGTGGTCAACGGTATCGAAGGCCGCTGAGAGGTCAAGAAGAGCAAGGACGGACGGATGATCGCCATCCCGCTCTCGCCAGAGATCATCCATCAGCGCGACCAATGCAGTCTCAGTACCATATCCAGGTATGAATCCTGACTGGAATGGGTCCAGATATTCCGCTTCATCCAGTACCCCCTGCAGCTGATGTGCCACTGCCTTCTCCAGAACCTTCCCCAAAAAAGGAAGGTTGGATACAGGTCTGTAGTTGGTTAATATTGCTGGATCGAGGGATGGCTTCTTCAGGAGGGGGCGCACAAGAGCATGTTTCAGCAGTGCAGGAAATATCCCCTCTCGAAAAAACGCATTAATTATAGCCCCGACCCAGCCACCTGTCACCGTCTTAGAGGCTTTTACCAGCCAGGCGGGACAGGGATCCAATGGACAATTAGTGGCACGGACTGCTGCAAGGAGCCTGTCCACTTCATCCGGGGCAACAGGATCAAAACGATCCCAGGTAACACCGCAAGACTGCGCACTGACTCTCCCCGGACCCTCCCCGTCCACGCCAAGTTTGAATCCCGAGCGGATCCGATCGATTTTCTCCACCAGATGGTCAGCAAAGTCCTCAGCCGATCCCTGCCAACCAGGCACAGGCCCCGCCCTACCCAGGAGCGACCTGGTCACCCGAAACAGGGTGGCTGGGTGATTATCAGTGGAGGCAATAAGGGAGGTGAAGTACTGCCTCCTCACCACCCCCATCGCCACTAGGTAGGCCCTAATAGCGACTCTAGCTAGTGTCCAATCGGAATCGCTCTGGGTCTTCACCCAGTGGCGCTCAAGGCGTCTCTTTGCCCGTTTGAGCTCCCTTAGTTCTTCAGTGAACCAGGGGGATGACCTAGCTCCACGGGCTCTGAGAGGCCGTAGTGGAGCGATTACATCCAAGGCAGATGTCGTCGACCCGTACCACAGGTCAACAATTGCCTCAGGTGAATCGTGTCGCTGATCCAGAGGAAATTCCCCCAGTTCCCTCTGGAATCCATCCGGATCCATCAGTTGCTGGGGGCGGGCCACTTTAATCGACCCTGCCTCCTTACGATGAAGTGTCGCCCCCAGAAAGTCTAGAGCCACCAGATAGTGATCTGACCATGGCACAGGTGTTATGTCTAGCTTCTGTAAACTCAGATCACTCTGCCACCGCCCCGACAAAAAGACTAAATCTGGCGTGTGGCCACTGCCCCTGGTCGGGCCCTGAATTACCTGAGCCAGGTCCATAGCTGCCATAGAAGCTATGAACTCCTGTGCCACCTTGGAACCAGACCCCAGCGAAGGCAAATTGAAGTCCCCCAAAACCATAAGTCTAGGGAACTCCAAAGCCAATGCCGAGATGGCTTCAAGGAGCCCAGGCAGGGAGTCCCTTACCCTGCAAGGAGGCAGGTACAGGAGTAGGACCCCCAACTGACCGTTAGGGCCCAACCGCAGAAGCAGAGCCTCACAACCCGAAATTTGTGGAGCGGTGGCCCTGGCGACTCCCAATGACTCCCTGGCTATAATGGCAACACCACCGCCCTTACCCACATCCCTAGGCTGATGCCAAACACCGAACCCGGCCGGATACATCTCTGATAGAGGCACCCCATCCTCAGGTCTCAGCCAGGTCTCAGTGATGCATGCCAGGTCGGCCCGCTCCCCCAAAATAGAGTCTTGTATTAGGGGAGCCTTATTACAGACTGACCTGGCATTCATCAGCAGCAGCCTAAGGGCGGGGTCACCCTGGATCAGCTGCTCAGGACCTAGAGGTGAAACTGGGGGGCCAGAACATGGGACAGATACTAAGCATCGGTCCCGCGTTCCCCGAGTGCGGCCTGCCCCACGGTTCCCGCTATAACGCCCCATGCCCGTCACAACCTCGAAATGAGCCCCTGGAACCTCCACCATTAACCCAGATGGAGTGTCGCCCTCTCTTCCTGGCTGGCAAGGCCATCTCCCCCTCCCTCCCTCCCTAACCCACTTAAAACATACCCTCTCAGCAGGGTAGCCCAGAATCAGCTGTGGCCTTGGTGTTCTTGGCAGGCCAGAGGCTGGCCAGAGTCAAATCTGTGAATCTCTGGATGAGAGACCACCTTCCACCCCCTAAGAAGAAAGAGATTGGCAATCCTGGCACTGAGAATAAGGGAAGCCCCTTCGATGCCGGTGAGCCTGGAATCCTTCCTTTCTGATGCCTCTGATGGAACCAAGCATGGCAGGATCTCTGAGAATATACAAAAAACACCAGGCCAGGCCACCCTCGGTTGCTCAACGGCCCACCCCACCTGGTTAATGATCTCATCCTCCCCCAAAGAACCCAAATCATTACCTCCCAAGTGAAAAACCACCAGCGAGGGCCCCCCAAAGAGGCCAAGGATCCCCAGGTGAGGATCCAATTGGGATTTGGACAGGAAAGCCAGCACTGCCAGCTTCACCCTGATGGTCCTAGCTAACAAGCCCCTACCATGCAGAGAAACAAACAAAAAACAAACAAACAACTGTAACAGGTGCTCTACTGGGATGGGCCAACACTCCTCCAAACCTGCGTTCTTCCTGAACTCCACAAACTCATGGCAGTCCGCTGCATAAGACTTCCTTGTACTTTCTGCCATGGACTGTCTGATAGCCTCCTCTATTCAAGCTCTCCAAGAGCCTACACCTTGGCTGGCAACTGCACTGGCAACTGCCAGGCCTCTGGAGCCAGCTGCTTGAATCTGTCCATTTGCTGTCGGGACAAAGCATCAGCCACCTCATTGTGCACTCCTCGGATATGCTTAGCTATGAACAAGACATTAGCTACAAGGCATTTCTTGGTAAAGGCCCTGACCAGGTGCATGACATGTTGTAACGGCGCTCGGAGTCTGGAGTGCTGAAGCTCAAGGAAGGCACGGATGGCGGAAGTATGATGGAAAGTCAGTCCCGATCAAGTCGGGTGGTCTGTATTTATTGACTACTTTGGGATCTCTCACGCACAGCCTGCATGAGACCCTGTGACCGAAGGCTTGTCTACGTGGCACTCTGCTGGCCAAGTTACATTTGCCAGCTTAAGAACTTACTGCATACATGGGTCCCTGTTTTGGAGAATGATTAGCAGGTTTGGCGAGACTCATCGTTCCCGCCCTATCTCAAAGTCCTTGGAGACTTTGGGCACCTATGCATAGCTATTTAGTCTAGCTGCGGTTTGCCTTTACCCAGCTCAGTCCGCGGACGTGAGCTAGATACCGTGTGTTGTGTACTAGACCTTTTGTCTTGTCTTTGGCTCCTGTGACACTTGTCCTATTCCCCTCAGTGCCCCCAGCCAAGGCAATATGGATTCTCTACTGCTACCTACTACTATTAGCCCGAACCCAATTTCCTTTCCAGTATAGCCCGGGCGGTCTCCAGCCCGTGTGCTAGCCAGACGAACCAATTGGGAAAGGTTGCTGTCCAATTAGTGATGCGGGCAACCCACATCCCCCCTTTTTTACTTTCTAAGGCAACTTGGCTGAGAGCCTGGCAGACGTAGGGCATAAGCTGTCTAGGTGTTATTGTTTCTTGGGGTCTCCGTCCCGAGGAGCACATGGACAGGAGCGAGGGGATGCATTGCGCAAAACAGCATAGCATAACTCCCACTACCACAACGCCAGTAGTAGCTTTGAGTGTTATTTGTAGCCAGTTCCATGGCACCCAGGACCAGAGCTCATCCCACCACCCCCAGTTGGAGTTTTGGCAGATATGTGTAACTATGGTGTCCAAGTCAGTGATTTGACTTTGGATTCTGCGGGAGTTGTCTGTGAGATTGAAACAACACATGTTGTGTACTGTTTCACAGCCTAAATGGTGAAGAAGCAATAGGTAATCAATTGCGGCACGGTTATCCAAAACTGCATGTCGAAGTTCCACCTGTTCCTGGTTCAGCAAAGAGATGGCTGATGAAGTGTGATTGAGGGCTTTGGCTAGCGCACACGCTAGTTGACCAATTCTACATGCATTACCTACTGCGAGTCCGGGAACCCCTACAATGCTAGCCGCTAAGGCGACATACTCTGACTTACTGAGCAACCTGATATTACTGTCACATTTCTCATCGAGCTGGACTGCTCGTGCGAACTGTGCTGGTCGTGGGATGACCGGCTGTGGGGTGACCATTTCCCTTTTTGGGAATACCAGTGTTAAACGACTTATACAGCAATATGAATCTGACACATTGGCAGGAATATAGTTCCAAGTATGCTGGTTACAAGTGAAAAACCATCCTGTGGGCAAAATGACATGACTATACATAATACCAACAATGTCCAGGTGATTACATTTCCAAGTCTCTTTACCGGGGTTCAGGCAACGATGGTGTGGCCCCACAACCGTGGAGCAGCCAGTCATTTTGGCACAAGGTGTGTCTGGGCTGATCGCCACTCGGGGTGTGTTTAGAGTGACTGCATCAGCGGGCAAAGTTTTTGTTACCTGAGTCGCCCAGTTTATGTAAGTTGCATATGTTATTCGGTGATAGTGTCCAAGTGTGTGTTTAGGCACCCATTCAATGTTCCCAGCCAGCTTGCCTAGAGCGCAGCAGACTGGAATAAGGCATGTACTCAAGAGTGAAGCAGGGTCCATAGTCTGCTCCAGGCAAAAGTCTGACCTGTTGACAAGTCCGGCCAGTTTTTCCCAAATGTTGTACTGGAGCCTGGTGTTTAAGTCCACGCCAGGCGTCAAGTCCCTGGAAGAAGCCCAGACCCCTCCCCCCATAAGCAAGGAAAGGATCAAGACTACCATCAGGGAGTTGTAGGTGATTTGAGCTAACACTGTGGCCACCATGTTTTGCAGAGTGGGCTCAGTGTGTTGCTCCTCCAGGATGGACATGGCATCAGCACACAAGGTCTTGACCATCCCCCAGGTGATTCTTGGGTCTGGTCCCGGTCAGAACCACCTCCTCCGTCTGGGTCCCCTGGTCAGTCTCACTCCCTCCATCTCAGGCAAGGGATCTGGGACTACCTGGTACCACGCCGTGCAGCTCAAGATGCGGTTTCATGCAATGAGCTGGGATCCAAACGACACCTGTAGGAGACATAATCGCTGCATACCCCTTCCCCACATTACCAGGGGCACCAGGCCCTTCCAGGAAGGATCCATGGGCTTCCGGTAACGCACCATGGGACGCGGGAGGATTTCCTGAATTCGAAAATGCTTCTCCAACGGGGTGCAGTCAGTAAAGATGTTAAGATGGTTATATGTGAACAAAACTTTGTACAAGCTCTGCTGTGCCTGACCCTGGCTTCTCGGGAGGACTACCTCCTCCCTTCTTTCCTGTTTTTCAATATAAGACTTTAGCGTCTGGTTCATCTGTTTGACAATGGCTTGTCCTTGGGGGTTGTATGGTTCGCTGAATGTGTGCTTAATGTCCCAGATGGCCAGAAATGTGGCTAGCTGTCTGGAGCTATAAGCTGGCGAGTTATCGGTTTTCAAGCGATCTGTTTTGCCCATGGTTGCGAAACATGCCAAAAGATGCTACTCTACATGAGTTGCAGACTCTCCTTTTTGAGCCGTAGCCCAGACGTACTGTGAGAAAGTATCAATGGAGACAAATTGTTTGACATGTGTGACGTCCATTTGCCAAATTTGGTTAGCTTCTGTCCCTCGTGGATTAATTCCCCATGATGGCCCCCCAGGTGCTCCTGCGCATTGCAGGCAGGAACGGACTATTCCCTGAGCTAATGGCAATAGCAGCTTGAACTGCCTTGCCAGTGCCTTAGCATTCTGGTGGAAGAATGCGTGGCTTTGAATTGGGGTTGCGAAGACTCCCGAGACTAACTTCCTTTATGGTCGCGTCAGCTCTGCCATTGTCCTCAGAAATAGGACGAGGCAAATCCTAATGTGGCTCCTAATGTGGGCAACATACAGTGCTTCCCTGCGGTTGCACAAATGAAATTGCATGGTCAAGAATAGACTTAACTCGTATTTTCATTTGAAATAATTTGGAGAATTGTTTCCAAAAATTCTTCCTGTTTCTGGTTGGGGGCATAAATATTAACTAATAGGAATTCTTCATTAAGCCTTTTAAGATTATATATCTTCCTTCAGAATCGATAACACTGTTTACTTTTATGAATCCTAATTTTTTTGAGGTAAATATTGCCACCCCTCTTGCTTTAGAGGAACCAAAAGCTTTTTCATAATTGTTTGTCCAATTTAAGAATAGATTATTAACTTTATCACTGTTCTGATGCGTCTCTTGTAAAAAATATTAAATCTGGTTTGTCCTTCCTAAGAGCAGCTTGAATTCTTTTTCTCTTAATTTGGGAACCCAAGCCTTTCACATTCCATGTTACTATTCTAACCATATTTATAATTATCGAGATTTACTCCTTTTCGTGCAACTTTTTAAATTCCAGAGAATTTTCGTAATTGTGATTAGTGTTGCGAATATCTGCCGCTAGGCGGCGCTTAGGTCCCGGAGGAGACTGATCAATAAGCGATACGAGGCAAGGAGTCAGGATCAGATCAGTGCTTTATTGGAAAATACACACACCTTTTATAGGTCAGAAGGCAGGTAGAAAAAGCCGTCACCAGTGATTCAATCAAGTTACCTGTTTACTCAGGTTAATTGGGGAAATTCTTCAGGGGAAGTCAATTATGACAGGCAAACATTTGACAGGGGAAGCCCTATTGTTTCGGGCTTACCGGCTGGGCAAACATGGTCCCTATTTGCGCCCGAGATTAGCGCCAAGCCAGGGGGAAGAATGTTTACCTAATTATACACAGGAGATGCAGGAGATAGCGTTCTGCCTGTCTGGCAGAGCAGCTGGTCAGGTCACGTTAATTGGGTGAATCAAACCCTATAGCCCTATAATTTATTCACCCCCCTTGATATGGCTGCCCACAGAAGCCACCGCCAGGAGCCTTCTCACTAAAGCGGCCTCTTCCTGGCCGTCCCATGCCCAACGGGGCACGGGGAAACCATATCTCCCCTTACTTATTTATATTAAGAACCTGACCAGCGACCCTGCGCAGAAGCGGCACCAGCTGTTGGTCTGGAATGACGTCACGGGGTTTCCTTCTCCGGCGGCATCTTGAGATTAGTGAGGGAATACATTGAGCAAGACAACAGACTGCAATGCCTAGTATGACTACCCCCACCACTACCTTGATTACCGTCTGAAGCCACCCCCATGGGATCCACGACCACATCCACTTCCATAGTGAGCTCCACCAAGCCCCCCATGCCGAGCCCTCGGTGATGCCAGCCACTATGGAGTGAAGGTCTGCGATCTGGCTTTGAATCTTACGAGAGTTGTCCGTAAGATTAAAGCAGCACATACCATGAAAAGACTCGCAGCCCAAGTGGTGAAGCAGTAGGAGGTAGTCGATAGCCGCCCGATTATCGAGAATGGCATGGCGAAGTTCCGCCTGCTCCTGATTGAGGAGCGCTATCGCTGAGGAGGTATGGTTGATGGCCTTTGCTAAGCCGCAAGCCAAGCGACCAATCCTCTTTGCGTTGCCGACGGCTAAGCCTGGCACGCCAAAGATGCTGACTGCCAAGGAGAGATACTCGGCAGGTCTCATTACCCTAAAGCTGCTTTCACATGAGCTGTCTAACGTGGTGGTGCGAGTGTGCCGTATGAGTGAAGGGACATTAGATACATTGGAAACATTAGGAACATTGGGGCTTGGGGCAATCATATCCTTAGTGGGGAGCAAGAGTGTCAACCGGCTAATACAGCAAATAGCATCTGACATATTGGCAGGAATGTAATTAAACGTATACTGGTTACAAGTGAAAAACCATCCAGATGGAAGGGTGATATGTGCATATGCTGTGCCGCGTGGCACTGGGTTACTGCAAGTCCAATTGCCGCTGCCTACATCGAGGCATCGGCGCCGGGTTCGGCCGATTCCGGAGCAACCGTAAATTCGGCCACAGGTAGAGTTAGGGCTGACCGCCACTCGAGGAGTGTGGAGAGTGGCCGCATCAGCCGGTAAAGTCATGGTTAGCCGCATCTCCCATCGAGCGTATTCCGAGGAAGCTGATGGGATATATGGGCTGAAGAATCGCTTCACCAGCCAGTCCCTATCCCGGGGGTGTGCGCCTGGAGAATGGCACACCGGGATGAGGCAGGTGCTGAGGATTGAAGCAGAACCGACGTCCTGTCTGAGGCAAAAATCGGACTGGTTGACAAGGCTTGCCAACCTTTCCCAAATGTTGTACTGCATGCGGGCAGAAAGGTCTCCGCCCGGCATTAAATCGCTGGCCTCCAGTGAGGCGGCCTGAACGCCTCCCCCCGAAAGCAGGGTGAGGGTCAGGATGATGGTGATTGCCGTGGAGTTGGCATGGATCTGGGCGAAAACTGCAGCCACGAAGCTCTCTGGTGCCAGCTCCTTCTCCTCGCGCTGGATGGCATGCTGGGCATCATGGCAGAGGGTCTTGACCATCCCCCAGGTTATCTTCGGTGGTGTCGTCCGCGACCGCTGTCTCTCCCGGCGGGTCCCCTCGGTCAGAGTGAGGTCCTCCATCTCCGGGATCGGGCTCTGGTCGGTCTGTGTCCACGCCATGTGGTTCCAGGTAGGGCTTGACGCACCGAGCTGGAATCCAAACGACACCTGTAGGGGACATAACTGCAGCATACCCTCTTCCCCATGTTATGAGCGGCACCGGGCCCCTCCAAGAAGGGTCCGGTGGCACTCGGTACCGGACCATAGGTCGCGGGAGAGCTTCCGAACGGCGGAAATGCTTCTCCTGCGGCGTACAGTCCGAAAAAACATTAAGGTGATTGTAAGTGAACAATACCTTATTTAAGCAAAACTGTGCCTGTCCCTGTGATTTGGGGAGGGCTGGTGGCTCCCCCCTTTCTGTTTGTTTGTCAATGTAGGACTTTAGCGTCCGATTGACCCGTTCTACAATCGCCTGCCCTTGCGGATTGTAGGGAATCCCAAATGTATGCTTGATGTCCCATGTGGCCAGAAAGGCGGCCAACTGCCTGGAGCAGTAGGACGGGGCGTTATCTGTTTTCACGTGCCGCGGCTTGCCCATCGCCGCGATGCAGGAAAGGAGGTGCTGCTCCACGTGGGAGGCAGTTTCCCCCTTCTACGCTGTGGCCCAAACGAACTGGGAAAAAGTATCAATACATACGTGCATGTATTGCCATCTACCAAACTGCGGCACATGCGTGACATCCATCTGCCACACCTGATTGGCCTCTGTCCCCCGTGGGTTGACCCCCCACGAGGGCCCCCCCGGCGCCCCTGCACAATGCTGACAAGAGCGGACTATACCTTGGGCTTGAGAAAGTGGCAGATTGAACTGTCTAGCGAGAGCCTTGGCATTTTGGTGAAAGAAGGCATGACTCTGGATTGGAGTAGTAAAAACTCCCAAAACTGAACGTTGCTGAATTTCCTTTGCCGCCGCATCCGCTCTGCTATTGCCCGCGGAAATCGGACCCGGTAGGTCTTGATGACTGCGGATGTGGGCAATATAGAGCGGCTCCGTGCGGTTTCGCAAATGAAATTGAGCGGTGAGAAACAGGCTAAGCAAATTCTTGTCTATCGCGGGAGTGATGTAAGCTCCTGGTAGACTGTGCAGCAAATTCCTAACATACAGACTGTCAGTTATGATATTTAAACGTTCCTGGGCGAAGGTGCGCAAGGCAAGGTTCACGGCTGCCAACTCTGCCCGCTGAGCGGACTTCTGTGGAAGAGTTAGCAACGTGCGCCAAGCTTCGCCCTCCTGCCAGGTCAGGACACCATATGTGCGTCCCCCATCGGTAAAAACTGTCTTAGCTCCCTGAAGTGGGACCAGCGAAAGCAGTTCGAACAAGCTGACTGTTCCTGTCTGGAGTGAAACGAGTCTGGGGTCCTTGGGCAAATGGTATGCTAAACTCCCAGTGAAGCCCTCCAAGGCTATCGGAAGCGAATCACCTAGCTGCATTAACTGATGAACTTGTTCCTTGGTGAAAGGAACCACAATTTTGGCCAAATCATTTCCTGAAATGTCCCTAGCTCTCAGCCTGCCGTGGTAAATCACCGCGGAAACCAACTCTTGGGGCGGAACAATGTTCCGTGATGATGTGTTAGGCAAGTAGACCCATTCCACAATTTTCGCTCCCTTCTCTGAGTCTACGCCTAGCGCCCCGGTGAACATGGATCCTGACCGTACGATGTACAAATTCAGGGTCGGGGCATATGGCCCCTGGGCGATCCTATCCACCCACCTCTGGCTGAGAACTTGGTTCACTCTCTTGAGCGCCAAGCGCGCATCTCGAGAAATTTTTATCCGGTCTGCCGGCTGCTTACCTAAAGTTAGCAGCGAGAAGAGCGGTTTCAGAAGATCCGTATCCAATCGGAAATACGGTCTGGCCCAATTAATGTTTCCTAAAACTTGCTGTAACTCTACCAGGGTGACTGAGTCCTGTAAAGCTATCTGGGGTAAAACCGGTGCAGCAAAGGAACGGAGAAGCCGATGACCCAAGTATGAAAAGGGCTCGGTCTTCTGCACCTTTTCCGGGGCAATGAGTAGACCCTTGTCCCCCAGGCTGGCCTGGAGGTCAGAAAACACTGCGCTACCGAGTTGCGGCAACGCTACTAAAATATCGTCCATGAAGTGACACACAATAGCTTTAGGGTAAAGGCTTCGGAACTTTGCCAGCGCATTGTGAACATAAATTTGGCACAGGGTGGGCGAATTGAGCATGCCCTGTGGCAAATATTTCCACGCGTAACGCTGCGTGGGCTCGCTGTGGTTCACAACCGGCACTGTAAAGGCGAACCTTTCCCGGTCCCTGGGGTCTAAGGGGATTGTATAAAAGCAATCCTTGAGCTCTACAACTAAAATCTCCCACCCCTCGGGAATCATGTTAGGATTTGGGATACCGCATTGAAGCGGACCCATCGGCTGAATGCATTTATTGATCTCTCTGAGATCGTGGAGGAGTCGCCACTTCCCCGACTTCTTCTTAATAACAAAAATTGGCGAATTCCAAGGACTAGTGGACTGTTCTATATGTCCTGCGTCTAGCTGTTCTTTCACTAGCTGCTTGAGGGCAACTAATTTCTCTCCCACTACCGGCCATTGTTCTACCCAGACCGGAGTATCGGTGAGCCATTTAAGTGGCAACGCCATTACCCGAAGGTAAGGGTGGCACCGTACTGCTGGAGAATGTCTCGCCCCCAAAGATTGACGTGCACGTCAAGAATGTGCGGCCGAATCACCGCCGTGCCGTCAGCCCTTGGGATTGTGACTTCTACCCACTCTCGGCTCCTAAACGCTTCCTGAACGCCACCTACCCCCCACACATCGGAGACCGGCTCAATGGCCCACTCCCTCGGCCACTGGCTTCTGCTTATCACGGTCACATCCGCTCCGGTATCGAGTAACCCTAACACTCTTTTGTTCAAAAATACCTCGATAACGGGGCGCTGCTTCCACTCAATGTTGGTCTCCACTGTCGCTAAGACCTGGTATCCTTGCACTGCCTCACTCGCGCTCGAGCGGTCTGTTGAACCGGGCTCTGAGCTGTCACCGAGCCTTCTCGGGTTGCCTGCTGGCGAGTGACAAGGAACCATGATCAGTTGCGCTAGGGTCTCTCCCTTGTGGAAAATTTGGGGCAGGTGTGTCCAAAGCTGGACCTGGAGAACGCCTGAAAAATTCGAGTCAATGACTCCTGGAATTATGAAAATTCCGCGTGCTCCAGCTACACTACGGGGCAAAACTAAGCCTATAAAGCCTCTGGGTAGGGGTCCCATGTACTGAGAATCGACTAGATAGACTGTGCCTGGCAGATCGCATGTAACGTCCGCCTGGCAAGCCAATTCTAGCCCTGTGCTACCCTTGGGGCTGGCCTGTGCCCTAGTAATGTCTGGAATGTGCCTAGCACCTAGTCTAGTTCTGGGGAGTTCGGGATCTGGGGTAAGGAAGCCTCTGTTTGGACTGGGGCCAGAGACATGCCCGTGCTCCGGTTTCCCGAATTCTGGCAATATCTGGCCCAATGATAGCCTTTCTTGCACTTCGGACAGAGGGTGTTCGGAGCCTTGGGACGGCCAGACTTTTGTCCGCCTCCCTTGGATCGGCACTCCCTAGCGAAGTGACCGATCTTGCCACAATTGTGACATGCTCCTTTGCTCTTACCATTAGGTCTTTTCCCTCCTTGCACCGCTGCCGCTAGCAGACCCATCTTATAGGATTCTGTGCCAACATCGGCGCAAGCTCTAATCATGTCCGACAGGGTCAAGTCAGGACGATTGCCTAGGGACTGCAAGATTCTACGGCAGTCTAAGTTGGCATTGTCCTTGGCTAACTTAATCATGAGCTCTTCCTGGGCTTGCTCATTATCAATCTGCCTGCTAATTGCTTCTTCCAGGCGATTGATGAAGTCCATGTAGGGCTCCTGGGCTCCCTGCTTAATGGAGGTGTAATTTTTAGCCGCTTTGCCAGTGGCTGGGACCTTAAAGTAAGCCCTAAAGGCTGCCTCGGCTGACATCTCAAGAGTGGCGAGGGGCAAGTTGATCTGAGCGTTGATTGACTCGAAGGCACCTGAACCATACAACTGGTCAGGGATTACCGCGCCTCCCATCCTGGCAGCTCGAGTTTGAGCCTCTAGGCGAAACTCGCTGTCCCAGATCATGTACTGGCTGGGGGTAAGCATCATCCTCATGACGGCTTTCCAGTCATGAGGAATCCACATGGTGGTCTCGCACACTTGCTGAAGCGTGCCTCTGGTAAAACGACTTTGGAGCCCTGTTTCTGCAATGGCCTTCCGCATAGCCATGAGAAGCTTATACGGAACTGGGGAATGAACAATCTGCTGTGCGCCCGTGAGCGCGTCCATCTCCATGCAGATTGGACATATCTGCCTGAGCTCAGCTAGCTCTTCTACTGGCAGATCCCCCTTTCTAAGCTCTTCCTCAGCTGTGCGCTGAAGGGCACTTTTGGTAACTAGGGAAGCCGAAGCTGTCAGAGAAGCGCCTGCGTTTCTCATTCCTTGCATTCCTTCAGTGACGTCTGCAGCTGTCACCGCGGGAAAGCTCCCTACGCTACTCTGTTGGTACTTGAATGTCGGATAGAGCGAGGTGGGCGCAGTCGGCTCGACTGGCTGAACTGATGACTTATTTTACGGGGGTTCTCCTGCTTCTATCCGGACTGGTTCGATCTGCTCTAAGAGTCTCCTACACTTCCTCCATGTGCTAACTATCCCTCCTGGTGCTTTCGGGGGTTGCTGAATGCAGTCTCCTATCTGATCCCAGAGCGGTAGGGTTAACGTACCTGCTTCTGGGTAAAGCAGGCAGTGTTCCCTAAGGTACGCCAAAAGTCTCGCTAGCTCCCTGCTGTGAAAACGTAACTGAAATACCCTGGCCAGGATCTTGAACTCTTCCTCACGAGTTCTTTGGCTAGCGGACGGACTTGGTCTATGAGAACAAGTCCCCATATTACCTGCGAGTGGTCCTCTGAAGTTTCCTCCTCGGGACGGGTTGACGCGTCTTGGGGCAAGGTAACAGGTCTTGGCGACGATCGTCTGGGTAGAGCTCGGAGCGTGGCCTCCTGCCACGGGCCCTCGGCGGCCTCTGCGCTGTCAGGGGCTCACAGCTGCCCTGAGCGGAACGCGTTTCTCCCTTTAGTGCAAGTCTCCCCGAAAGCCGGGAGCGAGGTGTAGGAATGCCTCTCTGGAATGCCTCGCCGCAGGCCACTTCTCTGATCGGCTGGCTGCCGGTCAGAGTGCCGCGCTGTCCTCCGGGGTGACGGGTCGCGGTTCAAGCGTAGAACCGGACCGCGTGGATCGTTACTCACGAGTAGACCTCTCCGGGGTCCCTTACTCACGAGTAAATCACGTCGGGGTCACCAGCTGTTGCGAATATCTGCCGCTAGGCGGCGCTTAGGTCCCGGAGGAGACTGATCAATAAGCGATACGAGGCAAGGAGTCAGGATCAGATCAGTGCTTTATTGGAAAATACACACACCTTTTATAGGTCAGAAGGCAGGTAGAAAAAACCGTCACCAGTGATTCAATCAAGTTACCTGTTTACTCAGGTTAATTGGGGAAATTCTTCAGGGGAAGTCAATTATGACAGGCAAACATTTGACAGGGGAAGCCCTATTGTTTCGGGCTTACCGGCTGGGCAAACATGGTCCCTATTTGCGCCCGAGATTAGCGCCAAGCCAGGGGGAAGAATGTTTACCTAATTATACACAGGAGATGCAGGAGATAGCGTTCTGCTTGTCTGGCAGAGCAGCTGGTCAGGTCACGTTAATTGGGTGAATCAAACCCTATAGCCCTATAATTTATTCACCCCCCTTGATATGGCTGCCCACAGAAGCCACCGCCAGGAGCCTTCTCACTAAAGCGGCCTCTGCCTGGCCGTCCCATGCCCAACGGGGCACGGGGAAACCATAGATTAGATAATACCTATTTATTTTTTTGTTCTTTAACAATAAAAATGTACATATTAAATACCTTATAACCCACATATAATGTTTCACAAACAAACATGACAACAACAATAACATTATTATCAACCTCCCCACCTTTTTTGTCCTATACACAAAAAAAAGAACTGAACCCTTGCTATTCAAGGAGGGGAGGGGGGAGAACATTTCAAGTGTGTCGTGTGAGCAGTATGTTTGCCGCATTTATCTCTTTGCCATACTGTTTATTATGACTTCATCGTTAGTGATAAACATGTTTAGTATAGGTCCTCTACACATTACCAAATTATTTGTAAATATATACACTGGGAGTCTCTAACCTTCTTCTGAACAAGTTTTAACATACACACCAGATACTGTTAGAGCTTCTTTCATGTCTTTCCATTCTAATGAATCATATTCAATAATATTGGCATCAACTAAAACATCTAGCACAAAAGCTCCCTCCTTGATTATGTGTTTTTTCCAGAGTCGTTAAATTTTAACTGCCACAAGGGCTTCCAATTGTATATGATTCCCTTTTCTCTTAGTTTCTTAGTTATTGCTTTGATTTGGCTTCTCCATTGGCAAATCATTATAAATTTCTATATCATTGCCATCCAGCTTTAGTACATTCGGCCCTTATTTTTTAATATGCTGCATCACACTGGCTTTTAAGCCTTCATTTGTGAATTTTAATACTAAATTTCTGTTTATAGATTTATTCTTTCTTGCTCCCAGTCTATGGACACCAACAACATCCTCAAGTGTGAAGTTCCTTCCCATTTTTAAATCATTAAGCCAAGCTAAGAGTCTTGTTTTTAAGTTATCCGGAGTTCTTTCCAAAACATTCCTGACTATCACGTTCTGCCTTTTTATCTGATGCTCAATATATACTAATCTCATTTCATGGTGGCCTAATTTTGTTTCCTTCTCTTTTACCCTTTCTTGCACTTCATCCACTCTTTTTGTTAAGCTCTCAACCTCTTTTACATTCATGTTCATTCCCTCCTTTAACTCTCCCAACTCTTTCACTAAATCTGCTGTCTGAGCCTTCGTTGCTTCCACTATTTTTTCTACCATTGACATCATCTTCTGTTGAAACTTTTCTAAACTGTCCTGCTGTAGTTTCAAAAACTCTTGGTTATTACTAATCCTTTGCAGTTCCATGGCCTGAAATTTTATTTCTTAAAAAACCTTCCAGTCTATCTAGTCCCATCTCTAGACTAGTCCATTCGTCATCTTCCTGGATTGCCCCTGTACCTTCCATTTTGCTTTGAAACATATCTGTATGTTCTTCCTCTATTAAGTTTATTACCTTTTCCTTTTTTCTTGCTCCTTGTGATTGCATATCTGTTTCAGCCTCAACTAAAACTTTCTGCTCTTTTTGATTCATATCTTCTTGTATGGCTTGTAATGTTAGATCTAGATCTTTCCCCTGTTGATGCTGCTCTAATTGATATTGTGTTCTGTGTTTTTTCAGTTTTGCTTTCAGATTTTCCAGATCCTGTATTTCCTCTAGTTCTTGTTTTAAAGATTTCCTTCTCTCACTCGCCCTTTCCAGACGTCCTGTTCTTATCCAAATTGGATCTATCTCTCTTTCTTGTTTAGACAACTTTCCCTTCCCCTTTTGACACATTCAACTTTACTTGTATCTCAATGTATTTTTATATTCAATTTACTTCTGTCAAACGTATGTGAACATTTCAATATCATTGAAAATTCAAGTAAATATTCTTTCAGCTTATATTGTTAACTAGTCAAGTTTGCTTTTCTCAGATCACATTACACAGCTGAACAGCTTTTTACAATCCAAGTCTACAGCACCTTATCTTATCTATTGCCCTTACAAGTCTACAAGAGAAGAAAAAAACTGGTGCTTGGCACTGCAGTATACACACACACACACACACACACACACAGAACACAAAGCGAAAGTCCAATTGTCTAAATGATTAATGTCGCTTGATTCCAATAAATTCAATTGTCCCAGTTAGCTCAATTAGCCCAAATTAGTTCGATTTAAGTCAATTTGTGCAGTCCAGTCTTGATAAATGTCAAATCAAAAGGTTAAGAAACAGAGACTAGATAGCAAAGTAATTTTTACAATTCACTGTTCAAAGCCCACGGAAATAACGTTCAAATTTCTCTTTCTTTTCTGTCTCTGGAGTGGAAGTGGCTGCTGTAACACTTACTTCAGCGGTGAAAAACAGATTCAAAGGCAGTCTTCAAAACACAAAGTATCAATGGAGAAAGGAAAAACAAAGTGGCAATACTTAATGTAATTCGAGAATGCAAAAGCAAAGTGACAATATTTAGAGCCGTTTGATCTCCAAAGGCATCTTCCCCGCTCCGTGCCGACCCGACTCAGCTCTGCCTGGGCTATCTCCGCGAGGCTCCGGTGGGTATAATGCTCACATTCTTCGGCTGAGCTCTCCTTCACTCCCTCGCCAGATCCTCGCCATTCCTGTCCCGCTCTTGGCGCTGCTCACAGTCTCCCTTTCAAATCCAATCTTAACACCACACTCCACTTTGCCGCAAATAGCTGGAATTGAAACTTCAAGCTCACCAATTCATTTGCAACCACTCTATTTTTGCTGGCCAGAAATGCATGAAAAAGATCCCTCCTCCATCCGTCTCTCGTACTTTTCTTGACACACTACAACAGTATTTCGTTCTCAGGACACTCCAAAGAAAAGTCAGTGCCAGACAGCTGATCCGTCACACAGCCATCCGCCGCTCAGCAGAAGTCCACTGTGGAGAATCTAGCAAAGGCTATCGACCAGCTATTATTATTATTCTTTGATTCAATCCTATCAGAGCTTCTTTCCTTCGTAAATATCACTAAGTCCTTCAGATCTTTTAGTAGTAAAAATCACTTTAACCCACTGAAAGTGGTCCTCCTTTGTAGCAACACCAAATGTTGCTTCTGTCCCCTACGCCATCTTGGAATGCCCCAAGTGGCAGGCGATTTCCATTTAACAAGATTACATACAGATTCAACAAATATACTAAGGCAAAAAAACAGGAGGAAAAAAAGTTTTGGATTTATGGATGCAACAATTAGGACTATACGATGCATGGTCCAACTTGAAAGGTAGTGAAATTGCATACACATATTATTCACATGTGCATAATACGTATTCAAGAATTGATTTTGTTATGATATCAAACAATTTGGTTAATTTACTAGAAAATGCTGAGGTAGGGATTTTTACGGAATTGGACCACGCCAAATTATTGGTAGACTTAAAAATAATTGCAAATAGGGAAAATAAAGGTAATAAATGGAGATATGATCCAAAAATTTACAAAAATAAGGAAGATAAAGAAACAATAATAAAAAAATGGGAGGAATGTTGGTTGTTAAATGATACAGGAGATGTAACAGACAATATTCTTTGGGACACAATGAAATCGATTTTTAGGGGTGAAAGCATTAAATTAACAGGCATTAAAAATAAGCAGTTTAAGGAGAAACAAAAACATTTGGAGAATGAGATTAGACAACTTCAGGAAACACACAAGAACTAATGATAAAGATGTATTTGATAAATTACAAAGATTAAAAACAGAATTAGCTGGGAAGGACATAGAAACAGTCAAAAGAAATCTGATTTATTTAAAAAGAAATTATTTTGAGTACAGTAATAGAAATTCTAAATTGCTGGCAAAGGCAGCCAGAAAAAAAAGGGAAATAAGAGTATTAATTGATAATTGTGGAAACAGGTGTAATAAGATTAAGGAAAAAGCAGAAATAGTAAGACAATTCTATCAAAAATTATACTCAGAAAAAGAGATCAAAACAGACGAAATGATAAATTACATTAGAAAATGGTCTAAAGCTAAGATTACCCAAGAACATATGTTGTTGATGGAAGAACCCATCTCAGAAAAAGAGTTAAATACTGTTATAGATAGACAGAAATTGGGAAAGACACCAGGTGAAGATGGAATCCCAGCTGAATTCTTCAAAGAATTAAAAAAAAATTATCCAAAAAAATTAAAAGAATGCTTAACTATGTACTTGAGGGGGGTAAAATGCCAGATTCATGGTATAAATCAATCATTATACTGATTCCAAAGCCTGGGAAAGACGAAGAAAGAATCGAGTCTTATAGACCCATATCGCTGCTTAATCAAGATTTAAAAATATTTACAGCCATACTAGCAAATAGACTTAATAGCATTATGGAGAAATATATAAAACCTGACCAGACAGGCTTCATGAAGGGAAGACATCTAGCTGACTTAACAAGGAGGATAGTTGCAATAATGAATATAGCAGAACAAAGTAAAGATAAAATTGGAATATTATTATTGGATATATACAAAGCGTTTGATTCATTACATTGGCAGACTATTAAAGAAACCATTAAAGAGTATGGATTCAGATCTTAATTTATGAGAGTAATTGATAAATTATACCAGCAAAGTAGTGCACAAATAAAAGTAAATGATGTCCTTACTCAAGACATAATGATAAAAGCAGGTACGAAACAAGGTGATCCTCTATCTTCAATGCTTTTTATAATGGTAATTGAACTCTTTGCAAATGTAATCAGAGAAGACAAAGAAATAAAAGGAATAAATAATAATAATAAAATCAACTTGTATGCTGACGACACCCAATTGATACTAAGGGACCCACAAAAAACTTTACCTAAAGTACAAATACATCTCAAAAACTTTCAGTTAGCAACTGGCCTTGAAATAAATTGGGATAAATCAGAATTAATACTTTTCAATATAGTTAAGGAGAAATGGAAAGATATTATGTCTAAATATAATTTTAGAATTAAAAATAATGCAAAATATTTAGGAGTAACAATATCAAAACAATACGATAAACTAAAAAAGTTAAATTTTGGTGCACTTGTAAATGAAATAAAAGAAACGCTAACTCGGTATAAAAATTGAGATTATCATGGTTCAGAAGAATAGCTCTAATTAAGATGAAGCTTATACCAAAAATTAATTTTATTTTTGAGGCTTTCCCAATTCAAATTAAGGAAAAGGATTTAAAGGGCTTACAAATTTTATTAAATGAATACTGCAACGGTAGAAAGAGACCAAGAATTATGAAAATATTATGGTACAGGGAACAGAAAAAGGGAGGATTAGGTTTACCTACTATTAGAAAGTATTACATTGCATATCAGCTAAAGAATATTATTAAGATACCTTGTGCTGTGTACTGACTTGGGCTAGACATTGTGTCTCATCTTTTGGTTCATCATCTTATGACATTTGTCCTACTCCTCTTCCACGCTTCCAGCCAAGGCAATATGGATTCTCTTCTGTATGTATCACTTTTAGACCGTACCCAATTTCCTTTCCATTAAAGTCCGTTCGGTATCCAGCCCGTGTGCTAGCCAGACGAACCAATCGGGAAAGGTTGCTAGCCAATCAGTAATGCGGGCAATCCACAACAAGCAATGGAACATCCCATAGGCAACACCAGGTCCACATAACAACCTTATTCAAAACAAAACCCAAGCAGATGAAAATCATCAAGATGAATTGGCAGCAGCCGGAAGGCTGCCTTGACATCACACTTTGCCATGAAAGCCTGGCTTCCACACCTCCTGCAAGAAAAAAAACATTGTGGAGCAACAAAATGGGTAAACACTACGAGGTGTGCAAAACACTTTTATATAAATCTTCTTACAATGATAAGTTAGGACGTTGTATGAATTCCGACTTTGTATGAGGCATGCAAAATCCTATCTGCGATGCCTCATACAACGTCCAAATTATTGCAACTGATGCTTTGTATAACGCCGTTCCCATAGGTGAGAGCGGGAAGGCGGGAGCAAGAGGCTGTAAGGCACCAGGCGTGGCCCATAACACGACCTGCCGCGTCGGAGCTGCAACACCCACCTCCCCGCTCACAACCAAGGGAAGCGTCTGGTGGGTGTTGCGTCTCCGACGGCTCTGACACTGCTGGTCTTCTTATGGACCACGTCGGGTGCCTTACAGCTGAGACCGGGTCTTGCTCATGCCTCCCCTCTCTCATCAGGGGAAGTGTCCCTTGGTTGTGAGCGGGGAGGCGGAGGAAGACTTGTCTCAGCTGTAAGGCGCCCGGTGTGACCTGCTGTGTCGGAGCCGTCAGAGACGCAACACCCACCGGACGCTTCCCTTGGTTGTGAGCGGGGAGGTGGGTGTTGCCTCTATAGTGATTTATTTAGTGCATCAGGACATTAATGAACCAAGCAAAGCTAATTGCTCTGTCGACACACCTGTCATCCCTTTCTTGCATATATAGGAATAGCTTTGCTTGGTTCATTAATGTCCTGACGCACTAAATAAATCACTATAGAGGCGATGGAGGCGAATTATATTACTTCTATATGATTACCTACAATATTGGTGAGTGTGTTCCTGTATTTACTCTCGTGTTTCTCAAGGACTATTATCCATAGATGTTTAGATGTGTATTGAACTACTGTATTTTCTGGCGTATAAGACTACTTTTTAACCCCGAAAAATCTGTGCCAAAGTCGGGGGTCGTCTTATAGGACAGGTGCTTAACTGCAGCTTGTTTCCCCTTGCTTCATATGTCCGGCGCATATGGTGGGGGGTGCCACAGCCGAGTCCCTGCTCTGTGCGGGGAGTATGAAGCAAGGGGAAGCAAGCTGCACACATCTTCCCGTACCTCGAGGAGGAGAACGTGAGCGTGGATTGGCTCTCCACCAGAACCTGCCCATTCGACTCAGAGGGCTGCACGTCTTCGGGTTGAGTGTGGGTTAATTTTTATTTGGTGTGCATTGGAAGAGAGGTAGTCTTATACGGCAAGTATATTCCAAACTCTATATTTTAACTGGAAAAGTTGGGGGTCGTCTTATACGCCCAGTCGTCTTATACGCCGGAAAATACAGTATATAAAGGTTTTTGTAAAAATGCATACATTATTGTACAGTTTGTAAATAATATTTTTATTATATTTTGATTGTATTAGATTCCTGAAGAAAGAACTTTGGTTCTGAAAAGCAATTTGTCAGCCAGCACAGGCTTCGAATACGTTTGAAAACACTTATTCTACAAACAATATACATGTGTTATTGCCATTTTTGGTTGCCTGAAGTTAAGGATTTTTTGTTTGAGTACTTGCTGGATTCTAGTTATCTGTTTTTATAAGAACAAAGATTACCTGATGACAAGGATTTTTTCTACTTTATTGGACTTTAGTTACTTTTCAATTATCATCGTAAGAAGATTTATATAAAAGTGTTTTGCACACCTCATAGAGTTTACCCATTTTGTTGCTCCACAACAGTTTTTTTCTTGCTTCCTTTGCATTACCGTTGGGTCGCTTTCCTTGCTAGTTCCACACCTCCTGACCATTGCCACCGCAGAATCTAGGGAAGCATACTTCACAGAGCATAACTCATCCAGAATACCATTGTTCACCGACCCCCCCAGACAGATAGGACAGGTGATGTATAAGCCTATATTTCCCTCCAGATTTTTTGGGAACAGAACCTAAAGGGGAAAGGTGAAGGTTGGGAATAGGCTTGTGAGGAAAAGGCTCTACAATTCTCTCCAGCTTAAGTTCCTTACCTAATTTTTCCCTAACCTTATCCTCATTGCCTTTAACTGAATTTAGGTTCTTAACCACAGACGGTCTTACAGGACCGCTAACTGGAATCCTGAAACCCACAGAAAAACCATCTAACAACAATTTAGCCTCTTGTCTCTTGGGGTATGAGCTAAGCCACTTTTCCAAAGCTGGGGGAGAGGAAGACGGCAAGGGTGTAAAAATAGAGAAAGAGGGGAAACACCCCAGAAATGGAACGGGCAAAAAATTACAAATTGCAAGTTACAAACTTTAATACGATAATTAAAACGGTGGATAAGCAGAAAGCACACATCCAATCACTGCATAACTAGACAAGGTACATCTATATACAATATAATGCTGAATACAAAAGCGTATTCTGACTGTAAAATGAGAGGCTAAACCAATGGTCCTGGGGAGTTCTACCCGTGACTGCTAGAGGTATTGGATAAGTTCGTACTGAAAAAGTTCATAAGTCCACAATACTAATAGGGAAGAGGATGTAGAAACCGTGGTGGTAGGTATCTACAAGTGGACACGAATAAGTAAGTTCGACACCAACGGGACGACCACCAGTGGACCAATCTGGAGCGATATATGCAGGTCATGGAATGTGGGATGCAACGATCAACAGGTCTCAATATCTATCCAGTAAGTGGACATTTCGCAAACCTTTCTCAAGAGTCTGTGAACGAAATGGAATACAAAATACAAATAGCCCGTGGCAGCAAAGTGGAAAAGCGACTAATAATATACAGAGAACCATTATATACAATTTTAAATCACAGTTTAGTCACAAAGTTAGTCAAATATCATACCAGTAAAATCATGACGACCGCTTATACAACCTCCATAAGGGTACTCTTATCGGGTCAAAGCGTTAAACAACAATAGTACGACAACACCTGCTTGTCTGCCGAGGCCGCACCTGACCCCGAAGAGGGAGCCTCCTTAGGCCCCACCTCCTCTTCTTTCTCAATCGGAGCAGGCTCCACCCCCACCCCGACCATTGGGCTAGGTCTAGCTACAGGTGTCACTGCTGACGGCAAATTCTTTACGGTTGCACTGGTAGCCTCCACACTATCACCTTTCACAATTGCCCAATCCCCGTGATTGCAGCCCCTGACCCCGATGATGGGCTAACCCCTTGTTCTCCACCAGACACTCCCCCGGCGATACCCACCACCACCGGTGCGGACACCCCCAAATTCCCCACATGCTCCCTGATGCCCCCCAACAAACCAACAGAAAACCATCACCATACCATGCTCCCCTACATGCGAAGCCAGATGGTGTTGGGACCCCCCAGGGAGAGAAAAACCAAAATGGGTAACCAAAAGCCCATGGCCAGAATATCAGAGGGGGGAAGCCTGGAAAACCCACTTGTTGACCATGCTCACCCCAGCTAGGAGAACCTGCAACCCCCATCGGCCTGGCCAGACAAGGCCCCTGGGCCGCACCACTAGGCCCAGGCTCAAAGAGCACATGCTCCTTGCTCCTAGGCAGCTGAGACGCCACCCTGGACTCACTGATGGTCTCCCCGCTGTCTTCCTCTGGAGTCAGGTCGCATCACTCTCACCAGCCATCCCTATCACCTGGGCTGACACAATCACTGGAGGCAAGCCAGCCGGCTCCACCTCCATTTGCGACAGGGAGATGGCTGTTCTTTGGCTTTCCCAAAAAGAAATCTTAGCCTCCATCTCGTTAAATCTGTCTTTCCAGCGTGTCCCTTTCCTCTTATCCCCCTCTGTCGCTGACAAACCAGGAGGCTGGGGCAGCTCACTGCCCACCCCTTACTTCCATCTCCAGAGACCTGATGTGGGCCGCAAAAGGGGCCAACTCGTCCAAGTTGTCCTCTTCCGATGACTCAGAAATAACCTCCTTGCCTGCCCTCTTTTTGGATAGGAGAGAGCCCTCCCCAATGCTATCACTCTGCCCCTGTTTCCTCAACATGTCTAGAGCTACTCAACCCACAACCTGACTTCACAAAATCCCAGCCAGCAATGAATAATCCTGACTTCATGCTAAGAACCCACCATAACACTCCTCCTCTAAACAAACTGTCCAATACAAAAGCTCCATGTCGCTGTCCCTACAGCCTAAGCAAAAGGGGGGGGGGAGCTGAGGCAAAGATCCCTTGCTCTGAGCATGCGCTGTCACAAAAGAACCCTTAATGGGAGAAATGCCAGTTATGGCAAACACCAGCTTCTGATTTTTCACCTATCTATACCCATAAAACTGAAATCTATATTAGTATGTGCTCAAAAAGCTCCTGCACCCCTGCACCGATCCTGCTGAAACTTGGAACATACATACCTTGGGCTTGTGAGATCAGCACTGTCAGGAAGTCAAAACCCATTTTGGGGCTTAAGCCCCCCAAATTGGTGTCACAGGCTTGACAGGGCGTCATGCAGTGGAGCACTGCAGCAGGTTCTTTCCGGTTCTACCGAACCGGTAGCAGAATTGCCTGGCCACGCCCACCTCCCTGCAGGTGACACCCTCCTCCTCCTCTCCCCCCACACTCCAGGGAAGCCAAGATACCCAGAGGAAGAAGAGAAGGAGGAGATGCCATGGCCACCACCAGAGCCAGGGAGGAGGAGGAGCCCACCTCCCCTCCCTGCCCTCCTCCAGGGGCAGGAGGAAACGGAAACCGCCTGACGTGGTGGCTGGCCTGGGCCAGCCCAGGCCATGCTGCTGCTGCCATCACTTGGGGATTCCTTTCTCTGCTCCCTGGGACCATGCAGTGGTGGAGCTGCAGACCACGTGGACAGGAGATGCGCGGAAGCCCCGGGCTGTGTTGCACAGAAGAGGATACCCCACAGGTAAGGCGAGCATGGGCGGGGGTGACTAGCCAGCACAGGGGGGCTCCATGCAGCCCAGCCAGGCGCCTCCGGATGTCTCCCGCCACTGTGGCCTGCATCTCCAAGGCAGCAAGTAAGGAGCATTGCCTGCAAGCGGAGGGGTTGGGCTGGCTGTCGGGCTCACTCACTTGCTTGCTTGCCCCTTTTTTACACTCCACAGAGAAAGCCCGACTTTGGAAGGAAGGAGAACAATGGCGGGGAAGACACGGATCTCCTTCCTTCCTCCTCTTGGCTTTGAACAGCCCTCGGCAGCCCTGAGAAGCAGGGAGCCAAAGGTGGGCTTTTGGGGTGCATGGCTAAGATGTTGCCGGGGTAACATGTATTCTGATCAGCTCGCGCTATTAATGTGATTTTAATGTGGTAATTAGAAACGATTTGGAGACAAACTTTCAAGAAAAAATGAGGTCGGAGTTTGGAGATCGAGTGGTGAGTAAAGCGTGGTGCAGGCCAGGCTGAACGAGCTGTCCTCAGGCCAGATGGGACCTCAATCGTTTGAAACTAAAGAGGGGGGCTTCGGAGCTCTATAATAAATCAAACGAAATGGCGGTGGACAAGGGGTCGTGGAGCAGATGGAGGAGAGAGCCCGAGGAGATTAATTAAGTCTTGAAGGAGAGTGGAAGTTGGAGGTCCGAAGGAAGAAGGAGCACTGTGTGTGTGTGAGAAGGAGTAATGGCGGCGAGCTTTGTAAAGATCGAAAGTCAGAGAAAGTACAGAAAGATGACCTGGAGTTAAAGTGACAAGATTGGAGTGGTGGTTCTGGAGTTGGAGTGAAGGAGTGGTGGTATTTGGATGGAAAGAGAACAGAAGTGGAAAAGGAAGGATTAAAAGAAAGGAAGGAGGTGAAATAAGGAGAAAGAGGGTTGCTGAAGTGCACCGGGCTCATGGAATGGAGGTGGACCTTGCTTGGAAACTGCCGAGGTTTGGATCAAGATTTTTCTTTTCTTTTTTATATACATTTTGGAATTGAATAGTTTGATCTCAAAAATGGAAAAGATTTTTTTATTATTACTATTATTATTATTTTTTGTTATTCTCCCTGGACCACCATTTGAAATTGGTTGGAACACTGATTCGTCATTTTAAAGTTCAGTTTCATGTTCGCCTTTCCACTGTTTCCTGCATTTTTACAGTTGCCATATTGTTGCAGTTTTTGGATTTTTGCTCATTTTAAAAGAGACATTTGAACCTGGTATTTTGGTAATTAGATATTTGGATAGATTATAAATTTATATTTGGAAACTGACGCTGCGGCTTGGATTATAATTGTGGAATAATGTTTTTTCTCTTTTTTCCCTTCCCCCTTTACATACATCACAATTGGATCAAATAGTTTGATTTTTATGGTTTGGAAGGGGAGTTTTTTCTCTTCAATTGAGATTCTGGATATATAGTTGTTGGGAACATTTAACTGAGTTGAAGACATTTTGAAGCGATATTACAATTGGATTATATTAGGGATAAAAAAAGACGCTTTCTTACTTGGTTGGATAATAACATGTGGATTATAATTATTGAAAGCGTGCAGCTGTGTTCAGCTAAATTTTTGTTTGGATCTTGAAGAATTAATAGAAGTCACAACTCTATAAGTTTATTACATTTAATTGAATCGGGAATTTGATCAGGAAGATGGATTTGGAGGAAATAAAGGGGTAGCCGCGTTGAGACTATTATTTGAAGTTACAATGGAAAAACTTGGAAAAGGAAAGGGAAAGGATAAAGAGGTGGTGAAGCCTAAGAAGATGGATGCGAAGAAGGATGAGAAGAAAGATAAATCAACAACTGAAGAAGCACCCCCATCAACAGCAGCACCAGAACCTGAACCAATGAACCAAACACAAATTATGGTTGAGTTGGGTAAATTGTTTAAGAAATTTGAGAGGATGGAGGAGGCAAATGTGAAGGGTTTTCATGAAATTAAGGAAACAAGGGTAAAAGAATAAGTCAAAATTATGGAAAAACAGGATAAGCTGGTTGCAATGTTTACTGATTTTTCTAAGAAGGTTGATTTTAATTTTCAGAGGATGGATATAAGTGTTAAGTCGATGCAAAAAGATATAAAATTGATGCAGGATGACATGAAAGGGTTACATGAGGAAGAAAAGGATACTAAAATGAAAGTAGAAGCGCAGGAGAAAAGGATAGACATGATGGAAGAGATTATGAGAAAACAGAACATAGTAATTCATAATCTTGTGGAAAAAAACACCAGACCAGCTGAAGGAAAGAATGGTTAATTGGCTAAACAGTTTGAAAATGGGGAAAGATTTTGAGAATGAAGATATTGCTAATGTTTACAGATTGGGGACAAGGAAAGGGAAAAGTACTCAAAGAAATGTTTTGGTCAAGTTTGCAAATTGGGCGGATAAATTAAAGGTGATGGCTTTCATAAAACAAGCTGGATCTGGTGTTTTAAAAATTGATGGGAATTATGTGGAGGTCTACAATGATATTGTACTGCAGTGGCTCAAGTCGCTAAGACGCTGACTGGGAAGTGGAAGGTCAGCAGTTCGATTCCCGAGTACTGCAGGACGGAAATGAGCTCCCATTTTCATCCCAGCTCCTGCCAACCTAGCAGTTCGAAAGCAAGAAATTGCAAGTAGATAAATAGGGACCACTTCGGTGGGAAGGTAACAGCGTTCCGTGCGCTCCGGTGTCTAGTCATGCCTGCCACATGACCATGGAAATGTCTGCAGAAGCAGACAGCGCTGGCTCTTCGGCTTAGAAACAGAGATGAGCACTGCACCCTAGAGTCGGATACGACTGGCTTTTGAGCAAGGGAAACCTTTACCTTACAATGATATATCAGTGGAAGAATGTGGTTGGCACATATTCCTCTCATCATCCAGCCATTGTTAGGAATAACATCCCTTTTGGGCTTTTTGCCCGTGCCAAAAGAAACTCTTCTGCTCCCGCGGACTTTCATAAATCTGCTTCTGAAATTCTATCTAAACTTAACAATAGAGGTTACCCCATGCATATCATTAATTCGGCACTCCAACGAGTTAGGGATACTCCTAGAAAGCGCTTGTTTGACAGGAAACAGCGAGGTGGGGGCAATTTAATTAGGTGCTCCTTTGAATATTCACCAGTGGCCAACCGAGTCAAGAATATTATTTATAAACATTGGCATCTGGTTCAGGACCTTCCAGGTTGTAAGGACAGACCATTTATAGGTTTCAGGAGAGCGCGATCTATCAGTAACATGCTAGTACGATCAGATCACACTGCCAGACATAAACCTACTGATAAATTGCTCCCCACAGGACATTACAAATGCCACTCGTGTATAGTTTACCAATTTTGTTGGGAAACTAAGGAAATTGATGTTCCCAATAAGGGTTTAACATTTACCTTGCAATCCCTCTCAAGTTGTGCCAGCAAATGTGTCATTTACATGTGGGAATGCCCCTGTCAGAAGCGTTATGTGGGTCTTACCAGCAGACCCCTCAGACAGCGGATTTCAGAACACAGGTCTAAAATTAGACATCAGGTCACAGAAGCCCCTTTGGTCTCTCATTATATTGAAAAGCGCCATATGGACAGGGACTTCCGTTTTGTGGTATTAGAGACTGTAAGACCAAAACCATTTGAAAGATGTGACATTAATAAAAAATTGAGACAAAGGGAAGCATTTTTCATTCACTTTTTCGACACAATGTATCCAAACGGGTTAAATCAGGAGCTCGACTTGGCAGCGTTCCTGTAGGAGTATAATCCTCATCACCTGGGTCAGTACTAATCTAGCTATTAGTTACACATGAGTCAGTTTTCAACTGTGATAAAGGCAGCTGTTTCGCATACACCATTAACGTCCATATGCACCTAATAGTTTGAGCGGAGGCAGGACGCGGGTTTAAGAAATCAGCTTTACACGTTGGTAAGCATGTATTCTCATTTTTTATATATATCATATACTTATGTGTGCTTATGTTTTCTGTATTCAGCCAGGTTAATCATTTTGCTTATATGTAATTTCTATGTATAGATCTCCTTGAAGAAGATATTTCTCATTCGAAAAGTCGCATTAACTAGTATCGACTTAGAGAACAACATCGCTATATCAGTGAATTTCCATGCTTGTACAGCTTATTTTTTGTTCATCTTGGCTCATTATCCTATTCACCAGTGATAAGCAACAGTTTTTGTCTTTACCCATAGAGGAATTTTTTAAGTTCTTACGTTTCTGGATATATCAACACCTATAAAGACTTTTATGCAACCACGACGGTCTTACTCTTCTTTTCAGCCAAGGTTCCTCTTCAAATAGTATTAGAAATAAACAATTTAAGGAAGCACAAGATAAGGTTGAAAAAGAGATAAAGTGGTTACAAGAAGAGCATGTTAAGACAAATGACAAGAAGATTTTCGATAAGATGCAAAGATTAAAGATGGAATTAGTAGGAAAGGATATTGAAAAGGTAAAAAGGGACATGGTGTATTTAAAAAGGGAATTTTTTGAATACAGTTATAAGAGAGCCGCTAAGGAAAAGAGAAATAAAAGGGAAATTGGAATATTGGTTAATAAAGAGGGAACAAGATGTAATCGGATTAGAGATAAATGTAAGATTGTTAAAGATTTTTATCAAGATTTATATGCTAAAAATAACAGATCTGGAGAGGTTAAAGGATCAATTGGGGAAACAAATTAAAAATAAGATTAAACAGGAACATAGAAATAGAATGGAAGAGTGAATAACTGAGAGAGAAATAAAAGATGTAATAGTCAACTTAAAATCTGATAAAGCCCTGGGAGAAGATGGGTTATCAGATGAATTTTACAAGGAATTTAAAGATATTGTGGTTCCAAAATTGGTGAATTATATAATTACATTTTGGAAGGAGGGCAAATTTCAACTTCATGGTATAGAACTATAATCGTTTTATTACCAAAACCTGGAAAAGATTTGGAAAAAGTGGAATCATATAGGCCTATTTCATTGATAAATTAAGATGCTAAGATTTTTACAGCAATATTGGCAAATAGATTGAATAATTTCATGGGAAATTATATAAATGAAGATCAAATGTTTTTTTTTTTAAAGGAAGACATATGGCAGATTTGACAAGGAGAGTTTTAGACCTAATAGATATTGTAGGACAAACAAAAGAGAAAGTTGGATTATTGTCATTAGATATTTTAAGGCATTTGATTTAGTACAGTGGGCAACAATTAAAGAGATAATTAAAAGTGATGGATTTGGAGATAAATTTAGAAGGACGATTGAGCAATTATATCAACATGGCACTGCCATTGTTAGGGTAAATGATGAGGTTACAGAAAAAGTAAAATTAGAAGCTGGAACAAGGCAGGGTTGTCCATTATCACCAATTTTATTTATTATGGCAATGGAGTTGTTGGCAAAAGCTATAAGAGAAGATAAGGATATTGAAGGAATACTAGGAAATAAGATAAGTTTGTATGCTGATGATACTTTGATAACAATGAAGCATCCTAGGAAGGTGTTAGAAAGAATACAAGTGCAGTTAAAAGATTTTGAAGAGATGACAGGTCTGAGAATAAATTGGGATAAGTCAGAAATGATATTGTATAATATTGATAAGGAAGAACAGCAGAAAATAAAGGGTAAATTTAAATTACAAGTTAAAGATAATTTGAAGTATTTGGGAATAAATATTTCAAAGAAATTTGAGGACTTTAAGAAATTGAATTATGGAAAACAGAAAGTGGAAATTAAAGATAAAATACAGCAATACAAAAAGTTGAAGTTGTCTTGGTTCGGCAGGATTGCGTTATGTAAAATGATGTTGTTACCGAGAATTAATTTTTTGTTTGATGCCCTGCCGATCCAATTAAATGATAAGGAAATTAAGGAATTTCAAAATTTGTTGAATAATTTTTGTAACGGTGGAAAGAAACCTAGAATTGTAAAAAAACTGTGGTATTTATCTCAGAAAGAAGGAGGACTAGGATTGCCAAATTTGAGGAATTATTACAGAGCCTTTCAAATTAAAAAAAATATTGTGAAAATCTTAGCAAGGGAAAAGATAATATAGGAAGAAATTGAGATGAGGGATCTAAATCAAATGGGGAAAATGGTCTTTTTAGATAGTAAAATGGGGGAAATAGTTACAAAAAATAAAATGATGAAGACAATATTAGGAGTATGGAAAAAGGTGAAGATGGAATTGGCTCCAGATACATCTCCTATAATAGAAATTGAGAATATTAAAAATTGTAAAGATGGAGAGAGAAAAGCAGATATGTTTGCACAATTGAGGTTGAACTGGTTCCAGATTGTGTTGGTAAATAAATGGAATAGTAAATATTTGATGGAAGTCAGTTTGGAAAGAGGTATGACTGAGTTTGAAGAATTGATATCAAAGATAAGAAAGGGAGAAAGGGGTATTAAATGCTTAGTAAGTAAAATATATATAATGTTAAATAAAGATGGTAATCCACATTATGCTTTGAAAATAAATTGGGAACAAGAATTGAAAATAAAGATAGTAGACGAGGTTTGGAGAAATAAATGGAAGAAAAAGATTATGAGAACAATGTCTGTTAGAGTGAAAGAACATAATTATAAAATGTTATGGAAATGGTACTTGACCCCAGTGAGGTTACATCAAATAGATAAAAATAAAATGTGTTGGAGATGTAAGGATACACTGGGAACATATGAACAGATGTGGTGGGGTTGTAATGTGGTAAAGGATTTTGGGGGAACAATTGAGAAAGAGATTTGTGCTGTTATGGGTATGAGACTTAAATTGGGGCCAAGAGCTATTGTCAATAATGTTGACAACGGGTACACAGTGTATAGCCAGGAATTTGAAAAATGAAGTAACTTTGAAAATAGAAGAATGGTATAAGGAGATGTGGGATCTTGCATTGAATGATAAGTTAACATGAGGAATGAATAAGAAAAAGGGTATAGTCAAAGAAAATAGATTTTGGAAAATATGGCAATTATTTGTGGATTACTCATTGAAAGGAATAGACCAGTACTGGAACAAATGAGTTTCTGGGGTTAGAAAACAACTGTGACACTCTGTTTTCTCCAGGGCATTGTAAATAACACTGGGTGTATTATCTGAAAATTGTATTTTAATTAGTTTATTTTTACTGTGACTTAATAGTTGTATCAAATTGATGAGTTTAAGAATAGAGTTGGAATATGTATATTAGGATAGTTATAAGAATATTATAATGTACTAAAAATTTTGGAAGTGTAACCTAAGATATATGGATGAAAGAGGAAGTTAGTATATTATTAAGTCATAGTTTAATTACATTTTATGTTTTTTCTTTTATTTTTTTGTTACATATATTGTATTTGTAAGTATGATGTTTTTATTTTCATTTATAGTTTTTTTTAAGTTGTATTATTGTTAAAAATTTAAAAATGTGAAAGTACACAGGAGCCTCACGAACGCAAACAAAGAAAAAAGACTTCACTACCCAACATCCTGTGTGCCACGCCGTGCCACAGCCAATTAGGAAGAGAAGTGTGACCAAATAGAACATTGTGAGATGTGCCGCAGCCAATCAAAATAAAGCTGTAGAAAAAACACGCTGCACAAACTATGAGTCCCAGAGTCCTCTGTGCTGCGCAACCCCTCAGCCAATCAGGCACGCCGACTTTAAAAAAAAAACACCGGCAGGGAAAGACTTTTAAAGACCCAGGCAGAGCCAGGAGGTAAGCGCGGTAGTGGGTGTTAGGGAGTGGGGAGTGAGGCACAGCCCTGGTAACCATGCTGCCCCCTGCCCCATCACCTAGCCCCCCTTCCTAACTCCCACCGACTACGCTTTCTACGTCTTGGCCTCGCTTCTTTCTGGGTTAGCTGGGGATGAAAGTTCCTTTTCCAGCCAACCCAGAGAGAAGCAATGCCTCTCCATTACATGGATTCCTTCTCTCCGAGAGGCAAAGGTGCCTTTGCGTCCTGAAGAGAAGGACTCACTTCCCTTGAAAGCGAACCAATTCCCCGGGAAACAAAGGCAGCAAACGGGCCTCCAATCGCTGCCTTCTCTTCCCGGAGGTACTCACCCAGGCGCAGCCTCCAACCTGAACTACAGCCAAAACTACCCCTAACCACCAACAAAATAGCCAACAAAAGTAACCAACAAAAACAAACACCAAAACTATAAAAAAATAAAGCAAAAATAAATCAATAATTAAAAAAACAATTAATAAACAAAAAGAAATAAACCACAAAACACACAAAGAAAAACATCAAAACCACATACAAAAAACCTAACAACAACATGAAAAACCACAAAGTACGCACCTAAAACTAAACAAACCTAAACCACAAAGTACACACCTAAAACTAAACAATCCTAAAACTAAACCAAAACAAAATAGAACAAACAGAAACACCTCCCAGCCCACCACCACAAACACAAAGCAAAGAAAACCCCCAGAAGAAACAAAACCTGAAACTCACCAGCACGTCCTCCCTCCACGACGACTGGAACAGAAATGAAGAAACAAAGAGACTACTTACCAGAAGAAACCCCACCCAGAGGCCAGGAGAGAAAAAACAGAAAAAGTAAAAGAGAACCACTAGCAGCCCCACCTGCAGGGCAGAATAGTAAAAACAACTCAAAAAGACTCAACAGCCCCACCCAGAGGCCAAAAGAGTAAAAACAAGTCAAAAACATAACAATCAATCACAATTTCACACAAAACACAAACATATATCACAAAAATAAAATAAAAAGATTTCTAAAATCCTGTGTTGAGTTTTAATTCAAATAAAAACCCAAAACATCTAAACACAGTTAAAAAACATTGGATGTAAAAAACATGTACTTTCACATTTTTAAAAATATTACCTATGGTATAACTATTAAAAAAATCACATACTTAAACATTATTTGGTTAAATAAAAAAAATTAAAAATTAAATCATCCTTTGTTTTTTTTTAATCCACAAAACCAAATCACCAAACAAAACTGATCACAGTTTATAACAGCCTGGCAAAATAAAATGTGTATAAATAAGCATTTTAAAAATTTCAATTATAGACTAACCTCTTCTTTACAAACATTAACCAAAAAAAACCTTCTAACACCATTTTAAACAGCCCGGCAACGCCGGGCAACTTCTGCTAGTACTATATATAAAAAGGCTTTACTCACCATGTGGTACTTACATGAAACAGGGACCATGCTGGGAAATCACATCTTCCTTCTCCTCCTCTTTGCGGGACTTCTCACAACTTGGTCTGAGCCAATGGATGAAATTATATTGGAACCAGGTAAAAGCAATATTTGCATTCTTCATCTTTCCTGCAGTCCCTTCTTGCTTGCTTCTTTATTATCTGACAACTGCCAAAGAGAATGAAGATGTGTAAACAGCAGAATGAAAATTACTTAATTCAAGAAGGGTTTTCCTTGTCCTCTTTGCCTGAATATTTTCAAGGGTTGTTTGGGGCTTAATGAAATGATGAAACAAAGATGCAAATGCAAGACATACAAGAGAGAAAAAGATATTGTTTCAGCCTGTGAAGACAGCACAGGGAAATAAATGATAGTAAGACCACTCTGAAGAATGTAGACAGATATGACTAGACACTGGAGTGCACAGAATGAACTAGTACCTATTTATCTACTCTTTTAGTTTATTCCCTCACATTTTGTAGGGGGAATAGACTATATGAAAGAAATACTACAGAGAGGCAGTGATATGTGAAAGTTATCAGACGATATAGGGAAAAAAATCAGAATTAATTTTTTTCCAAATATGGTGTTGGAAGAAAGCCATAGAAATATTAGAGACAGCAAGAAAGGTGCAACAATGGGTTCTCAATCAATGTCTGATCACTTGCTAGATCAATAATGAGTGTACTGGGGCTAGTCTACCATGCAAGATATAATGAATAGACAGAAAAGACAATTTTGCTCTGGGAAACGTTAACTTGGGAGGAATAGGAAAAGAGGAAGACCTATCATGAGATGGGTTGACTCAACAAAGGAACCCAAATGTGGTTCACCAAGAGAAAAGCCTAGTGTTAGAAGCCTTTGTGATCTATAGTAGCACCCAGTTAAAGAAGAAGAAAGGCCACAACACTAGGACATGTTTTCCAGCTGGGTCTGTCTCCAGATCAGCCACATGTAGGTGTCTGTACCTGTGGATTTGTCATGTGGCACTTCCAGAATGGAGAATTCTATAAGACTGTTGGATCGGGGTCGCGAAGTGGCTGTTGGGTCCCGGAGGAGACTGGTCAAGCAATGAGACACGAGGCAAGATGGACACACAAGTTAAACATTTCCAGCAGGGAGTTCCAATGGCGAAAGGAGGAAAGGAGGAAAGACAAGTCAGAAGTTAGCACAATGAGAATGCAACAACTCTTATCATAAGATAATTAAGACAGCTGGCTGGGTTCCTCCTGTTAAGGAATCCCTACATTGGGTGTTTGTGCGGTTCCCTCTTCCTCTCCTCAGGAGCCTGTGAAGGGATGCAATTTAAGACTATAGAAATAAATTAATTGGTTACTTTCAAGTCCTGGAGAGGAGTTTTCTTCCTGTAAAAAGGTAAAGATTAAGCATTTTCTGAATATACAGAGCGCAAGAATGTTTGCGTGCTTTTTCCTGTGAAAGGGGTACAATGAGTGAGTTATTAAAGTCAAAATTCTTAAGAGAATGAAGGAGAGTTAGAACGATTCTCAACCTGTGGGCCAGATGTGGATTGGTGGGCAGATGCGGCCCACATTGCTCTGCCACTACCTCCACCAAGCCAAGAAGGGCTGTGTGGCGAAGGAAGGACAGGATGGCTTCCGGACCTCCAGAGCTGCCTGAGGCCACGGAACTTGGCCCCTAACTTTAAAAGGTTGAGAACCTAGGTTACAAGATGATAACACAGTACACACCTGAAGACAATGCAATTCTCTCATTCCTAGTGAGATATGTGACTTAAAGACGCTAAGGGACATTCAAACACAGAAATAGGGGTTTGAGAAACACAGACGTAGGGAGGGGCCCCATAGTTTATGATTTAGTGAGGAAAACTCATAGAAGTGATTTTTGTTTTCAAATTACACTTCTGAAAAGAAAATCACCTCTTTCAGGCAGGTTTCTTCAATGCAAGGCTTTTATCATTTCCAAATATCTGTTTGCCTGAGTGGCACGGATTGCAAAACCGGTTCTTAAGAGTGGCTTAATCCTTAAGACAAAAAAAAAAGTCTCCCTTGCATATCCAAAAGAAAAGCCTTTTGGCTGAAAGGAAGAAGGGGGGTCACAATGCCCTATTGCAGGTTAGGATTCCCCCCCTTCCTGCTTTCGTTGCCCTGGGTGCCTTAAGCTGCTAAGCAGGCAAGGCAAAGAGGTCTTGCTCACCATGCTTTCTCAAACTTTAAATGGTTTCTGCCCATGAACAGAGTGCAAACTGTTTAACACACAATGCCTGATATTTCACAGTGACATTACCACGCAGTTACACACAAGGAACACTTTTGCAATCATACTGTGGTCATAGAGACAAGGCTTTTGCAATCATACTGGTTCTTGCAGTCATACATTCAGTGGTGCACCACGCATACACACATTTATTTACGCATTCGCACATTCCTCCTCTGATCTGCAGTGTTCTATCCTGCACATGAGGAGATGACTTATACACAGCTGGCTATCACAACCATCTGGGTGCTTCTACTTAGGGGTGAGTTTCTCTGGGCTACTCCGAGGCGAGACAAGTAGGTTCTGCCTGTGCCTTGGGAGAGCTCAGGGTACTATTGCTGGGATGGTTCCTCTGGCATAGCCAGGGCGATGGCTGCCTCTTTTCGAGCCTGGGCCAGATGCATGCCAGAGGGCCGGATTCCCCGATCTTGGTGCTGTCTCGCCCTCCAGCGCCAGTGTGGCCATTTGGTCTTAGGCTTATTTGGACAACCTTTTGAAGATCTGCCTGGTCTAGATTGGCATTCTCTTCTAAGGTGTCTCATTTTTCCATACTGGAAGCAGGCGCCTTTGGGTTTTGGCACTGCTCGGTGCCTGAGTGTGGTAATGGGTCTGCTCTGGAGCCCTGCGTGGCCAGGGACCGTGCAGATTTCCGTGAGCAGTGGGCGCTGAGCAGGAAGGTAGACAATAGTCTGTCTGCCTGAACGTGTGTCTGCCTTCAGACAGGCTGAATACAGCAGCTGGGTGTTAGCTAATTGTACTGCTGGCAATTTCCCCATGAATGGATCTTCCTCACCGATGCACTGGATGGAATTCTGAGTTGGCAGGGAACTTTTAACTGTCAGAGAAGCGCCAGGGCTTCTCATGCCATGAATTCCTTCAGTGACATCTGCAGCTGTCACTGAGGGAAAGCTCCCTACACTGCCCTGCTTAAGCTGAAATGACGGATAGAGAGCCGTTGGGGCTGATGGCTCTGACTGCGCTGGGGGTTCCTGGGTCTCTATCCGGATTGGGTCTACCTCTGCTAACTTGCTCCATGTGCTGATTATGCTATCTGGAGCTCTCGGGGCTTGCTGAATGCAGGCTCCTATCCAGTCCCAAAGTTGGAGGCTAAGCATGCCTGCTTCTGGATAAAGCAGACAATTGTTCCCCAAGTACGCCAAGAGATCCGCTAAATTAGCACTGTGAATGTGTGTCTGGTATACCCTGGCCAGGGCCTTGAGTTCCATTAAGTGAACTCTCTGGTTAGCGGTCGGACATTGCCTCTGAGGACAAGTCCCCATATTACCTGCCGGTCCTTTGAAGTTTTCCTCCTCAGAACGATGTGACACATCTGAGTTCTAGGTAACAGGCTTTGCATGACGAACCTCTGGGAAGGAGCTCGGAGCATGGACTGCTGCCACGGGCCCTCGGCAGCCTCTGCGCTGAAGTCAGGGTTTCACAGCCGACCCTGAGCGGAACGTGTTTTCCCGCTGAGCAAGCTGCCGCAGAGCTTTGGAGCGTGCTCTGCCTCTCTGGAATGCCTCGCCACGTAGCTGTCACTCAGATCGGATGGCTTTCCGACCAGAGCTGCTGCGCTGTCCTCTGGGACGATTCAGACACTGTTCTGGCATAGAACCGGACCGCAAAGATCGCTTACTCACAAGTAGAATCATGTCTCGGGGTCACCAGATGTTGGATCGGGGCCGCAAAGCGGCTGTTGGGTCCCGGAGGAGACTGGTCAAGCAATGAGACACGAGGCAAGATGGAGTGAAGACCAGTGATTTAATGAGGCAAATCATCAGTATTTAACCTGTACAGGCTGCGTGCAAAAGAACTGCGATCTGGCAGAATCCATACGCCATGTTTACACGAGTTAATTGGGAAACTCTACAGGGGAGTTAATTAACCAAACTAAACAATGACAGGGGAACTCCATTGTTCCAAGCTATCTGGGGTAAACATGTGGCTGGTATTGATTTTGGGATTTAAGGTAATCTGCAGATGCGAGATTACCTATTACATGACAAGCGAGTTAGTCATTAGCTTCCTATTGTCCGAGCTACCTGTCAGGTCAGCTGTAGGTGAATTAAACCCTATCTAATATTCCGCTCCCCCAATTTCTGTCCCTTCAGGAACCCCTGGTAACGAGGTGATCGCCCATCACCGGGGTTCTGTCAGGGCCAGTATGCCAATTGTGTCCGCGGATACCACATAAGACAATGTCCAAAACCTCCAAATGACACATTCCTAGTAGTTGGTCTTTGGATGACTAGAATACTGGATTCATGTATAAACCCAGTAATGGCTCATCTACATTGAGCCTTTTGGAGTGCACTGGTATGATCTAAATATGGTCAACTGAGGTCAGTTGAAGATGTTATATGCTATTTGATACAATCCTTATATTCAGATGGCATATAGCCATCAACAACCAATTCAGTTCAGCTTCCATTGACAATTTCCAGTATCATGAACAGTCTTCATAAGCCAGCCCTTCATGAATTTGGCTAACTGAATAGATTCTTTGCTCTTTAGCAGACAGGCAGGGGAAGTGAACTGATTACAGAGGGGGACTAGTACCTGTGAGGTACTAAACTTCATGAAATACACATGATAGACCCTGCAATGGGGAGTAAAGTTGCAAAATGTCAGACAGTTTGTTTCAGGTGTGTGTACCTTTTATAAAGTTTGGTTTTAAGGAAAGGAAAAGAAAGCAAAGCAGAGGATTAGGACAATATCTGGACATTTTGCTTTACTCTAGGACTCATAAACATTGGTAACAACTGGGTTGTGTAACTGAAAGCTGCTTCCCTCACCCCACCTCCTTTTCAGGTTCCAAGATTCCCTACAGATTTTTATTTGCTCAGAACAGCCTTCAGGAATCTTGAGACCTTTTAGAGCTGTGATGGCGAACCTTGGCACTCCAGATGTTCTTGTACTTTAATTCCCAGATGCCCTGACCAGCAGGAGTCCTGCCTTAGGCTTCTGGTAACTGAAGTCCAAGAACACCTGGAGTGCCAAATTTCACCCTCACTGTTTTAGGGTGAGCAGCTTTTCATAGCCAAAAATCTCTACCAGATTATTGGATCGGGATGTTTTTTGATTATACCATATGGCAGGGGTGGTCAACCTTCATGCTCCATGTGTTTTTCAACTTCAATTCCCACAATTCCCGATTAGCAGGTGTGTTGACATGGGCTTTTAGGGATTGAAGTCAAGAACACCTGGAGCACTAAGGTTGACCACCCCTGCCATATGGTGATGTGTTTGGGCTAAGACGGGTTCAACTCTTCCATCTTGAGGCTGTTTGGGAAGTGATCAAAAGCAAGAAAAGCTCATTTAGAAGATGGAAGGCTTGTTCGAATAAGGACAGCAGGCAGAAACATAAATTCTGGCAGAACAAATGGAAGGCAACAATCAGGAAAGCAAAGCAAGACTTTGAGGAGCGTATAGCTAAAAACACTCAGAGAAATAACAAAGACTTCTTTAAGTACATTAGAAGTAAGAACCAGTGGTGGGCAGCTACCGGTCCACTCTGGTCTGTGCGACCGGGGGGGGGGGGGTAGTAAAAATTTCTAGTGACTACACCTACTTCCCCACTTGTGTTTGCATGCCAAGCAAGCCAAGCCGACATTTCCTGCTTTGGGCGTGGAGGCGGCAGCAGAGTGGAGGCATCAGGCAGGCCTCCAGTCGCGTTGGGTGTTTGTGGTTCCCTCTTCCTCTCCTCCCTGGGATGGGAGGAAGAGGTGGCAGGAGCCTCTTCCTCCCCCCCCCCCGGACCAGTGGGGCAAGGCATTCAGAAAGAAGGCATTGGCATCAGATGTTTGCAGTTCCCTCTTCCTCTCCTCCCTGTGTCCAGGGGGAGGTGGCAGGAGCGCCTTCCTCTTACCCCCCCCCCCCCAAGACCAGTGGGGAAAGGCAGGCAGAGAGGAGGCATTGGGTAGGCCTCCAGCCGCATTGGGTGTTTGTGCGGTTCCCTCTTCCTCTCCTCTGCTGCTCCAGCCATGGTTCTGCCCGACACCGGCCCGTCTCTGATGAGGGGCTGCTGAGGGCTTCTGGCGCAAGGCTGCCACTGTGCTGCCACTGAGACTGCTGAGGGCCTCAGCCACGAGGCCTCCTCCTCCGCCTCTCCGCAACCACCACGCCTCAGTAGGCCTCCGCTCTGCTGCCAACTGCATGGTGGCAGAGAGGCGGAGGAGGATGCCTCATGGCTGAGGCCCACGGTGGTGGCGCATGGGGCAATGGCCTTGTGCCAGAGGTCCTCGGCAGCCCCTCATCAGAGATGGGCCGGCATCAGGCAGAGCCGTGGCCAGAGCAGCAGAGGAGAGGAAGAGGGAACTGCGTGATCGCCCAACGCGGCTGGAGTCCTGCCCACCTCCACCCTGCCTGCCTTGCCCCACTGGTTGGGAGGGGGAGGGGAAGATGTGTGAATGGAGGGAGGTTTGGTATCAGAAGCCGACAACGACGCTTATTCAGCTGTCGCCGTTTTGCCTCTCTTTGTAGACCGGTCGGCCGTGGAAGGTAGTGGCGGTTGCTTTGGAGGGTTAATCTGCTATAGTTAGTGTAGTTTAATTTAATTATTTTATATATTGTTATTAATTCGAGGTTATTGATTTTGTATTGAATTTATTTTTGTGCTCCTCCGTCTGTATTGGGGGATATTGTATTAGATACTTTATTGTATAGTTTATGTTATATTTTTGCATTGTTTATTGTATCTCTGTACTCTGTTGTAAACCGCTTTGAGTTATCAAATGATAAGGTAAGCAGTATATAAATTAAGTAATAAAAATAATAAAGATGCTCCTGTCGCTTCTCTCCCCCCTGGACCCAGGGAGGAGAGGAAGAAGGAACAGCGACTGCCCAACGCCGCTGCCTCCACTCTGCCTGCCTTGCCCCACTTGTGGGGGAGGAAGAGGAAGATGCTCTTGTCAAGGTCGAGGGAGGGCGTTCGGTGGGACTATGGGGTCTCGGGTTTGAGAATCCCCTTTCACAGGGCTTCCGACCTGTCCCCTCCCTCCATCGTAGCTGGATCTGTTCAGCAGTGGCTGAGCTGGAGCCTTACTGGGTCTTTTTTTCTCTCAATGAGAGGTATGTGATTCTGGGAGTGCTGTCTTGACAGCTTCAAGAAAGGATTAGACAAGTTCATGGAGGACAAGGGTATCAATGGCTATAATTATGGATACTTAAGGACAACCTCGGGGTTGGAGAGATAGGCAGGATATCTCTCAATGCCATTTCCAGGGAATCCTAAATAGGTGAAGGCATCTCCTTGGGAATACTCTGAAGGAAATTCAGATAAGATTCAGATAAGATTAAATCTGTCACTTTGACTCACTGCATTTTAACAAGTCCTTATATACCACAAGGTAGCAAGCAGTATTCATAAACTATGAGCAGCAACTAGGTTTTCCCCTTCCCTTACCATCAAAATTATTTGCTAGAAATAGTGAAATGATGTTGAGCATAAATTATGTTAGGGAATCCTAAATTATTACGAACAACTTGGATATAGTCTTACAGCAGGGGGTTTAGGATGCAAAGAAAACTCTGGTTGGCCCCAAAAGTGCTTACAGAAATAAAATCTCATTTCCAAACCATCCATATCCATGAGTTGTTGGGAATTTCTATGAAATATGCACACCATTGTGGGAAATGCTCACAAAATGACATTTATATATCAAATCAAATCAAATCAAATCAAATCAATAGTAAACACATTAAAACTTCTTCTTCTTTCTCTTCCTCTTCTTGTTCTTGTTCTTCTTCTTCTTCATCATCATCATAATCACCTTCTTCTTCTTCTTCAAGTGCTCCATCTGATTCTGAATATTGGCTTTTATTATGATGATCAACCATGAAGGATGTCCTGGGAATATAATGCAGTGGTTTTTCATTTGCCTTCTGCAAATGGGGACTGCATGACCCCCACAACACTGATCCAGTTCCACGAGTCACTTTCTGGTCCTGACCCCTTTGGGCACACAAAGTCCTCATCAGCTCCAGGCCATAATTGATGAAGATGGATTCAAGTGTGATTTAATCCACTTGGGGACCCTCACCCTTCCATGTTGACTTCACTACCCAAGGCAGCTACATTGTAAAATATAAAATTAAACATTGTAAAACATAAAATTAAACACTGTAAAGCATAATATTTTTTTAAAATTGGACAAACAACAATATTAAAAATCTCAATTCCGAAGTCCAGATTCAAGGAAATGCAGTATTACATCATGTCAACACTTGTTCAAGTAAATAAAAAATCTGCCTTAAGAAGGAGTTATTTGCCTGCTTGGTGAAGAACAAAAGAGAAAAAGAGAAACTATATTTCTGGGTATGTGTTTCACAACCTGGGAACAGTCTCTGAATTGGTCATTTGAGCTCCGTTTCTGTTATGTATGTACAATGTTGCTTTAAGAAAATGCATGAATGTAACCTGACCATAATTACAATGTAGCTCAGCTGTTAAGGAACACGAGTAAGCTGCCCAATAGAGGGCAGCTGCGAGCGTTCAACTCACATGGTTCACATTCCTCAAATCACCGGCAGCCGCGAGAACTCTCCCGCACTATCACTAACTACAGAAGAGGGGCGTGACTTGGAACAACGTCACGCCGGTAGCAGCCAATGAGCTACCGTGCAACAAGATTCAAATGTATTGTACTGCTGTATATAATGTGATGTACCTCCGCCATTACCACATGTTCATCCTGATCATCACCCAATAAACCTGTGTTAGTCCTTACTGCGACTCCTTCTTTGTCTTCCGTGCAAGACACCAAATTGGCGACAAGGATGGCATCGATGGCGAATCCCAAGGTCAAGCCTTACCAGTTCGATATCAGCGAGCCAGAACAATGGGAGCTCTACGAGTGCCAGTTTCGGCACGCGATGGAAGCCGCGGGCGTCGACGACGACGCGAAAATGCGCTCCCACTTCCTGGCCCAGGTGGGGCCGGCCACGCTGCGGATCCTGATGAACCTGGTGGCCCCCCGGAAGATGGACGTGGTGCCCATCGCCCGCATCCTGGAAGTGCTGGGCGAACATTTCCAGCCCCCCGTGTCGATCTTCCCAGCCAGGGTCGCGTTCCACAGACGAGACCAGCGCCTGGGAGAAACCGTGTCTGCCTACGCGGCTGCCCTCAGGCTTGCAGCGGTGCACTGCCAGTGGGAAGACCTGGACACGGCCCTCCGAGACCGCATGCTGTGTGGCCTGAGGGACGAGGAGGTCCAGAGAAAATTGATGACCCGCGACTATCGCCTCACGTTCAACGAGGTACTGCGGGAGGCCCAGGCAGCCGAGGCGGCCAGGAGTGGGGTCAGAGTGTTCAAGTCCCGAGGGGCCACGTCCGAAAGGGCCAAGTCACCAGTGCAGGCGGCCCGGCGGACATCGGCGAAGATGGCCTGGCGGGCCCCCAAGTCGCCCGCCGGCACACCAGCGACGTCCGACGAGTCGTCCACTACGGCGGACTCCTGCTCCAGCGAGGACGACGACGTCCAGAGGATAAAGAAACGCGGGGAGAAGCAACAGACCCGCGAACGGCAAGACCGCCGCTGCGACGGTTGTGGGGCGTCCCACGACCGCATGAGGTGTCCGTTCCGAAAGGCCGAGTGCCACAACTGCGGCCGAAAGGGACACATCGCCAGAGTATGCAGGCGCGGGTGAGCCGAGGACAAGGGCGTTTCGAGCCATCCCCAGACGAACCAACGAAAGGCGGCCGGCACCAGGAAGGTCTCAACCAACTACAGCGAGGAAGGCGTGAACCGCGTGGGCCTGGAGCACCGGCGTTTTTCCGTAGAGGTACAGTTACAGGGGCTCCCAGTGAGGATGGAGATAGACTCGGGGTCATCCTATTCCATCCTGTCCCAAAAAGAGTTTATGCGCATTCCCCCAGACGCGCGGCCCAAACTGCGGGCCATGAAGTCACACTTACGGGACGTGCAGGGAAATGGGATCCCAGTGTTGGGAGTGGGCAAGTTCAGGGTGAAGTTCAAGAATTACTCCGAGAAATTGCCCCTAGTGGTCCTCAAGGGGGGGAGATGCTGCCTTTTGGGAACGCAGTGGTTTGCTCCCCTGGGAATCGAACTGTCCGGCATTAACGCCATCGAGACTGACCCAATGCGGGACGTGTGCAACGCACACCCAGACATTTTCAAGAAGGGGCTCGGGACGTACAAGGGCCCCCCAGTTTCCTTTTAGCTGGACCCAGAAATCCAGCCCATCCGCCTCAAGCCAAGGAGAATGTCCTTCGCCCTCAAGGACAAGATCGAGGCGGAACTGGACAAATTGGTGGGGCAGGGGATTTTGGTCCCAGTTGATTCGGCGGAGTGGGAAACGCCAATTGTTACAGCCCTTAAGTCAAATGGGGAGGTCAGGATTTGTGCGGACTATAAATGTACGATCAATAAGGCCATTCGGCCAAATGCATATCCGGTGCCCGTGGTCAGCCACTTACTGGCCACATTACATGGGGGGAGGTGTTTTGCCAAGCTAGATCTAGTGCAAGCATATCAGCAGCTCTCAGTAACCCCGGCTGCTGCCGCTGTGCAAACGATTGTGACGCACAAGGGGGCATTTAAGGTAACGCGCCTTCAGTTTGGCGTGAATTCGGCCCCCGGAATCTTCCAGTCCCTTGTGCAACGCCTTTTAAAGGGGCTTCCAGGCGTTCTCCCATATTTTGACGATGTGTTGATAATGACGGGGAGTGAATTAGAGTTAGCAAAGAGGTTAGACGGGGTCCTCTCAGTGTTCGAGAGGGCGGGGCTTCGACTGAGACGGGACAAATGTGTATTCTTTGCGAGGGAGGTCGAGTTTCTCGGTTTTAAGATAACCCCGGAGGGAATCAAACCCTCTGAGTCCAAGGTTGCGGCCGTGAAAAACGCCCCTCGTCCCACCGCTAAACCGGAGCTGCAGTCATTTCTAGGGCTCCTAAATTTCTATCACTCCTTCCTGCCTAGGAAGGCATCGGTCGCGGAGCCACTGCACGCGCTACTAAAAAAGGACGCGGTTTGGCGGTGGGGGGACAGGCAGGAGAAAGCATTCAAGGAGCTTAAGACACTCCTATCCTTGGATGCTGTCCTAACCCACTTCGATCTGAAAAAACCAGTGGTTTTAGTCTGTGATGCGTCCCCAGTGGGGGTGGGGGCAGTCCTGTGCCACGTGTTGGAGAGCGGGCGGGAAGCCCTGGTGGAGTACTACTCAAGGTCCCTCTCGAAGGCCGAGCGCAATTACGCGCAAACAGATAGGGAGGCCCTGGCCATAATCGCGGGAACGAAGAAGTTCCACGATTTTTTATACGGCCGCGAGTTTATGGTAGTGACGGATCACAAACCACTTCTCTGGATCTTCACTACCGGCAAACCCACCCCGCAAATTCTATCCCCCAGGATGCTGCGTTGGGCCATATTCCTCAACGCCTACCAGTATGAGCTGGTCTATCGCCCAGGGAAGGAGATCTCCCATGCGGACGCACTGTCCCGGTCTCCCCTCCCTAGTTTAGGGTATCCCGCATGCGAGGTAGAGCAGGAACACCAAGTCCTGCTGATCGAGTCCCTCGACTCACCCTCCATCATCCCGGCCGACCTCGCCAAGGCCACGGCGGCCGACAAGACACTGGCCCAAGTTAGTTCCTGGGTTAGGAAAGGGTGGCCCACTACTACCCCCGAGGAGCATTTCAAGCCGTTTGTCAATGTAGAGTAGAGCTTTCCCTGGAAAGGGGCTGCCTACTCTGGGGCCAGCGGGTAGTTATCCCAGAGAAGTGAAGGGCTAAGGTAGTGAAGCTACTGCACACCAGTCACCCGGGAATAGTACGCTCCAAGGCGCTGGCCAGGAGTTTCTTTTGGTGGCCCCAGATAGACACGGATATAGAACGCCTAGTGGGCATGTGTGAGAGCTGCCAGAGCTCTCGGCCCGAGGAGTCCAGGCTACCCCATAGGGAATGGGACATGGCCCGCGGGCCATGGTCCCGGATACATGTCAACTTCGCTGGCCCTTTCCGCGGGTCCATGTTTCTACTGATAGTCGACTCCTATTCCAAGTGGTTGGAAGTAATCCCCATGAACAGCACCTCCTCTGCTGCGACCATTAAACAGTTGCGCAAGGTCTTTGCCTGCTTCGGCCTGCCAGACGTCCTCGTTAGCGATAACGCTAGTACCTTCACGTCTGCGGAGTTCAAGAGGTTTATGGAGAGAAACGCCATCAGGCACATAACCGCTGCCCCGTTTCACCCCGCCACAAACGGTCAGGTAGAGCGCCAAGTGCGCACTACGAAAGACGCACTGCGGCTCATGGGTCCCGGTGAGTTGAACCTTCATCTGTGTCAGTTCCTCATCTGCTACAGGACAACCCCCCTAGCGTCAGGATTTTTGCCAGCCGAACTCCTCATGAGGAGGCGTCCGGTAACACTGTTTGACCGGATGGATCTGTCCAGGGTGGAGGATGAAGGGAGAAATATAAATATAGGGGTAGAGAGCTCCAAAAGTTTCTTGGTAGGGGACCCGGTTCACTGCAGGAACTACGCGGCCGCGAGGCCAGCGTGGGTACCAGGGACAATCATCGAGCAGACGGGGCCAGTATCCTATAGAGTCGAGACTAGCTCGGGTCTACTCTGGAGGAGGCACGCCGACCAACTAAGAAGACGAGTCACCAGTGAAGGGGAATCAGCGTTAGGGTCCTCCCCCACCCGTGTTACCCAAGGGGGAGACACGGCGGCACCAGCGGGTACAAATGCATACCCTCGGTTTTCAGCCACAGAGGAGGATACCCTGGAAGAGAGGGACGAGTTCGATTATGATTTGCAGTACCAGGGGGGTGTCGCGGAGTGGTCCCCCACCCGTCCTAGCGAGAAGAGGGGTTTCAGTTCAGCCCCTGGTACCTCCAGTCCTCCCAGTCCTTTTGTTTTAGAGTATACCATAGCTCCAGCCCCCCGGAGACAGTCAACCCCGAGACAGGCAGCAGGGGGAAAACCGCCCGTTTCATCCCCTAGAACTCCCGGACAGACAGCAGGGGGTGGCGAGACCACGAGGGCCTCCTCGTCGGTCCCGAGATTTGTACTGGGGGGGACCCCAAGCTCCTCAAGTGGTAGGCAGGGGTTCACGTCCCAACTGTTCATTCCATTCCCGTCCCCCAATGCAAGGTTGTCGCAGAGTCCACACCGAACCACTAATGAGTCCCCCCTTTCCGTTGCAGGACGGGACTCCGCGGAACCAGGAGCCCCCGGCTCTCCTGTGTTAAGTCAAGCGGCCGCACGCCCCAGGCGCACATGTGGCAAGCCACAATGGTTGAGGGACTTCGTCCCATCCTAGGGGGGAGGGGTGTTATGTATGTACAATGTTGCTTTAAGAAAATGCATGAATGTAACCTGACCATAATTACAATGTAGCTCAGCTGTTAAGGAACGCGAGTAAGCTGCCCAATAGAGGGCAGCTGCGAGCGTTCAACTCACATGGTTCACATTCCTCAAATCACCGGCAGCCGCGGGAACTCTCCCGCACTATCACTAACTACAGAAGAGGGGCGTGACTTGGAACAACGTCACGCCGGTAGCAGCCAATGAGCTACCGTGCAACAAGATTCAAATGTATTGTACTGCTGTATATAATGTGATGTACCTCCGCCATTACCACATGTTCATCCTGATCATCACCCAATAAACCTGTATTAGTCCTTACTGCGACTCCTTCTTTGTCTTCCGTGCAAGACACCAAAGTTTCAGAGTACAGTACTAGATTTTCTTATCAAGTCAGTTCATGCATGTCCTCTGACTTAGATAGCAAATAGTTTCCCAGCAGCCCAATGGGAGTGTTTCCTCCCTCCTACAGCACAGAGTTCACCCCTCCCCTCTGCCCAGCAGCCCAACTGGAGCAACTCCGCCCTCTCCCAGCACAGAGTTTGCTCAGCAGCTGAATGGGAGTGTTTCTTCAGTGTTTGGGAATCAAGACAATGGAAGCAGCTGTAAACTAGCCTAACACATCTTTATTGCATGGAGTACAGCACGAACATGTGGTAATGGTGGACAAACAGCTCCTTTTATCCAGTTGATAAATTGAATACAATTGAATGTGGCTCCTCGATAGCGCATTGGCTACTGTCCATATGACATCATCCTTAGTCACGCCCTTCTTGTCCAGGTGAGGTGAGGGCGGGAATCTTTCCCGCGCAGCTGAAGGTATTTGAGGAATGTGTACCATGTGAGCTGAATGCTCGATATTTCCCCCTAGTGGTCACTAGCTCGCGTTCTCATGTGGTTTGTTACATTGTTTCTATTGCAAGATACAGATTGTTACATTCGCTCATTCATGTGGTTACACATTGTTACATTCGCTCATTCGTGTGGTTATAATTACATTCAATACACAACATCCCTCCCCTCTAAGATGGGACAAAGTCCCTTAACCAAAGTGGTTTTCTGCATGTGCGTTTTGGGCGTGTGGCCGTTATGCTTGACTCGGCAGTGCCCCCTCGTCTGTGTCCTCCTGGCTCTTTTCCTGCAATTGGAGAGGATGACTCGTTAGCGACTTGCTGCGTGTCTGCAGCTATGGGCTGGGCAGGAGGAGAAGGGTTGGATTCTGATGCGGATGTGGGGAAACTGGGGGCACTGGGGACTAAACCCCGCTCCTCATTTGGACGGGTGGGGGAACACTCCGGAAAACCCACCCCGGTTTGGTAACTCAAAATCTAACTCAGGGGCAACAGGGACAAACTCATTCCTATCTTTCATGGTGCTGGGGAAAACTGGCGTATCAAAAGGATACAGATTTGAGTCTGCTCCCCCCCGTTTGGGACTGTTGCCCCTCGTTTTCTCCCCCTTGGGATAAGCAGGTGGAGGAGGACCCTAACGTTGAGTTCTGCTGCTGGGCACCCCTGTCCTGCCCCCCAATCACTCGGTGCCTTAGTTGGTTGGCGTGCCTTGTCCAGAGGAGACCCGTGTTGGTCTCGACACAGTATGAAACTGGTCCCGTTTGGTTAATGACTACTCCCGGAACCCAGGCTGGCCCTGCAGCTGCATAATTCCTACAGTGCACAGGTTCACCTATCTCGAAGTTTTTTGTGGACCTGAGCTCAATGTTTCTTCCCCTATCCTCCACCCTGGTGGGATCTAACCTGGTTAACAACGAATGCAATTTCCTTTTCATGAGGAGTTCAATGGGGGGAAATCCCGATGCCAACGGTGTCACCCTGTATCATACCTGTCAACCGCGGCTCCGGCGAATCTGGGATCTGCGCGGACCGGGTTTGCGCAGGTCGCATTGTACGCATGCGCGTGGAGGGCTACGCCGCTTGCGTAGCCTTCTACGCACACGGCGTAGCCTTCTGCGCATGCATGGAAGGGAGCTACGGAAGTGTAGAGCCCTTCCACGCATGCGTGCAACGTGACCTGCGCAGATGGGCTGCGCAGTGCCTCCTTTCCCCCGCTGCCAAAATCCGGGGTTTTGGCAGCGCGGAGCAGGAAAGGGCAAAAATCGACGCCGAAAACTGGGAAATTCTGGCCAATCCGGGAAGGTTGACAGGTATGCCCTGTATGCTAACAAAAACTGGCAGAGCTGCAGGTCCAGATCCCCTGGGCCCATGCGCCGCAACCTCTCTTTCATGGTTCGCACCAGGCATTCCACCTGGCTGTTTGTTACGGGGTGAAAAGGGGCTGAGGTTATGTGCCGGATGGTGTTTGATTCCAAGAACGCTTGGAATTCTGCGGACGTGAAAGTGCTAGCGTTATCGCTCACAATGATGTCAGGTATCCCGAAGGTACTTATCAGCTTGCGCAGCTGTTTTATGGTTGAGGCTGATTAGGTGCTGTGCAGTGGAATCACCTCCAACCACTTGTAGTATGCGTCTACTACCAGTAGAAAAAAAGAACCCCTGATCGGACCTGCGAAGTCTATGTGGAGGCGAGACTATGGTCCCCTGGCTGTGTCCTATTCTCTGTGTGGAAGTCGGGACTCCTCAGGGTGAGAGCTCTGGCAACTTTCGCAGGTGTTCACCATGTGCTCTATATCCTCATCCAACTGTGGCCACCAGAAGTAGCTTCGGGCCAGCGCTTTAGAGCGCACGATCCCTGGATGGCTGACGTGTAGAAGCTTGAGTACCCTTGCCCTTAATGATTCTGGGATGATCACCCTCTCCCCCCCCCCACAGGAGGGACCCCCTTTCTGTGGACAACTCAACCCTCTTCCTGAAAAATGTGGCAAACTCATCTGCGGGGGGAGCTGTGGGCCACCCCTTCTGTACCCAAGATCTGACAAGAGCTAGTGTTTTAGCCTTCACTGTGGCTGCAGCGATTTCCATGGGAAGTATGGGGGCGCATCTAGGGCTTCTTTAAGGAGAACTTGGCTGTCCTGCTCTATTTCACATTTCGGGTCTCCCAGCTGGGGAAGAGGAGACCTTGGAAGTGCGTCAGCATGGCTTATGTCTTTTCCGGGGCGGTACACTAATGAACCCCTGTACACATTGAGGAAGATGGCCCACCGAAGCATCCTAGGGGAGAGGATCTGCGGAGTGGGCTTGTCTGAGGTGAAAATGCCCAACAGTGGCTTGTGGTCAGTTACAATGATGAATGGACGACCATACAAAAAATCATGGAACTTCTTTATGCCCACTACTATTGCAAGGGCCTCTCTATCTGTTTGGGCATAGTTGCATTCTGCCTTAGACAATGATCTCGAATAGAAGGCAACCGGGGCTTCTCGCCTGCTCTCTAACACGTGGCAAAGGACCACCCCCACCCCCACTGGTGAGGCATTGCAGACTAAGACTACCGGCTTCTTTGGGTCAAAATGGGTCAGGATGGCCTCTGAGGAGAGGAGCTGCTTGAGTTCCCTGAAAGCCCGCTCTTGGCTCTCCCCCCACTGCCAAGCCACGTCCTTCTTAAGCAGCCTATGTAGGGGCTCTGCAATCGACGCTTTCCTGGGCAGGAAGGAATGGTAGAAATTTAACAGCCCCAGGAAGGATTGCAGCTCAGGTTTTGCGGTGGGGCGAGGGGTGTTTTGAATGGCCGAGTCCTTGGACTCAGCGGGTTTCACTCCATCAGGGGTTATGCGAAACCCCAGGAACTCTAACTTCTTTGCAAGGAACCCGCATTTGTCTATCCGCAGTCTCAGCCCCACGGATTCAAACACTGTAAGGACCTTATCTAATCTCTGGGCCAGTTCTGATTCGCTCCCCCAGATATCAAAATGTCATCAAAATATGGTAAAACACCCTGTAGCCCCTTTAACAGACATTCCACAAGCGACTGAAATATTCCCGGTGCTGAGTCCACGCCGAACTGTAGGCGCGTCAACTTAAATGCCCCCTTGTGAGTTACAATGGTTTGCGCAGCAGCTGTAGCTGGGGTTACTGTTAGCTGCTGGTATGCCTGCGCTAGATCCAATTTGGTGAAACACCTTCCCCCATGTAAAGTAGCTAGCAGATGGCTAACTACTGGCACCGGATAAGCATTAGGGGAGATTGCCTTGTTGATTGTACATTTGTAGTCAGCGCAAATCTGCACCTCTCCATTTGCTTTTAGCACTGTAACGATAGGAGTCTCCCACTCTGCAGAGTCCACAGGCATTAAGATCCCCTGACCCACCAATTTGTCCAGTTCCACCTCTATTTTGTCCTTCAGGGCGAACGGAACCCGTCGTGGCTTGAGCCTAATTGGGTGGACCTCTGGGTCTAGGTCGAATGAAACTAAGGGCCCTTTGTACTTCCCAAGCCCCTTCTTGAATACCTCGGGGTGTGCATTGCACACTGCCTGAATTTCGTCCCCCCCTCCCAATGGCGTGGACACCTCCTATGAAGATCTCCAGGGGTTCGAATCACTGTGTTCCCAGGAGGTTGCAACCCCCCTCCTTTAAAACCACTAGGGGAAGCTTCCTTCTGAGTCCCTTGTACTGTATCTCAAACTCCCCCACTCCCAGCACTGGGATTCCCTTTCCCTGTACATCCCTTAAGTTTGACCTCAGTTCCTTGAGTCTGGGCCGCGCCTTGGGGGGAATGCGCAAAAACTCTCTATGGGAAATAATGGAGTAGGCGGACCCCGAGTCTATTTCCAACCTAACTGGGATCCCCTGCAACAGTACCTCAACATAAAAATGTGGGTGCCCTAAGGGCACGCTGTGAGCGGCCAGGTTGTCTCCCGCATATGCTCTGCATACCGCGTGGTACCCCTCTGGGCCGTCATCGCCGTTGCTGTCGTAGACTCTGCCGACGCCATCCCGTCTCCTCGTGGAACGCTCCACTGTGCCCTTGCTCTCATCTCACCGTTGTCTGCACACCCTGGCGATGTGGCCCCTTCGTCCGCAGTTGTGGCACTCAGCCTTTCGGAATGGGCACTTGCTCCGATCGTGGGACGCTCCACAGCCATTGCAATGCCAGCCTCCCTTTTCCTTCTTCTCGCCCTGGCCCTTTCCGATTTTCCGGACACCCTCATCTTCACTGGAGCCTGCATTGGCGGAGGCCTCTGAAGATGTGGGCCAGCGTGGGGCAGGGGGCGCCCTCCAGGTCGCCTGGACTGCAGATGCAGCTGCATCAAACGGTGGTGGCTTCGCTTTGAGGAGCTTGAACCTGGCCCTTGTGGACTCAGACATCTGCGCCTCTTGCAGAACCTCTTGGAAGGTTAGGTCGTGGCCGCGGGTCATGAGCTTCTTTTGGGTGTCCCCATCTCACATTCTGCAAAGCAGCCGGTCTCTAAGGGCCATATCTAAGTTCTCCTGCCATTCACACGGGGTTGCCGCCAAACGGAGGGCTGCCGCATATTCAGTCACGGACTCACCCGGCTTTTGGTCCCTCCTCGCGAACGCGGCTCTGGCCGAGAAGAAGGACACCTTGGGCTTGAAATGGCTTCTCAGTGCAGTCAGCAGGTCAACTACGGAAACCTGCTCCACTTCTCTTGGTGGCCACCAGGTCCATCAGCGTTTGCACTGCGTGATAGCCAAGCATCGTGATGAGAAGGCCCCTCTCCTTCTCAGCATCTGTGATGCCAGCAACCGCTACCATACTCCTGAAATGCATCTCAAACCAGTCCCATCGTTCGGGTTGGCTTATGTCGAAAACCGGTTGCTGTGGAAGTGTCTTGTCCCCGTGGGAAGCCATATCCCACCTTCGTCGCCAATTTAGACAATGGAAGCAGCTATAAACTAGACTAACACATCTTTATTGCATGGAGTACAGCACGAACATGTGGTAATGGCGGACAAACAGCTCCTTTTATCCAGTGGCTATACAATTGAATGTGGCTCCTCGATAGCGCATTGGCTACTGTCCGTATGACATCATCCTTAGCCACACCCTTCTTATCCAGGTGAGGTGAGGGCGGGAATCTTTCCCGCGCAGCTGAAGGTATTTGAGGAATGTGTACCATGTGAGCTGAACGCTCGATATTTCCCCCTAGTGGTCACTAGCTCGCGTTCTCATGTGGTTTGTTACATTGTTTCTATTGCAAGATACAGATTGTTACATTCGCTCATTCATGTGGTTACAGATTGTTACATTCACTCATTCGTGTGGTTATAATTACATTCAATACACAACAGTTTCCTTCCTCCCCTGTTTCTGTGTTGGCACTTTGTGATAAATAAGTGGGTTTTGATTTGCAGTTTGGGCACTCGGTCACTAAAAGGTTTGCAATCACTGTGCTAGGAGATTTAAATGGTTGAAAGTAGATTTTATGGCAAGTGCACCCTACTAATGAAACAAAAAAAAATCCCTGTGAGGGAGAAATCATCTTCTCCATGCTTAACATTCAGCATCGCAGTTGTTGGCACATATTGTGTGCCAACTCCAGGGCAAACCATGGGGAAAATCAGGACATAGTAGTTGCCCCTTCACCTTCTCTTTCCCCTTGACAGCACGTAGTACAAACAGAAGAGGCAGGTGGTTCAGGAAGAAATGTCATCAGAGTCACAACGGGCATTTCAGCTATCAAATATTGTGTAACATTTCTATAATTACCAGGAACTCATTAAGTTTGTGCTCACTCATCCTGGGAAGGAGTTTAAATGCAGATCTCATGGTTTTAAAAACATCTCAGCTAGACCTATGCACTTCTCTCCCTTCCTCACCTGAAATAAAACACAACAGTGTGTTACCCGAAAACTGATGCCTCCTTTTTCTGATTAATTACAGGAGCGTGTGAGTGTGGGAAGAGTTGCAACTTCAGTTCGGTGGCTGGCGGAACCCTGATCCCAAGGACAAGGAGGCTTTATTTCAGACAAAAATATAAATCAAGTTTATTGACAAGGAGTTTAAAACAATGCAGGCCAGGCTCTGATAAAAGTCCTAGTCTCAACCTTTTTGTCTTAAATAATTTTCTCCCAGTGAGCAGCTCTGTTGGGTTCGTGTGTGTGTGTGTGTGTGTGTGTGTGTGTGTGTGTGTGTGTGTGTGTGTGTGTGTGTGTGTGTGTGTGTGTGTGTGCAAGAGCGCTGCTGACATCTACTATCAAGAGATTTTTATACCCTCCACCCAGGGGAACTCAACCTAGCTCAACTACTATTCGAGTACTTACAAAAATAAAAAAATTACAATGATTCAAATAATACCAGCACCTGGCTTTTTTGTTACAGTAAAAAGGCTAATCACATAGAACAATGGGTAAATGGGCAGTGCAAATGCCCAGGGGTTTACATAAAAAAAATAGAGTTCACAATTCAACAACTGTAGGTCCTGATGCTTCCAATGTGACATCCAATGGAAGAGAGGATTATAAATGTGCACCAATGTGGCTTCAGAATTTTTGACTAGGAGTCCAAAATGACCAATGGCATCGTAGAGTAAATTCATGGGACTGAGTTCACTAGTAGTCACTTTATTTCCTCCCAGGAATTAATTTATCCTGTCTCCTCCCAAGCACAATCTAGATTGAGTACAGAAGGAATCCCAGAATCAATAGATATTCAATATCCACCCTTGATCTCATTCCATGTGCCCTAAGTTTATGCAAGTAGTAGTAAAAACAATAGGTGGCAGGTAAACTGAAGATTGAGATGGATTTTCTTGAGCTCCCAGGGCCAGGGCTCACAAAAGGTGAGAATAATTGATGTCTTCCTGTGTAGGCTGGGAGGTATGCTGCATATATAGTTCTGCTTGGGAATTCAAAGCAAAACATGTTAGAATCATTTTTAAAACATTTCAGTAAGTTTTAGGATTTTTAATAAACACCACATAATTTAGGTTAGCTATATCAGTAGGCAAGCAAGACTTCAGAACCCTTAAAACACAAGTCAACTCTAACTGCAATATAAAGGAGCTTTTTGAGGCTTGGGTTTTTAAAAAGTCTTTCTTTCTGCTGGCTGGCTGACAGCTTTCAGAAGGGGGGCTTTCCTCAGCAGCAGAGAGACATAATAAGAGATAAAGAAAATTGTGGCATGTGTGTTTCCCAAAAGTGGGGCTACAAGTATATACCTTCAAGCATGTGTGAATGGACACGTGTCAGAGTAGTGCTTGTTGCAACGGAAGCCTAAATGTGGATGGCAAATAAAAATACGGTGAAAGAAATGACTTTATTGAAAGAATAAAAGAACGTTTGAAAGGAAAAATAGAGAGACAAAAACTGGGGTGCTTATTTCTGAAAATGGGGTTACAAGTGCCTGACCAGATGAAGAGTTCTGAAAAACCTGAAAGCTTGCATATTATTGTAATTGGTCATGATCAATATATTATCTGCCTCTGGATGTTTGGATCTGGTTTTCTTCTGATGGAGCATCACAATACCCTCTCTTTTTCTGTATACTTCAAAACTAATTATTTTCCTATTTATTCCACCCACTCCATCCATCCATAAAGCAGAATAAGCTATTCTTACCACTTCTCTGTTTCAAATGGGTGGTGGGAGGAAAATTGAATATGATATATAATGAAAGCATAAAGTGACCATTAACGACAATGACAACAAAAGATGGAAATGAGTTTGGTCTGATAAATTTGACAAAGTTTATTGTCTTGTGTATTGTAGAAAAATCAGGAGTCAATATCTTATCTCTAGGGGGAAGGAGTTGAGGGGAATAGAGAAGAAAAGCAAGTCTTCTCACTTGTCTACCTTCTCACCATGCCTTAGGCCAGTGATGGTAAACTTTTTAGAGACGGCGTGCCCAAACTGCAACCTGAAACCGACTTATTAATCACAAAGCACCATCACAGCAACAGGGGAGGGAGGAAACCCTCCCATTGGGCTGCTAGGCAGAGAGGTGGGGCGAACTTTGTTCTGGGGGAGAGAGGAAGCATGCCCATTTGGCTGCTGGGCAGAGGGGAGGGGCAAACTCTGTGCTAGGGCGACTGCATGTGTGCCCACAAAGAGGGCTCTGAGTGCCACCTCTGGCATGTGTGCCATAGGTTTGCCACCACTGCCTTAGGCATTTAGGGTGATTTCAACCATTCTGTTGATTGTCTCTCTCTCATGCTCTCCTTTCATGCTGAAGTTTTCATTTCATTTTTTTTGCTTACTTTTTGTAGCAAGGCTCAAAAGGAATTGTGGCACTGCTTGGGTGCCCATAACCATGTGGACTTCCACACCTCACGCCTTGGTGAACTGCCCTGTACTATTTGCATATGCTGAAGCCTTTAGCAGTCAGACTAGAAAGTTCATGGTCTTATATGATGCAATATTCTAAGCTGTAGCCAGAGAACCTATATATGATGTGCTCATTCTTTCAAAATTGAGATTTCTTTCTCTATTTTTTAAATGTCTATATCAAGAATTTGCAAGCCAATAGTAATTGTGTCATTCAGGCACTAGATGGAGGCAGAGAGCACCTCCACCTATATGTGGAAGGGAGGGGCTTTTACTGAGGTAAAGAATTGTGACAGTTGGAAACTTGAATTGTGACAGTTGGAACTGGATCTTCGTTCAGGGTGGTCACACATGCTGTGTGCTCCTTATTCTGCGATGAATAACAAGGTAGTTTCTGTATATAGTTAATATAATTTATTATATAAATAAATACAGTTAAAACGTTTATTCAGGCATCTGCATTTAGATTCTTCATGCTCCTGGGTGTTTGTATGATTACATTTTATTTTTAACAGTATATTTTTCAATCTGTGTGAATATTTGTAAATTCCCTACAAGGGCATAGATTTTATTACCAACTTACCACAGTATATAGAAAAGAGCATTCTAGAACGTGGCTATCGTTGTCATCGTTGTCTGCTACTTGTATCCGAGTATACATTTTTCCTGGAAGACATTTTCACAGTTGAAGGTTGTGTCTCTGTTGACTCAATAAACTGATCCTGGCATGAAAAATTAAAATGAATAGCTGGTGGAGGGCATAGTTGAGTTTGACAAAGCTTTCGTGTTTATCACTTACCCTCTTCATGTCTGTGGCATTCTCCTTCGAAGTGATCAGTAGCAGCAGAGATGGTTTGGCACCAAAGTGGGTGATCAATAGCTGCTGTCACCCAGGTTTCTAGGTTTATACCTGACACCTTCATGGTTTGTTTCAGCTGGTCCAAAGGAGCTCCATGAGCCCTTGTACCAGAGCTAAGTTCCCCATAAAGAATTTGATAAGCACATAGCTGTTGGCCCCTTAGAGGAGTCAAGTTATTTACTGCTGGTCAACGCTTGGCATTGAGTCACTGGCTGTATGATCTACTCCATTACCGTAGCAAAATATCTGACCAGACAGTAAAAACATGGCTATAATCACATTCAAAATCCATTTTTTCTCCTGTTCCCAGACCAAATCTTTTTTGAAATCATGTGGTTAATATATCAGAATGACACAGAAGAAGAGAGTCCACCATTTCCATCGGAGCAGGCACCTTTTGGACAACCTGTGGCTGGGCCTATAAGATTCATGTGACAGCTTTACTGGGGTAGGGAGCTAAGCATGAGCTAGTTGCCTCTTGTGGTGGTTAGTAGTGCAGAGAGAGGAAAATAGTCCAAGAAGGTGCTGTTTGATGAATGTATTCCCCCAAAAGGTACTGAAGATCATGGGATTCAGGTACACAAGCAGGGTGGCCCTCTGAGGAACGTTCAGGATATGTCAGTGGTGGGATGCAATTTTTTTACTACCTACTCTGTGGGTGTGGTATGGTAGGCATGGCCAGGGGGAAACCCTTTGTTGCACCCAAATTAGGACCACTTTATTTCAAAACTTGGATGGGTGGGACCAGCTGGAATGTCTGCTATCGGTTCTGGAGAACTGGGGTGAACCTGCTGAATCCCACCACTGGGATATATCCAACCTTGATTCATGCAAAGTAGGATGGACACAGGTCTGAGGATGCCTCTGCAAATTAATTGACCAGGGCAAGGCTACTGACTTCCGTCTAGGCTCATCATGTAGAGATGATAGATACACTTGCTTGGCTTTATGATTCCGACATATTCCCAGATGGAATAAGATAACACTCATCCTAGGTCATGAAGTTACGATCCAACAAACCATGTGCCTGTTTTATTGGCTAATTGTCCTGTCTGCTTGAAAGGCAAATCCACTTCCCCATGGAAAGTTATATATAAAGTAGTTTTGCTCACCGTGGGGTACTTACAAGAAACAGGCACCATGCAGGGAAATCACATTGTCCTCCTCTTCTGTGTTGGACTTCTCACAAATTGGTTTGAGCCACTGGAAGCCTTTGTCCGCCAATCAGGTAGAAGCAATATTTATGTTCTTCATCTTTCCTGCAGCCCCTGATTGCTTGCTTCTATATTATCTGACAACTACAAAGAGAAAGAGGACGTGCAAACAGCAGGATTAAAATGACAATTCAAGAAGGGTTTTCTTTGTCCTCTGTGCCAGAATATTTTCAAGGGCTGTTTGGGGACTAATGAAATGATGAGACAAAGATGTAAATACATGAAACCGGCACTATGCAGAAAAATTACTTTGCCCTTCTCCTCAGGTGCATGGCTACACTAAAAGGGCAGTGGACTGGGGAAGAGGAGTTAGGTGCAGAGTGACCAAGGCCATGGCGGGAGCTGGGGCTGGTTGGTGCATGGCAATACCCACCCCACAGACACAGCGCCCTGCTGCCTCAAAATTTCTAGCTTTTGTTAGAAATTGACTTGCACCATTGTGTAGCTGCCCGGTGTCATACTTCTGCCTGCCTCTGGGGAGGCACCAGACTCTGTGATGCACCGGGACTTGTCCCGGTGTCCAAAATAGCCACCTTGGGTCTGCTTCTCTTCTTTGTTGGAAGTCTCACAAATTGGGTTGAGCCTCACACCATTGGACAGATAGAAATGAACTTTCTCTTATCTTCCAAACTTGTACATGTGCCTTGCCTGCAGTCCCTCCTTCCTTCCATTTGAGCAGACAACTGAAAAATAGAAAGAGAATGTGGAAGCCGGAGGGTGATCTTGACTATACTCAGCACTGGGTACATCTATGAACCAGCAACAGTGCCTTATATTGTGGGTTTCTTTTGCCACTTCTAAATGTCCATTTTTTATTATATTAAAGACAGGCTAACATTTTCATCAGTACCTGTATTCTGTTTCTTCTCTGATCTCAGAATCTTTGCTGAGCATTTGTGAACTCAAAAGAGAGGTAGGACCATGTGCAGAATGGATCCTTCGCTATTACTATGATGTTGAAACCAGGACGTGTGAGCGGTTTCTTTACAGTGGTTGTGAAGGGAATCAAAATAATTTTAAGACTAAAGCAGATTGCATTATGAGATGCAAAAGTGATGGTAAGAGCAAAATCTTTATTTCAACTGATATTTTTCTTTTTCTTATTATAGTCTTCCCAGAATGTGGCCACCCTTTCCTCTCAAAGTGATCTAACCTCTCGGTTCATTCCATTTCCAATAATGCACCTTTCTGCCTTTTTGCATTGGAATAGCCCCATGTAGCTAAGTAGCATAGATGAGGCTTATGTGGTGCTGCTCAAAGAGCCTCAACCTGCCTCTCTAATTGGAACTCACCTGGATATTAAAGGCTCAGACCCATCCCTCCTTGAAGGTCAATTTATTTATCATTCAACTTATCCAATTTATCATCCATGCAGTTGTTGTTGTTGTTGTTGTTGTTGTTGTTGTTGTTGTTGTTGTTGTTGTTGTTGTTGTTGTTGTTGTTCACCCATTTCCAGAGAAGACAAAACAGGATTTCCGAGTCAATTTTAAAAATATGTTTGGATGGGTCTGAAACTGCTCTTTGGCTCCAGGGGTTCTGAGGACCACATTTGTTTCTCTGGAGGCTTCTTTCTGCCCATGGGACTCAGGTTGCCCACCTTTCTTTTAGGGTCTCAGAATATAGCAATGCTCAGTCCTTGGAGACCCTAGAGTTGCTGGACTCTCCCCCTTCTCCAGATGTTGAGCAAGGCGAAATCCAGGAACCTCCTCCATCTCCCATTGTGCTGGTCCACCAGGCCCAGGAGGAAAGTTCAGAGGATGAAGCAGCCGCTGGGGATCTTGTGCACCGAAACGTCACATGACGGCCTCTGCAGCCTGACTCAGACTAAGGGGAACAGTGATTCAGGACCAGAGAAGAGACTTGTGGAACCAGGAGGAATACAGTCTTCTCATTACCAGATGTAGTGTGTTTCTAGAATGCTAGAAACAAATCCTTCTTTGATTTTAAGACTATGTATTGATGCATTTGAGAGCCCATGCACATTTTACATGCCTGAAGTGTAGCCTATTAAATCAGAATTAAAACATTGACTTGCCTAGCCTGGAACTATCTTAGGTTAGGTGATCTATGGAACAGAACAGCCTAAAGGGCTTCCTGGATGAACATGAATAGTTAGCTCTGGGCTTAATTGTTAGTGAGTTCTTGTACTCCTCACCCAACAGCTGATATATCAATGGAAAAAGGAACAAATATAGCCAAACTCACAAGAATAAAACATAACACCTGAAGTGCACATACCTGTAAACAAAACGTCCACAGTAGTTTGTAATGTTGATAACCTCAGATAGTTGAGCTTTGGACTTGTGAAAACACTCAACAAGTTAGCAAGGAGAGTAAAGGAATTGCTCTTTCTCTGAAGAAGCCAAGAGAGCCCTTGGGAGCCTGACAGAAAGAAGGGTTTTTTAAAAGTATGGTTTTGTTCTCTTAGGGTTTTTGTTGCTAATTTCTTTTTATTTTTTATTTTTTATTAAATTTGATAACATTCAAATATAACAAAAATACAATTAATGTACTTGAACAGAAACAAATGAACAAAATACAAATTACAATTATAATTCCACCCAGTGCTATCTACAAAGCCTGACAGATTGAGCAACATTTTCATTTAAACTTTCATTTCCAAAATGCAAGATGATTGGACGCTGGAGCTCTTCCATGACCCTTAATCAATGTATGCTCAAGGAAATATTTCCACATTTCAAAAAATTTGTTTTCTCTTATCATTCTCTTTTTGTGATGGAATTCCCAGGTTAACTTATCATTAGTAGCAATTGCCCACATTTCTTTATACAATTCTTCAATTTTTATCTCGACATCGCTCTTCTAGTTACGTGCTATACATAAGAACATAAGAACAGCCTTGCTGGAACAGGCTACAGCCCATCCAGTCCAGCATTCTGTCTCAAACAGTGGCTCACCATTTCCTTCAGAGAATTCCCAAGCAGATGCCTTCACCTGCTTAGGATTCCCTTGAAATGGCATTGAGAGATATCCTGCCTATCTCTCCAACCTGGAGGTTGTCCTTAGGTATCCATAATTATAGCCATTGATACCCTTGTCCTCCATGAACTTGTCTATTCCTTTCTTAAAGCTGTCAAGACTGACAGCAGTCACCACTTCTTCTGGCAGGGAGTTCCATAGACCAGTGATCCTGTGGGTGAAAAAGTACTTTCTCTTATTTCTTTGAGAACTAGTACCCAAAAGTTTCATGGAGTGCCCCCTAGTTCTAGTGTTATGTGATAGGGAAAACAGTTTTTCCTTATCTACTGTATTTTCTGGTGTATAAGACTACTTTTTAACCCCGAAAAATCTGTGCCAAAGTCGGGGGTCGTCTTATAGGACAGGTACTTAACTGCAGCTTGTTTCCCCTTGCTTCATATGTCCGGCGCATATGGTGGGGGATGCCGCGGCTGAGTCCCTGCTCTGTGCGGGGAGTATGAAGCAAGGGGAAGCAAGCTGCACACATCTTCCTGTACCTCGAGGAGGAGAACGTGAGCGTGGATTGGCTCTCCACCAGAACCTGCCCATTCGACTCGGAGCGCTGCACGTCTTCGGGTTGAGTGTGGGTTAATTTTTATTTGGTGTGCATTGGAAGAGAGGTAGTCTTATACGGCAAGTATATTCCAAACTCTATATTTTAACTGGAAAAATTGGGGGTCGTCTTATACGCCCAGTCGTCTTATACACCAGAAAATACAGTACTTTGTCCACACCGTGCATGATTTTATAAACTTCAATCAGGTCACCTCTTAGACGCCTTGCATTTGATAGCATAATTGTTGCATTTGATAGCATAATTGTCTTTTTTATATTATCACCTTCTGTTAACAATGCCATACAAGGTTCAAATTTAATATCTATACTCAGTATTTGTTTAATTTCATTTTCAATTTTAAGCCAAAAAGGTTTTAGATATCTACAATCCCACCACATACGAGTATATGTACTGAGAGTATTTTTACATCTCCAACATGCATTAGATTTTGTAGCATCCATTTGATGCAAGTGCACTGGTGTCAAGTACCATCTCCATAATACCTTAAAGTTTTGCTTGTTGACCCTGACGGAGAGTGTTCTCATAATTCTTTTCTTCCATTTACTATTTTATGATTCTTCATTAATTTTTATGTTTAGGTCTTGCTCCCATATCTTTCTTAAAACTTCTTGCGGATTCTGATCATAATTTAAGATTTTATAGAGTTTGTTTACCAATCCTTTAATTTCCATATGCCCTAATCTTAATTTATCAACCAAATCTTCAAAACTTGTTCTATCTCTATTCAAACTATCTTCTTGTATATATTTTTATTCCAATTATTAAATGTAACGACTTGCAGCCAATTTAACTTAAGCTGATCAAATAATGCTAATTTTTTTGTTTGGTTTTTACATATTCTTACCCAATCTTTTAGAGTAATTATTCCATTTTTAACAAGAGCATCTTCTACTTTGGAATCTATTTTCAATGGGAATGTTCCTAATTGTCCACGTTTTTATTATATTAAAGACAGGCTAACATTTTCATCACTACCTGCATTCTTTTTCTTCCCCTGATCTCAGAATATTTGCTTACTGTATTGAACTAGCTGTGTTAGATACCCTGCCTATCTTGTTGTTGTTGTACCATAGCTGATTCCGAATATTAGTGATCCTCATGGTGATCAGCCATGAACACTGTCTTGTGGATATAATGCCATGGCCTTTCATCTGTCTCCGCATTGGAGCAAGACCCCTTAGAGATGTGTTGACAGGGGTTCGCAAATTTGCACATAGGTGTAGTCTGGGGATGAATTAGTTTGCTCTAGCAATTACATCATCTGACCACCAGAAATAAGAGTGAACCAATGTGTCTCCACAATATACCGAAAAGGAGGACAAACACCTGTTTGGTCGATTTCTAAGCAAAAGCTTAGATTGGAAAGGGGAGAGGATCACTCAAACTATAGCAAATGTTTTCCTCATTTTCAGAGAAGACAAAACGGGATTTCTGAGTCAATTTTAAAAATTGAAGTGCATAAACATATTGGTGCACATAAACAAAATGTCCACAATAGTTTGTAATGTTGCTAACCTCAGATAGTTGAGCTTTGGACTTGTGAAAACACTCAACAAGTTGGCAAGGAGAGTAAAGGAATTGCTCTTTCTCTGAAGAAGCCAAGAGTGCCCTTGAGAGCATTACAGGAAGAAGGGTTTTTAAAAGTATGGTTTTGTTCTCTTGGTTTTTGGTTTTTTTTAATCATTTCTGTTTATCCATTTTTAATTTTTATTAGTTTTTTACAATAAAGAAATACATAATAAAACATAATAATAATAAAAAATCATAACAACAGAATTATATAAATTTTTTTCAAACATTACATATTCAATATTAATAGTGCTCCTTGTTATATTTCAAATCCTTTGTTTGTTTGTGTGTGTGTGTATGCGCGTTAACCATTGCTATTGTACAAAGGATGTTCAGACAGGCCCTACTAGCCCGTAATAAGCATCCCTGCACTGGCCCGAACTGAGTACGAAGGTAACTGTTGGGCCGAAATTTGTGCCAGTGGGGCAGGAGCCCCCTGGATGCAAACAAAAAAGGGAACTTCAATTCCCAACGTTCCTTTCACCGTGCCGCACCAGAGCCAATCAGGCTGAGCGGCGTGAGCAAAAGGAACGTTCTAAAATGCGCTGCGGCCATTCAAAAAGAAGCCGCAGGGGAAAAAATGAAGTACAAACCGAAAACGCAAATGGCAAACTACAAGCCCCAGCATCTTACTGGAAGCCTGCACATGAAAAGTAAAAGTTAAAAACACACCGAGAACGCAAGTCTGCCGCAGGCGGACGTAGCACTCCAAAACCACACAACCCCCCGCCGGCCTTCCTGCATGGAGCAAAGGGGAAGAGAGGTACTCCCTCCCCTCCACGTACTCCGCTGAAGACACGGTGAGGCCGGCAAGACAAAGTCGCTGGAAAAAAATCCAATCCCCCCAACACCGCAAAAATCGCTGTGGTGGCAGTGTGCAAAAATAAACAACATAAAACGGCAGCACACAACCCTCCACACACACCGCCGCATACAGCGGCAATGGGATTCCCGTGGTCCGGCAACCCAGCCCGACTCACAGAAATCCCCCCCACCCACCGCATGCAGTGGCGATGGTATTCCTGTGGACCGGCAACCCAGCCCGGCCCACAGAAATACCCCCCACAACCACCGCATGCAGCGGCAATTGTATTCCCGTGGTCCGGCAACCCAGCCCGGGCCACCGAAATACCCCCACAACCTCTGCATGCAGCATGGATGGTATTCCCGTGGTCCGGCAACCCAGCCCGGGCCACGGAAATACCCCCACCACAACGCCGCATGAAGCGGTGATGGTATTTCCACGGGCCAGCCATCGAGACTGGTCCGCAAAAATACCCCAACCCCAAGTCAAAAGCAGACAAGCAAAAACATCGAAAACATCCAAAAACATTCAGAAACAATCAATAAGAAACACACAGAACCCCCCACCCAAAACAACCCCCCCCAAAAAAAATTAAACCACAGACCTTACCTGGACACGTCTTCCCTCCTCAACGACCGGAACTAAAATGAGGAAAGAAAGACTACTTACTGAAAGAAGAGGTGACACCCAGTGACCAGAAGGAAAAATCAGTCAAACACAATTTAAAACAGCCTGGCACCGCCGGGCAAACTCTGCTAGTATATAGATATAGATATAGATATAGATATAGATATAGATATAGATATAGATATAGATATAGATATAGATATAGATATAGATATAGATATAGATATAGATAGACAGACAGACAGACAGACAGATAGATAGATATAGAGAGATATAGATATAGATATCTATACCTATAAATCTGTGTGTTAACCATTGGAATGTGACAAAGGATGTTGCACCAGGCTCCACTAGCCCCGACCGAGCCTCCCTGCACTCACCCGAACCGGGTTCGCAGGTAACTGTCGGGCTGAGAAATGTGGCAGTGGGGCAGGAGCCCCCCGAACATGAACAAAGAAAAAGGACTTCAATTCCCAACATCCTTTGCACTGTGCAACCCCTCAGCCAATCCAGCTGAGGGATACGAGCACAGAGGAGGCTGGGAACGCGTGCTGACTTAAAAAAACGGTGGGAGCCGGAGGGAAAGACTTTGAAAGACCCAGCTGGAGGGAGCCAGGAAAAGATAAGGGTTAGGTAAGGGTTAGGGGGTGGGTGAGGGAGGCAATGAAAGGTGCTGGGTCCAGAAGGGTTGGGGGGGGACAGACCCCTTTTGTCCCCCAACCCTACCAAACCCAGGGGACCAGGGAGAGGAGATCGAATACACCCCACACGCGCACACACACACACACACACACACACACACACACACACACACACACACACACACACACACTCCATTTTAAAGGAGAAGAAACAAGTGGTTTCTCTATCTATCTCTTTAAAAATGGAATGTTTTTTTTGGGGGGGGGAATGATCCCCTCTGTGCTGGGTCCCCTGGCTCTGGAAGGGTTGGGGGGGGACATACCCCTTTTGTCCCCCCCCCAACCCTACCAAACCTAGGGGACCAGGAAGAGGAGATCAAATACACCCCCCTCCCAAACACTCTGTTTTAAAAGAGAAGAAAGAGCTTGGTTTCTTTTCTTTAATAACGGGGTGTCCTGCGGGGGGGGGGAATCCCCTCTCTGCAGGGTCCCCTGGCTCTGGAAGGGTTGGGGGGACAACACACACACACACACTGCTTCTCTCTCTCTCTCTCTCTCTCTCTCACACACACACACACACCACTCCTGCCTTGCCAGGAATTTTTAATGTGTGTGTTGGTGGTTGGAGTGGTATTGTATGGGTAGTGGTGGTTGTGCACACCCAAAACCACCCCTAACCACCAACACACCTCTTTTTTACATAAATTACCAAAAAAAATATTATCCCTTACAACACAATTTAAAACAGCCCGGCTCTTTACCAACATTAAGAAAAAAAAAACTTCCAAAACCATTTAAAACAGCCCAGCTCCGCCGGGCAAAATCTGCTAGTAGATGAATAAAATGGTGCATGAACCGTTGGAATGTGACAAAGGATGTTTAGCCAGGCCCTACTAGCCCGTAATGAGCCTCCGTACACTGGCCCAAACTGGGTCTTCAGGTAACTGTCAGGTTTAAAACTGGGCCAGTGGGGCAGGAGCCCCTCGGACGCAGACAAAAAAAGGGAACATCAATTTCCAACATTCCTTGCACCGCGCCGCACCATAGCCAATCAGGCTGAGCGGCGCGAGCAAAAGGAACGTTCAGAAACGCGACACGGCCAATCAAAAATAAGCTTCAGAAAAAAACTGCTGCACGAACTATGAATCCCAGAGTCCTCTGTGCTGCACAACCCCCTCAGCCATTCAGGCTGAGGGACACGAGCACAGAGGAGCCTGGCAAAGCTTGGCATGCTGACGTTAAAAAATAAACTGCGAGGAGGGAAAGACTTTTAAAGACCCAGCCGGAGCCAGGAGGTAAGTGCAGAAGGGGCGCTTAGGGAGTGGGAGGCAAGGCACAGCTCTGGTAAACACGCTGCCCCCCCGCCCCACCACCTAGCCCACCCTTCCTAACCCCCACCGACCGCGCTTACCTCCTGGCTCCGGCTGGGTCTTTAAAGGTTTCCCACCCGGTGCGGCCTTCTACGTCTCGCCCTTGTTTTTCTCTGGGCTGCCTGGAAACGAAGTTCATTTCCAAGGCAACCCAGAAAGGAGCAAAGCCCCTCCCTGGGTGGGAATTCCTTCTCCCCAGGAGCCAAAGGTGTCTTTACCTCACGAAGAGAAAGAATCGCCTGGAAAAGTAAAAACAAGTCAAAGACATAACAATAAATCACAATTTTATACAAATCACAAACATATGTCACAAAAATAAAGTGAAAAAATTTCTAAAATCCTGTGTTGAATTTTAACTCAAATAAAAACACAAAACATCTAAACACAGTTTAAAAACATTGAATGTAAAAACATGTACTTTCACATTTTTAAAAATATTACCTATGGTACAACTATTAAAAAGAATATCACATACTAAAACATTATTTGGTTACATAACAATTTTTAAAAAATTATATCATCCTTTTTCTTTTTTAATCCACAAAACCAAAACACCAAACAAAACTGATCACAATTTATAACAGCCCGGCAAAAAAAAAAGTGTATAAATAAACATTTTAAAAATGTCAATTATAGACGAACCTCTTCTTTATATATATATATATATATATATATATATATATATATATATATATATATATATATATATATATATATATATATATATATATATATATATATATATATATATATATATATATATATATCCTCACATACTCTATACATATTCAAATGTTACCTTATCAATTTAATGTTTACCCGTTATAAATGTATAACTATTTCCTTCTAAATAACTACAACCTTAACATTATATTAAAGAGCACAAACACCTACAAAAAGCAATAAAAATAATAACAAAAACACCCAGTGATATATACAAGTCTTGAGGATCACAGTCTTACAGTTCTAATATTTCCAAAAATTCATATGGTGTGGTGCCTGTTTACTTCCTTTATCATCCGTTAGTACAAATTCCACAAATGGTCTCCATATTTCCCCATGTTTTTATTATATTAAAGACAGGCTAACATTTTCACCACTACCTGTATTCTGTTTATTCCCCTGATCTCAGAATCTTTGCCTACTGTATTGATCTAGCTGTGCTAGATACCCTGCCTATCTTCTTGTTGTTGTTGTGCCATAGCAGATTGCAAATATTAGTGATCCTCATGGTGATCAGCCATGAAGACTGTCTTGTGAATATAATGCCGTGGCATTTCATCTGTCTCCACATCGCAGCATGAACCCTTACCACTGATCCAGTTCCACGAGTTGTTTTGTTGTTCTGAAAACTTTTGCCACACAAAGTCCTCCTCAGACCCAGGCCAATACTGATGAAGCTGTTGCCCTCAATCAAGATGGATTCAAGTGGGATTTAATCCACTTGGAAACCATCACCCTTCCCTGTGGACTTTGCCAAGGCCACTAATCATCAAGGTTGACTAGTGTCACCTGTCACTAGGCGTTGAGTCGCTGGCAGTATGGTCTACTCTATTACCGAGATTTGGATTCTCCATCCAGCTGTTACCTGTTTTTATGTAGTATTCAGAAGAAATATCAGACATTTTGCACTGGAAGAGTCCCATGTAACTAAGGTGCAAAGATGGGCTTAGAACAGGGCTGGCAAAAGACCCTCAACCTGCCTTTTAGAATGAAACTCACCTGGACATTAAAAGCTCAGACCCAGATATTCCTCCTTATTCCTGCATCCAGAGCTTTCAGGTCAAAATTATTAGGTGTAGCCTATACTATACTATCTCTGATGAGGCCGCCGAGGGCCTCAGTCATGAGGCCGGCCGCCTCTGCCTCCTCCGCCACCACGCCTCAGTAGGCCTCCGCTCTGCTGCTGATTGCATGATGGCAGAGAGGCGGAGGAGGAGGAGGCCGGCGGCTTCGTGGCTGATGCCTCCGGCAGCCTCAGTGGTGGTGCAGCAGCGACCTTGCAGCAGAGGCCCTCAGCAGCCTCATCAGAGATGGGGCAGCAGTGAGCAGAGCAGCGGCCGGAGCAGCGGAGGTTGCGAGTGGCAGAGAAGCTTCGGCGTTGGGTGGGCAGACAGAGGACCCAGAGGAGGTGGCAGTGGGTTTGCAGCCATGCTTGCCTTGCTCCCCTGGTACAGGAAGATGGGCAGTCTCCCCCCACCACTGCTTGGGCATTCCTGCCTCTGCCCCCCCCCCCCCCCATGGTGCCAGGGAGGAGAGGAAGAGGGAACCTGATGCAGCTGGAGGCCTGCCCTATGTGATACCTCCACTCTGATGCCGCCTCCATGCTCAAAGCAGGAAATGCCGGCTTGGCTTGGCTTGGCACCCATGCACAAGTGGGGAAGTGGGCATGGCCACAATAAATTTTTACTACCACCTCGCATGGACCAGGATGGACGGGGAGCTGCCCACCACTGGTTCCAACTTTCCCAAAAACTTATTTTGCTTATAGTACCTTTTTAATATTCAATTCCATTAACTTTTCATTCAGCGCTAATTGCCATACTTCACTATACCATCTGTTTTTGCTTATCACAAACTCTTTTTCCCATTCTTTGGCTATTAGTTGCCTAGCAACCAATAACAGGATAAGCAATAATTCTTTTCTATTTTTATCCATTTTAAGTTCATCTATCTCTCCCAAAAGATAAGATAGGTCCAAATAGATCTCCCATTTTAGTAATCCTAGACCTAAAGAATTGTCCACTAAAACCTTTGAATGAAATAAGAACGATTTTAATACAAAATAAAGTATTATTAATGAAAGAGTGGAAGGAAAAATGTAGGAATTGTCAGGTTAAAATAATGTATAATAAACCTGGACTAAATTGGTTCTAAGTGATCCAAATGGATAAGTGGGATATTTTTTTTAGAGAAAATGAATTTGAAGAAAGGCTTCCAACACCATTTAAAGATCTAATATATGAGTTTAGAAGTGGGAGGAAAAAATTCAGGGAACTGTTAGTAAATTATATCAAGAATTGAATTACAAGAAAGGAATACAGCAATTACTAAGACAAGAGTGGGAGAATGATTTAGGGATTGTTATTAAAGAAAATAACTAGAATAATAAATGGACCCAAAGAATTATGAAGTGTTGTTTATAAGAGAAAAGGAACACAATAGTAAAATTCTATGGAGGTGGTACCTGACACCGATTAGAATTCACCAAATTAATTAAAGTCAATCGGAACAATGTTGGAGATGTAAGATAGAAAGAGGAACGTATTCACATATGTGGTGGGGGTGTCGGTATGTAAAACCTTTTTGGAATTTAATAGCAACTGAATTGGTAAAAATTATGAATATGACAATTAAATTGAATTAAAGACATTCTCACCAGTATACTGTTTCTTCCCCTGATTTCAGAACCTGTGCCTAATATATGTGACCTCAGCAAAAAGGAAGGACATTGTTCAGCTTCCATCCCTCGCTATTACCACAATGCTGAAACCAGGAGGTGTGGGCAGTTTCTTTACAGTGGTTGTGAAGGCAATCAAAATAATTTTAAGGCTAAGGGAGAATGCATGGTGAGATGCAATGGTGTTGGTAAGAGCAAAATCTTTGTTTCAATTCATATTGTTCCCTCTCTTATTATACTCTTTCCAGAACGTGGTCACCCTTTCCTTCCAAAGTGATCTAACCTTTGGTTTCATTCCATTTCTGACAATGCACCTTCCTGCCTTTTTGCATTGGAAGAACCCCATGTAGCTAAGGTGCATCTCACCCATCCCTCTCTCCCCATTCCATCATCCAAAGCTTGAAGGTCAAAATTACTGGGTATATCCTATGCTGGCATACGTAGAGTATAGAGTCACCATTTTTTAAAAGTATGATTTTGTTCTCAATGTTTTTAAATAAGTTTTAATTGTCCATGTTTTTATTTTATTAAACACAGGCCAACATTTTCACCAGTATTCTGTTTCTTCCCCTCATCTCAGAATATTTGCCTGCTGTATGTCTACTCAGCAAAAAGACAGGACCATGTCCAGGACAAAGAATTCACTATTACTACAATGTTGAAACCAGGCAGTGCGAGCCATTTGGTTACAGTGGTTGTAAAGGCAATGAAAATAATTTTAAGACTATGGCAGATTGCATCGTGAAATGCAAAGGTGATGGTAAGAGCAAAATCCTTGTTTCAACTCATATTGTTTCCTCTCTTACTATACTCTTTTCAGAATGTGGCCAACCTGTCCTCCCAAGGTGATCTAACCTCTTGGTCCATTCCATTTCTAATAATGTGTCTTCTTGCCTTTTTTTCATTGGAAGAGTGCAACGTAGCTAAGGTGCATAGATGGGCCTAATATAGTGCTGCCAAAAGACCCTCAACCTTTCTCTCTGAATGGAATTCACCTGGACATTAAAAGCCATCCCTCCTTCCCCATTCTGCCCTCTAAAGCTTAAAGGTCAAAATTATTAGGTACAGGCTATGCTGCAGAGAGCAGAGTTTGGAGTCACCGTCCAATTATTTTCTGCTTTTATGAATGATTCAGAAGAAACATCAACTCCCTCTCAGTGATTTTGGATGTCTTAAGCCAGATCCTTCAATGTCTATAGACACACCATGCGGCGTGGGGAATTGAAACTAATTGAAAGTACTATGATATTTCTTAACTATTTGTTAACAATCTCACGCTGCAGTCATATCCCCTCCCTTTGTAGTTCAAACTTCCCTGGAACATCTTAGACTGTCTTCTTTATTAATTAGAATCAAGTCAAGGATAGGTCCTCCTTTACTTTATCCTCCCCCCCCCCAATTTAAAAAGTTATTAGAATGTCACAGCATGACAGAAATGATAATTTAACTTATTTATTTATTTATTTATTTATTTTATTTCTACGCATTTATATCCCACCCTCCTGGTGGGTACACCACTCAGGGCGGCTAACAACATAGTAAAAAACTTACAGTAAAACAATAAAACAACAATAATTAAAACAGATCTAAAAGCCCCAATTAAAACCAACATTAAAAACACAAACATATCATCATTAAACAAACAACCCACCCCACCCTACCCCCGTTAAAACAGAATAACCAGGCCAGGGGGCAGCCCCTCACATAGGCTAAATCAGCCACCGAGCTTGACTGGTAGAGTCAAACATGCCCCACACCTGCTGGAAAAGTCATATCTTCAGCATCTTTCTAAAGGAGAGTAGTTCTGTCTGGAGCCGCAACTCAGGTGGTAAGAGGTTCCACAGGGCTGGGGCAGACACGGAAAAGGCTCTTTTCCTGGTCCCAGTAAGATGTACCTCTTTCACTGATGGGACCACCAGTGAGCCCCTCCTGTCTGCCCTAGTAGGATGTGTGTAAAAGCAATGGCAGGACGGAGTTAAAGCACAAAGAGACAAAAATCCATCCAACAAAAAGTCCTTTACTGCAGGAAAATAGTGCCTCACTGGCTGAGAGAAAACAAAGCTCTCCGGTTTACAGTTTTCGAAAATCTTCCACTGGTTTTCTACAATGATACAATAAGTAATATTTTACACTGATATAAGGACTAATAATATATACATATTTACAAGCATGTTACACTCAAAAATTGTACAGCATGTTACAATCAATGGATATGCTTACCTCTGATATAGTTTTTTTCAAGAAGTGTAAATATTCTTAATTTTATTCGCGTCAAGCTTTTATGGTAGAGTCTTATTCGCCCTAGATGTTACTTAGAGTAGTCAAAATGACTGCTTATATTCTTACTCCACCATACCCAGGTGCAATCATGCTAGAGAACACTGAAAGTTCTTAAAGATACAATGAGGATATTACATATAAGATGTAACCTAAGCCGACAGTTAACAATATTATAAGAAACAGCTGAGATCCTGATCAGAGTTTAATCCAAATGGTGCTAATGAATTGAATAAATGAATGAAATGCTTACGGAGGGAAGCACATATTTTAAAACTGTGTTTAGATGTTTTGTTTTGTTTTTTGAGTGAAAACTGTACACAGGATTTTAGAAATGTTTTTATTTTATTATTTTGTGATTTATTTGTGTGAATATTTTTGACTGTTTTTTCTCTTGTGGCCTCTGGGTGGGGCTGTTGAAGTTTTCTTTTACTTTGACTGTTTTTCTCTACTGGCCTCTGGGTGTCGCTTCTTCCGGTAAGTAGTCTCTTTCTTTCCTCATTTCAGTTCTGGTCGTCGTGGAGGAAGGTCATTTGGGTGAGTTGTCTGGTTTAATTTCTTTTTGGGGTTTGTTTTGTTATTTGGGGGGGGGGTTCTGTGTGTTCTTTCTTGTTGTTATTTTTGGGTTTGATTTTGGTTATTTTTGGATGGTTTTGTTTGTGATTTTTTTAAAAAAAATAAAAATGATTTCAGGCAAACAAACAATAAAAGAACATCACACATTGCAAAAAGAGAATATCAAAGTAACAGATGTGCAGACAAAAAAATCTTCAGTCTGTTGACTATACCTTCCTGTCGAATAATTTTTAATTTTTATAGACTGAGAACATTACAGCATATGTGCAAAGGGGATTACTGAGATTCCAAATGATACCTCTTATCTTACACTCTCCTGATCATTTCTGGGCCAGGTTTACAACCCTTCCCACTAATTAAAGTATGATGAATAAAAAGTTCCCATATTTCCCAAAAAGGATCTTTGTTCTAATGCCTTGTCTCTGCCGTATTTGACTCGTTAATTTGTCATACCTCGGCATACCACCTTTTTATGCATATTTCCTCTTTGCTCTTCCATTCTCGTGCTATTATTTGCCTCGCCACTATCAGTAGCACCAAAACCAACTCTTCCTCTTTCTTATTCAATTGTAGCTCTTCTAACTCACCCAATATAGCATGTTTTGGTTCCAGAACTAACGATATAACCAATATGTTATTTAATTCTTTTTCTATCCTTTTCCAAAATCTATTCATTATTTTACATGACCACCACATATGTATGTAAGAGACTGTCTCTTCATCACATCTCCAACACTTATCTGTTTTTTTATTATTCATTTGGTGAATTTTCTTTGGTGTGATATACCATCTCCACAATAGTTTGCAAGTGTGTTCTCTTTCTCTGATAGACATCATTTTTACAATTCTGTTCTTCCATTTTTTCTCCCAATTTTCTTCTTTAATACTGATTCTTAATTCTTCTTCCCATATCGATTTTAATTTACATTGGATTTCTTCACCCGGAATAAGTAGTTGGTATATTATGCTAATTATGCCTTTTATTTTTTTCTCCCTTTTCTCACTTCGACTACTAAATCTTCAAATGATGTCGTAGTTGTTCTCCTATCTTCCCTTAATCTCCTCCTAGAATAATCCCAGCTTTCCATTTGCATTTGTTGGAACCAGTTTAGGTTCATTTTAATATATAATTCCTTTCTTTTTTTATGTGTATTATAATTCTTTATCCAATCTATTTCTGAAAGCACTTTATTTTGAATTAGGATATCTCTAATATTATCTATTGAATTTAATGGGCATTTTTGATGTCTAGCGTTTCTATTATAGGCGAATGATTGGGTGCCAATTTATTTTTTAATCCTGCCCAAACTTTACATACACTTCTGAGAGAAAAAAATATTAATTAATTGTTTTTATCTGTCTGAGAAAGGAAAATCTCTCCTCTCAACTTTTTAAATTCTTCTTGTTCTGTTTCATATGGTATTACCTGTTGCTGACTTAATAGTTTTATAACTCTCTTTAAGCGAAATGCTTGATAATAAATTTTAACACTTGGGATATTGAGTCCCTCTTGTTTATTTTTTCTATACGATACATTTTTACTAATTCTTGATTTCTTTCCTTTGTTACAAACTTTATTTATTTATTTTTGCCAATTCTCCAGTTCTAAATTTCCAATTTTGATTGGTAAATTTTCAAACAAAAAAATTTAATTTCGGTATAATTTTTATTCTGCAAATATTTATCCTCCCAAACCAGGATACGTTTGCTTGTTTTATATGTTCGATCACTGGTTTCAAATCATTCCTCAATTTTACAAAGTTTATCTTATACAAATCTTTCATTTCCCCCGTAACGTAAATACCCAAGTATTTAAGATTATCCTTTATAGCAATGTTATATAATTCCTTAATTTTCTTATTTTCCGCTTGTGACAAATTACAGGTAATTGCTTCTGTTTTGGCCCAATTAATTTTTAGTCCTGTTACTTTTTCAAAATTATTTAAATGCATTTGAACTATTTTAATATTATCAATAGGGTTTTTTATTACTAATAATGTGTCATCTGCAAAAAGGCTTTTTTTTAATTTCCTATCCCTATTAATTTCTTGTCTAATCTCATTTGCAAATAGTTCCATAGCCAATATAAACAGTGATGGAGATAGAGGACATCCTTGCCTTGTGCCTGCCTTAATTATAATTTCTTTACTTAACTGATTATTTAATTTGATTTTAGTTTTAATCAATCCCAATTTATTGATCCAATTCACCAATCTTTGCCTCAAATTATCTGGACTCCTTTCCGGGATATTTCTAATGATCAAATTGTTTCTTCTTGCTTGGCTTTCCAATCTCTCCAACCTTTTATCATATTGTTTCTGCCTTTCTTCTTTTAACTGTTTATGTTCTTTAACTTCTTTTAACTTGTGTTTCATTTCCCAGACTTCCTTCCCTATTACATTAACCCCCTCCTTCAAATCTTCTATTTCTTTTAACAAGTTGGTACATTCCTTTTTTGTATTTTTAAACACCTGAGTAATACTCTCTTTTACATCTTTTTCAAATTTTTGGTTATCCTTTAATCTCTGATCTTCTATTGTTTGAAGCCTAGTTTCAAGGTCTGGTTCCATTTTATCAAATCTAGCTTCTAACTCCTCCTTTAAATCATTCAAATCTGGACTCACACCTCTTTCCCCCATTAATTCTTCTTCTCCCCCTTTCACCTTTCCTTTATCCATCCCCTCTTTCTTAGTGGCCATCTCTCCTTCAAATTTTACCCCCTTAAAGAAATCCTGTTCACCTTCTTCTCGTTGATAATCTCTTTCTTCGTACTCTTTAATTCTTAACCTTCTCTCTTCTACCTGTTTTTTCAATTGCTCCAGTTCCTGGCTTTCCTTAATCTCTTCCTGAATTGATCTTCTCCTTCCTTCTTCCTGATCTTTTCTCTCTAATCTTCCTGTCCTAACCCAAGTCGCGTCTTGTTTAAACCTATCGACTTCTCTATTCATTAGCTTTACCACCTTATATTAATATATTCCTGGCCTAATCTTTATACCAAAAAATTAATCTTTGCAAACCTTGCACCCTTATGTCCACTAAGACAATGTTATTTCTTATATAACACGGTTATAGGGAGTTAGAAAAAATTGTTTAGGGAAAAGTAACCCGAAGTTATATTACTGACAATCTCCAGGCTCTCTTTCTTTCTCCTTTTTAACTTCCTATTCCACTGCCTCCGGTGACAGATTGGGCTGGGAGGATCGAGGAGCAACAAGAGTGTGCAAGTGGATGAAAGACTGCAGGCAAAGGAGAACGTTTTTCTTTCTTTCTCAGAGCACAGCTGTGAGAGGAGGGGCAAGCCATGGAAAGCAGACAGTGGGAGAGGAGAATATTGTTCGCTCCTGAGAGACTAATGATGTTGGTTTGAGACGGGTGGACTGGGATATTCTATGAGAGACTTAACGAAAGGATGACGCCGGTAAAAGAGAGGATTTTGCCGGTGTGTAAAAGTGGAGGTGGCATGATACCAGAAGGAGGAAGATTAACTAAGATTAGACGTTTGGGCTTTCAACTATAAATCACTTGGCGATTCATGCGGATTGATTAATATATAAGTTACCTCTTCCAGAGGATCAGTGGAGGAATAATCACTTGTATTAAAGTGGGTTGTACTCTAAGCATACCGTGGTTGGAGAGGGGAAGAGCTGATTAAGAAGGATACAAAGATTCAAGACTTTTGAACTTCTCCACCTGGGGGTTGAGAGGTTCAAGGTTATCCTGATCTCATACATTGTTACACATTGTTATACTTGAAATCATTTTGTTTGTGATTTTTGTGTTTTTTTAATTAATGGTTTATTTTTTTGGTAAGTAAAGTCAGTGGGCGGAGCGCCGTCCGCTGGCTTTGGTTACCTGGGAATGGGTTTACTTTCAAGGGGGGGGCAAGGCACCATTGCCTTGGCCCCCGCTTGAAAGCGAAACTCTTTTGGGGTAAGTAAAAAGTCAGCGGGCGGAGCGCCGTCCGCTGGCTTTGCTTACCTGGGAATGGGTTCACTTTCAAGAGGGGGCCAAGGCAATGATACCTTCGCCCTCCCTTGTAAGTGAAACACTTACTCTTAAAGTAAAGGCACCGGACGGAGCACCAGACGGTGCTTTTGCTTTGCGGAGGAATTGTTTCACTTTCAAGGGTGGGAAGGCAATGATGCCTCCGCCCTCCCTTGAAAGCAAAACACTTTCTCGTAAAGTAAAAGCACCAGGCAGAGCGCCGTCTGCTGCCTTTGCTTTGCGGAGGAATTGTTTTGCTTTCAAGGGGGGGAAGCATCAATACCTCCCCCCTTGAACTCTCTCTGTTTTTGTGGTTTTTTTCCACCCCGGCTCCACTTTTGTTGAGGCTGGTGGTGGTCTTGCCATGTCTTCGGTGGGCTAGCGTGGAGGAGAGGGAGTCCCTCTCCTCCCCGTTGCTCCGTGCAAGAACACCGACAGGTGTTTGTGTGGCTGTGAGGCGCTGCGTCCGCCTGCGGCGGACTTGCGTTTATGTTGTGTTTTTAATTTTATTTTTCATGCGCCAGCTTCCTCAGCATTCTGTGCGCTTATGGCAAGCAGGACGCTGGGGCTTGTAGTTTGGCATTTGCGTTTTCGGTTTCTGTAGAGTTTTTTTTCCTGCAGCTTCATTTTGATTGGCTGCGGCGTGTTTCCGAACGTTCCTTTTGCTTGCACCTCTCAGTCTGATTGGCTGTGGTGTGGCGCAAGGAACATTGGGAAATGGAGTCCTTTCTTTTTGTTTGCATTTGTAGGGCTCCTGCCCCACTGGCGCATAATTCAACCCGACAGTTACCTGCGAACTGGGTTCAGGTGAGTGCATGGAGGCTTGTTACGAGCAAGTAGGGCCTGGCTAAGGATCCTTTGTCACATTCCAACGGTTAACGCACCATTTTATTTATATAGATTAAACAAAAAAGGTAATTCACAAGACATATTAAGAAATCTCTGGGAGCAAGATTTGAATGTTAAAATTACAGAAATGGAATGGAGAAATAAATGAAAAAAAGGATTATGAGAACTATGTCAGTCAGAATAAAAGAACATAATTATAAAATGTTATGGAGATGGTACTTGACCCCAGTGAGGCTGTATCAGATGGATAATAACAAAAGTAAAATGTGTTGGAGATGTATGAATACATTGGGAATTTATGAGCATATGTGGTGGAGTTGTAATGTGGTAAAAGATTTTTGGGAAAGAATTGAAAAGGAAATTTGTAGTATTTTGGGAACGAGATTTAAACTGGGGGCAAATACCGCTTTGCTGACTGATATGGATAATATAAATTTAGATGCTGATAAAAAAGAGTTATTGGCTATAATGTTGACAATGGGTAGACAAATGTATAGCAAGAAACTGGAAAAGTATTGCAACTCTGAAAATTGAATATTGGTACAAGGAAATGTGGGATCTTGCATTAAATGATAAGTTAACATGGGAATTGAATAAAAAAGGGTATAATTAAAGAAAACAGATTCTGGAAAATTTGGCAATTATTTGTGGAGTCTAAATTGGTTGGATGTGTGGGGGTTGGACCAGTACCAGATCAAATGATTTTTTGGAAACAGTGACAAACGCTGTGATATCCTGCATCCTCCAGGGCATTGTATGATACACAGGGTGCGTAGTGTGATTTTGTGTATATTATATCTTTATTACTGTATTCTTACTGTGTTTTGCTTAGGGTGAAGTATGTTAATGCTGTAATAGTTAAGAAGTTGTGGGTAGATTAAAAGAGGTAAATATGAACATTTATGGTAAATATAAATGATGATGTTACGTATAATGACTTGGAGTATAATAATTAAGAGTTAGTGAAGGACGGGGAGGTATTACATTGACAAAATAGAGTTACTGTTTTAGTGTTATTACTAGTATTGTTTTTATTGTATGAATTTTTATGTATTTGTACTGTAATTCTTCATTTTTGTTCAGTTTTTGTTATTATATTTTGAAAATTTAATAATAAATAAATAAATAAACCTTCAACTTGATGCAGGTCTTCATACAGAGATGTAGAGATATGAGATGTGATGTGCATGAATATTTTATAGATTATACAAAAGCCTTTGACAGATGCCAGCATGAGAAGATGACCACAGCACTGAAGAAAATAGATGTAGATGTTAATGATCATCAACCTTTATTGGAATCAGACAGCTCAAGTCAAAGTTGAAGAGGAGCTGAGAAAACAGGTTCAAATTTGCAGAGGTTTGTGACAAGTTTGTGTGTTGTCCCCAACACTGTTTAATACAGTGGTGGCAAACCTATGGCATGTGTGCCAGAGGTAGTACTCGGAGCTCTCTCTGTGGGCACCCGTGCAGTCACCCCAGCACAGAGTTCATCCCATCCCTCTGCCCAGCAGCCCAATGGGAGTGTTTCCTTCCTCCCCTGTTGTTGTGTTGGCACTTTGCAATAAATAATTTAGTGGGTTTTGGGTTGCAGTTTGGGCACTCAGTCTCTTAAAGGTTCGCCATCACTGGTTTAATATATTTTCGGAGAGTATTTTTTAAGAAGCATAATAAGATTTAAACATTGGCATTAAAATTAATGGGGAATACCTGAATAACATCCGATATGCTGATGACACAGTGTTACAAACCTTAGAGATCTTCAGTTGATGCTGGATCTAGTTAGGGCTTCAAGCTCGGAATATGTTTTAGATCTCAACACCAAGAAGACTAAATCTTTACCTATAAGAAGGGGGTAGGGTGGTGCATGTCCAGCATTAGCGGCCACACCCGGCCCAACCATCCCATACCAAGCTGGCCACACCTACCTTTAGCTCATCCGAGCATCGCCGCAAGGGCATACCTGTCAACCATCCCGTTTTACCTAGGAAAACCCCTTATTTTTACCCATCTTCCCACCCCCTCCCATTTTATTATTTTCCCCATTTTTTAAAAAAAAATCATGACCGAAGCTGCAGTATTTTTTTCTGGCCACCAGAGTTCGCTGTGTGGCTTTTTGCTTATGGAAGGGAAACCTTAACTTTTACTAGCAAGGAGGGAGGACTGTGGTGTCGGTTGGTCGCGGGGGCTGTCCAGAGACCACCATCCTCAGCCGGGGGTGAGGAGGAGGAGGAGCTGAGCGGCAGGAAGGCCAGCTACCGCTACTGCCGCAAGGCCTCCGTCCGGAGCCGGGTGAGAGCCATCCGGAGACCACCACCCCCAGCCGGGGGTGAGGAGGAGGAGGAGCAGCTGAGTGGTGGGAAGGCCAGCTACCGCCACAGGGCCTCCGGAGCCAGGGGCTGCTCAGCTGCTGCTCCTCACCTCCGGCTGGGGGTGTTGGTCTCCGGGCAGCCCCCACCCAGCTCCAGAGGACTCACAGCGGTGGTGGTAGCTGGCCTTCCTGCTGCTCAGCTGCTGCTCCTCCTCCTCCTCACCCCGGCTGGTAGTGGTGGTCTCCAGGCGGCCCCCAGCCCCGGCTCTGGAGGCCTCACGGCGGTGGCGGTAGCTGGCCTTCCCGCCGCTCAGCTGCTCCTCCTCCTCCTGCTGCCCTAGGGCAACATTGGAAACGCCAGGGCATCAGTGAGACTAGAAAGAGGACAAAAGCCTGTTTCCTCATAATGTGGTTTTGAAGGGGGCCGGAAGTACAGAAAATGTGACATTATTGACGTGCTTTACATTTCACACCAGCGTTCTTTCTTTTCAACCTGTGTCGCTGAAGAGGTGGAGGGCAAAAATATGAACGCTATTCGACTCAGCCATCCGGGTGCCCATTGTAGCTTCCATGCACCTCAAGCCTGCCCTTATATAACACAGCAGCTGTGGTAGACAGTTGAGGGCAACTCAGAGAGGGTGGGTGGGATGGGGCAGTCAGGGAGACTTAAGATTGAGTGGCATGCTGAGGAGGGTCGAAGATGGCGCGGAGCGGCAGGGTGGTTGGGAAAGTGCTGGTGGAGAGGCTGGCCATGCCCTCGCACAGAGCAGCCCTCAGGTAGGGAGCTTTATTGAGCGGCCCTTGTTGTCCTGCCTTCAGGCAGCCCTGGGAATATGTTTTTCCCCCGTTGTGTTCTCTCCCCCCCCTGCTGCCGCTACTTTCCTAGCAGACTTTTGGCTATCCGCAGCCCTTCGGAGCTGCCTGAGGGACGGTTTCTCTCTCTCTCTCTCTCTCTTCCCATCCCCCCTGTGGGCCGGGGCTGCCTCTTGGATTTTACTCCTGGCCCCCCTCGTCCTGGTAAAGCATTTCATTCCTCATTCTGCATCGAGGAATGGACGTTACACAGAGGCCATTCCCCCTCCTTTCCTCCCATACACCCCTTTTGGGTATTTTGGTGACTCCACTGCTCTCATTACTCTGTGGAGTCACTGGGAAAGGTTAGTGGCGGCGGAAGAGAACAGCCAAGGTTGGGCAGGGTCAGGGAGGAGAAGGAGAACTTGGCCTTCCTCCTCCCTCCTCCCATCCCTTCCCCTCCTCCCTATTTTCTGCTTTCCAGCGGGTCTTGGTCTGGAGCTGAAAATGGGGAGGAAAGTTTTTTTTCCTGTGCAAGAAGAGTGTGAAAAGCGATGGATACCACCAAGGGTTGATAAATATAAAGTCGTATGCGACTCTACGATGCAGTGCTCATCTCTGTTTCAAAGCCGAAGAGAGCCAGTGCTGTCTGCTTCTGCAGACCTTTCCGTGGTCATGTGGCAAGCATTACAAGGAGTGCACGGAATGCTGTTTACATTCCCACCGAAGTAGTCCCTTTTTATCTACAGTACTTGCCATTTCTTGCTTTCGAACTGCTAGGTTGGCAGGAGCTGGGACAAAGACGGGAGCTCATTCCGTCCTGCAGTACTCAGGAATCGAACCGCTGACCTTCCGTCTCCCAGTCAGCATCTTAGGCACTTGAGCCACTGCAGTCCCTAAAGCCACTTGATAGGTGGCTGTTTTTACAGCTCAATATTAGAGGGAGACAAAGTAGTAGGGAAAGTTTCTTTTTTGGTATAGCTGTAAAATCAAAGTCTTGTAGCATATTTAAGACTTAACCAGGATCACTGGTCTATGGAACTCCCTGCCAGAAGAAGTGGTGACAGCTGTCAGTCTTGACAGCTTTAAGAAATGATTAGACAAGTTCATGGAGGACAAGGGTATCAATGGCTATAATTATGGATACCTAAGGACAACTCCAGGTTGGAGAGATAGGCAGGATATATCTCTCAATACCATTTCCAGGGAATCCTAAGCAGGTGAAGGCATCTGCTTGGGAATACCCTGAAGCAAATGGTGGGCCACTGTGTGAGACAGAATGCTGGACTGGATGGGCTGTGGCCTGTTCCAGCAAGGCTCTTCTTATGTTCTTAACCTTCTTCCTGTTAAAGCACATTTCTTCAGAGGAATGGACTGGGTTTGTTGTCTGATAAGAGTTTCAAATTATTGTAGGCATAGCATGTCAGAGGGGGACAACAATAGGGTGTGTAGGTCCGGAGTCAAGAATATTTTTTTAGCAGACAATAGGGAGTGATTAATTTAATTGCCATCTATTAAAAATTTTCTTTACCTTGCTAAGGAATTTAGTAAAGTTTTCCCTTGCTCGAAAAGCCAGTCGTATCCAACTCTAGGGTGCAGTGCTCATCTCCATTTACAGCCAAAGAGCAAGTGCTATCTGTTTGTAGATGTTTTCATGGCCATGTGGCAGGCATGACTAGATAGCAGCTAGCGTACTCAGTCACATGGTCACCCCCAGCAAGTCACACTGATTTGGCCATGCCCACTGATTTGGCAACACCCACCAATTTGGCCACACCTACCTATTAGGCCATGCCCACAGCATTTCCCTTATTTTTAAAACCAAAAGCTGACAGGTATGCGCAAGGGTCCAGTCGCTGAGAGTGGAGCAACCGCCCCACTAACACAAACAAAAAAGAACAAATCCTAGCCTACTCCATGCCACACAACCCCTCAGCCAATCAGGCTGAAGAACACGAGTGCACAGGAGGCGGGGCAAGCACCGTGTGCGGGGGGGGGGGGGAACCGCACCAGCGACGAAGGCCAGCACCAGCCTCACTGCGGCTTCGGTGGTGTTACGGAGAGGAGAGGAAGACTCTTGTCTCCATGGCCCGGCGCTGAAGGCCAGCTCCGGCCCCGCCGCAGCTTCAGTGGGTTTGCAGAGAGAGGGGGGAGCCCTCTTCTCTCCATGGCCAAGGCGAAATGCTTCCCTCAGGGAGACGGAGCCTAAGAACGGCACTCTGTTCTTGGCCTCTGTCTCCTGGAGGAAAGATATCACCTTCCACGGAGGACAAGGGCCAAAAGCTTCAGCCCCCGCCCACCGAGGAAAATGAACAGCTTCCCACCAGGAGACAAAGACCAAGAACGGAGCGCTGTTGTCAGCCTCCCCCCCCTCTGTGTGTGTGTCCTCGTCAAAGCTTCGTGGGGAGGAAGGGGAGGCCCCCCTCTCCCCTTGCAGCTTTGGTGTGTGTGTGACCTCGCCAAGGGTTTTTTTTGGGGGGAGAAATACTGCCCCCCCCCCCTGCCCCATGATTTGTCAAATCCACCCCATAGGCCTTATGTAGCTCTGGTCAGTGATATCTAATTTCAGGACAGTACATTACCATTGCAAGTCCTGTTTGCAAAAAAAAAAAAGGCATTCACTTGTCAGACCTCAGGCAGGAGGGGTGGTTGGCAAGAGGTGGCTCAGGTTTTTGGACCCTCTAGTGATGTTTTCTGTGCATAAGCATATTTTGCACATGGCCAGGTAGGCAAAAATTGACAGGCAGACTGTACAGTGTGTGGATTCACTCCTTATGCTTCTTAAAGACCAGGCCTCTATAACAAAAGGGGAATCAACTTTATCTGCCATCTCTAAATTATTAAAGCATTAATAAATAGTTAAACACTGATGTTGCCTCATCTTGGCACACAATAAGGCCATGCAATGGGCTATTGTACCAGGGTCTACAAAGGTAAAGGTCACCCTTGCTCAAAAGCCAGCTGTATCCGACTCTAGGGTTCAGTGCTCATCTCTGTTTATAGCCAAAAAGCCAGCATTGTTTGTGTCTGCAGGGGTTTTGGTGGACATGTGGCACGCATGCCTAGACACAGGAGTGCATGGAATGCTGTTTATCTTCCCACTGAGGGGTGGTCCCTATTTATCTACTTACAATTCCTTGCTTTTGAATTGCTAGGTTGGCAGGAGCTGGGACAGAGATGTAGCTCACTCTGTCATGCAGTACTCAGGTCTCAAACTGCTGACCACCCAACCTTCCAGTCAGCATCTTAACCACTTGAGCCACCGCAGTCCTGTGAGTCTACAAAACAGAATCACAAAAATGGAATTCGCCCCTATTTGTAGCACAGCAAATCCCTGGCTTCAGTGAGAGCCACCTACCATCTTTAGTATCCCTATCTTGTTCCAGGGGCTCTGTGGCTAGCAGGAAAGCTGTTGGCCCTTAGGGGAGTCAGGTTATTTTCTGCCGGTCAATATTGACCGACACATTGAGTTGCTGGTTGTACGATCTACTCATTACCGTAGCGAAATATCTGGCCAGACAGTAAAAATATGGCTATAACCACATTCAAAATTCGTTTTTCTCCTGTTCCCAGACCAAATCTTTTCTGAGATCATGTGGTCAATACATCAGAATAACACAGAGCGGAACCTTTTGGACAACCTGTGGTTGGGCCTATAAGATCCATGTGACAGCTTTACTGGGGTAGGGAGATAAGCATGAGCTAGTCGCCTCTTGTGGTGGGTAGTAGTGCAGAGAGAGGAAAATAGCATACAGCCCAAGAAGGTGCTGTTTGATGAATGTATCCCCCCCAAAAGGTACTGAATGTCATGGGATTCAGGGACACAAGCGGGGTGGCCTTCTGAGGCACGTTCAGGATATGTCAGTGGTGGGATTCTTTTTTTTTTACTACCTACTCTGTGGGCATGGGATGATGGGTGTGGCCAGGTGAAGCCCTGTGTTGCACCCAAATTAGGACCACTTTATTTCAAAACTTGGATGGGCAGGGCCAGCTGGAATTTCTGCTACCAGTTCTGGCGAACTGGGGCGAACCTGCTGAATCCACCCTTGATTCATGCAAATTAGGATGGATACAGGTCTGAGGATGCCTCTGCAAATTAATTGATCAGGGCAAGGCTACTGACTTCCATCTAGGCCCATCATGTAGAGATGGTAGTTTAGTGTATGAGAACCAAGACTATACGAACAGCCGAAAGGTTGGCTTAACACATCTTTATTGCATGATGGTCCGGGGGAACATGTGGTAATGACGGATGAACAGCTCAATATATACTGTGGCTATACATTTGAATGTGGCTCCTTGATAGCCCATTGGCTACTGTCTGCGTGACGTCATTCCTCGTCACGCCCTTCTTGTCCAGGTGAGGTGGTGGCGGGAATCTTCCCGCGCTGTAGTTGTTTGGGGGATGGAACCATGTGAGCTGGGCTCTCGCTATTGCCCCTAGTGGACACTAGCTCGCGTCCTGATACAGAAGGTTACAGTGTTACAGCTGGTGGTTATTATCTCCACTCATTCGAGTGTTACATTACTTAAAGGTATAGTATTCTAGACACAACATCCCTCCCCCCTAGGATGAGACGAAGTCTTTCATCCAATATGGTTTATTGCAAATGCGTTTTGGGCGCAAGGCTGGCTGGCTTGTCCCGGGGGCGCTATCACTTCTGTGTTCCCTGGTCTCTTGTCCTGCAATGGGAGAGGGAGACTCGTTAACGACTTGCCGCGGTTCTGCGGCTTTCGGGGTAGGGGTAAACTCCATTGTGGTAAAACCGGGGGCACTGGGGGCTAACGAAAAACCCCGCTTCTCGCTTGGATGGGTGGGGGACCACTCCGAAACCCCCCCCGGTTTTGTAACTCAAATTCAAAATCGTCTACTGGGGAATCTGTGGGGGTATCCCTCAGGATATCTATGGGGACAAACTTATTCCCTTCCCCCCTTGGTGGGGACCCTTCCCCCCTTGGTGGGGACCACTGGCCCCCCTCTCCTCCCCCTTGGGCTGAACGGGTGGGGGAGAACCCTAACGTTGAATCCTGTTCTGCGCTGTCCGCGCTCTGGTTTCCGGAGACCCGGCGCCGGAGTTGGTCTGCGTGCCGCCTCCAGAGTAGACCTGTGCTGGTCTCTACGCAATACGACACGGGACCCGTCTGCCCAATGACTACGCCCGGAACCCAGGCTGGCCCTGCGCTAGCGTAGTTTCTGCAATGAACCGGGGTGCCTATTTCGAAACTCTTCGTGCCCGCTACCCCAATGTTCCTCCCAGTGTCTTCCACCCTCATAGGGTCTAGCCTGGTCAGTATTGTAGTCAGCTTTCTGCGCATTAGGAGCTCTGCGGGCGAGTACCCTGACGCTAGGGCGGTTACCCTGTATCCCAGCAAAAACTGACACAACTGCAGGTTTAAATCCCCGGGGCCCATGCGCCTCAGCGTGTCTTTGGTGATACGCACGAGGCGTTCTACCTGGCCATTCATCGCCGGGTGGAAGGGTGCGGAAGTGATGTGCCGGATGGCGTTGATGTCGGTGAATGCCCTGAATTCGGCGGACGTGAAACAACTAGCGTTATCGCTAATAAGGGTGTCGGGTATACCGAACGTGCTGAACACCTTGCACAATTGTTTAATTGTTGCGGCTGAGGAGGTGTTCGCAACTGGGATAACCTCCAGCCACTTGGAGTAAGCATCCACTATGAGGAGAAAAAGCGAACCTCTGAAGGTGCCCGCAAAGTCAATGTGTACGCGGGACCACGGCCCCTTTGCCGTATCCCACTCCCTGTGCGGAAGTCGAGCTTCTTCGGGCCGGGAGCTTTGGCAACTCACGCAAGTGCCCACCATGTGCTCGATATCGGCGTCCAACTGGGGCCACCAGAAGTAGCTCCTGGCCAGTGCCTTGGAGCGAACAATTCCAGGGTGGCTGACGTGCAGCAGCTTAAGCACCCTAGCTCTCAGGGATTCAGGGACGATAACCCGCTGGCCCCACAGGAGGCACCCCCTCTCTACGGACAGTTCTAGCTTTTTCCTAAAAAAAATGGGGCGAACTCCGCCGCCGGGGAGGACGTTGGCCACCCTTTCTGCACCCAAGAACTGACCAGGGCCAACATCTTGTCCTTGCCTGTCGCCTTGGCGATCTCTGCGGGCACTATGGGGGGGGGGTGAATCTAAGACCTCTATCATGAGAACTTGGTGGTCTTGTTCCACCTCACACACGTGGCTGCTTGTGTGGGGGAGAGGTGACCTCGACAGGGCATCCGTGTGGCTTATGTCCTTTCCAGGGCGATACACCAGCGTGTTCTGGTACGCGTTTAAAAAAATGGCCCACCTGAGCATCCTAGGGGACAGAATCTGTGGCGTGGGCTTGTCTGCAGTAAAAATGCCTAGCAGGGGCTTATGGTCAGTCAAGATGGTAAAGGGGCGGCCATAGAGGAAGTCGTGGAACTTTTTCATCCCAGCAATTATCGCTAACGCCTCCCTGTCTGTCTGTGCGTAGTTGCGCTCTGCCTTAGACAGGGATCTGGAGTAGAATGCCACCGGGGCCTCCCGCCCATTTTCCAACACGTGGCACAGAACCGCCCCCACCCCCACTGGGGATGCATCACATATCAGAACCACTGGTCTCTTGGGGTCAAAATGGGTTAATATGGCGTCTGAGGATAAGAGTTGTTTCAGCTCATTGAATGCCCTCTCCTGGCTCTCGTCCCACTTCCACGCCTCGTCCTTTTTTAGTAACTTATGAAGCGGCTCTGCTACCGATGCCTTCCGAGGCAGGAAGGAGTGATAGAAGTTTAAGAGCCCCAGGAACGATTGCAATTCGGGCTTGGAGGTGGGGCGAGGGGCATTTTGAATGGCGGCCACCTTTGATTTGGAGGGTTTAATGCCTGCAGGGGTTACCCGGAAACCGAAGAACTCAACTTCTTTTGTGAAGAAGACGCATTTGTCTTTCCGCAGCCTCAACCCCGCCTTTTCGAATACCGTCAGTACTTTGTCTAGCCTCTCAGCCAACTCGGACTCGCTACCCCCCGTTATCAACACGTCATCAAAGTATGGTAAGACCCCCTCCAGACCCTTTAAGAGGCGTTCCACGAGCGATTGGAAGATGCCTGGCGCCGAGTTCACACCAAATTGTAGGCGCGTCACCTGGAACGCCCCCTTATGAGTGACTATCGTCTGCACAGCAGCTGCAGCTGGGGTTACCGAGAGCTGCTGGTATGCCTGTGCCAGGTCAAGCTTTGCAAAACACTTCCCCCCATGTAACCTGGCCAACAGGTGGCTGACTACCGGCACCAGATACGCATTTGGGCTTATCGCCTTATTAATGGTACATTTGTAATCAGTGCATATTCGAACCTCCCCGTTGGCCTTCAGCGCTATTACAATCGGAGTTTCCCACTCCACGGAATCAACAGGAACAAGGATCCCCTGGCCCACCAATTTGTTCAGTTCCGCCTCTATCTTGTCCTTGAGTGCAAAAGGCACTCTGCGCGGTTTGAGTCTTATTGGGCGGACCTCCGGGTCCAGGTCGAACGCAACTGGGGGTCCCTTGAATTTTCCGAGTCCCTTCTTGAACACTTCGGGATGCGCGTCACACCTCCTGTATTGGGTCAGTCCCAACGGCATGCACTCCCCCCAATGAACAAACCCAGGGGCTTAAACCATTGAGTCCCGAGGAGGCAACAACTCCCCCCCTTGAGAACAACCAAGGGAAGTTCCGCGGCGCGTTGCTTATATTGGACCTTGAATTTTCCAACCCCCAACACCAGAATGCTATTTCCCTGCACGTCCCGCAGCGTAGACCTCAGTGCTCTGAGTTTGGGCCGCACGTTGGGGGAAATTCCCAAAAACTCCCTCTGGGAAATGATTGAATATGAGTCTATCTCCATCTTAACGGGGGGCCCTTGCACCAGTACCTCAACAAAGTAACGGGGGTGTCCTAAGGACACGCTGTGGACTCCGGTGTCGTCGTCGCTGTCGTCGGAGATGTGGCCCACGCCGTCCTGCTTCCTCGTGGGCCGGACGCCTTCCTGGATCCTCGGTGAGTGGTCTGTTGAGCCTTTCTGGTCTCTGCGCCGCCGTCTGCAAACCTTGGCTATGTGCCCTCGGCGCCCACAGTTGTGGCACTCGGCCTTCCGGAATGGGCACTTGATGCGGTCATGGGCCGCCCCGCAACCGTCGCAACGTCGGCCATCCTTCCGCACCTTCCGGATGTCCTCGTCCTCGCTGCTCTCCGTGGAGGATTGTGGCACCCGCCTGGCCGCTTGCACCGCGCCCGCCGCCTTGTCGGTTTGTTGGGGCCTTGCTCTGAACCTCTTAACTCCGGCCCTCATAGCTTCCGCCGCCTGTGCCTCCTTCACGACCTCGTGCAGCGTTGGGGGCGGCTCCTGGTTCATCAGCTTTCGCTGGACCTCCTCGTCCCACAGGCCGCACAGCATGCGGTCCCTGAGGGCGATTTCCATGTTCTCCCACTTGCATGGGCCGGCGGCCAACTGGAGGGCCGCTGCAAAGGCAGCCACGGACTCACCCGGCGCCTGGACTCTCTTCCAGAACGCGTCCCGAGCCAAAAACATCGAAACCGAGGGCTGGAAATGGTCGGGCATCGCTTTCAGGAGCTGCTTGACCGGCACTTCGTTCACCTTCTTCGGAGACACCAGGTCCACCAGTACTTTCATGGCGGGGAACCCGAGCATCCTGATGAGAATGGCCCTCTTCTTCCCCTCGTCTATGATATCGGACACCATCAGTGCGCTTTGGAAGTCCATTTCGAAGAGCTCCCATTCTTCCGGTTTGTTGATGTTGAAACCGGCCTGCGTTGTCTTGATTCCGTGGGGATCCATTATCCCACCTTCGTCGCCAATTTAGTGTATGAGAACCAAGACAATACAAACAGCCGAAAGGTTGGCTTAACACATCTTTATTGCATGATGGTCCGGGGGAACATGTGGTAATGGCGGATGAACAGCTCAATATATACTGTGGCTATACATTTGAATGTGGCTCCTTGATAGCCCATTGGCTACTGTCTGCGTGACGTCATTCCTCGTCACGCCCTTCTTGTCCAGGTGAGGTGGTGGCGGGAATCTTCCCGTGCTGTAGTTGTTTGGGGGATGGAACCATGTGAGCTGGGTGCTCGCTATTGCCCCTAGTGGACACTAGCTCGCGTCCTGATACAGAAGGTTACAGTGTTACAGCTGGTGGTTATTATCTCCACTCATTCGAGTGTTACATTACTTAAAGGTATAGTATTCTAGACACAACAGGTAGATACACTTGTTTGGCTTTATGATTCCGACATATTCCCAGATGGAATAAGATAACACTCGGCCTAGTACATGAAGTTACGATGCAACAAACCATGTGCCTGTTTTATTGGCTAATTGTCCTGTCTGGTTGAAAGGCAAATCCACTTCCCAATGGAAAGCTATATATAAAGTGGTTTTGCCCACCATGGGGTACTTACAAGAAACAGGCACCATGCAGGGAAATCACATTGTCCTCCTCCTCTTCTGCATTGGACTTCTTACAAATTGGTTTGAGCCACTAGAAGCCTTTGTCCGCCGATCAGGTAGACACAATATTTAGGTTCTTCATCTTTCCTGCAGCCCCTGCTTGCTTGCTTCTATATTATTTAATTTAATTTAATTTTTGGACTTCTATGCTGTCCACTCTGGTAGAACCTGACTCAGGGCGGCCTATATCACAATCTAAAACCCAAAATATACAATCACATCAATATAAAAGAATAAAAACCAGATAAAAACCCCGATTCATAAAAAGAGGTAGTGGAAGGAATCTGTTGTTATTAACTTGGTATAAGTCAACAGGTGGAGGCCATATTTCCATTAGGACCCCATACCTGCCCTGCCAGCCAGGTTTTCAGACCTTTTCTGAAGGTCAGCAATTCTGTCTGTAACCTTAAATCTGTTGGCAGGAGGTTCCAAAGGGCTGGTGCGGCCACAGAGAAGGCCCTCATTCTTGTGCTAGAGAGGCAAGCCCCTTTAGCTGATGGCACGACTAGAGAGCCCCTCCGGTCTGCTCTGGTTGGACGTACAGACACTCTGTGACAATGGCGGCCTTGGATGAAAACGTGCCACTATGGCCTCTCCGACCCCGGGGAGCAACACCGCCATTGTCATCCTGTACCACAGGTCAACAAGCGCCTCAGGCAAATCGTGTATTTGATCCAGAGGAAAATCCCCCAGTTTCTTCTGCAATCCAACAGGATCCATTAGTTGCCATGGGCAGGCCAATTTAATAGGCCCTGCCTCCCTGTGATGAAACACCACCTCCAGAAAGTCCAGAGGCACCAGATAGTGATCTGAACATGGCACAGGTGTATTGTCTAATTTCTATAGTCTCAGATCACTCAGCCATCGCTCGGACAAGCAAACTAAATCAGGCATGTGGCCACTGCCCCTGGTCAGGCCCTGAATTACCTGAGTCAGGTCCATAGCTGTCATGGAAGTCATGAACTCCCGTGCAACCTCGGAACCAGTCCCCAGCAAAGGCAAATTGAAGTCCCCCAGAACCATCAGCCTAGGGAACTCCAACACCAACACTGAGATGGCCTTGAGGAGCTCAGGCAGGGAGTCCCTTACCCTGCAAGGGGGCAGGTACAGAAATCAGACTCCCAACTGACCCTTAAGGTCCAACAGCAGGAGAAGGGCCTCACAACCCGGAACTCATGGAGCAGTGGCCCTGGTGACTCCCAGTGACTCCCTGGCTATGATGGCGACACCACTGCCCCTCCCCTCATCTCTAGGGTGGTACCAAATACTGAACCCAGCTAGACACATATCTGAAAGAGGCACACCATCCTCTAGTGTCAGCCAGGCTTCAGTGATGCATGTTAGGTCAGCTCGCTCCCCCAGAATGGCATCTGAGATTAGGGGGGCCTTGTTACAAACTGACCTGGCATTCATCAGCAGCCCCCTAAGGGAGGGGTCACTCTGGATCAGCTGCTCAGGGCCCAGAGATGTAACAGAAGGGCTGGAATGAGGGACAGATACAAAACATCAGTCCTGCATTCCCCAAGTGCGGCCAGCCCCTCACTAACCGCCATATCACCCCATTCCCGTCACAACCCCAATTTGGGCCCCAGGAATCTCCCTGCCCGCCTCAGACAGAATGCTGCCCCTCCTGTCTGGCTGGCTAGGCTGCTTCCTTCTCCCTCTCTTCCCTCCCCACACAAAACCCACCTTCACCCTCCCCTTGCCCTCCTTGGGGTACCAAGTGCTCCATATCCGGGGGGGGGGGGAAGAGCAACAGTCCCTTGCCAACCCCAATTCCCCCATCTTCCCACCCCTCCCACCCCAGCAACTAGTCCGAGGAGGAGGGAAATGTCCGACACAGTCTTTTCCTGAGCTCCTGCCAGGGGCAGAGGCAGAGGAAGGCGGAGGGAGGTAGGGCTCAGGACCATACCTGTCAAGTTTTTGATTTGGAAATAAGGGAAATTTCCTGGCAAATACGGGATGCTTGACAGCTATGCTTATCCTGTCCTGCCCTCCAATGGCGGCAATAGGGCATTGCAGTCTAATTAATAAGGGATGGCGGCAGGAAAGAGGGTAAAATAAGGGGTTTTCCTGGCCAATAAGGGATACTTGACAGCTATGGTCAGGACGCTGGTCTTGGTGGCTGCCCTGATGCCTGCAGTTCTTCCAGCTGGCCTCGAAAGCCTGGGCAATGGAGAAGCCCCTTCAGCATAACCTCCTCTTAAGCCCCTGCTAAGGGCAGAGGCGAAGGGAGGAGGAGGGGCGGGGCTCAGGATGCCGGTGGCTGCCCTGATGCCTGAGGTTCTTCCAGCTGGTCTCGAAACTCCAGGGCAACTACCAAAGAGAAAGAGGATGTGTAAGCAGCAGGAGGAAAATGACTTAATTCAAGAATGGTTTTCTTTGTCCTTTGTGCCAGAATATTTTCAAGGGTTGTTTGGGGCTTAATGAAATGATGATAAAGATGTAAATACATGAAACTGGTACTAGGCAGAAAAATTACATTGTCCCTCTCCTCTGGTGTGTGCTGGCTACACTAAAAGGGTGGTGGAGGGGGGAGAGGGCAGAGCCTATGGAGTTGGATGCAGAGTGACCGAGGCCACGACAGTGGCTGGGGCTGGTTGGTGTATGGCAATAGCTGCCCCACAGAAACAGCACCCTGCTGCCTCAAAAGTTCCAGCTTGGGTGGAAATCGACTTGCACCATTGTGTAGCCACCCGGTGTTATACTTCTGCCTGCCTCTGGGGGGGGGGCCCAGACCCTGTGACGCACCTGGACTTGTCCTGGTGTCCAAAATAGCCACCATAGGACTGCTTCTCCTCTTCTTTGTTGGAAGTCTCACAAATTGGGTTGAGCCTCACACCATTGGACTGGTAGAAATGACGTTTCTCTTATCTTCCAACTTGTACGTGTGCCTTGCCTGCAGTCCCTCCTTCCTTCCACGTGAGCACACAACTGAAAAATAGAAAGAGAATGTGGAAGCAGAAGGGTGATCTTGACTATACTCAGCACTGGGTACCTCTATGAACCAGCAACAGTGCCTTATATTGTGGGCTTCTTTGACTTCTCATCGCAAAAAAATTGATGAGTTAAAAAGGGGCATAGGGATGCATTTGTCAAAGGTGACCAGTGGAGAGATTGACTCATGGGCAGCCAGATGGAATTGGGTCTTTTATCCTTCTAGACCTCCTTGTAGGGATTAGTCGGCCTGAGACGGCCGCAGGGTGTGGAGTGACTGGCGAAGGAAGGCACGCAAGGCAAAGCTGGGCTGATCATCCAGTGTTCATTGGTCAAAAGAGCAGAGCTTATATGCCTGCCTCGGACCATGTACGTGCATAGGCTGCGCATGATCCATGCACACTAATGCTGACGTGGCATAATGTTAATACCGTTATACATTACAGAAGTTACCTGAGGAAATGAACAACCAGGATGTACCAGGAAGTTGCTTATCAATTAATTAACTGCAGGATGACAGGCCATTGTTCTATCCTATCTCGGAGCATCTTTTCGGGTCTAGCTTAGCATACATAGACATCGCGGTTTGCTTAGCGCTTAGTGCAGCCGCGTACACATGGCTTATTTACACTTGGTTACATCCTTGTGAGTTTTGCCCTTCTATTGTCCAAAGCTAATGGCCAATGCGGCACGAATGAATTGCTGACTACAGTTAATGTTGCCCGTTCCCAATCGCCTTTCCTTCAGCGTTCAAGGCTCGAAGAAGTGTTCTCCCGAACCCCGAGACTGCTTGGGAAAGGTTATGGCCAATTCATATCCGCGGGCAACCACATCCCCCCTTTAACTTTTTTCCTAAAGATGCTTTGCCAATAGCTTTGTAAATGTAAGGCATGAGTTGGCATGGAGTAAGGTTCTCTCGGGGTTTTCTCCATGAGGTACACATTGACAGCAATGAGGGAATACATTGCGCAAAACAGCAAAGCATTGTCCCCAAAACCGCAACACCCACAATCACCTTGAGTGTTGTCTGAAGCCATCCCCATGGAAACCATGACCACAGAGAATTCCACCACCCCCATGTTGAATCTTCCTTGATATTTTTTACCAGTGTGTGAAGGTCTGAAACCTGATTCTGGATTTGGCGAGAGTTGTCCGTGAGATTAAAACAACACATGCCATGGACCGCCTTGCATCCGAGGTGATGCAAGAGTAGGAGGTAGTCGATAGCTGCTCGATTATCCAGTAGTGCATGACGAAGCTCAACCTGTTCCTGATTAAGCATCGCAATGGCGGAAGATGTGTGATTTATTGGCTTTAGCTAGCGCGCACGCCAACTGCCCTATCCTTTGTGCGCCAAAGATGCTGACCGCCAATGAGACGTACTCGGCTTTGCTTAACAGCCTGATATTGCTATCACATGTGCTGTCCAACTGGGTCGCACGAATGTGTCGTGCCGGCTTGGGCATGACTGTGATCAAGGCAATCATATCCTTCGTGGGAAGCAATAGTGTTAACCGACTAATACAACAATATGCATCAGATACATTTGCAGGAATATAGTTCCATGTGTGCTGATTACAAGTGAAAAACCAGCCTGTGGGCAAAATAACATGAACATACATTGAATTCATAGTCTCTGGGTGATTACATTTCCAAGTCTCTTTCCTGGGTTCAGGCAATGATGATCTTCTCCTTTGGTTGTGGCACAGCCAGACATTCTGGCGCATGACACGTTCGCGCTGATCGCCACCCTAGGAGTGTACAGGGCGACTGCATCAGCGGGCAAGTTCTTTACTACCTGAAGTCCCCCATGCTGCATAAGTCATGTAAGAAATCTTGTGAAAAGGACCAAATACTCTTTTGAGTAACCATTCAGTGTTCTTGGCATGAGCGCCTGGGGCATGACAAACTGGAATGAGGCATGTACTCAACAATGACGCTGAGTCTGTGGTTTGTCCTAGGCAAAAGTCTGACTGGTTTACAAGTCTAGCCAGTCTCTCCCAGATGTAGTGTAGCCTTTCGGGGAGATCTCTGTCAGGCATCAAATCTTCGAAGGACTTTCCTTCCAAAGCAACCGCTCAAACCCCTCCCCCCAAAAGCAAGGAAAGGATCAAGATGATCGTCAAAGAGTTGTAGGTAATCTGGGACAAAACTGCAATGATCATATTCTCCGGAGTTGGCTCGGCATTCTACTGTTGCATGATGGACGCTGCATCGTCACATAAGGCTTTGACCATTCCCCATGTGATCTTCGGTGCTTGTCTCGGGTGAGGCCATCTCCTCCATCTGGGTCCCCTGCTTGTCCTCAGTTCCTCCATCTTGGGCAATGGACCCGGGAACGCTTGGCTCCATGCCATTGGTCTCGAGATATGGCTTGACACACCGGACCGGAATCCAAACAACACCTGTAGGAGACATAATGGCTGCATACCCTCTCCCCCAGATTACCAAGGGCACCTGCCCCTTCCAGGAAGGATCTGGCAGCACTCTGTACCTAACGAGAGGTCGCGGGAGAACCTCTGTATAACGGAAGTGCTTCTCCTGCGGAGTGCAATCTGAAAAAATGTTGAGGTGTTGTACGTGAACAGTACCTTGTTCAGACACTGCTGTGCCTGACCCTGATTTTTGGGGATGGCTAGTTCCCCCCTTTCTGTTTGTTTTTCAATGTAGGACTTGAGCATCCGATTCACCTTTTCGACAATCACTTGTCCCTGTGGGTTGTACAGAATGCCGAATGTGAGCTTAATGTCCCAGGTGGCCAGAAATGAGGCCACCTGCCTGGAGCTATAAGATGGGGCGTTATCAGTCTTCACGTGACCTGGTTTGCCCATGGCCACGAAGCAAGAGAGGAGATGCTGCTCTACATGTGTTGCAGTTTCCCCCTTCTGAGCTGTAGCCCAAACGAACTGTGAGAATGTGTTTACTGAGACGTGCATGTACTGCCATCTCCCAAATTGTGGAATGTGTGTGACGTCCATTTGCCAAACCTGGTTGGCCTCTGTCCCTCGTGGGTTGATGCCTCACGAAGCCCCCCCCCCCGTGCCTCCTGCGCATTGCTGGCAGGAATGGACTATCCCCTGTGCTTGGGACAGTGGCAAATTGAATTGGCGTGTGAGTGCTTTGGCTTTCTGATGAAAAAATGCATGGCTTTGAATTGGAGTCGTGAAGACTCCCAGAACTGACTTCTGGTGAATTTCCCTTGTGGCTGCATCGGCTCTGTTGTTGCCCTGTGAAATGGGACCAGGCAAGTCTTGGTGACTTCTAATGTGTGCAACATAGAGCGCGTCTGTGCGACTCCGCAAGTGAAATTGCATTGTGAGAAACAAACTTAACAAATTCTTGTCTATCGTGGGAGTTATGTATGCTCCCGGTATACTGTGATCTAAATTCAGGACATACTGACTATCAGTAATCATGTTGAGTGGCTCATTGGCAAAAGTGCACAAGGCGAGGTTTGCTGCTGCCAATTCCGCCCTCTGCGCGGATTTCTGCGGAAGAGTCAGTAGCGTTTTCCAAGCCTGGCCCTCCTGCTCTGTGAGGACACCATAAACTTTACCTCCATTGGTGAACACTGTCCTCGCCCCCTGGAGAGGAATCAAGGACAATAACCCATGAATGTTGACTGTCCGTGTCTGAAGCGAGACGAGTCTGGGATCTTTCGGCAAGTGGTATGCCAAACTGCCTGTGAATCCTTCCAATGCAATTGGAAGAGTATCTCTGAGTTGCATCAGCTACTGGATATGATCTTTGGTGAATGGCACTATGATTTTTGCTAAATCGTGTACTGAAATATCCCTTGCTCTCAGCCGGCCCTGGTAAATCACTGTGGCTACCAGCTCTTGCGGAGGGACGATATTTCAGGAAGAGGTGTGCGGTAAATACACCCATTCCATGATTTTCGCCTCTCGCTCGGATTCTATGCCTAGAGCTCCGGTGAACATGGTCCCAGTATGGACTATGTACAAGTTCAGACAGGAGCATATGGCCCCTGACTGATTCTGTCCACCCATCGCTAGCTGAGAACTTGGTTGACCTTTTCGAGAGTCATGCGAGCCTCTCGCGGAATGTGGATCCGATCTGCTGGCTGCTTCCCTAGCGTTAGCAGTGAGAAGAGCGGTTTCAACATTAAACTAAACATTAAACTAAACATTAAACTAAACACTAACAAATCACCAGGACCAGATGGCATCCATCCACGAGTTCTCAGGGAACTTAAAGATGAAATTGCTGATCTCCTAGCCAAAATATATAATATTTCCCTCAAATCAGGCTTTGTGCCTGATGACTGGAAGGTAGCGAATGTAACACCAATTTTCAAAAAAGGATCCAGGGGTGATCCAGGAAATTACCGACCTGTCAGTTTGACATGTGTCCCAGGTAAAGTGATGGAAACCATCCTAAAAGATAGAATTAATAGGCACATAGAAGAGAAGGGGCTGGTAAAGGAGAGCCAACATGGCTTTTCCAAGGGCAAATCATGCCTCACTAATCTGTTGGAATTTTTTGAGAGTGTCAACAAGCATGTGGATAAGGGGGATCCAGTTGACATTGTTTATCTGGACTTTCAGAAGGCTTTTGACAAGGTCCCACACCAAAGGCTCTTGAATAAACTTACCAGTCATGGAATAAAGGGACAGGTCTTGTCCTGGATCAGCAACTGGCTAAGGGACAGGAAACAGAGGGTAGCACTAAATGGACACTTCTCCAAGTGGAGAGAAGTAAAGAGTGGGGTCCCCCAAGGTTCAGTACTGGGACCCCTGCTTTTCAACCTCTTCATAAATGATCTAGAGGTAGGAGTAAAAAGCAAGGTAGCCAAATTTGCTGACGACACCAAATTATACAGGGTAGTGAAAACTGTGAGAGATTGTGAGGAGCTCCAGAGGGATCTCTTGACACTGGGTGAGTGGGCAAAACAGTGGCAAATGAGTTTCAACATTAGTAAGTGCAGAGTGATGCATGTTGGGGCAAAGAACCCCAATTACATTTATAAACTGATGGGGTCTGAACTCTCTGCGACAAACCAGGAAAGGGACCTTGGTGTCCTGGTGGACAACTCGATGAAGGTGTCAACCCAGTGTGCCTCAGCAGTGAAAAAAGCAAACTCAATGCTAGGGATCATTAGGAAGGGTATAGAAAATAAATCAGCAAGTGTCATTTTGCCTCTTTATAAATCTATGGTGAGGCCCCATCTGGAATACTGTGTACAGTTCTGGTCGCCATACCTCCAGAAGGATATTATGGAGCTGGAAAAAGTGCAGAGGAGGGCAACCAGAATGATTAGGGGACTGGAACACCTTCTTTACCATCTGAGGCTGCAACGGTTGGGCCTCTTCACTCTTGAACGACGACGTCTAAGAGGTGACCTGATTGAAGTTTATAAAATCATGCACGGTGTGGACAAAGTAGATAAGGAAAAACTGTTTTCCCTATCGCATAACACTAGAACTAGGGGACACTCCATGAAACTTTTGGGTACTAGTTCTCAAACAAATAAGAGAAAGTACTTTTTCACCCAGAGGATTACTGGTCTATGGAACTCCCTGCCAGAAGAAGTGGTGACACTGTCAGTCTTGACAGCTTCAAGAAAGGATTAGACAAGTTCATGGAGGACAAGAGTATCAATGGCTATAATTATGGATACTTAAGGACAACCTCCGGGTTGGAGAGATAGGCAGGATATCTCTCAATGCCATTTCCAGGGAATCCTAAACAGGTGAAGAAGGCATCTGCTTGGGAATAATACCCTGAAGGAAATGGTGAGCCACTGTGTGAGACAGAATGCTGGACTGGATGGGCTGTGGCCTGTTCCAGCAAGGCTGTTCTTAACATTTTCATGTCTAGCCTGAAGTATGGTCTGGCCCAATTGATATTACCTAATACCTGCTGCAATTCTACTAGCATGATTGAGCTCTGGATGTTGATTTTTGGTAGTACTGGTGCTGCGAAGGATCTGAGAAGCCGATGACCCAAGTATGAGAATGGCTCGGTTCTCTGAACTTTCTCCGGGGCAATTAGTAACCTCTTGTCCCCCAGAGTGGTCTGGAGGTCTTTAAACATTTCGCTGCCAAGTTGTGGCGCTGCGATTAATATGTCATCCATGAAATGGCACACTAAGACTTTGGGGTGCAATTTTTGGAACTTTTCCAGTGTGTCGTGAACCCATGGGACTCATGTCGCCCACCTTTGTTTTAGGGACTCAGACTATAGCAATGCAAGAAGGAAGAAATATAGCCAAACTCACAAGAATAAACCATAAGACCTGAAGTGCATAATCACATTGAGTCACATAACAAAATGTCCACAATTGTTTGTAGTGTTGATAACCTAAGATAGATGGGCTTTGAACTTGTGAAAACACTCATAAAATGGACAATTTATCATGTTTTTATTATATTAAAGACAGGGTAACATTTTCACCAGTATTCTGTTTCTTCCCCCGATCTCAGATTCTTTGCCTACTATATGTGAATTCCGCAAAGAGGAAGGACCATGTGCAGCACACTTCCTTTGCTATTACTACAATGTCGAAACCAAGACATGTGAGCAGTTTATTTACAGTGGTTGTAAAGGCAATCAAAATAATTTTAAGACTAAGGCAGGTTGCATGAAGAAGTGCCAACCATTACCTGGTAAGAGTAAATTACGTTTTTGCCAGTCTTTTGGTCTCTTCTTCTTCTGTTGTATCTGAATTCGAATATTGGTGATCATCATGGCTATCAGCCATGGAAATTGTCCTGAAAATATAACAGAGTGACCTTTCAGCTGCCTTCCACATTGCAGCGTGACACCTGTACCACTGATTCATTTCCACGAGTCACTTTCTGGTCCCGAGCCCTTTTGGCTTGCAAGGTCCTCATTAGCCCCAGGCCAGTATTGATGAAGCTGCTGCCCTTCATCAAGTTGGACTCAAGTGGGATTTAATCCACTTGGTGAACATCACCCTTCCCTGTGGACCTCGGCACCAAGGCCATGAGTCCTCAGGATTGTCAGGTTAGTTAATCACTGCCTAACACTCAGCATTAAGTTGTTGGCAGTATGGTCTACTCCAGTGGTGGAGAACCTATGGCACACGTGCCAGAGGTAGCACTCGATCCCCATGTAGTCACCCCAGCACAGAGTTTGTCCCATCCCTCTGCCCAGCAGCCCAATGGGAGCACTTCCTCCCTCCCACCAGCAGAGATTTCACCCCACCACTCTACCCAGCAGCCCTTTTAGAGACCGAGTGTCCAAACAGCAACCCCAAACCCACTTTTTATTGCACAGTGCCAACACAGCAACAGGGGAGGAAGATAACACTCCCATTGGGCTGCTTGCCAGAGGGGTGGGTGAAATCTGTGCTGGGGAAGGGTGGAAGTGTTCCCATTGGGTTGCTGGGCAGAGGGGTGAGGCAAAATCTGTGCTGGGGTGACTGCATGGGTGCCCACAGAGAGGAATCTGAGTGCCACACCTGGCAAGCATGCTATAGGTTCGCCACCACTGATGTATAGCATTGCAATTGTAGCAACTATCTTGCAAAGCTTTTGTGCACTGCTTCTGCTTGTGATTGAGATAGTTGAGCTTCTGATCTGGTTGCTTTCCTTCATGAAGAACAAAATGTCCACAATAGTTTGTAATTTTGATAACCTCAGATAGTTGGGCTTTGGACTTGTGAAAACGCTCAACAAGTTGGCAAGGAGAGTAAAGGAATTGCTCTTTCTCTGGAGAAGCCAAGAGAGCCTTTGGGAGCCTGACAGGAATAAAGTATGGTTTTGTTCTCTTAGGTTTTTTTGTCATTTCTAATGTCAGTGTTTTTATTATATTAAAGACAGGCTAACATTTTTACCAGTATTCTGTTTCTTCCCTGATCTCAGAATCTTTGCTTAGTATATGTGAACTCAAAAGAGAGGTAGGACCATGTGCAGAAAAGATCCGTTGCTATTACTATAATGTTAAAACCAGGACGTGTGAGCGGTTTCTTTACAGTGGTTGTGAAGGCAATGAAAATAATTTTAAGACTAAGGCAGATTGCATCGTGAGATGCAAAAGTGATGGTAAGAGCAAAATCTTTATTTCAACTCATATTGTTTCCTCTCTTATTATACTCTTCCCAGAATGTGGCCACCCTTTCCTCTCAAAGTGATCTAACCTCTCGGTTCATTCCATTTCCAATAATGCACCTTTCTGCCTTTTTGCATTGGAATAGCCCCATGTAGCTAAGTAGCATAGATGAGGCTTGTGTGGTGCTGCTCAAAGAGCCTCAAACTGCCTCTCTAAGTGGAACTCACCTGGATATTAAAGGCTCAGACCCATCCCTCCTTTCCTATTCCATCATCCAAACCTTGAAGGTGAAATTATTTGGTACAGCCAATGCTGCAGAAAATAAAGTTTGGAGTCACCATGCAGTTTATTATTATTATTATTATTATTATTATTATTATTATTATTATTATTATTATTATTATTATTATTATTATTATTAATAATAATAATAATAATAATAATAATAATAATAATAATAATAATAATAATAATAATAATAATAATAATAATAATAATAATAATAATAATAATAATCGAACACACAGCCAACAAGATAACTATGCTGGATTTTATATCACAAATCACTCGTCGAACACTTCTCAAGCGTTTAGGACTATGTGATGTATCGGCAAATTATGCAAGCAGATCCCAGTAGGGTAGCCTTTTGCAACTGACTGATGGTGATTTTGTCAATTCCAATTGTTTCTAAGTGCTTGCTTAGGTCTTTAGGCACAGCACCCAGTGTGCCTATTACCACTGGGACTACCTGTACCGGTTTTTGCCAGAGTCTCTGCAGTTCACTTTTCAGATCCTGATATCGAGTAATTTTTTTCAAGCTGTTTCTTGTTGATTCTGCTGTCACCAGGTCGATGATCCATACTTTTTTCCCTCCACAATTGTAATATCTGGGATATTATGCTCCAAAACTCTGTCAGTCTGTATTTGAAAATCCCAGAGTACTTTTGCATGTTCATTCTCAATCACCTTTTCGGATTTATGATCCCACCAGTTCTATGCTATGGGCAAATGGTATTTGTTTGACTGCCAGCCCCACGTTTCTCCCTTTATCCTCAATTCTTGTGGGGTCCAGCCTGGACAGGAGCGTAGTCAGTTTTCGCCGCATCAATAGCTCCGCCGGCGAGTAACCTGACGCTAAGGGGGTCACCCTATACGCTAGTAAGAACTGACATACTTGGTGATTTAGGTCCCCTGGGCCCATGCGCCGAAGCGCCTCCTTTGTTGTACGCACCAAGCGTTCCACTTGGCCATTCGTGGCCGGGTGAAACGGCGCGGATGTGACATGCCGAATGGCATTTGCCTCCATGAATGCCCCGAACTCTGAGGAGGTGAAACAACTCGCGTTATCGCTGACTAAAGTGTCGGGTAAACCGAACGTTGAAAAGACTCTCCGTAGTTGGTTAATTGTAGAGGCGGAGGACGTGCTCTTTGCCGGAATGACTTCCAGCCACTTTGAGAATGCATCCACCACCAGGAGAAACATGGTTCCTCGGAAAGGGCCAGCGAAATCTACGTGCACTCTGGACCATGGTCCCCTCGCTGTGTCCCATTCCCTATGCGGGAGGCGGGCCGCCTCTGGTCGGGACCCCTGGCAGGCCTCACAAGTGCCGACCATGTGCTCAATGTCCTCGTCCAACTGTGGCCACCAAAAGTAGCTGCGGGCCAGCGCTTTGGAGCGGACGATGCCCGGGTGACTGACGTGCAGCAGTTTGAGTACCCTCGGCCGCATGGGTGTCGGGACCACCACCCGTTGGCCCCACAATAGGCACCCCCTTTCTATGGACAGCTCTAGCTTCTTCCGAAAGAATGGGTCGAATTCCTTGCTTGGGGACGATGCTGGCCACCCTTTCTGCACCCATGAGCTGACTTTCTCCAGCGTTCTGTCCTTGCCTGTCGCCCTGGCTATATCGGCTGGTACTATTGGGGGTTCGTCTAAAACCTCGATTAGCAACACCTGGCGGTCTCTTCCTATTCTGGCTTTTTGGTCGTCCGACAAGGGCAAAGGGGATCTCGAAAGCGCATCAGCATGGCTGATCTCCTTTCCGGGCCGGTACTCCAACTCGTGTTGGTATGCGTTAAGAAAAATGGCCCATCGCAACATTCTCGGGGATAGTATCTGCGGCGTGGGCTTGCCTGCCGTGAAAATCCCTAGCAGGGGCTTGTGATCCGTCACGATTTTGAACGGGCGGCCATACAGAAAATCGTGAAACTTTTTGGTCCCCGCTACTATTGCTAATGCCTCCCTGTCGGTTTGTGCGTAATTTCGCTCTGCTTGGGACAGGGACCTTGAATAAAACGCAACTGGGGCCTCCCGACCGTCATCCAACACGTGGCAAAGCACCGCCCCCACCCCCACCGGTGATGCATCACAGACTAAGACCACCGGCCGTTTGGGGTCGAAGTGCGTGAGGATTGCGTCCGATGTTAAAAGTTGCTTTAGTTCGTTGAACGCCTTCTCGTGCTCGTCACCCCACATCCATGTCTCCTCCTTTTTAAGTAACCGATGCAGCGGTTCGGCCACGGAGGCTTTCCGCGGAAGGAATGTATGGTAAAAATTGAGGAGCCCCAGGAATGACTGAAGTTCGGTTTTGGATGTGGGGCGAGGGGCCTTCTTAATGGCTGCTACCTTGGATTTGGACGGCTTAATACCCTCGGGTGTGATCCGAAACCCTAAAAACTCGACCTCGGTTTCGAAAAAAACACATTTGTCCTTCCTCAGTCTCAGCCCCGCTTTCTCGAATACAGTTAGCACTTTATCCAATCTCTTTGCCAGTTCGGCCTCACTCCCCCCTGTTATCAATACGTCATCAAAATAAGGTAACACCCCCTCCAGCCCCTTTAGGAGGCGTTCCACAAGCGACTGAAAAAGGCCGGGTGCCGAGTTCACGCCGAACTGTAAACGCGACACCTGGAACGCTCCTTTATGTGTGACTATCGTTTGCGCCGCGGCCGTGGCGGGAGTTACGGGGAGTTGCTGATAGGCTTGTGCCAGGTCGAGCTTAGCGAAACACTTTCCCCCATTTAGCCTGGCCAAAAGGTGGCTGACCACTGGCACCGGATATGCATTAGGGCGAATCGCCTTGTTAATTGTACACTTATAATCAGCGCAAATGCGCACCTCCCCGTTAGCCTTCAGAGCTGTTACGATTGGAGTTTCCCACTCCGCGGAATCAACAGGAATAAGAATCCCCTGGCCCACCAATTTGTCCAGTTCCGCCTCTATTTTGTCCTTTAGTGCGAAAGGCACCCTGCGCGGTTTGAGTCTTATCAGGCGGACCTCCGGGTCTAGGTCGAAGGCTACGGGGGGTCCCTTGAATTTTCCAAGTCCTTTTTCGAAAACGGCGGGGTGCGCGTCACACACCGCTTGTATCGGATCCGCGCCCACGGCATGCACCCCCCCTATGAACAAACCCAAGGGCTGAAACCACTGCGTCCCTAGGAGGCTACAATTCCCCCCTTTGAGAACGACTAAAGGGAGTTCTGCCGAATGTCTCTTATAACGAACCCGAAATTTCCCGACCCCCAGTACTGGAATGCTGTTCCCTTGTACGTCTCGTAGCGTGGACCTCAGAGTCTTAAGTTTGGGCCGCGCTTGGGGATCGATCTTCAAGAACTCTTTCTGGGGGATTATGGAATAATAGGACCCCGAGTCAATCTCCATCCTAACAGGGGCCCCTTGCACTATTACCTCAACGAAGTAATGATTTTGTCCCGCGGACACGCTGAACACGGGGGCGTCGTCCTCACTGCCGTCCGAGACGCGGCCCACGCCGTCCTGCTTCCTCGTGGTTCGGGCGCCATCTTGGGGTCTCGCTGGACGGTCCGGTCTGGCCGAACGGTCTTTCGACTGCCTCCGGCCCTCTTTCCGATTTCTGCATGCCCTGGCGATGTGCCCGCGCCGGCCACAGCTGTAACATTCGGCCTTCCTGAAAGGGCACTTCGCACGCTCGTGGGCCGCCCCACACCCATCGCAGCGGCGCCCCCCTTTCCGGACCTTCTGTACCTCTTCGCCGTCGCTGCCATCCGTAGAGGATCTCGAGGTTCGTCGGGTCGCGTGCACCGGCTGTCCTGACTTGCCGCGCACTGAGCTTTCCGCTTTGCTGGCCCTAGGACGCCACTCACGCCACTCGTGTATTTCGTCCACTCCCGCATTCGTGGACTCCGCGGATTCCGCGGTCTCTACGACCTCGGCCAGCGTGGGTGGCGGCTCCCTGTTCATCAGGCTGCGCTGCACTTCCTTGTCCTTTAGGCCACACAGCACGACGTCCCTCATGATCATCTCCAGGTTGTCCCACTTGCAGGGGACGGCGGCTACCCTCAGGGCCTCTACGAAAGCCTCTACCGACTCATCCGGCGCTTGGACTCGCCTCCAAAACGCACTCCTGGCGGGAAACATTGCCTTCGAGGGTTGGAAACGCTCACGCAGCAACTTCAGTATGTCGTCGGTTTTGAAGTCATCCAACGTCTTCGGTTCGATCATGCCCACCAGCGTCCGCTTGGTCTCTACTCCCAGCATTCGGGTGAGGATGGCCCTCTTCCTTTCCTCGTCGTCTTTGACTTTGAGTTCCACCAATGCCGCCTTGAAATCCATGTTAAAGATGGTCCAGTCTTGCGGCTTGGTAATATTGAACCCGCTCTGTGTCCTGGCCCCTTGGGAATCCATCATCCCACCTTCGTCGCCAATTTGGTGTATGAAAACCAAGACACAGGACACAGCCTCGGGCTGGGTTAACTCAGGTTTATTGCATCGTGGACAGAGGGAATATGAGGTAATGGCGGATCGATAGCTCTTTATATACAGTAGTAATACATTTGAACGTGGTGCCATGGTAGCCCATTGGCTACTGCCTGCGTGACGTCATTGCGAGTCACGCCCTTCTTGTCCAGGTGTAGGTAGTGGCGGGAAAGCTTCCCGCGCTGTTGCCTTTGATGAGATCGGACCAAGAGAGCTTGGACGCTCGCTGCTGCCAGCTGGTGGACATTAGCTCGCGTCCTAATGCAGAGTTCATATGATACAGCTGAAGGTTACATTGTTGCTAAAGGCAAGGTTACATTGTTTCAGATACATTGTAATCCATGTGGCAGGTAAAACTCTTAGAACACAACAATTTGTGACACAAATTCCAATGTATCATTTGAGCAACTGTATTGTGGCGCTGTTTATAATCAGTCTGAGCAATCTCTTGCAACAGCTCAGTATATGGTCTATAGTTTCATCTGATTGTTTGCAGAGTCTGCATTTAGGATTATCAGCTGATTTTATATTCTAGCCTTGATTACATTTATTCTAATAGCTTGTTCTTGAGCTGCAAAAATCAGGCCTTCTGTCTCTTTTTTCAGTATTCCGTTAGTAAGCCATAACCAGGTCTTTTCCTCATCTACTTTTCCTTTGATCTTTTCAAGGAACTGCCTGTGCAATGCCTTGTTGTGCCAACTGTCAGCCTGTGTTTGCATCGTTGTTTTTCTATACTGACTCTTTGTTTGCTTCACTTTAAACAATTCCTTGTTCTTGACCTCCATTAAAGCTGGCTCTACACTGTTTTTTACATAATCTGCTAGCACATGCTTCTCTTCTTCAACTGTCTGTTTCACTTGCAAGAGACCTCTACCTCCTGATTTTCTAGGTAAGTACAGCCTATCCACATCACTGTGTGGGTGTAATGCATAGTGAATGGTCATAAGTTTTCTTGTTTTCCTATCCAAACTATCTAGCTCCACCTGAGTCCAGTTTATAATGCCAGCAGTATTTCTGATAACAGATATGGCCCAGATGTTAATGGCCTTCCAATGGTATTGCCTCCATTCAGTTTTCTTTTCAGAATTTTTCTGACTCTGAGTGTATTCTTTACTGACCACATTTTTCACTTGCCCATGCTTGATGTGATCTAATTGCAATATGCCCAGATATTTATAGGCTTCAGACTGATGACACTCAATGGCTTGTCCATTTGGCCCAGATGTTAATGGCCTTCCAATGGTATTGCCTCCATTCAGTTTGCTTTTCAGAATTTTTCTGACCCTTTGAGTGTTCTTTACTGACCACATTTTTCACTTGCCCATGCTTGATGTTATCTAATTGCAATATGCCCAGATATTTATATGCTTCAGAGTGATGACACTCAATGGCTTGTCCATTTGGCATTTCAATTCCTTCACTCTCCGTGATTTTTCCTTTTCTCAGTGCCACATTTATTCTATCCAAACTCCATGTTAATGTCGGTACTGAAAATTCGGGCTGTATTGGTCAGTGATTGTATTTCGGTTTCTGATTTCCCATACAGCTTTAGGTCATCCATGTATAACAGGTGAGAAATTTCCCTTGGATTTTTGGCAGTTTGGTACCCCAGGTTTGTCTTCTGCAAAGTTATTGACACGGCAATATTAAACAACAAGGGTGATAAAGAGTCACCTTGAAAAATCCCTCGTTTGATATTAACCAGTCCATAACTCTCATCTCTAACGAACAGTTCTGTTTTCCAGTTCTTCATTCCACTTTTGATGAAGGTGCTAATATTTTTGCATATCCCAATGACATCCAAGCACTTAATAATCCAGCTGTGTGGCACCAAGTAAAAGGCTTTTTTGTAAATCCAAGTCATATACAAATTAGTTTTCCGGCTTTTGCAATTCTCAAAGAATCTTTTGTGCCTCTACTTCCCCGTTTGTTTCCTTTCTGCTCTACTGGCATGATGTTATTTGCTTCTAGGTAGTCCTGAATTCTAACGGCTATAATGCCAGTCAGTAATTTAAACATAGTCGGTAAACATGTTATTGGCCTATAGTTTTCAGGTATTGCTCCTTTTGTTAAGTCCTTCTGAATCAAATAAGTTTTGCCAGTTGTTAGCCATTCACTGATATGACCTGTCCATAGCATTTCAATGAATTGTTCGGTCATTCTCCAATGCAGGCTGGTCAGATGTTTAAGCCAAAACCCATGCAGTTGATCAATGCCAGGTGATGTCCAGTTTTTGACTTTTTGCACTCTTTTACTGATCATATCAATTGTTATTTCTATCTGATCCATTATGTTCATGGAGAACTTCTCAAAATCTTGGATCCATCTAGCATTTCTGTTGTAATCTTTCTCAGTCCCCCATATATCTTTCCAGAACTGAGTGGTTGCCATTTTCTCAGGGCTTTTGGTTTTTACACCTACCTTCTAGTTCAGACTCTGGTACATACCTGTCAAGTGCCCCATATTGGCCGGGATTATCCCGTAATTCTGCGCCGATTTTCTCCATTTCCTGCCCAGAGCTGCCGCTACCCTGGATTTTGGCAGCGGGGGAAAGGAGTTACTGCGCATCCCTGCTGCGCAAGTCCTTTCTACGCATGCGTAGAACCCTTCTACGCATGCGTAGAAAGGACCTGTGGTTTTGCGCAGGTCCATCCTACGCATGCGTAAAAGCCTTCTACACATGAGTAAAAGCCTTCGACGCATGCATAGAAGCGACCTGCACAGAATGTTTTTGCGCAGGTCGCTTCTACCATACCTGTCAACCTTCCCGGATTGGCCGGGATTTCCCGTATTTCCGCTCTGATTTTCTCCATTTCCTGCCCGGAGCTGCCGCTACCCCGTAATTTGGCAGTGGGGGAAAGGAGTTACTGCACATCTCTTCTGCGCAGATCGCTTCTACGCACAAGTAGAAGGCTTTTATTTTTATTTTATTTATTTTTATTTTATTTATTTATTTTTCACGCTTATATACCGCCCACTCAGGTACAACCCAACTCAGGGCGGTTTACATAGTGGACAGTAAATACATAAAAGACACATGATAAAAAGTTAAAAGTTTAAAAAGTGAAAAAAAAAACCCCACCCCTAAAAGGTGCGCAAGAACCGAAGGGACCTTGGGGGAAGGCACACTTCTCTATACCAACCACCCAACGGTACCCCCATCCCCACCCGCACCCCAAACTTGGCCCGCCAGCCAGGTCTTTAGTTCCTTCCTAAAGGGCAACAACTCCGTCTGGAGACGCAGTTCCACAGGCAGGAGGTTCCAAAGGGCTGGTGCGGACACGGAGAAGGCCCTCCTCCTTGTGCCAGAGAGGCGAGCCCCCCTGGCTGATGGCACAATTAGAGAGCCCCTCTGGTCCGCTCTGGTTGGACGGACAGACATCCTTAGGGCGATGCGGTCTCTAAGATACCCTGGCCCGCTACCATGTAGGGCTTTAAAGGTCAAAACCAGCACCTTGAATTGCACCCGGAGACAAACTGGTAACCAGTGCAGCCCCCGAAGCAGTGGTGAGGCATGGGCATAACGTCCACATGCGTAGGCTTCTGTGCAGAAGGGGATGCGTAGAAGCCTTCAAAGCATGCGTAAAAGCCTTCTACGCATGCATAGAAGCGATCTGCGCAGAATGTTTCTGCGCAGGTCATTTTTACGCATGCGTAGAAGGCTTTTATGCATGTGTACAACAGACCTGCGCAGAAACATTCTGCGCAGGTCCCGTAATCTCTGGAGCTGCACTTGACAGGTATGCGCTTCTACGCATGCATAGAAGGCTTTTACGCATGCGTAGAATGGACCTGCACAGAAACGTTCTGCACAGGTCCCGTAATTTCCGGAGCTGCGCTTGACAGGTATGCTCTAGTAGAACCTTCTTTGATCTGTTTGGAACAACTGGTTGTCTTTATATTGGATGACCCCAGAGGCATCAGAAGTGGGGGGCAGGGAGGGCCGATGCCCCCCCAAATTTGCACCGGGCCCTGTCGGGGTGGGGTGGGGAAAGAAAGTAATGCCATTCCTCTGCAAGGAGAGGAAGAGGGGGAGGAGGGGGGAGAAGAAGAGGTCTTCCCCTTCCTTCCATCCTTCCAGCGATGAAGAAGTCGTGGCTGTTCCTTTTGCCCTGAGCGGGGAAAAGGAAAAACCCTCCCAATCAGAGAGAGACCCCTTAGGAAGTAAGGGGGTGGGAATGTGGGAACAGCCATTGGGAAAGGGTTCCCCCCCCTTTGTGCCCCCTCGCCACTACTACAAATCCCAGAATCCACTGCCAGCTTCATCACAGACCAGGCCACACCTCCTCCCCTCCGCCCTACCCAACCATCCATGCTCTCTCTCTCAGTCTCCAAGGGGTGGTGGTGGAAGAGAAGCTTCTTTGGCAGAGGGAGGGAGGGGGAAAGAGGGTCTCCTTGAGAGTTTTCTCCTCAGCTGCCAATCAGGACACCTGGAGGAGGGGGAGGTGGGTGATGAGGGGGTGACGAGGGGGCCCTTATAATTGGGGTGTGTGGGGAGATTTCCCCCCTGTTGTGTATGGAAACACTATGCCTTTAAGATGAATGTATTTGCTTCAATGTAAGGAATGTAATCTTATATAACCTGTAATGAATACAATGTATATCAGCTGCTTTAGAACGCGAGCTAGCTACCACAAGGGGCAGCAGCTCACATGGTACAAATTCCCCAACTACCTCCAGCCGCGGGAAACATTCCCGCCATGATCATACCTGATGAAGAAGGGCGTGACTCCTGATGACGTCACACCAGCAGTGGCCAATACGCTACCATGTATCCACATTCAAATGTATTGTTACAGTATAAAAGGAGCTATACCTCTGCGATTGCCATGTGTTCAGATTGCATACCACCCAATAAAGATGTGTTTAGCCTTGTAACTGCTGCCTGCTGTGTATCAATCTGCAAACATCAAATTGGCGACGAGGATGGGATTATGGCATCCCAGAAGGTACATATACCTCTATTCGACATCAAACACCCCCCAAAAAATTGGAGTTGTTGGAGATGCATTTTCGGCATGCAATGGATGCTGCCGACATCACTGACGAGGGGGAAAAGCGGTCCCATCTCCTCACAAGCATGGGGTTCCCCACGCTAGAGCTCCTGGTAAACCTGCTGGCACCGAGGAAGGTAGAGACGGTTCCACTCAAACAGATCCTGACGACGCTGCGGGAGCATTTCCAGCCGATGGTGTCCATTTTTCCGGCCCGGGCAGCGTTCCTGAGGAGTGACCAGCAACCAGGAGAGTCTGTGGCTGAATATGTGGCGGCCCTGCGACTGGCGGCAGGCCCGTGCGACTGTGAAACTTTGGAAGTAACCCTCAGAGACCGGCTACTCTGGGGTCTGCGGGACGAGGAGATCCAACAAAAGCTATTGACCCGGGGCCGCGACCTGATGCTCTAAGACATGCTGAAGGAAGCTCAAGTGGCCGAGGCAGCGAGGAGCGGGGTCAAAATCTTCAAGGCACGACCACCAGCTTTCGAAGGGCCAGCGGCCACGGTAAAGGCAGCCTAGCGTTCACCGCGGCCATCCTCATCGGAGGCCTCCGCAACCGCGGGTTCGTGCTCTAGTGAAGACGACGACATCCAAAAGGTGCGAAAAAAGTTGGCGTAGAGTCGCACTCACTCGAAGGGGGACCACTGATGCGATGGCTGTGGTGCATCTCATGAGCGGAGAAAATGCCCCTTCCAAAAGGCGGAGTGCCACAACTGCGGACGGCGAGGCCACATCGCCAAGGTGTGCAGGCGACGGCGAATGGAGGACAAAGGCCCAGCAGAACGACCTCCATGGAGAGCAGACAGCATTGGCAGGATCCTCAACGATGACGACGACCCGGCAGTACACTGCATGTCTCGAAGTTTTCGACAATGGCGGCCTGGCCGTGCACCGTGTGTCCCTGGAGCAACCACGGTTTTTTGTTGAGGTACTGTTACAAGAGGTCCCGGTTAGGATGGAGATAGACTCAGGGTTGTCCTACTCCATACTTTCGGAGAAGGAGTTCCTACGCATTCCTCCCAATGCACGACCCAAGCTCAAGGCCATGAAGGCTCACTTACGGGACGTTCAGGGTTATGGGATTCCGTTGTTGGGGGTGGGAAACTTCACGGTGAAGTTTAAGAGGTTCACTGAAAAACTGTCCCTAGTAGTCCTCAAACTAGGGTCTTGCTGCCTCCTGGGAACCCAGTGGTTTGCGGCTGTTCAAAACGCTCCTCGCCCCACTGCGAAACCAGAGCTGCAGTCATTCCTAGGGCTCCTCAACTTTTACCATTCCTTCTTGCCAAGGAAAGCATCCATTGTGGAGCCACTGCACAGATTACTCAAAAAAGACGCGGTTTGGTGGTGGGGAGATAGCCAGGAATAGGCATTCAATGAGCTCAAGCGGCTCCTGTCCTCAGAAGCCGTTCTGACCCATTTCGACCCGAGAAAACCCGTAGTTCTGGTCTGTGATGCCTCACCAGTGGGGGTGGGGGCCGTGCTGTGCCACGTGTTGGAAAACAGGCGGGAAGCCCCGGTCGCATTTTACTCCAGATCACTTTCGAAGGCTGAGCGCAATTACGCACAAACTGATAGAGAAGCTCTTTCCATAATCGCTGGAACGAAGAAATTCCACAATTTCCTGTATGGTTGGAAGATCACCATTGTGACCGACCACAAGCCTCTATTGGGTATTTTTACCACGGACAAGCCCGCACCACAGATTCTGTCCCCCAGAATGCTCCGATGGGCCATTTTCCTCAACGTGTACCAGTACGCACTGGTCCACCACCCGGGAAAAGAGATCAACCATGTGGATGCACTTTCCCGATTGCCTCTTCCCCAGCTAGGAGACCCCGAATGCGACGTAGAGCGGGATCACCAAGTACTGCTGATCGAGTCTCTCGACTCACCCCCCGTAGTACCCGCAGACCTCGCCAAAGCCACAGCAGGGGACAAGACCCCATCCCGAGTTAGTTCTTGGGTACAGAAAGGGTGGCCCACGACTTCCCCCACAGAGGAATTCAAAACATTTTTCAAAAGGAGGGTCGAACTGTCCTTAGAGAGAGGCTGCCTTCTCTGGGGCCAACGGGTGGTCATTCCTGAAAAGTTACGGTCAAAAGTGTTCAAGCTACTGCACATCAGCCACCCGGGGATCGTACGCTCTAAAGCACTGGCCAGAAGCTACTTCTAGTGGCCCCAAATTGATGCTGATATCGAGCACATGGTGGGCACTTGCGAAAGTTGCCAGGCTTCCTGACCCAAGGAATCTCGAATCCCACACAGAGAGTGGGACACGGCCCGCGACCCATGGTCCAGGGTGCACGTTGATTTCGCTGGCCCGTTCCGGGGTTCCCTTTTCCTGCTCATAGCAGATGCATACTCCAAGTGGTTGGAGGTCATTCCAATGTCCAACACCTCATCAGCCGCAACAATCAAGCAGTTGCGCAGGGTGTTTAGTTGCTTCAGTTTACCCGATGTGCTTGTCTCCGATAACGCCACTACTTTCACTTTGTCCAAGTTCAAGGCGTTCACCGAACAGAAGCTATTAGGCACATCACCTCTGCCCCTTTCCACCCCGCCACAAACGGCCAGGTAGAACACCAGGTGCGGACCACGAAAGACGCACTGCGGTGTATGGGTCCCGGGGATTTGAACCTACAGCTGTGCCAGTTTCTGCTCTGCTACAGGGCAACTCCCCTGGCGTCCGGGCTCTCACCTGCTGAGCTCCTCATGTGAAGGAAACCCGTGACCCTTTTTGATTGCATGGCTCCGACCAGGGTGGAGGATAAGGGGAGGAATATAGGACTAGAGAGCACCAAAAGTTTTGTAGTAGGGGAACCAGTCCATTGCAGGAATTACGTGGCCTCCGGGCCACCGTGGGTCCCAGGGGTAGTCATTGAACAAACGGGACCAGTATCATACAGTGTAGAAACCAGCATGGGTTTACTCTGGAGAAGGCATGCTGACCAACTCAGACATTGGGTCACGTCAGTCAAATGCATCAACGTTAGGGTTCTCCCCCACCCGCTTATCCCAAGGGGGAGACACAGAGTGCTCTTCAAGTACAAATGCATATCCTCGGCTCCCACCAAGGGGGGAGGGGGATGATACAAATCTATATCCTTTGGAAGCATCGAGGGGAGGGGGGACAGGATGATGAAGAGGCTGATGAGCTTGATTTTGATTTTTGAAACTGGTTTTTTTTGCGGAGTGGTCCCCCACCCGTCCGAGCGAAAACCGAGGTTTTGGTTTAGTCCCAGGTGCCCCTGGTTTCTCAGGGTTAGAATTTATCCCTACCCCACAACGTTCCCCATCAAGGACAGCGAACCCACAGCAAATCGCTAACGAGACTCATTCTCCCCTTGTAGGGTGAGAACCGGTCGGGCAGAGAAGCCCTAGTTTCCCAGAACCAAGCCAAGGAGCCGCACGCCCCAAGCGCACATGCGGGAGACCACAATGGTTGAGGGACTTTGTCCCATCCTAGGGGGGAGGGGTGTTGTGTATGGAAACACTATGCCTTTAAGATGAATGTATTTGCTTCAATGTAAGGAATGTAACCTTCTATAACCTGTAATGAATACAATGTATCTCAGCTGCATTAGAACGCGAGCTAGCTACCACAAGGGGCAGCAGCGAGCATTCAGCTCACGTGGTACAAATTCCCGAACTAGCTCCAGCCGCAGGAAACATTCCCGCCACCGCCATACCTGATGACGTCACGCCAGCAGTGGCCAATAGGCTACCGTGTATCCACATTCAAATGTATTGTTACAGTATAAAAGGAGCTATACTTCCGCCATTGCCACATATTCAGACTGCATACCACCCAAAAAAGATGTGTTTAGCCTTGTAACTGCTGCCTGCTGTGAATCAATCTGCAAACATCAACCCCCCCCCCCAAAGCTGTGTGTGTGTGTGTATGTGTGTGTGTGTGTATCAGGCAGTGCAGAATGAAAGAAGTTGGGGGAGGGGAGAAATCCTCATTTCCGGAGGAGGGGGGTTCATGGGGGGGCAACCTTCCAGTTGTCAAGTTCAGCATCTTAACCACTTGATCTACTGCAGTCAGAAACTCAAAAAACAAAGCCAGCAATGGGGTTGGCTTTTTTCACCCATGCCCCCACACTGAGAATCTGAACCCCTTCCAATGGGAAATGTACTTTCCCCCTTCTTTTCCACCCTCACCAGAGCTCTTTTAACAGACTTCCAGACACCCCCTTCCCAAATAAAAAAAGGCTTGCCTTGAAAGGCATCCGTGTGATTTATAAATTGTAAGGGAGATATTTGCAATACCAGATTTCACTGGGAAAGAGCCCCCCCCCCCCTCGATGTCTTATTTAAACTGTGGAAAACTCCCACCTCTCCAAGAATTGTTAAGTTATTTGTAGTAACAGTAAAGTGGGAGAGGTTATTAGATAGTGGGAGAGGTTATTAGATAGCCTTAGTTTGAATGCAAGTTCTCCCAAGCTTTCTCCCTGGTTGTTGTTGTTGTTGTTCAGTTGCACAGTTGAGTCTGACCCTTAGAGAACCCATGTACCAGCCTACGCCAGGTTCCTCTGTCATCTGACATCCTCTGTAGTAGCCCAGCCAGATCTACACCCACTGCATCAACAATGCCATCTAGCCACCTCATCCTTTGCTGCCCCTTTTCTCCTTTTGCCTTCTATCTTTCCTAGCATCAAAGCCTTCTCAAGTGAGTCCTCTCTTCCCCATTTAGTAGCCAAAATCCTTGAGCTTCAGCTTCAGTATCTGTCCTTCCAAGGAGCAGTCTGGGTGGATTTACTTCAGGATGGGATGATTTGCTCTTCTTGCAGTCCAGGGGACGCTCAAGAGTCTCCTCCAGCACCACAAAGTTCAAAGGTGTCTATTCTTCTGTGCTCAGCCTTCCTTAAGGCCCAGCTCTCATAGCCATATGTTAGTACTGGGAAGGCCATTGCTTTCACTGTGCAGACTTTCATTGGCAGGGTGAGATCTCTACTTTTTATTATGCTGCCTAGGTTTGCCATAGCTTGCGTCCCGAGAAGTAAGCGTCTTTTCATGGCTGCAGTCAGGCCAGCTTTTGAACTCTCCTCTTCCACCCTCATCAAGAGGCTCTTTAGGTCCTTCACTTTCTGCCATTAGGGTAGTATCATCTGCACATCTCAGGTTGTTGATGTTTCTCCCAGTAATCTTAATTCCTACTTGTGCTTCTGGCCCTGCGTTATGCACAATGTACTCTGCATATAGCGTTGCCATAATTCTATCCCACAAAACCAGGACAGAATTATACTTGGCAAAAATGGGTGAGTTATCTACAAAATAGCCTTTTTTAAAGCAAGCATATTATAATGACATTAAATATATTAATACAGAAAGATTTTGGAATTGCTTTGAATACTTTGTAATCTTAATCTAATAATATGATAATAATATGAGCAAAAGCTGGTTTGAGACTCAATATCAAGAAAACCAAGGTAATGGCAACAGGCCCAATCAGTTCCTGGAAAATAGATGGGGAAGAAGTAGAAGCAGTGACAGATTTTACTTTCCTGGGATCAAAAATCACGGCAGATGGGGATTGCAGCCATGAAATAAAAAGGCGACTGATTCTTGGGAGACAAGCCATGAGAAACCTGGGGAACATAGTGAAAAGCAGAGACATCACATTGCAAACAAAAATTAGAATAGTCAAAGCAATGGTATTCCCAGTGGTAATGTACGGATGTGAGAGCTGGACAATTAGGAAAGCTGAACGCAGAAGAATAGATGCCTTTGAAATGTGGTGTTGGAGGAGAGTTTTGAGAGTACCCTGGACAGCGAGGAGAACAAATAGGTCAATCTTAGAAGAAATCAGCACTGACTGCTCATTGGAAGGGCTAATAGTAAAGACGAAGCTAAAGTATTTTGGACATCAAATGAGAAGGGAGGATTCACTTGAGAAGGCCCTGATGTTGGGAAAGGTGGAGGGCAAAAGAAGAAGGGGGAGGCCAAAGATGAGATGGCTAGATGGTATTGTGGACGCAACGGGCACAGAGCTGGGAGTGCTGAGGGGGATGGTGGAGGACAGAGGTGCCTGGAGAACAATGGTCCATAGGGTCGCAAAGGGTCGGAACCGACTGTGCGACTGAACAACAACAAAAAAACTTAGAAGGAATGAGTAGTCTTCATTAATAAAAATTAAATTTTACTTGTTTCCAGCTTGCTTTTCCCTTTCTGACACAATTCTCACACCTACATATGCTCTTTTAGCGAAATTCTAGTCTCTACCCCTCCCAATCCACAAAAAATACAGGCCCTTTTCTTAGGAGCAGGGCCCTTTTCAAGGTTGGCACCCCAAGCAAAAATAGTTCCTATGGCCCTGGATGAGCCTAGCTTCATATCTATCAATTTTTCTAGCTGTTGCTGTTATTCGCTGCTTCACTATTTCTGAAGCTTCTCTAATTTTTCTTATACTTAACCCATATTTTTTTATTAGTTACTAGCAGAGGTTGCCCGGCGTTGCCGGGCTGTTTTAAATTGTATTGGAAGGTTAAATTGTGTTAAAGTTTTTTAAAAATTGCTTAGTCTGTAATTTTAATTTTTAAAATGTTTATTTATGTAATTTTTTTGGCTTGGCTGTTATTAACTGTGATCTGGTTTTTTGGTGTTTTTTTAGGATTAATAAAAGAACAAAGTATGATATAATTTTTTCAAATTGTTTTATGTAAGCGAATAATGTGTTTTCGTGTAATTTTTTTGACTTGTTTTTATTGGTGTGACCTTTTGTGTAAAATTGTGAATTTGTGTTATGTTTTTGATTTGTTTTTACTCTTGTGGCCTTTTGTTTGGGGCTATTGTGTGTTCTTGAATTGTTTTTACTATTGTGGCCAGCAGGTGGTGCTGGTAGGGGTTATTGTATTTTGACTATTTTTTTTCTCCTGGCCTCTGGGTGGAGCTTCTTCTGGTAAGTAGTCTCTTTCTTTATTCATTTCTTTTCCGGCCCTCGTGGAGGTAAGACATCTTTTGGTAAGTTTGCTTGTTTTCTTTCTTTTGTGTGTGTGTATGGGGGGGAGTGGTGGAATTTTTTGTCTGTTTGTTTTGTTTATGATTGTGTTTTTGTTTACTTTGTATTGTTTTTTGGTGTTGTTTTTGTGTATTTTTGGATGTTTTTGACTGTGTTTTGAGTAATTTTAAAAAAATATTTATTTATTTGGTGGTGGGGAGGGGGCGTGGTTGTTGGGGGTTAGGAAGGTTGGGGAGGGGGGCATGGTCGGTGGGGGTTAGGAAGGGTGGGCTAGGTGGTGGGGAGGGGGCATGGTCGGTGGGAGTAAGGAAGGGTGGGCTAGGTGGTGGGGAGGGGGGCTTTATTGTGTTATGGTGCTTTGTGTGGAGTCATTAAAGTAGTTGGGGTTTCCCCTTTAATATCAGTGGGTGGGGGTTTGCGACCCCCCTCTCCGCTGGCTTCCCTGGGGTTTGGAGGTTTGGGGGGACAAAAGGGGTATGTCCCCCCAACCCTTCTGGACCCAGGAGACCAGGGAGAGGGGATCGATTCCACTCCCCTCCAAATTAAAAAAACTCCATTTTTAAAGAGAAGAAACCGCTTGGTTTCTTCTCTTTAAAGATGGAATTTTTTTAGGAGGGGGGGTAATCGATCGACTCTCCCTGGTCTCCTGGGTCCAGAAGGGTTGGGGGGGGGACAGATCCCTTTTGTCCCCACAAACCTCCCAACCCCAGGTGAGCCAGCGGAGAGGGAGATCGCCACCCCCCACTTGGGTGGATGGATTCTGCCCCTCCTTAAAACAACTCTATTTTTAAAGAGAAGAAACCGGTTTGGTTTCTTCTCTTTAAAGATGGATTATTATTTTTAGGAGGGGGGAATTGATCCACTCTCCCTGGTCTCCTGGGTCCAGAAGGGTTGGGGGGACATACCCCTTTTGTCCCCACAAACCACCCAACCCCAGGGGAGCCAGCGGAGAGGGGGATCGCAACCCCCCCCTACTGATATTAAAGGGGAAAC